>JANFOE010000194.1:0-720000 GCA_025667525.1 Glebionis coronaria
ATTCTATAAAAATATATATAGGAATTACAAATGATGCCTTAAATATAAAATTCTATAAAAATATATAAGGAAGGATGGTGAAATAATGACTTAAATACAAAATTTTATAAAAATGATTCCATAAAATTCTTCAAAAATAAAATAGGAATTACAAATGATGCCTTAAATACAAAATTCTATAAAAATATATATAGGAATTACAAATGATGCCTTAAATACAAAATTATATAAAAATATATAAGGAAGGCTGGTGAAACAATGCCTTAAATACAAATTTCTATAAAAATGATTCCATAAAATGCTTCAAATATACAACAGGAATTACAAATGGTGCCTTAAATACAAAATTCTATAAAATATATATAGGAATTAAAAATAATGCCTTAAATACAAAATTCTATAAAAATATATAAGGAAGGATGGTGAAACAATGCCTTAAATACAAAATTCTATAAAAATGCACAACAATAATATTAATTTCAAAAAAAATTAATGTAAAAACGTTATTCATAACATTAACATATACAAAATTTATTACCTCATAAAATTTAAAAATACATAAAATATTTATACAACATTATTAAAATTCTAAAAAAAATTATGTAACAAACTTATTCATACCGTTAACGTATGAAAATTCAATTAACTCATAATATTCTTAAATAAATAAAATATCTTAAACTACGTTATTTTTGTCTATTCTATGCTACATTATTAAAATATCAATGCCATAACTAACACTATATATACTAAACTTCTAATACAAGCACACATAAATTCAATTTTCATTAAAAATATATATACTTAAAGCTAGCCCGTCCACTGGACGGGTCTAAAGGCTAGTATATATATATATATATATATATATATATATATATATACATATATATATATATATATATATATATATATATATATATATATATACTATATATATATATATATATATATATATATATATATATATATATAATATATATATATATATATATATATATATATATATATATATATATATATATATATATATATATATATATATATATATATATATACATATATAATATATATATATATATATATATATATATATATATATATATATATATATATATATATATACATATATATATATATATATATATATATATATATATATATATATATATATATATATATATATATATATTATATATATATATATATATATATATATATATATATATATATATATATATATATATATATATATATATATATATATATATATATATATATATATATATATATATATATATATATATATATATATATATATATATATATATATATATATATATATATATATATATATATATATATATATATATATATATATATATATATATATATATATATATATATATATATATATATATATATATATATATATATATATATACTAGCGTCATAACCCGCCCAACGGGCGGGGTCGTTTCTTTTGTTGTTTTAGAGGGTTTATTGTTTGTACGTTTATAGTTTATTGTTTTTATAATTTAACTTTTGGTATATTTTCATTATAGTTTATGCTTAAATAACGTTAAATTTATGTTAAATTTTTCTACTAAGTTTTAAATTCAATTAAAATTTAAACAAAACATGCTTAATATTTTTAATTTTTAAAGTCCGAATATAATTTGTTAAAAAATCTAAATTTTATTAAAATAAGTCTAAACGCATTTTATGTTTTTTGTTGGTAGTAATAATAACATATTAGTGTCGATGAGAGGAGTGGTTACGGTAGTGTCTCTAATGTACTTTGTATGACTCTCTTTTTTTTGTAAAAGATGTTCTTTCATAAAAAAATGACATATTGGCCCAACGACGTCTAATTTTAACACATATAAAAGATTACATACTTTCATGGCACATACCGTCTTATTTTTTCATAAAAGATTACCAACTCTGATTGGTTCATAAAACGTTTTTAAAACAACGTTTATCGTTCACTTTTATTGTTTCTGTGTTTGTCTTAACATAAAAAGCAAATTAGTTTATGTAACATTACTTATATAAAAAGAATAAAAAGTGTAAAAAATCACGTAAAACAATTATAAATGATATTCTATTGTGTTTGCTTTCACAAGACCATCACAAATGTCTTACGCTCCGATCTTCGAGCAACAAATTCTTCGTATTTTTTTTTCTGAAAGTACGTTTATGTTTAATTTATATATGTTGTAAGTGTGACTTGTTTTTGTTAAAAAAAACTATTAGAGATTTTTTTAATATATCATGTATGGACTTGTATTTGCAACAAGGGTAAAAGCTATACAATACCATCTTACTTAGCAAAATGTACCGACATTAAACACTTACAATTTAATCGCTATACATTACCAATAAACTTTCAAATTGATTATACACTTTAACAATATAGTCCTAAATTGACAATATTACCCTTTTCTTCTTTTACATAATTACAAATAATGCCACATTCACTCTTTCTCACACCATAATCATTAAACGTAGTAGCTAAAGGATGAGTAGTCAAACCCACAATCGTAAAAAAATCGATGAAAATTTACTGACGAAAACGTAAATTTATTACTTTTGTTTTACGTTTTTCATCGATTTTTTTACGTTTTCATCAGTATTTTTATGTTTTCGTCAGTAAATTTACGTTTTCGACAGAAAATTTACGTTTTCGTCTGTAAATATAAGTTTTAGTTATTAAATTTACGTTTTCGTCAGTAAATTTACGTTTTCGTCAGTAAATTTACGTTTTCCGCCAGAAAATCTACGTTTTCGTCAGAAAATTTAAGTTTTCGTCAGAAAATTTACGTTTTCGTCAGTTAATTTACGTTTTCGTCAGTAAATTTTCGTTTTCGTCAGTAAATTTATGTTTTCGTCAGTAAATTTACGTTTTCGTCAGTTAATTTACGTTTTTGTCAGTAAATTTAGTTTTTCGTTAGAAAATTTACGTTTTCGTCAGTAAATTTATGTATTCATCAGTAAATTTTCATTTTCGTCAGTAAATTTA
Source organism: Glebionis coronaria (assembly GCA_025667525.1). NCBI lineage: Eukaryota > Viridiplantae > Streptophyta > Magnoliopsida > Asterales > Asteraceae > Glebionis > Glebionis coronaria. The sequence goes on from JANFOE010000194.1 coordinate 3,023, forward strand.
CGTTTTCGTCAGTAAGTTTACGTTTTCGTCAGTAAATTTACGTTTTCGTCAGTAAATTCACGTTTTCGTTAGAAAATTTTCGTTTTCGTCAGTAAATTTAAGTTTTCGTCAGTAATTTTACGTATTCGTAAGAAAATTTACATTTTCATCAGAAAATTTACGTCTTAGTCAGTAAATTTACGTTTTCGTCAGAAAATTTACGTATTCGTCATAAAATTTTCGTTTTCGTCAGTAAATTTACGTTTTCGTCAGTAAATTTTCGTTTTCGTACGAAAACGTAAATTTACTGACGAAAACTTAAATTTTTGACGAAAACGTAAATTCACAGAAGAAAACGTAAATTTACTACGAAAACATAAATTTCCTGACGAAAACGTAAATGTTCTGAAGAAAAAGTGAATTTACTGACGAAAACGTAAATATACTGACGAAAACGTAAATATACTGACGAAAACGTAAATTTACTGACGAAACGTAAAATTACTGACGAACATAAATTTTCTGACGAATACGTAAATTTACTAACGAAAACGTAAATTTTCTGACGAAAACGTAAATTTACTGACTAAAACGTAAATTTACTGACGAAAACGAAAATTTTCTTTGGAAAACGTAAATTTACTAACGAAAACATAAATTTACTGACGAAAACGTGAATATATTGACGAAAACGTAAATTTACTGACGAAAACGTAAATTTTTTGACGAAAACGTAAATTTTTTGACGAAAACGTAAATTTTCTGACGAATACGTAAATTTACTGACGAAAACGTAAATTTTCTGACGAAAACGTAAATTTAGTGACGAAAACGTAAATTTACTGACGAAAACGTAAAATTTTCTGACGAAAACGTAAATTTACTGACGAAAACGTAAATTTTCTGACGAATACGTAAATTTACTGACGAAAACGTAAATTTACTGACGAATACGTAAATTTACTGACGAAAACATAAATTTACTGACGAAAATTTACGTAATTATGTAAAAAAGAAACTAACCTTTTGGTGGAATGGGTTGAAACTGCCACCTCTTGTAATTATGTAAAAAAAGAAAAAGGGTAATATCGTCATTTTAGGGTCATATTGGTAAAGTCAATAATCAATTTGAAAGTTCATTGGTAATGTCTAGCGATTAAATTGTAAGTGTTTAAAGTCGGTACATTTTGATAAGTACGATGGTATTGTATAGTTTTTACCCTTGCAACAAATATAAGTGTGGATGTTTAAAATTTGTCTACACTTATTTATGTAACTATATTTTACACAGTTGTATGTGTTAATAAACTCAAATATTTTCCACACAACTTGATTGTGCATAAAAAAAGTATGGTTATTTGCATTTTTATAGTGTGACTTAGTCGAATAGTACGAGTAGCCTTGATCTAATCATATACAACACCATGAATTACCGACATTAGGGATGAGCACGGTACCGGTACCGTACTGATCCTGTACTGAATTATTGGTACCGATTTTTTCTCGAACATAAATTAATGGTACCGGCACCGTACCGAATGAGATTCGGATATTGGTACCGAACCGGTACCGAGAAACAAGAATTTCCCCTTTTTCCGAGAAAATTCCCATTTGGTAGCGGCCCCCTACCGAATTAGTGTTACCGAATTTATTTTCACATTATTTCGTAATATCGGTACCGTATAACATTTTACATCATAAAATGATGGAAATCTATAATTAAAATATATAGTATCAATACTACGTATGGCAAATAAGGTGACATACTCTAGTAGTCTAGTGATATGAATACTCTTCTAAATATTGCTCGTTATTACAACTGATGATCTAAAAGGCCTGAAGCACTATTAAACATTAGGTTGTCATTTGGTGTTATTCTCTCTAACTAAGTGGTCTTCCGTTAAAATTATCTAAAATGGGAAATGTGATTGCTTAAACGGTGTTTAAGAGAAATAATCTACTCTATTAGTAATAACAATAGACTTTAGGCAATTTAAACCTGTTCCCGTCCACCTTTTGCCTCCTTTATCTTATTGTTGCCTTTTTGCTTCATGACAAACATATAATCTTCTTTTGGTTGCTTTGCCTTTGGTTTTGCTATAACTTCTGTCTCAATTGGAGCATGGGTGGTGCTGGTGAAATCAAATTGAAGGCTTCTCGCCTGAATTTCTCATACGACTGTCTTTGCATAGCTAGTGCATGTTGAGTGACTGCAATAGTCTTTTCTCGTAATCTTCTCTGAATGCTTTGCTACTGCTGCACTTGACCATCAACTTGTCCACCTTTGATGTAGAAATCTCATTAAGTAAGGTAATGTCCTTATTTGAAGCCAACTTTATTTCATCATTCCAGAGAGAACGGTTTTCGTAATAGCAAGTATTCCCTTCTTTATTTTTATTCCTGAGCTGAACAATAACTAAGATAATGTATGGTTCAGTTATAAATACATACTAATGACAACATGATAATATATAATGCGCCATTGTTTTCTTAAATAATCAGAACCTTAAATTTTACTCAGAGGGGCACGCTCTTCTATCTTCCCCATATATCTTAAATCAAATAAAAAACGTATCATATGAATATTAAAAGGATAAAAAAGGTTATTAAAAGTAAATGTGATAAACATAGATGTCTTGAAAGATGAATTACTCGTAAGCACATGTGATATGGTTTGCGAGAAACATTAAACACACAAAGAGATCAATAGATTATTTACATGCTTAAAATGTATGAGTGGCATTAATTTTAAAGAAATAGAAGTAGCATTGGCAAGTATAAACACACACTCGTGTAGACAGTAGAGTATTTCCGAAGGAAAACCAAATATAGATGAGATATTGATGACTGAACCTCTTTGATTTGCGTCACACATATATGTATAAACGTATTTTGCTACTAACCATGTCCCTGATAAGTTTGTGTTACATAATCCTGTAATGAATTTACGCCATACTATTCAGAGACTGTTCTATACACCAACCAACAACCTAAATCCAATCACCTCATACAGAAAACTAAATTGTGGGCGTGGGAGCATTCTTTAAGTTCAATGTTTATTTATAAGCTCAATGTTTCTGGCTTATTTTTAGACATATTAGCTTATATAAGGTTACTATGATATTAATACGGTGTTTGTTTAAGCTACTCGACCCATTATTTCAGAATTATTATCAAGAACTATACGAAGGAGTAATTGTTAATTGCCATCAGATAAACATAGGGAAATGAGAAACTTGTCATTCCTTGCAGAATGATCTTATGGAAGTAATTACCTGGATCACAAAAGAAGCTTCTGTGAGCGACGGTTGCCAATATATTTTCCTCAAGAATGTTCTTCAGCTGCAACTGGTCAAACAAAATAAAGATATTCGAAAATAATTTAACAAAATAAATAGAATCTTCAATTCCCTCTACTAAAAGTTTACCAAATGTAAGGTCCTGCACGTTCAAAATTTCTTTAAAAAGTTGCTAAACAGGAGAACTAAAAAATTTATGGGGAGTCGAAAATAAGAAACTTCATAGTTTTAACGGCATACTAATTTAAAATTTTGCAAGCAGATTTAAGTTAAACGCAACAAATCATAACATTGTCCATTTTCGTAGCAATCATATGGTGCTGAGCTTGAAGTAAATAGGAAAGAACCTTCGTCGTTCCAAACTGATGCAATTACCCTGCTTGTTTGAAATCAACCACAATTATCAGATTTTAAAAATGCAACGTCCAGACATAATATGAATACTTGTATCAATAAGTTATCGCAATTACTCAGTTATAGAAAAATGTAATTCAATATCAACAAAGTACATAGACTATTAGACTACAATAATAACTTAAGACCAAAACTTTCAAACTTGTGCATTACTCGATCACCAACATAGTCTGAACTTCTAGAAAATGAGGCACAAAAAAACACATAAGAGAACTTCTATGAATAACAGGATTGGTGCATGTGCTTACTGAAATTTAGCTATTGGAATTTACATGTTCTTTTTCATCATTATGTGTACTGCCGCAGCTTCTGAACTCCAAGATAGATATAGGGTACGACGGTGAACTCCTTGAGTATCTAAAACTATTGGTATAAGGTGACTGATGTGAGGACAGATTCGTCTTTGGTCGTAAGGTGACACAAATTTCAAAGATTTATGGAAAAGAAACAGTTAAAGAGGGCACGTCTTCAACGAATGGCAACATTGCAGAAAATGATAATTCCAAGAATCACTTGCAAATATTACTTCTTAGATTGGGTCACCAGCCTCCTACTTACAAAACATCCAATTAAAAAATACTCGAAATAACTTCCGATCCACCGTGGTCTTTAACGGTTTATATTTTGTTGGTCAGCCATCTGGTAGTAAAAAGCTTACAGATAAAAGTGTTGTGTCGGAAGCTCTTAAGTGGTTAACAAGAGAGACCCAGTCATCCCAAAACGATGGCATAAGGAACCTCCAAAGATACAGTGAAATGACACGGATTTTAACCATTACATGTTCTGCACATTTCAAGAAAAGTAAAACCATGAGCAGCTTTTTGAGTTATCTCGACCATCCATTGAACATTTAGTATCAGCAACCTTTTGTTCAGAAGTGATGCAATAGGACATCGACATGTCATCACACTTTGGTCTTACCATAAAGCAAGGACGGTCCACATTAGTCGTATAATAGTGAAAATTCATAGAACTGTTTTAATTGTGTTGTCTTTTACTTTTCTATGGCCACGAATAACAAGAAAACAATAATTAAGTCCTTACGAGGGATTTACAACTTATTACTACTAAATAATTATGTGGCCTTTATTTGGGGTATCCAATAATAACAATATGGGCCATAATGGAGTTGTTAAACTCTGAATATCTTTATTTTGTATATCAGTCACAGCTAATAGAATATGTAGCACACTAATGTTAACCAAACATACAAATCAGTCAAAACATAAAATTTGTGGGCTATATAATTCACATACCCTACTCATGTGTGGCATGTGCCACAGGTAGCCAAGGCTTGGCTCCGCCAATGCTGCTATAGTGTCCTCTTGTCCTTCTACCCGAGCTTGTGGTTGATCAGATATTCAATAAAGCATCAGTGTTTTTGCATTTGATAAAAAAAACATTCCATACGATAAATTTTGAAATGCATATGCATGTCATTTCTCGATAAGGTGTTAGGATGATAACCTAGTGTAGTGGTCCCGGTGTGGTATATTGTGCCTTAAGTGATCCATACCTCTCAAGCAATTATTGACTTGAATATCCCATTCATTTAAATTCTTAAGTAGCCATAATGACTTTGTAAATGCAAATTCTGAATCCGTCATGTGAAAGTTCTCGAAAGTAATGATCCTTTAGTATAATCATTGTTTATCTACCTTTTCAATATTCTGAGCAGAAGCTTCAATATTCTGTACTAACAACTCTTCTGTGTGGAATGTGGATCATCACATTTTTGCTTCGATTGCCATTGTTTCCAGCTCAAATGAATGACCGAGGTTAATGAGCAAACTTCTCACTTGGTATATAGGTTTCTCAGGTTCCTTCATCTAGTCAATCACTTCCCAATATAATAAAACACTGTAAATAGAGAACACGATTTCAATTAGCTACTGCAAACCTATATATAATTAAGTTTATAAGATCAACATAATTAAATGGAAACATGAACACCAGCAGTGAGTTATCTTCCATTTTACCAGGGACCATAAAGCTTGTAGTCGGTCGTCTTTGTGACAAATCTGTATGAACTCAGTTCTTTGATCATTTTCTTTTATTTATAATACTTGTGCTGATATCACACCAGAAATAAAAAAGTTAAGTCGTTATGCAGTCCATACCTTGCACGCTTAATATCTTGCTCGTTCTTCAGTAGTAAATGACCTCGATCAAAGACTAACATAAGTTTCACGCAATAATGCCCAAACAAATTCACTTGGTGCATACAATAATCAACATACCTAAGAAATTAAACACACGAAACTCAGACAAAGATTTTGGCTCTCCTTATGACCTTTACTCAATTTTTTATCAGAAAGTGTTAAAAGAGAGATCTCCCCTCTTCATATATTTCTTGCGCCTCTAAGAGTACCTGTAACTTCTCTTGTGTATATTTAACGTACTTTTCCTTCATCATCGTCATTCTCGGTCAACTGTCATAGTAATTCAAGAGTTTGACGCTTCACATCTCTGTCTTCATGCTTCAAGATGGTCCCAAGAAGTGGTATGACACTTCACGTTTGCCTTTATACATAAGTTTTGCAAATTGTGTAATGCTTCAAGAATCAATAGATTTTGATTGAGTCAGCAAATAGAAAATTATGCTATATTATCAGTGTTAAAACCCCAAGGCCTAGTTATTTTTTCCTTTCGAGATCTAAACCAACTTTATTAAAAAGTGTCGGATTTTTACATCTTTGGACGCTTCAGAAATTATCCATTGTAGTTGAATTTCAAGAAATTATCCATTGTAGGTGATTTAAAGGGTAATTACATTGTAGTTAAAGTACTTTTTGTCGCTCCAGTTACATTAGTGGTAACTGTAACCTTACATTCCTCCTTTAAATCACCGATTATTTTTAGGTGTGTAACTGTTGGTGGAGCTATAATAAAATGACTGATTAGACACGAGTTTTGTAGATTCGGTTAAAAAAGGAAGAAAAAATGGTTGTGTCATGTTTATCCATTCTATTGAGGCAAAACATAAAGAGCTGGGAGCAGAAAATCAAACAGATAACATGGAACTGAGAATAGAAAACTGATACCTCTCCAAACAAAAGCTTCTTTACTTCTTTTCTTGGAAACCTGAGAGGAAGGCCTGAATTATTTTCAGAAACATATATTTAATTAGTAAGCAATTCTCAACACTCCTTATATATTTATTATCACTTCAAAAAGTGTGTTGATGGCTGTTTAAAAGAGATATCATATGATTTAATATATCTACTATATAAATATGTATTTTTATGCCTGTTTTTACCTGTATGGGAACTTAGATCTGATGTTGGAAGATTTCTTAGCACACAAGCAATCAGTTTTGTTGCTGGTGCAGATGACATCTTTATTCGGGTATACAACTACAATAAATAATGGATAAACTAAAAGTATTTGAGGCAAATATAAATTATCTACGGTGTGAGGTTGTCCACCCGACCCTACCTTCAAGAACATCATTCAGATCTTGCTCATCACTACAATTTTTACCCCTAATGTACAGAATATAACACTGTCAACCGATTTAAGAATGTGTTTTTTGGTTTAGAAAATGAATAGTAACATGTACATGAAATCTTACCAGGATAAAGTAGCTCCTCATGTAAAACTAAATGCATGAAGCCATGAATTATATTAAAGGTACTTAATGTATTTTTAGTATGATTTATATTCAAAAAAAGAGCTAACTCTTTAAAAGAGTACTAACAGCGAGATATGTGAGGTGGTGCAGCGTACCTTGCACAAAGATGTCAATCATTGAAGGAAATCGAAACAGCATACCAATTACCTGGAAACGTATCCAAAATAGTATGGTAAGGTGTACCTCTCATTTGAAGGAAATTGAGTTCATATATGTTTGCTGTGAACCTTCTTGTTTATACTGCCCCTAAGGCTAAACGTCTACACCAAGATTTTAGGAATCTTTTTACTCTGTTGTAGTGAAGAGATGTTGGAATCAAAAGGTAGCGAGAAAGAGCGATTGAGCTTCTTCTTAACCTAAAAACATCCCAACGTAAATCTTGTTTTTGCTCTAAAAATTAAGAAGCTCATATACAACCATGGCTTTCTCTGCATTTGTAATCTGCTCCATGACTTAAAATTGATAGACACAGTCAAAATAAGTTGAGCGATATTATGGAACTTTCTTACATCGCATGCTTGTAACTTTCTTCATCAATTTTTCTTGCTTTATAAAGATGCAATATAACAGATCCCACACAATCAACAATAGATTGCTATCCCTTTAAGATGAAGATACAAAAAGAATTGAATATATAGCAAAGAGGTGATAAAGAAAGCGTGTGACATTAAAATAACTTAACTCACAGTATTTCCATATAAGTGAATCTCCCAAAGGCAGGAGCCATTGGTCCAGAAGGATTGCGGCTCAGTAGCTGCCTGCAAAATATATACACCAAATTACTTTCATTAAATTCAATGTTGAAAATGCATTTATTCGTTTAATAACATGTGAATCAATGTGACTTTCTTGTTCCGATAGGTAACAACCGTGTAGAAACTAGAAGGGGGGGTTGAATAGTTTCTTAAAATTTACTTGTTAAAATATGGTTTCCAAAAATCCTTTTTCAAAAAACTTAGGCTTGAGGAAATATGTGAAATCTTCTTATGCACAAATATGAACAATGATAGTGTAGCTAATCTAATACTAACAAAAATATATCCACAATGAATAAAGAATGATAGTGTAGCTAATCTAATATTAACACATGTATATGCAAAAAGTAATAAGGAATGTAAAGAGTTAAGGGTAAAGAAAGATCAAACCGAACACCAAGGATTTATAGTGGTTCGGAAACGAAGCTCACTCCTCGTTCCTACTCCACTCCTCGAGTACTCCTTACTCGAGAGTTCACTACACAACAAGCTCCTTATGGTGGAGAAAACCGTACACGTCGCTTAACCAATTTCCGACTCTAAGCTAAAAGTCGAGCCCTAATCGTAGCTAGGACCAATCTACACAACTATACTTAGTACATACACAACTTCCAAATAGACACAACTACTTGGATCTTCACAACTATGATACAACTACAAGTATATAAAAATTGATCTTTAATGGATCTTTGGTGGTGGACTCAACACTTCACTAGGATAGTGTTCTTCTCTTTGCACTTGGAGAGGAAGAGATGGAATATCAAGATTCACTTCTTAAACAAGTAATAATCAAACAAATGATCAAAGATTTGAGTGATTAAAGAAGGGGTTTGAATCTGGAAATGAATGTGCAAAAGAGGTGAGGTGAAAAGCTGAGAATGGCTAACTATTTAAAGGACAAAGGAGCCAACGGCTAGTTCTGCCCGCGGTACCTTATCACAGCCCGCGGTACCTTATCGATAAGGTACCGCCTAGGCGCTAAGGTACCGCCGGACTAGACTCCGCTCCTTTTTGTCCTTTAGTGGTGGAGGTCTTATCTGGGTATAAAAATATCCTGAAAGGATATTCTTAACAGAATAAGAATATGCCATTTTCAAATTTCAAATAATTAATTTAATAAAACATTTTCTTAAAAATAAAGTTTAATAAAAAACTTGTCACATTTAATAAAAAGTGAGTTTTAAGAAAAGATTAAATCACTTGATCACTTGATTAAGGTTAGTACTTGTTTATCCATACCTTAAGTGAAAATGGGTAAAATGAAAAATACTTGAACTCAAGAATTCGTTTTTCGTTGTTTTCGTAAATGCTTGTTTTTACATATTGTCGTAATCAAAACTAAGCGAGACCGAAAAATGCAAGTAACGTTTTTAGTCATTATTGCATTAAAAATCTCCCCTTTTTGATTCCGACAATACATAAACTCAATCACACAAAAACAAGATTTTCGAAGACGAGTTTATTCATTTCTCCCCCTTTGTCGAAGCAAAAAGGTTGCGTAATCCGGTGTTGAAGAAACGGACTTTGCAAAGACTCCCCCTTGGTTCTTACTCCCCCTAGCTTGGGGCACCGAGGAATCGAGATATGGTGACAAGCTACATAGAAGGGTTAGTTGAACAAAAGAAACAACCAACAATATATAGCAATAGGTCACATAAAAAAAATTAAAAGAGAAGAAAACACAATGACAAAGATCCAAGATAGGTTACTAAAGAAACATCATACAAGGAAGTATGAAAAGAAAAAAAAAGGAAACAAGCCAAAAGCATAAATCTAATCCTAGTTATTCTAGAATTCTAAGATTTGCTTGAATTTGGTGTCTTGAGGATAAGCAACCAATGCTTATATGAAAGACAAGGTAATAGCGGAGGGTGGTGGTGATGGCTTGTTGGAGATCTCATAATCAAAATGAAGAGGAGGCTTGATTAAGAGACTCTTAATGTAGCTCAACTCCTCATAGATGTGTGCCATAGCAAGATGTTGATATTGACAACAATGACCATATGTTCCATGATGCATGACATTATCATGAGAAGGAGGAAGAACACTAAAGGGTGGTGGTGGAAGGAAGGAAGTTCCACAATCAACATTCTTGGTAGGAGAAATATGATTAAGAGTGTTCTTGCGTGGGTTTGGATTGAAAGCAATTGGAGAAAATGGAGGAGATTCAAGGCTTTCATTTGGAGAAAAAGACATTTTGGATGTGAAGAATGCAAAATGCTTATGGTTTAAATAGGGAAGGCTTAGGGTATTTTTGGGGTGGTCAAAGGGTTTGAAGCAAAGATTCTCAAAAAGGTTGGAGCAAATCTGGAGTTTCAGACAAAAACCCGAAAAGGAAGGCCACTATAGGCGGTTCCTTATCAATGGTGGCGGTACCGCGGCTTACTTATGGAACCGCCTACAGAAGCAGGGTTTGGTGTTTGGAGAAAGATTTTTCAGCAAATCTTATTTTTCTAGTCTAACTTATCATAGGGATGTGCTTAAAAGCTAAGATAGACAAGAAAAGTATATGCAAACTTACCAAATAGAGATTTGACTAAAATACAAAAAAAATAAAAAATAAAAAAAATAAAATCAATGTAGGAGGTGTGTAAGACAAGACCTTATGACACAATGATCCTCCATGATTCAATCTTGTTCTTGCTATGTTTGAGAGAATCATACATATGAATTATGTAAGCTCTATATTAATAGTGACAATCTATGAAAAATCGTTTTTAGATTGAATTAACAATGTTAAACGAGTTTCTCAACCGTTTTCGAAAGAGACTTTGAGAGTTTTGAAAAGAAGATGAGAAGATTTTTCAAAAGAATCTTAAAAGACTCAAGGACTCAAGGTGGTAGGAGAAAACACACAAGAAGAAAAGAATTAAAGGAAGATGTTCCATTAATCCTAGACCTAGACGCAAGTAATAAAAAGGTTCCCTCTTAAGTGGCTTAGTGAAGATATCGGCTAAGTTGTCCTCGGAGGGCACCTTTTCGATAGTAATGTTCCCCTTTTGAACATTATCTCTAAGGAAATGGTGTCTAATTTCTATGTGTTTGGTTCGCGAATGTTGCACGGGATTCTTGCTTAGGTCTATAGCGCCTTTATTATCGTACATGATGGGAACATCATCAAGAGAAATCCCGTAATCAACAAGCGCTTGCTTCATCCATAGGGCTTGTTGGCATGCTTTACCGGCACTCACATACTCGGCTTCCGTGGTGGATATCGCAAGAGCGGTTTGTTTCTTGGAGAACCAAGAAGTTAAACAACAACCCATGAAGTTATAAACTCCACTAGTGCTTTTCCGGTCCACATAGTCTCCCGCATGATCCGAGTCCGCGTAGACAATGGTTTCTACGTCGGTCACTTTAGGATACCATAATCCTAAATGTATAGTGCCTTTAATGTATCGGAAGATACGCTTAACCGCTTCAAGGTGAGAGGTTTTGGGAGCCTCTTGGAAGCGAGCACAAAGGCAAACACTAAACATGATATCCGGTCGACTTTCCGTTAGGTACAACAAACTACCAATCATCCCTCTATATTTGGTGTTGTCTACCGACTCACAATCATCATCTACGGTAAGTTTAGTATCCGAGGCCATAGGGGTCTTCATTGGTCTAGATTCTTCTAATCCAAATTTCTTAAGCATTTCTTTAGCGTACTTAGATTGACTAAAGAAAATACCATCGTCCATTTGTTTAATTTGGAGTCCTAAAAAGAAGTTAAGTTCTCCCATCATACTCATTTCAAACTCATCATGCATGATTTTGGCAAAGTCATCACACAATTCTTGACAAGTTGAGCCAAATATAATGTCATCAACATATATTTGTACCATTATGAGGTGAGGACCTTTCTTCTTTGTAAAGAGTGTATTGTCTACCATACCCATGGTATACTCATGTTTAACAAGAAATGCTTTAAGTCTATCATACCAAGCTTTGGGTGCTTGTTTAAGTCCATAAAGTGCTTTCTTAAGCTTGTAAACATGGTCCGGTTTCTCAAAACCAATGGAGCCGGGAGGTTGAGCCACATATACCTCCTCATTGATCAAACCGTTAAGAAATGCACTCTTTACATCCATTTGTTGAAGCTTAATATCTAAGGCACAAGCGTAGGCTAAAAGGATTCTAATTGATTCTAATCTAGCTACCGGTGCATATGTCTCGTCATAATCAATCCCTTCTTGTTGATTATAGCCTTGAGCTACAAGTCTAGCCTTGTTACGAGACACAAAACCATTCTCATCTAGCTTATTCCTAAATACCCATTTGGCTCCTATAATGGTAGAACTTCTAGGTGGAGGAACAAATTCCCAAACATCATTGGCAACGAATTGATTCAATTCTTCTTGCATCGCAATGACCCAACTCTCATCCGTCAAGGCTTCTTTAACATTCTTAGGTTCAATCAAGGAGACAAAACAAAAGAAGTTGCTTTGGTTTTGGACTTGAGATCTTAGGGTCCTTTGATTTAAGTCACCAATGACATTATTGAGAGTATGATCCCTAGACTCCTTAATGTTTACTTCCTTTTCAACACTAAGGTCTTCAACTCCTATTTTTCTAACCTCTTTGGCTTTAACTACTTCTAATTCATCCAAGTCATCATCAACCAATGGTGGTGTCTTGGGTGAAGGAGGGGTTTCATCAAAGGTTACGTTGAGTGATTCTTCAATAACCCCTGAGGTTCTATTTAGGACTATGTAGGCCTTACTAGTTTGGGAATATCCTAAAAGGATACCTTCGTAAGACTTTGGGTCAAACTTGGTAAGGTAGTATTTGGTGTTGAGGATAAAGCACTTGCTTCCAAACACCCTAAAGTATTCTAATGAGGGTTTCTTACCTTTAAGAATCTCATAGGGGGTCTTTCCTAGGAAAGGTCGAATAAGAATTCGGTTGAGAATATAAGTCGATGTATCTACGGCATTGCACCAAAACTTTTGAGGCAACGATTGCTCTTTTAACATCGTCCTACTCATCTCTTGGAGAGTCCTATTCTACCTTTCAACTACCCCATTTGATTGTGGAGTGCGAGGAGCCGAGAAGTTATGGGTAATACCATGAGCTTCACAAAAGGCACCAAATTGCACTTCATTATCAAATTCCCTACCATGATCCGTCCTAATAGAAACAATTGAACATCCTAGTTGATTTTGAATTCTCCGACTAAAGATTTCGAAGTGATCGAAAGCTTCATTCTTAGATGCCAAAAATCTAGTCCAAGTGAATCTAGAATAGTCGTCAACTATAACTAGGGTATAAAGGTTACCTCCATAACTCCGTATGGCGGAAGGTCCAAAGAGATCCATATGTAGGAGCTCTAAGCACCGAGAGGTCGAAACCAAATTCTTGGCTTTGTGACTTGAGTGAACTTGCTTTCCAACTTTGCAAGCATCACAAAAGTGACTATCAAAATTAATCTTGGGGAGGTGTCTTACCAACTCCTTAGAGACTAAAGATTGAATTAAACGCATATTAGCGTGACCTAATCTCCTATGCCAAAGAGTAGAACTATCATCTATAGTCGCAAGACATATGTTGTCTTTTGACTTCTTATTAACCTTCATGACATAAAGCCCATGCTTTCTAACACCTTTTCCAATGACTTTTCCATCTTTTACGATTTCACTGTCATGTTCCGAAAAGATGACCTTACACTTATTATCACAAATTTGACCTATACTTAAAAGGTTAAAACCTAAGTTATCTACGTGCTCAACATTTTCAATGGTCATGGAGTCAAGAGAAACCGTACCTTTGCCAATGATATTACCACGTAGACTACTAGCGAATGTGACGTTACCTCCATCATATGCTTTGTAATGCGAGAACAAACTTCGATTACCCGTCATGTGTTTAGAACATCCACTATCCTTAATCAACTCATCGGGCTCCAAATCAATTCCCAAGCATATCTAGGTAACAATACACAAGATCAAACATTTGGTCCCCAATATCTCATGGGTCCAAAATTGTTAGTTCCACACATCCCTTGCATTTGGTTGGGATGAATGAATGAGGTGGGGATTCCCCATGGAGAGCAAAATGGAGGAGGGTAGTAATTCATGTAACCATTTTGTTGTTTATTACTTCTCCTAGGTGTGTTTGATCTAGGTTTAGAGTTATTATTATTCTTTCTAGGTGTTGGAGTTTTACTTCTAGTTCGTGAATTGTTTTGATTATCTCTTGTAGGCTTTGTCGTTCTACTTCTAGGCTTAGACGCATTCCGTAATTTAGGTGGAGTAGAAGATAGTCTAGATAAACTTCTATTTCCCATGAGAGGTTTACTTAACGGCTTATAGAACTTACTAATAGCATTGTCGTCAAGTATGGGTAATTGAACCTTATTAACAGTAAGATGCTTTGGTTTTTCATTTAACTTAGATTTTTCAGAAAGTTCAGAGTTTTTACAAAAATCAACTTCTGGCCGCGGTACCTTATCTATGGCCGCGGTTCCATAGTGATAAGGAACCGCGCCATACAATGTGGAACCGCGTCCAGAAGGTGTTTTCTGTGAAAACCTTACTTGTTTTGGTTCACTAGTTGAGGCTTCATTTGAGTTAAAACCTAGACCAAGTTTTTCCTTAGAATGAACTTGTTTGTTTAACATATCATCAAGAGCACTAGTACCTTTCATGAACTTTTCCAATATAATGGAGGTGCTCCTGAGATCATCATTCTCTAATCTAAGTTTCTCACAACTTAAGCAACCTAAATCAACCTCTTTGTTTTTCTCAAGTTTAGCCAATTTCTCCCTAAGTTCATTGATCTCATTTTCAAGCATAGTTTTGGTTGATTTTAAGGTTTTATTATTTTCTATGAATTTAAGACTAAGTTTGTGTAAGCTATCATATTTGCCTTCAAATTAAATATCATCTAAAGTGGAACTATCATTGCTATAATATTCGGTTTCAGAATGTACCTCTTTAGAAGTGTGAGCCATAAGACATTTCTCCTCTTTGGGGTTGTCATCATCATCTTCACCGCTATCGCTCCAAGCGCCACTAACGAATGCCGTGTGGTTCTTATCACGAGCGGGCTTTGGAAAATCACCAATGAAGTGATTTGGATCACCACATCTAAAGCAACTCCTATCACCTTTTTCGTTCTTGACAAACCGATTCTTTGACAATGGTTTCTTGTCATAGTTTGGTTGCCTAACGTGTTGACCTCGTCTCTTGAAGAACTTCTTGAAATCTCTCACCGCCAATGCATACTCCTCGTCATCACTTTCCGAGGAACTATCATGGTCACTTTGTGCCTTCTTGGCATTAAGTGCAAGAGATTTCCTTTCACTCTTGGTTTTTACTAATTCCGAGTCCTTCAAAATTATCATCTCATGAACTTTCAAGTTTCCTATGAGTTCATCGAGTGATAAAGTTGAGAGATCTTTCGACTCTTCAATAGCCGTGACTTTTGCTCTCCACTTTGGATGTAAGGCCCTTAGAAACTTCCTAACATTGTTCTTGCTAGAAAAACCTTCATCAAGTGCTTTTAGACTAGTAATAATGGTGTTAAACCTAGCAAATGCACTATCAATAGTTTCATCTTCTAAGATGACAAATTGTTCATATTGTTGGACAAGAAGATCGATTTTACTTTCTTTGACTTGGCTATTACCTTGGTGGGTTACTAAAAGAATGTTCCAAATATCTTTAGCGGTTTCACACATAAAAATTCTTTCATACTCTTTCTTAGGCAAAGCATTATAAATTACCATTTTAGCCTCATTATTTTTTGAAAGTTTCTTTTTAGTATCATCATTAGCTTTGTCAAAAGTGACTAATTCTTTTGTTTTAGAAACTTCATTAAATTGAAAGGGTAAAAAATCACCATTGGTAATAACATGCTAAAGATCTAAATATTTTGATTTCACATAAGTTTAAAATCTAATTTTCCAATAAATAAAACTATCGGTTTCAAAAAGTGGTGGTCTTTGCATAGATTTCCCTTCTAGGTAGTTGTTGGAATCCATAGATCGATTCAAGTTTTAAAATATAATATACTTTAAAAATTCTTGAGCAACCCGCTCTGATACCAATTGTAAAAACTAGAAGGGGGGGTTGAATAGTTTCTTAAAATTTACTTGTTAAAATATGGTTTCCAAAAATCCTTTTTCAAAAAACTTAGGCTTGAGGAAATATGTGAAATCTTCTTATGCACAAATATGAACAATGATAGTGTAGCTAAACTAATACTAACAAAAATATATCCACAAAGAATAAAGAATGATAGTGTAGCTAATCTAATATTAACACATGTATATGCAAAAAGTAATAAGGAATGTAAAGAGTTAAGGGTAAAGAAAGATCAAACCGAACACCAAGGATTTATAGTGGTTCGGCAACGAAGCTCACTCCTCGTTCCTACTCCACTCCTCGAGTACTCCTTACTCGAGAGTTCACTACACAACAAGCTCCTTATGGTGGAGAAAACCGTACACGTCGCTTAACCAATTTCTGACTCTAAGCTAAAAGTCGATCCCTAATCGTAGCTAGGACCAATCTACACAACTATACTTAGTACATACACAACTTCCAAATAGACACAACTACTTGGATCTTCACAACTATGACACAACTACAAGTATATAAAAATTGATCTTCAATGGATCTTTGGTGGTGGACTAAACACTTCACTAGGATAGTGTTCTTCTCTTTGCACTTGGAGAGGTAGAGATGGAATAGCAAGATTCACTTCTTAAACAAGTAATAATCAAACAAATGATCAAAGATTTGAGTGATTAAAGAAGGGGTTTGAATCTGGAAATGAATGTGCAAAAGAGGTGAGGTGAAAAGCTAAGAATGGCCAACTATTTAAAGGACAAAGGAGCCAACGGCTAGTTCTGCCCGCGGTACCTTATCGATACGGTACCGCCTAGGCGCTAAGGTACCGCCGGACTAGACTTCGCTCCTTTTTGTCCTTTAGTGGTGTAGGTCTTATCTGGGTATAAAAATATCTTGAAAGGATATTCTTAATAGAATAAGAATATGCCATTTTCAAATTTCAAATAATTAATTTAATAAAACATTTTCTTAAAAATAAAGTTTAATAAAAAACTTGTCACATTTAATAAAAAGTGAGTTTTAAGAAAAGATTAAATCACTTGATCACTTGATTAAGGTTAGTACTTGTTTATCCATACCTTACGTGAAAATGGGTAAAATGAAAAATACTTGAACTCAAGAATTCGTTTTTCGTTGTTTTCGTAAATGCTTGTTTTTACATATTGTCGTAATCAAAACAAAGCGAGACCGAAAAATGCAAGTAACGTTTTTAGTCATTATTGCATTAACAAACCGTACCAATTTATGCATTACAAAACACACTATCTACAACTTTTGAAACAATCTATTGTTAGGAAAAAAAAAGAGATTTGCATGTTTGGCTCAATAGAGTTAAAACATAACTGGAAGAAATCGATTCAAAAGTCAATGGGTCAGAGTGCCACATTTACTTCCGGTTTTCAAACATATAGATATCATCTAGGGTTCTGTTGAAGCACAAAACTCTGGTCCAATTTGATTGGCATGGATCTCCACGTCCCCAATTAATGAAAGCTATATATGGGTCAACAAAGGTTTCAAAATTGACCTGTATTACTGTTACTTAGCTAAAAGGGAACTGGTCATACATGCTATAATTTACCGAATGTCTACTGGGCAGGTCTGATACGTCAGAACGCAAAGAGAATGAAGAGGATGCACAAACATCTCATGGTGTGATTATGTGTGCCTTTCATGGTGTGACTATGCGTGCCTTTCATGGTGTAATTCTGAATAAAGAAGGTTGAAACGTTATAGTGCATATGACTAACAATACATATAAAAAATTGGTGTAGATAAACAACACAACTGAGTTATATAAAATAAAAACAAATCTTGAAATTGAGTAACTGTATAGTCCTTGTTGACACATATATTAAACTAATTTTAGTGGCCATTTTGGTACCTTTACAAATCACACCATGAAAGGCACACTTAGACAGTGAAACACAGTAATAAAGAAATAAATAAAAGTAGAGACGTAACTTACTCGATCATGACAAGACAATCAGGTAGCAACATGATATTATTCTCAACGCCACATGTTTATCGCATTTTCTGCTCCCTAGCTGCCTGGTATGGGTACCTATTACTGAGTACGTCTGTCACAATAATGCATAAGCACAACAAAAGAATGAGACTATGCTAATTTATCGGACAAAAGCAACAATACCTATGTTTCAGGACCAAAAATGTATTTTAACTCTAATTTTTATTTATTTATAAAAGGCATTTTTTGAGGTGACCACAATGGGCTATAAAATTCTTAAACCAAACACCCCCTTATTCTTACGGGAAAAACAATAATAACACTTACCGAAGATTTTGGGATGAACTCTGATGGTGATAGGTTATGTTGTTGAAATTGGATCATATGACAAAGCATAAAATGGCGGTACACCGCCAAAGTTGATATTATTTACTATGTCGCCACTGATGTAACTAAAATTACTCGAGTCGTAGGTGACTATTGATATGATAATGGCTTTATTAGTACTCCAATTAGAATGAATGAATGTATCCTTTGAGGGCCAGACGACTCGTGAAGTAACATGTCCAGTAAGAATTTCCACCATCCACATACCTGCTCATAAGAAAAGATAAAAAGCCAAAATTAAACCCCAGTAACAGAACACTTATTTAGAACACTATACAAATGAGATAATTATATTCCAAGTAATATGTAGAGTGAAGCCGAAGACTATACGATTAAGGTGCATTTAAAGGGGTATATTATAACCAAATGAGAGTAAGAAAGTCAAGGAACAAACCTTGCTGGCATCAGAAAGTACAACATATGTATCCCCAATTTTTTAAAAAGCTCATCGGTAGACTTATGAATAACTTTGAATATGGTTCTTTCAGACCAGAAGAAAGGCGACATTTCACTATGACGACTCAGACTCTGATTTGGTTCTAAGCACTCTTGATTTCCAGGTTCTAAACAACTAAAATGCTTCTATGGTATCAAAACAGTAATTTTTTATTTTTAAAAATACAAATACAAATTAGACGAATGGTCCCCATGGTATGTGAAATTATGGGTTTCGTGACCGCCATTTGTGAAATCACATGAACTCAGAAAATGAACTACTTATTTCACTTCAAGGTACGCGCGTCTTGTTAATGTTGAAAATGCCAAGAGGAAAGAAGTGTTGAGGTGACTTTCTAGAACGGATCTTGTCTCTTGCTAGTTTGACAAAGGCGAATAGCAATCTAGTGTATAAGACAAGGTGTGGCGCCAATGCCAAACTTTTTCATTCAAATGGTTCAGCAATGACGACAGGGCCCTCAGTTACCCTTATGCAACAAAAGGTTTGTTCTAGTCTCATCTTGTTTCTTTACATGTCAAATCCAAGGGCTTTTCCAATAACTATCAGTTTATCAATTATTCACTTCTCCTTTTCACATTGATTAATGTGTATATTATTCAGTTCGAGTGTAAAGAGGTGTGAACCTTCCCTTCCCTATTATAGTCCTCAAATTTCCTATTCTTATCCTAATGAAATGGCGCTTTGTTACTTATGGGTTTCCACATGATATTTCTCAACAGGGGTATTTAGAAGTCCGACTAAACTATGTATTGTCATCTAAAGTCTCAGTACTAAGTTTTAAGTGTTGGTATAAAAACTAATTTTGCAAACATTCACTCGAAACGCACATTCAAACAGCCTCATAATTGCAAGTTTCTCGAGAAAAAGATTAACCTTTGTACAGAAATGACACACTTGGACTAAATTGTTTTGTAAACGAAAAATTCCTGTAGAACTCAAACGTGTACTATATTAACATTAGAAGTTTATAGCATAAAGAAAATGTACCATGTAAATTTGTTCATGTTGTGCGAGATTCTTCAAAACCTAGCTATTGCAAAAAAATCAATAGTGCCACATCAAATACCTTTAGTAACATTCAACTTTCAGTGGGCTAGCAAGTTCTTATGCCAATGACTTCACAAGATCCATCTGTTACAGACTGGGGCTGTTTAAAACAATGATTGAACAAAAGATAATTGGAACAAAGAAAACTAATGTAAATTGGAAAGTTACAACTGCCTATCACATTAATTTCTGAGGAAATGGCATCAGCTAAACTCTGAACATCCTGTAAAACTTCATCCTAAACTGTAACATTCTAAGACACACGATAAAATCAATGACATTTCAGAATTAAAGATTAATAAAATAAGGTAGTTAATTCAAATCTTTGTTCCACATAAACCCGAAACAGAAAGAGAGCTCGACTCAAATAGCTCCTCATGATCCTGTGTGGTGCAGTAGATCCCTCAGCAACAGGCACCTTTCGAGAATATCTAAATATGCTGCATCCCATTGTAATCTACTGCTTTTCAATAGAAAATTAAGGGTTTTCAACGAAGAAGTCACACAATCTTCAAATATAAACTTACTTGGAAGGGCTTCCCTACTTGCTCATACTTCAAAACCACAGATCAACAGATGAATTATTTACAACCATATAATCTTCCATATTGTCCGTAATTTAGAATTACGAGATCAGGTTTATTAAAAAAAAGGAATTATGATTGACTGTGAATCAAAGATCAAAGATCAAAGAATAAAGATCGAAGATCAAACATCAAAGATCGAAGATCAAAGATCAAAGATCAAAGATCAATGATCAAAGATAAAAGATCAAATATCAAAGATCGATTGATTTTGTATGTTTTTTGGATTAGGGTTTACGTTTTTTGGATTAGGGTTTACCCGCCGTCGTTTAGAGAGATATGGAGGTTTTTGGATGTTTGTGTGTGTTTTGACCAGACGGTTGTCGTAGAAAAAATGAAAAAGAATAAATTTTATATTAATATATATAGCTGCGGTAAGAAAACGTGGTTTTTTTAAAACTTGCGTTTTCAAAAACCGGTATTCAGAAAAAAGTGACGAAAATTAGGCAAGTTTTGAGTTTTTTTAGGAATATCTAAAATCCTATTGGTTTAAAGATGTGACTGGATATGACTGGATTAAAATGTATGGTTTCAAATCATATTTATACCTATATATAATATAGATATATATATATACAAATATATATATATATATATATATATATATATATATATATATATATATATATATATATATATATATATATATATATATATATATATATATATATATATATATATATATATATATATATATATATATATATATATATATATATATATATATATATATATATATATATATATATATATATATATATATATTATATATCTTTATATATAAAATAGTTATTAAAATTTAATTTGATTTTAATATATATAATTTAGTTATTAAGATATAATCTTAGTAAAAAAATAATTTTAATACTTGAAATAATTTTTTTTTCAAAATATCTATATAATTATATATTTTTTTACGAAAATTCGGATAATTCGTGTTATTCGGGATAACACGAAAACCGAACCGAATTCAATTTTGGTTTTCGTTTCGGTTCGATTGTAATATATTTCGGTTCGGTTAGGTTTTCGGGTTGACCCTGAAAACAATTAACCGAATAACCCGAAAATCGAACCGAAGGACACCCCTACACCTGTGAGTTGGAGGCTTAGCCGGGTGTGTTGTATGAGAAGTAAAGAGGGTATTAGGCAAGATACCTGACTAGGGCATTATTTATAGTTAAGGCTTATGTGTCATGTCTTAGCACAATAGCGTGGTTATATAGTATTGTATGTGTTACATTATCACTCGATGAATGAAAACTAGTGTTTAAAAGTTGATTTCTTTATATAAACCTATGGATTCACTCAACCATTGTGTTGACATTTTAGCATGGATTTCTCAGGTATTTAGGTTAAGAGTAGTTGGAGCATGGAGTCGCATGTGATAAAGTGAAGGCAAACAAACAATTACCATTCGATAAAATTGACAAGCATTTATATTTTTATTAAAGTTTGTATGAATTGTTTGGACCTCTTTTAGTGAAACTCTGATTTTAATTTATCAAATGTATTAAGTTTTTCAAACGTCTCTTTTGAAGTCGTTTTTTATGACTGTGTGTGATGTGCTATAAAGTAACGCCCAAAGTTGAGTATCCATTTTGTTGCGAAATTGGGGGTATTATAGATTGGTATAAGAGCACTAGTTATAGAGAAGTAGGTCGCTTTCAAATTCTAGATTACAACTGCTCTTTCGTAAAATTGTTTGGTTACCTTACAAAGTATTCGTGCGCTCATGCTCCCTCGAAATCAATGTGTGATTTTAACTTTGCGATCCTATGTATGTATAGGAATGATCGTATGTAGATGTATAGGTATATGTAAATATACTACGGTATTTTGAAGACTTTGTGCGTGAAGCAATAGTCCTTGTAATATTATTGTGAACTATATGATGTAGTTTTGTATTAAATTGGCCTCGTCGCCAATCACCGAGCTTGTTAATTAATTTGTTATCCATATACGAGTGTGAACCTCGTTTGATACTTTGAAAACATATATAGTGTTTTATCATATTGTATATCGACTATATTAAGCTCGATTGTCGTTATCGCACCGTGATGTGCTTTTTTAGGACATCTCATTTTGAAACGTAATTGATTTACATATTATTTTATTTCCATTACTCTTTGTGATTTTGATAAATTATGTCGCGTAACTATAACATACATGAAATATAATCAATGATGCGTACATCGTAGCGACAAAATTGTATATATATTATAGACCGTGTTTGAGGCATGTTGCCATCTACTCGTTGTTTACCATCCTACTCGGATTTAAAGATGTGTTTTAAGGATAGACTAGCATCTTAATCAAGTAGTATAGCATGGAATTCGGTTGATTTGTGTTCATTTTATTGTATGCGGTTTCGAGACCCATCCGAAGTCGATAACAATACACATAGCATTGATATACGTATTTTGTTACATTTATTTCATTAGTTCCATTATTTCGTTATTTTGAATTCGTTATTATATGTGATGAGGTCCAACACATGCGCTGATTAAAATAGTTATTGACATTTGGTCGACTGGGTGATGTAAACATAATACGTATGACATATTAAATATATGGTGAATGAAAATTTTGGCTAAAAATGATGTTTGATGGGTCTTATAACAAGTAAAATACGTATAGAGAATAAAGGAGCAAAGCAAAACTATTTTTCCTTCAACCTTGGTTGGTAAATAATAATAAGTAATTTATATTACTCGTAAAATCCTTGTTTTCATAAATTAATTCGTTAATACTAAAAGCTTGTGATGAAATCTCTCGAGATGCTTAAGATAGTTTGAAAAGTGTTGTTGAGAAAAACAAACGTTAAAGATGTGAATATCATATATATGTAACTTTAAACTTGGTCCGAATTGATTTTCGGGTCTAAAATAAACTTTGACATATTTCATAACATACGAGAATGATTAGAAAAATTGGTCATGTATTTTAGGGTTCGAGACTTTGTAAAAGTTGGTTTTATTTTAAAAGTAAGGTCAAGTTTATTTTTACTAATGTTTTGGTATAAAATGGAGCTCATAACTCTTTATAACGAAGAAACTGAAACAAAATCAAAATATACACTTTAAGTGAAAAATTCTAAGACTGGAAATAGTTAATTAAAACCTGATAGAATGTCTATGGAACGATTTGAGCATCTTTCGCCATTCGACAAAATACGAAAGTTGTTCAGAACATTGTTTTACTCTGTCATGAGATGTGTAACTTTAAGATCACTTGATAATGGGCTAAAGACTGAAAGTCGAATTTTCTAAATTTCCTTAAAAGTAAACTAAACATCAACCAAATTTTCGAACCAAACACTTCGTTTGTTTTCTGAGATTCAGATCTCAACTAAAGCTAACAAGTTATCTGAGATACTGTCTATGTGAAACCTCTTTAGCGTTTGAGCCGCGTGAGTATGATTTAATAGATCAATTTTAAGAAAAACTTATATACAATAAATAGTCAATGGTTGATTTTTAAGAGTCAACTCGACTAAATGGAGTCTCGTTGGATAGTTATAAGATAAATTGTAATAACAATAAGAAGAAACTCTGAACATTTTGTAGAAAAGCTAAATATGATCCGGTGGTCTAATGTGGTGGTAAGTGGTGGTGGAAGCCATTGTTGGCTTAGAGAGAGAGAAAGAGAGGTTGAGAGCAAAATGTGTGTGTTCCTCAAAATGAACAAATACAATCAACACCCCTCCTTGGAAGCTAAGGAGGGGTATATATAGTCACACACTTTACAAAGGGCCTAGTCTAGACTAAATGTGCGTGACTATGATAACTAACGGGAATTCTTAAATGTCGTCACATAAAGTGAGTTTCCAACAATCTTCCCCCATGGGACGACGTGTAGAATTCCTTACAATATTCTACCTATCAAGTACAAAATAATTAAGAACAAGAGCTTTCATGAAGCATCCAATGCTGATGAAGTCTTCTGAGGCCTTCGTCTTCAAAACGACTCATCTTTAAAGTGACTTGTAGTAGAAATACTGTAACGGCACGAGCTAAGTAACCCATACACTTCTGGTTAAGGAGAAGCTTCTGAATTAGCTTCCCCCTAATTCATGCCACGTAAACTTGATGTAGAAGCATTTTAAATAGCTTCCCCCAAGTAGATCAACAACTTTTCTTCTCACGCTTGAATAATTCTTCTGAATTTTTCTTCCCCCTGAGAGTTCAAGTTATGCATACCAGAAAGAATCAAGACACTTCTTCCCCCACATAGTTGAAGAAGGTAAATCAATCCCAATTATGAAGCTCAAATACTGAAGTGGACACTTTATCCCATTCATGAAGTTGACATCGTAACACCAGAGTCAATCAAGTCCCGGAAATGCACACGTCTTCTTCCGGAGATGCACCAGAGTCAATTAAGTCCCGGGAATGCATATAGGATAATGATGATGTTTAATTGCAACAATCAAACAATTAAACCTCGAATCAGTAGTGTACCGTTTGGAGATTGATAACGACACGAGTTAAAACACTGATTTTCTCTGCGGCTATGACAAATGTCATCCCGGAATATCTTCAAATCAAAAGAAGGTATGAAGTTCATCACGTGTACTCGTTGTGCGTTCAATGTGTCTTCTTCTTCCCCCTTGATGGTTTCGAAAGTCGGAACCATCAATAAATTGTACGCACGTGAACCTGAAATCTCGTGAGAATAATAAATAAGCTGAATTATATATTTTGTGAGAATCAGCTGTTGATCGAAAATCTCTTCTCATAAACTCTCCATGGCCACCTTTACCATACCACATGAAAGCAATTTGAAGTGACCACTGAAAGAATGAACCGGATACATCAAACGTGAAGCTGAATAAAAATCCTTCGATCTTGTGACTTAAGCTTGCACTATTGTTGAATGAAGAACGGTGGAGAAATCTCTAAGTACTCAATGCATCACTGAAGAAGTCTATAAGCACAACACCTCTTGAAATTATCCACGTCGACTAAGCGCGTGACACTGAGTACAACAATGTAACCCCTTTAAGTGATAGTTATCCGAGTCATCAACCATCCACCCCGAACCCGGAAACCAGATAATCATGTCTTCATTCTAGGATTAAGCATGAGCAAGTTATCTAGTCAAAGATAAAATAAATACACGCCTTCGAAAAATCCGTCTTCAACGTCACGTAATTAATACCCGATCAAACAAAATCTGAAGCCACTAAAAAATCGCCCATTCTTTCTTGGTCTCGTCAAAATAAATTCTTCGTCATATTTGACACGTCAATTTGTCGCGTCACATTTCTCGTCACCCAATCGGTGTC
Organism: Glebionis coronaria; assembly: GCA_025667525.1. Taxonomy (NCBI): domain Eukaryota; kingdom Viridiplantae; phylum Streptophyta; class Magnoliopsida; order Asterales; family Asteraceae; genus Glebionis; species Glebionis coronaria. The sequence continues at coordinate 28,895 of JANFOE010000194.1, forward strand.
AAGAAAAAAATTTAAGAACCCCAAATGCGACAAAAAAAATACAAATTCAAAAAAGGAATTTGCTTGTTTGAGCATCTATTATCCTTAACAATTTCTCGACACTTTTTGTCTCGACCCGATGTCACAATGAGTTAAAACATAATACACACTAAATTTATTTAAAAAATTTTTTTAAAAATTTGTGTGTATGTGTTATAAAACACACGGTTTAAACATTGCATTTAGCCAAAATTTAACACATTATCCAAGGCCCAAAAGTCTTAGCACAACCCGGCCCATTCATGGAAGAAATGTCGGCCCATTATCAATCATGCACAACCCGGTCCAAGAGTGTGAGTTAAAAACTCTAACCCTAAAAATTAGGGTAACCTAATCACTTTTCACATCTGCCCCCAAAACATCCTTTCACCTAGTTAACTCCGCTCCCTTCACCAGATTATCTCTCACCTCCCTCGTTTTCTCCGCCCCTCCACCAGAACACCCATCCTTCACCATCAAACTTATCTCATCAAATTAGCTAGCAAACAATATACAAACCACTCCATCTATCAAACTCAATACACAAATAATCCCATACATAATCATCATGTAATCCCAGCTCAATCTTTCTTAAACCACTGCTATTCCCACGAAATATTTCATATTAGACGAACCCAGATGATGAGTCGTCTAAAATGAAACGATTTGAAGATGCATTAAGGACTTGGCTTCAAGATCATAAGAAAGTGGTCTCGGGTAGGTATATATTTGATGCATGCCAGTTGATGATTTTGTTTAATACATCGAAACAAAGAACAGATTATAACAAAGATTGTTATAAATCTTTCTTGATGTTTCGTATATAAAATATGGGTTATCCCCAAAAAAATCTATGAAGAGATATGATTCGGGTTGTAAAGATCTGTCGAGGTCATAACAAATTATAACCCATGAAATTAATCTAAGATATAAAAAGTTTTCTGATTTTATGTGAGTCTAGATGATGGGATTAGGTGACGACGGGATAGGTTTAGTTTTGGAGTTGAGGCGGTATAAGGATGGCATTAGAGTCAAACTCAGTGAGTTTTGACTGAGTCAACTCGGTAATGACCGAGTTGACTCGGTTGGGATTGGGTTTCAGTCTTGGTTAGGTTATATTCGGTTTGGTCACACATTCCATGTTAGTCAATGTCATAGTTTTAAACGAGTCAAGTCTTGGTCATAGTTTCTTTTGGTCTCGGGTCAAGTGTAAAACCTTTCTATCGCAATGTACATTTAAAAAATGCATCGCAATATTTGTTCAACCCATCGCAAAGTCAACCGCCTCATTACGATGGTACCCATTGTGATGGTACCCATCGCAATGGTACCCATCGCAATATAAAACATCCATCGCAATGTTGCGAGTAATCGGGCAGCATGACGTCTTGGCTGAACCATTGCGACAGACCCGACCACCCATCGCAATGTGACTCATCGGAATGAGTCCATCGCAATGGGTAAGTCAAGCCCATCGGAATGTGTGAAAAACACCATTCCATCGCAATCCATGCGATTGTACCGTGAAGATAAATCCAAAAGGGTCCTTGTTCCGTTTTTTCAGGGAGCATGTTTCTGGGCAGATTTTCTGGCAAATATGAGTTTATCACCTTCATCTTCAAAAAAATATAACCCAGAAAATAGATATAAAAAAATGATTCAACAACTTGACCATGATAATAAGTTGACCAGTGATATAGATATGGACCATGAAAAAAAACATGTGACAGTGAAAAGGATATTGAAACCGTGACTCATAAGGATGAAAATATCCAAAACGTGTGACTTGGACGATTGGACAAAAAATAATGATATGATAACCAACTGTTTAGACAAAACAATGGCATGACGTGACAAAAATTTTTGACAAAATGGACATAGTTAATATAAACCGAGACACAAGAAAAAGATTAGACCACCAAATCGAAAATGTAAACACGATCCAAGGATGGAACCGTGGCTCTGATACCAAATGTAGAAAAGCTAAATATGATCCGGTGGTCTAATGTGGTGGTAAGTGGTGGTGGAAGCCATTGTTGGCTTAGAGAGAGAGAAAGAGAGGTTGAGAGCAAAATGTGTGTGTTCCTCAAAATGAACAAATACAATCAACACCCCTCCTTGGAAGCTAAGGAGGGGTATATATAGTCACGCACTTTACAAAGGGCCTAGTCTAGACTAAATGTGCGTGACTATGATAACTAACGGGAATTCTTAAATGTCGTCACATAAAGTGAGTTTCCAACACATTTTTACTATGTGCGTTTATAGTACTTAAGAAATGAACGTTAATATAATCTTGACATAAATATCGAGATTTGTAAATCTAATAATTTTGTCGATTATGATAACCGAGTCAACGAAACTAGTCAAACTACTAAAGTAGTAATTTTCTCGAAATTGTAACTTTCCAAAAATAACAACTTTATAAGTTGAAAAATGAGAAAGATAGAATGTTTTCAATGGTTTATCGTAATCTAAAAATATAAACATGTTGCTTTTACAATAAGTTAAATAAATTTAATTAGAACACGCAAGTAGGTTACCCATCGCATGAATACTCATATTATTTTTATAAGATATATGTATCTAAAGTTTTGAGATATGTATGGATCAATCATACGTGACCACTTCTTTGATTTCGCGAGTTTATTATTGGAACCTGAGTTGTCAAGTAATTGTTCATTTTTTTATTCTTGTCCTTGATATAGAACCATTATTTTTATATAGATCGCTACGTTGCAAGTACGTGTTAATAAGGATACGTTTTTGGTGTATTTTTGTCCTCTTCATGGACCCCATAACTTATTTTTTTCTCTTGTTATCGGAAACTGAAATTGGCGGAATGTGTGTGTAACTCAACACAGTGGTATTATGATCGTTATTTCATTTTGGCATTTGTGATGATGCTCGATGTTCATTTCATGATTTCTATAGATGTTGTTTGTGACAATCCGTCAATTTATGGTTGATATTTTATTCTTAATATTTATTTAAAAGCATTATTTTAATGTTATAATATGAACTCACTTATTTCTGGGAAGAAATTTGGATTTATGTCTTGAAGTAGCACCGACTACGTCTAAACAGGAGGATTCTACGTTACGTGCTTACGTTTACATACACCGTTTTGGTGACAGTCCGACATTTCAGGAAATAAATTTATCCGTGAATATTATTTTGGAATTTTAAATTTGTGTTGGTTCATAAACTCACAAATTTACGAGAAGAGATTAGGACTTACGATTTTAATTTAACGTCCTTTACGACTAAACCGGAAACCCTAGGTTTACGTATTTACGTTTTTGAACTCCGTTTTTGATGAGACAATTTTTATTAGATTCGTTTTGTGCCGTTGATTCATAATTTATAAAAACGTTTTTCGTAAAACGACCCGAGGGCACGCAAATCGAGGAAAGTAGAATCGAGGAATACCCGTAAATTAGTGGGATGAGACAAGTATACACTTTTCCCACCCCACTATATGGGAAGGCTACAAAGACACCACATCATAAGATGTGGCAAAGTTGTAGCTAACAAGCTAACACTTGTTAGCTAAAGCTTAACAAGTAAGCTACACATACCACCAAACCACAAAACCACTTCACTAAACTATTTCTCCATTTCCATCCATGCAAACCACCACAACTTTCTCTCTTTCCTCCCTAAAATTAGTCCCATATTCATCAGTAAACACCCTCATTTGATCAATTTTAATCATAAACTCATGTGTTATTCACACATATGATGAAGCTCTTTTAAAGCTCTATAGATTGGTGGTGATTTTAACATCTAGAAAGAAGTTTTCAAAGGAGTCAAGGGCTGATTTTCCACAAGATGATTCATGAAGATAGGTGATCTTGAAGTTGATAATGGTATATCACAAGTTTTGCCATCAAAATCCAAGCCTTGTTCATCAACCTCACATTTTTATCGCTATGGTGGTATAAGGATCATTCTTCTCATCCTTCTTTTTATTTTGATTATGTAATCATGTATTTTCATTCCTATTGTATATGTATATGATGAATATATGATGATAAAAGTATTGTGTGGGGATTTGGTGTTGATAAACATGGGTAAAAAGATGAAAAACTATATGTAAAAATAGTTAATCTTGCTTAATTTAGTAGGCTGTATAAAAACAGTAAATAACCATATGATGAACTGATAAAATGGTATAGATGAATTGATATACAGTGAGTATTGAGACTTGTACACATGTGAGAGTTGGCCATGCAATGGAATCATAAAAATGAGTGAGATATGATCAAAACAAATTTAGAGTGCAAATCTGAGTACACTGTTTTAGACGAATTTTATAAAATACTTAATGGTTGATTCATCAGTAGCTATAATGTAATAAAATGAAGCACATATCATGTAGTTTCTGAGATAAAAATTTGGGGTTCTATATCCATGTAGAACTCTAGATATGATCATTTTAGTAAACTAGATTTTTAGGACTGATTTTGTGAAATTAATGTTTAATATTATTATATAAGCACTCAAACTAATATAGTATAAAATGTAAATTAAAACCCACTAACTTATATATTTCATTTATATAAAAATACATAAGGATAAATAAATGGACATTATATAAAAATGGTAGTTTGGTAAGTTTTATAAGTTATAAAAACTATATACTAAGTTTTACGCCTTTTCGGCTAAAACCGAAAGATTAACTTTTTTGTTAAATAAAACTTAGACGGTTGGACCCGTCTAATGTAAACTTTTATAAACTCACATACTGATATATAAACATATATAACAAGTAAAAATCGATAAAACCCGATCTTTACAACATATAGACATTAACGGGCCAAAGTAGCCTTCATGGACAATAAACCCGACTAATTTGGTAAAACACTTATAAACTTATTTATTGGGCTTAACCCATTTGGGCCCAACATATAAAGTATAATACTGATAATAAAAGTATAATTGGGCTAATGAATAGTATTGGGCTTGTAATAGGCCCATTGGGCTTTAAAATGTAAACAAGTTGAACTAGTGTAACTAGTCTTGAAAATTACCAACACATAAACACTATAATGAATGAGTAAAGATATATAAACCCACTTGATCATCATCATAAATATAAAATCATCATATGTATACATAATTATTTTTTTGATAAATTCATTGGACAAGAGTCTAAGACGAGTATTATTTGTCTAGGTTTTCGTGATTGAAGCACGTACCGTACATCCGAATCGCCGATAACCGCCTTCCCACATCAACGTGAGTTCATAGCCTCGCACTCTTTTAAATGTTTTTATGAAATGTTCTATAAACCCGCGAGGGAGATAACATGTTAGTTTTTATAAAATAGGACACTAGTTTTCCCGATTGTCTGTTTATTGATTTGGACTCGAATGATTGTATGACCCGATGAATGATTAAATGACCCGATAGATGAAATGAAATGGATTATTAAAGTTAGGTTATGTCACTAAAAGTCCCATTAGCATGAATTGTGAACTACCGAGATTTGGTAGACGCTTATGCATATAATAATACTATTTGGGGACGATCACCCCAGTTCGCGCCTTGACGGTTGATCACCGTCGTGCCACATTGATTGGTAAGCGAATTTATGTATGAGAAGATTTACACAAGCGTGATTATTGTGACGACACGCTAATTTAGATGGGCAAATGAGTTTCGGGCTAGCTACCCGTTGTTTGGTTTAGTAAGGTAACAATGTCATGCGGCTTGTAATAATCCAATTAACGAAATACTGCTTTATGCATTGAATTATGATATATTGCCTGACTAGCAATACGGGGTCTTATTGTTGATTTTATGTTCGTGTTTTGGTTTTATATAACCATATACATATAACAGTTTTTATTTAACTTTATACAACGTTATAAAACGTATTGTATAATGTTTTTAACGACAATGGTTCGTACAATGATTTTGAAGGCGAAAGCCTTTATTATGATTTTGATAAGGATTTGTATAAAATGACTTTGGCTATTTTATGGCCTATTACAATGATTTGTGCAAAATAATTTTCGTTAATAATTTTATACCAATGTTATATTGATGGAAATTATTAAACTCTATGAATTCACTCGGCGTTATCGCTGACCTTTTCTTTTAACATGTTTTATCTCAGGTACTTGAAGGTAATTCTCGGGAAGACAACAAGAATTCATGGCCCGCACTTAATAATTTCCATTCAAATTCTTTGAAAACTTGTATGAAATACAATGACTTGGGACCTATGTAAATTTGATATTTATGAATGGAAATGCTTTATTACTAAACGACGCAATTCTTAAGCGTTGTCTATGATGTGAGTAATGTGCTATCCCGTAACACCAACGAGTCTTCCGCTGTATTGAATTATGTAAATTTGGGGGTGTTACAGTTTGGTACCAGAGCTCTCGTTATAGAGAACGAAAGATTTTTAAAACTAAGGTTTTGAATAAAACATTTCAAAATCTTTTAACTATAAACATTTTTCTAAAAATGTCTAAAAATATTTTGACTATAACGGTGCCGAAGAATTCCCGAGTTACCGACAAGGCCAGACTGAGAAGTGTTATTTTAATATATATATATATGATGTAATTTGATTACATGATTGTTTGATGATTATTTTAATATTTATACGAGGTATTTATATGACGTAGATTGTCACAAGGAACCCTAAATCCCTTAGTAAATTAACCGAAGCTATTCCCGTAGGAATTCTAGCTATTCTTGATCTAAACCAAGTTGCGGATATTTATGATCCCAACAAAATAGTTACTATTCGTAGAAATGTTGATATTAGTTGATTGTGATATTAAAGAAGCATTGGCGAGATTATATCTGATATCGATGTCATGACGATCTTTCCTCATAGAGTGGAGTTTGACAAAACGTTACCACCTAGAAAGATGTCATCTGATTCGTTGTCATCCAATTCTTAAATTGAAATCGAAAGGGTGAATGTTGCACTTGAGGCTGTCAATGGAACCATTACCCAAAAGCCTCATGCCACTAGTACCTTTCCGAGAAGTCTAATTGAATGATAGAGTCATTTTAGACTAGTGACTCATTTGATAACTATTGTTGTAGGATCTATAGGATTCGAAATTAAGTGTTGTTCACATCGAACTTTTATTGCCCTATTAAGGTCTAAGAATAAAGATTGAAAGTATTGGAGAATGAAGTAGGATATCGCATTGAGTATGATTTGGCTGAAACTTGAATAAAGTAAAATTTAACCCGTATGGAATATGAGATTGATAAGAGGAAGTCGTTAAGTTATGTGATTCAATTGTAAGGTTTTAAATGATTGTTGGTTCGTGTTAAGGGTTGTTCCTAGGCCATTGTCCACTAACGAGGATGCTCAGTGTCCAAGAAATAAATTGAGGAAATCCTCTTCGGAAATTGGGACCGATGGATCTTTTGGGACATGTGGAACACCTAATGACTCTTGTAGATTAGTATTCATTGTGGTATCTTTTAAAAATAATCCCTAACTTAACCGAGACATCAGTTGGTAGGATGAGTTCTTGGAATTGTATGACATAGTGACACGTAATGTGTTACGGTACAATTTTGACTTGTTTGTGATTAATGAAAAGACTACCTTTGATTGCTAAATTCTACATGTATCGATGTTATCTATCTTTTATTGCTTCATCCTAATGTTCGCATTAGTGATGCAACCATTGAACAAGTACTCATCTCGATTTGAGTTACGTTGTGGATTATTCTTTTTGAGTGCCATCGAGGTCATGAACCTCATGATTATTTGGCTAAGCTCATTTCCTATCATATTGTAGCTAGTTCTTGGTGAACAACTCTTCATCACTCTTTTGCAGATTACTCATTGTTTTATAAGATACAATAGTATCCCTTGAGAAAAATTGAATTTTCATCACCATAAGGATTATTTAAAGTGAGATTTATAGATAATCGTTATCGAAATGAAGTTATTTATGAAACACCTTGGAAAACTTAATTGTTTTCATAACAAAGAAAATCTTTGTAAATTTATTTTTGATTCTTATTTAAGAATTAAGCATGAAAATGTTTTTATTTCAAACATGATGATAAAATTTTGACGAACTGAGTATTGCATCGTTAATCTTGAAATTGTATATAGTTGCGCGCCTACATATAATTTGGAAGTGACCATGCAAGGCTGATTAGTAGTCACCATGAAATTATTAATAAACACTAAATTTTCTTTGAAGATTGTGAAAGATTAATTTTTATGAGATCTGCAAGAAGTGAAAAATAGGGACATATTGATAGGGACACCTACATATGTGCCAGTACTATTTATTCTTCTGAGTCGAATTTACTCATCTGTGGAATTTGTCTTATTTGACAAATTGATATTCCTTTCTTGTCCAATTCTCCCGTGGTGAGATTCTTTGGAAAAGTATTTGATTACCGAGTGTTGATACCCGATTAGATGTATCGACGTTCCTATCATTTCTTTTGATTAGATTTCATTTGAATGACCTGGGTAACAATCCGAGGAGCTTTCGAATGCGTACTCAAATTATGAAAACATGGGATATATTCATATTCATTAAATGTTTTCGTCTGTATCTGATTTCAAAATTCTCTCCCGAAGATTATGCGTTGACCTTACTCTTTTAAGGTTAGTTATGTCTCCAGATATCCTTGAACTTGTGAAGGATTATGAGTTATTTTTAGTCTTTTGAGAAATTCACATTTATCAACGACAATGAAACTGGAAAGTTAATAGTGCCAGTAGAATGGATTGATTGATTATGACATGACGACATTGTCTTAATTGATGGGAACTCGAATAGAATTCCCCTAAATAATAAGATGTTGATTATCAAAAGTGATCTAAATAATTCTTGATGGATGACCATATCCTGCATTTAGACTTGAAATTATACCGTGAATGGTTGTGAATTAGTCATAGATATTATAATCTAGAAAGAACCTAATATGAATTTATTAAAAGATGTTCCTTCTATCTGAAACTTTAGGAGGTATTTGCTGGTGAATTACCTAGACTTTTGCCATTAAGGCAGGATGAATTTGGTATTGATTATATTCTTGGTGCTGCACCTGTGACGTGTGCACTGTACGACAACACCATCTAAATTAAAAGAATTATCGTGCAACTGAGCTAGTTGTCGGAGAAAGCTTTTATTCTACCAAGCTCGTCATCATGAAGAGCTATGGTTTTATCATTCCTTATGTTTATTGATTACCGTAAACTAAGTAAATTGACGATTAAAATCTATATCCACTACACAAGATGATAGATTTGTTCGATCATTTACAAGGTTCTAGCGTATGTTTTAAGAATTTGATCCACGACATGGTTATCATCAACTTCGCATCCGCGAAAAAGATTATCTATTCCAATCACTACATCCGAGACTCGTAATAAATATTATGAGTTCATGTTATGTTGTTTGGATTGACTAATGCACATGTAGCATCCATAAATTTGGTGAATCACGTGTGTAGGATGTAATTCGATAAATTCATGCTTGTGATCATTAAAACCATCTGTTTGTTTATAAGAATAAGAAGGAGTTAATAATTATTTATAGACTGCCCTGAATTGGCCGAGTAATGAAAAATCTGTACCTTAAATAATTAACATGTAATTTAAGGCTTAATCCTTTATATTAGTTGATCGTGTGATTAATAGAAAATGGAATATTTTGACTCTTTAAAAAAAATTAAGAGCCCTTATAAGACTTTGGGTTTTACCAAAAAGCTAGTGCAAATATGTTTTGACAAATGTTTTAACAAAGGATTTTTAAGGAATCATTCCTTATAACTAAATCATTTAACTAAACTCCTGTTTAGGGGTAAATGTTTGTGCGTAACTCAAAACAACCTAAAAGGGATTGAGAAAAATATTTAAACCATGACTTGGAATTTGAAACGCAAATTTTTGCTTTTCAACTAGAAAATTTTTGACCAAAGTATAAACAAAGATTTTTCGAACATTTACGGATCTCATTAATTATTTTAATTATTTTCGATAAATCAACAAAAATCTTGTTAATTAAATTCAAATTTATTTTGAACACTTTTATAAAATTGGTCGAACTGAGAAAATTTAAAACTTTTACGTTTACATTTCATAAAATTAATTATTTATTATTTAATTACTTGTAATAATTATCAACGCTTTAGACGCCAGACTGAGCAAAACTGATAAAAATGATAGATGAGACAAAATTAAGACTTATAAAATATGAAGAAAGAAAGAAATTCTGAGTGAATTTTGGTTATGATAATTATTTCACCAGGAAAGCTGAATATAGATACTGACGCATTACGTAAAAAGGATAAAGAATAAATTAGGATGTGTTCCTTAATAATGACTGTGCAAAACAAATTGCCGAGCAATTTAAAATATAGTTGATACTTGTAAAAAGGATAATATAGATAAAAAAGGGGTTAGCGACTAATGTGAACCATTAGAATTGAGAAGCCTATGGCGTTAAATGCTTTTAAAGATCACTTGTGGTTGCCTAAATATGGAGATTTTGAGATTTAGTTATGTTGGAATCTTATAAGTTTTAGTATTCTATTTACATCAATCCTGATCTAATGTATCTTTATCTGAAGAAGTTGTACTAATGGAAAATTATGAAGGCAGACATCGTCTCATACATTAGTAAACGTCTAACTATTGCAAAGTTCATCATCTGAATTTGATTCGATTTGGGTCATCGTCGACAGACTGACCAAATCTGCTAATATCATTCCTGTTAATGATAGATTCTTGATGAAGAAATTGACTCTTTTGTATTTAAAAGAGTTGTGTAAAAATAGTGTGCCGTATCAATCATCTCTATCAAGATCCCCGCTTCGCATCGAATTTCTAGAGATTTGCTCAGAAGTCATTGGGAACGAACCTTGATGAGAGTACTATTTACCACCCCAATCGAAGGGACGAGGCAAAGTAACGATACAAAACACTAGAAGTCTTGTGTTATGCTTGAATAATTGACCTTTGGTAATAAACCGTATAATCGTTTTCATTTGGAGAGATTATCATTGAAAACTATCGTATTAGGATCAAGATCGAATCTTGTGAGGATATACATTAGAGCATCTGTAAGCAGGAGTTGGGATAAAGACACCCGACATACACCCATTGTGAGTTGGACATGTCTTTTAGGTTTGAGGTTTCCTATGATGGCGAACCTAACCTTACAAAATACTCGACCCGCAAGACCTGAAATGATTGTTGAAACTAGGATCTGATTATTGACTGCCGGTAGTGGGCAGGAGGTTATGTGAATATGAAATGTAGATCTTGATGTGCCAGATGGGTAGCGAAGTTATGCCAAAAATTTTCACCTTGGAAAAATGAATAGATGATCTGAAAGATCATGGGATATAAGTCCCCGTAGTATGGGACCATTGAGATGATGTAAAAGATTGGTTTGAAAGGCATATAAGCTGGATCTACCCTAGGACTTCAAGAGCTGCGTGAATTATGTTCGTATATCGAACTTGATAAAATGTCTATCAAGTGAAAATCTGATTGTTTCTTAGTAAAGTTTAGATCGGCAAAAAGTTGCATTCATCAGAAACCCGTGAACATCATGGATAGAGAAAGTAAGTCAACATTAAGCCTGATCTTATTCCCGTTGTTATGTTTGATGAAACTCTCGTATTGTAATGAATTACACTTGTGAGAAAAGACCGAATGTGGAGGAAATACCCACATGGGTTTAACTCTATAAGAAGCGAGTAGTAAGATAAGATGATCTTTGAGGACAAAGATCCCGTTTAGGGGTAAATGCTGTGACAATCCGTCAATTTATGGTTGATATTTTATTCTCAATATTTATTTAAAAACATTATTTTAATGTTATAATATGAACTCAATTATTTTTGGGAAGAAATTTGGATTTATGTCTTGAAGTAGCATCGACTACGTCTAAACCGGAGGATTCTATGTTACGTGCTTACGTTTACATACACCGTTTTCGTGACAGTCCGACATTTCAGGAAATAAATTTATCCGTGAATATTATTTGGAATTTTAAATTTGTGTTGGTTCATAAACTCACAAATTTACGAGAAGAGATTAGGACTTACGATTTTAATTTAACGTCCTTTACGACTAAACCGGAAACCCTAGGTTTACGTATTTATGTTTTTGAACTCCGTTTTTTATGAGACAATTTTTATTAGATTCGTTTTGTGCCGTTGATTCATAATTTATAAAAACGTTTTTCGTAAAACGACCCGAGGGCACGCAAATCGAGGAAAGTAGAATCGAGGAATACCCGTAAATTAGTGGGATGAGACAAGTATACACTTGTCCCACCCCACTATATGGGAAGGCTACAAAGACACCACATCATAAGATGTGGCAAACTTGTAGCTAACAAGCTAACACTTGTTAGCTAAAGCTTAACAAGTAAGCTACACATACCACCAAACCACAAAACCACTTCACTAAACTATTTCTCCATTTCCATCCATGCAAACCACCACAACTTTCTCTCTTTCCTCCCCAAAATTCGTCCCATATTCATCAATAAACACCCTCATTTGATCAATTTTAATCATGAAATCATGTGTTATTCACACATATGATGAAGCCCTTTTAAAGCTCTATAGATTGGTGGTGATTTTAACATCTAGAAAGAAGTTTTCAAAGGAGTCAAGGGCTGATTTTCCACAAGATGATTCATGAAGATAGGTGATCTTGAAGTTGATAATGGTATATCACAAGTTTTGCCATCAAAATCCAAGCCTTGTTCATCAACCTCACATTTTCATCACTATGGTGGTATAAGGATCATTCTTCCCATCCTTCTTTTTATTTTGATTATGTAATCATGTATTTTCATTCCTGTTGTATATGTATATGATGAATATATGATGATAAAAGTATTGTGTTGGGATTTGGTGTTGATAAACATGGGTAAAAAGATGAAAAACTATATGTAAAAATGGTTAATCTTGCTTAATTTAGTAGGCTGTATAAAAACAGTAAATAACCATATGATGAACTGATAAAATGGTATATATGAATTGATATACAGTGATTAATGAGACTTGTACATATGTGAGAGTTGGCCATGCAATTGAATCATAAAAAAGAGTGAGATATGATCAAAACAAGTTTAGAGTGCAAATCTGAGTACATTGTTTTGGACGAATTTTATAAAATACTTAAAGGTTGATTCATCAGTAGCTATAAAGGAATAAAATGAAGCACATATCATGTAGTTTCTGTGATAAAAAATTTCTATCTCCATGTACAACTCTGGATATCATCATTTTAGTAAACTAGATTTTTAGGACTGATTTTGTGAAATTAATGTTTAATATTATTATATAAGCACTCAAACTAATATAGTATAAAATGTGAATTAAAACCCATTAACTTATATATGTAATTTATATAAAAATGTATAAGGATAAATAAATGTACATTTATAAAAATGGTAGTTTGGTAAGTTTTATAAGTTATAAAAACTATATACTAAGTTTTACGTCTTTTCGGCTAAAACCGAAAGATTAACGTTTTTGTTAAATAAAACTTAGACGGTTGGACCCGTCTAATGTAAACTTTTATAAACTCACATACTGCTATATAAACATATATAACAAGTAAAAATCGATAAAACCCGATCTTTACAACATATAGACATTAACAGGCCAAAGTAGCCTTCATGGACAATAAACCCGACTAATTTGGTAAAACACTTATAAACTTATTTATTGGGCTTAACCCATTTGGGCCCAACATATAAAGTATAATACTGATAATAAAAGTATAATTGGGATAATGAATAGTATTGGGCTTGTAATAGGCCCATTGGTCTTTAAAATGTAAACAAGTTGAACTAGTGTAACTAGTCTTGAAAATTACCAACACATAAACACTATAATGAATGAGTAAAGATGTATAAACCCACTTGATCATCATCATATATATAAAATCATCATTTGTATACATAATTATTATTTTTATAAAGTCATTGGACAAGAGTCTAAGACGAGTATTATTTGTCTAGGTTTTCGTGATTGAAGCACGTACCGTACATCCGAATCGCCGATAAACGCCTTCCCACATCAACGTGAGTTCATAGCATCACACTCTTTTAAATGTTTTTATGAAATGTTTTATAAACCCGCGAGGGAGATAACATGTTAGTTTTTATAAAATAGGACACTAGTTGTCCCGATTGTCTGTTTATTGATTTGGACTCGAATGATTGTATGACCCGATGAATGATAAAATGAACAGATAGATGAAATTAAATGGATTATTAAAGTTAGGTTATGTCACTAAAAGTCCCATTAGCATGAATTGTGAACTACCGGGATTTGGTAGACGCTTATGCATATAATAGTACTATTTGGGGACGATCACCCCACTTCGCGCCTTGACGGTTGATCCCGTCGTGCCACATTGATTGGTAAGCGAATTTATGTATGAGAAGATTTACACAAGCGTGATTATTGTGACGACATGCTAATTTAGATGGGCAAATGAGTTTCAGGCTAGCTACCCGTTGTTTGGTTTAGTAAGGTAACAATGTCATGCGGCTTGTAATAATCAAATTAACAAAATACTGCTTTATGCATTGAATTACGATATATTGCCTGACTAGCAATACGGGGTCTTATTATTGATTTTATGTTCGTGTTTTGGTTTTACATAACCATATACATATAACGGTTTTTATTTAACTTTATACAACGTTATAAAACGTATTGTATAATGTTTTTAACGACAATGGTTCGTATAATGATTTTGAAGGCGAAAGCCTATATTATGATTTTGATAAGGATTTGTATAAAATGACTTTGGCTATTTTATGGCCTATTACAATGATTTGTGCAAAATAATTTTCGGTAATAATTTTATACCGATGTTATATTGATGGAAATTATTAAACTCTATGAATTCACTCGGCGTTATCGCTGACCTTTTCTTTTAACATGTTTTATCTCAGGTACTTGAAGGTAATTCTCGGGAAGACAACAAGAATTCATGGCCCGCACTTAAATAATAATTTCCATTCAAATTCTTTGAAATACTTGTATGAAATACAATGACTTGGGACCTATGTAAGTTTGATATTTATGAATGGAAATGCTTTATTACTAAACGACGCGATTCTTAAGCGTTGTCTATGATGTGAGTAATGTGCTATCCCGTAACACCAACGAGTCTTCCGCTGTATTGAACTATGTAAATTTGGGGGTGTTACATTGTTACCCTGAAACTCTTGTGATACCTTCGAAGTATCTTGAATTCTAATCTAATAAATTTCAGTTAGCAAATATATCGTCCGTTTATCTTATTTAACCTCATTGATTCTTGATTCACTACTCCTTGTTCTTGCAATGATCCTTAATCCTGAACCACCATAGCGTCATTTTATGAAGAATTTGTTAAAAAAATATATACTGATATATGAGTTTTATTGAACTAATTACAAATAGCGTCAAATTTTCATAAGAAGACAAAGAAAAAAAATATGTTTTCCAAAAATGAATAAGCAGTAGCTGTTGTGTTTCTCAAAACAAGGGTAAATATAATTTCCCATTTCTGTGTCGAAGGATTTACTTATTTTCAAAAATAGGTAAAAAAAACTTTCACATCATATGTGATGCATAGTAATAAAAATATTCTCTTTTTGGTGAGGTGAATGTGTCGTCGCTCGGCCCCAACTATGCATAACCTAGCTAACTATGCATAATTCAGGAAAAGACACGCTATGTCGGATATGATATCGCTTGGCCCTCAAGTATGCATAGGCCAGCTAACTATGTGATGTGACTCTAACTACACATCATATTTCCTCGTAAAATATGCTAAAAACGGATAAATAATCATCATAAATGCCAAATATATGCTTGTTTTTTCGTTTGTGCATGTGCAGGTACGGATATCAAGGAAATCACAAGAAACGAAGCCAAAGATCCAAAACGGACACGAGAAATGGAAAGAGCACAGAAAATCGAGTTCAATAGTGCCTTCATATTTTATTGGGCCGGCCCGACACCATTTAAATGGTTTGGAACGACCCATTAACAATCGATTGGACTTAAGAAAATCTTCACAACTTACACTTCAAGGCCCAAATGTAGCAGCTCATTATAGAAGCTGCTGGCCCGAAATGGAAATGATAAGAATTGAGGCCCGAGTTTACTTGAAAGTCCAGCAACCCATTTTGCACAACTTACATTATTCCTCCTATATAAAGCAGATCGAGATCTGGAGAGAGATATATAACTTTTAGATAGGAAATATTAGTTTGTTTTTTCTCCTGTTTTTTTATCATTCACGCAACATACTTTTTCATATGTAGCTTATAATAGACGTAGATTCCATTTATATTATTATTCATTCTTGTCTTTTGTTCTCTGTTGTTATTTTATCATCTCGTAGGATAGATAGAATATAAATACGCAGCAGATATATCTCCTTTTACATTGTATTTTTTTGCCTGCGTTTTGTTTATAAATTTTATTATTCTCTAGTAATAGATTTAAAAATCCTTCTTTTATTTATCTCCTTTTTTGGATCTTTTTCCTTATATCTCGTTTTATTTTTCTTTCATAGGTTTATAGGATTTACTTTTTTTGCTTATTTCTTTGAGTCATTTAAATCCCATAGTATTAGATTTTTATAAAAAAAAATTTGCTGCTTCATATTCGAAAACTCATTGTATTCAGATTTCTTTTTATATAAGGAAGTTTATTTTCAGAGGTTTGTGTTTTAAGTTTTGGTTGTTTCAAGTTTGAGAATCGAACGTATTAGTTGTTGATCTAGATTCAGAGCTGAGTTTAGGATTCGGTTAGGGATTTTAGATTCGAGATTGATGTTTTTGTTTAGTTATATTTTACAAGTGATTAGATTATGTTTCAATGTTTAATGAAGAAGTTCCAGATTTGGTTCTAGTGATTCTTCGTTCCATACGAGATTTCGGTCTCGGTTTGATTTAAGATTTCGGTTCAGTTTCAATAGCATCATAGCTTGCTTCAATGGACAGGCCTGGACGTTTGTTTTCAGTCGCTGTTGTTCGTGAATTTTGGCAAGTGCTTTACTGTAGCTTAGTTACGTAATCAGCTCAGTTCGTTCGGTTAGCACGTCGACAGCGGGCTGGCCTGGATGGCAGGTTGTCTCATTTTAAATTTCTGCAAGTCACTAGCGTAATCCGCTTGTAACTTAGTTGTTACGTATATTTTAGTGTAATTCTGAATGTAACTTGCTTATATTTCTTTGTTATATGTTATCTGATAGTTGAGTTAGTCTTGTTATTTGATCATATCGTTTTAACCTTTCGTACTTTCTATAGCTGTTGTAGTCACTGTTTTGAAGTAAGAACAATGTCACTGATTTTTATTAGCATTTAGTTATAGAAGTCAAAGTAGGAAGAGCATAGAAAGTCAAAAAGTGCTGTGTGTATATTGTTAAAAAAAGGGAGCTGCGTCACTTTGTAATACAAAAAGCTGCGTTATTCATTCAAAAAAACAGAAAAAGTTGCGTATGGTTTTATTCCAACTATAGGGCTGCGTTTGGTTTAGTGTTTACATTTGGGCTACACATGTAATTCATCACTTTTGGGTATGCATATATAAATCACATTAAAGGCTGCGTAAATTACTATTAAAAGGTTGCATTTGATTTAGTAAACATTTCATTCCATTTTTAAGTTTGTAACATATTCAATTTCAATTCATTACATTACATTTCTTTACATTTTCAAATTTCATTTTATTTTATTTTAAGTTTAAAAAAATAGAATTTAGTTTTAATAAAAATAAAATGGTTTTAATAAATAAATAAATAGAAAATATAAAAAGTATAAAAATTTAGTTTTTACATTTTTAGAATAGATTTGGTGTTTACATTTTTAGAATAATCTTACATTTACGTCTTTGGAATTATAGTATTTTGCATTTTCACTTATCATTTTCATTTAGAATTTTAGTAAATCTTGTTTACATTTTACTTGCTCATTTTATATTTTTACTTTGTGCTTTATTTGTAATTTGTTTTTAGAATAGTACGTATACGTATTATATAGTATTTTTACATTTTTTACGTGCTTTTAAATAGAAATAGAATACCATTTAAATACTTTAACCAAAAACAAATAAAGTCGAAACGATAAAGCGTAAATCAATTCGACACGATTCGAGAAGAAAACGAACTTACTAAAATACGAATATTAAAATGGCGCCGCTGCCGGTTCGTGCTCGTTACGATTGACGATTTTTCGTGAGACGATTTGGATTTTGCGATCCGTTCATTTTTTAACGTTATTTTTTATTGCAATAAAAAAATATATATAATTAAAAAAAACCAAAAATATTTTCTTATTTTATATTCTTTTCTTTATTGCTATATATACCGTTTAAAAAAATTAAAAAAAAAACATATTTTCTTTTAGATTTTATTTTTCTTTAGCTATATATTATAATATTTTCTTAAAAAAATAAAAAATAAAAAATAAACAAAAAAAATAAAATAATAAATAATAAAAAATAAAAAAAAATAAAAAATCACAAAAGCATTTCTTTCCTAAGATTTACACCAAAAAAAATCAAAAAAGTAATACTTTTCCTAAAGTATTACACCAAAAAATCTACATATATATATATATATATATATATATATATATATATATATATATATATATATATATATATATATATATATATATATGTATATATATATATATATATATATATATATATATATATATATATATATTTATATATATATATATATATATATATATATATATTATATAGGTATAATTATGATTTGAAACCACAATTTTGATCCCAGTCATATCCCAGTCACATCTTTTAGCCAATAGTATTTCAGAATTTCCTAGAAAATCTCCAAATTCTACCAAATTTTTGTTTGAAATCGCAGTTTTTTTTAAATCGCGTTTTGAAAACGCAGTTTATAAATCACGTTTTGTCAAAATTTGTTTAATTTCAAAATTTATTAAAAATAATATTAATGACAAGGTTTGAACCCTGGTCTATGCATTCAGGCGCCACCAGTTTTACCAACTAGGCTAACTAATTGTTTGTGTTTCCTTATTAAAAACTCTATTAATATCTTCTTAAAATCCTAAGATAATTATTTAGATATAAATGTTTTAGAAAATATTTAAGATAATAACAATAATATTTTAAAATATATCCTATATTCATTCAAATCTATCACCTGTTTAATAGAAACTACATATCTTTTTTATAAATAAAATAAAAAACACACGTATCTTCATTCTTCTAAAACCCTAATAACCATAATGATCGTATTCTTTGTGTTTTTTTTGTAACTAAAATTATTTTTCTCATAACCCTAATTGTTCTTCAACTTTATTGCTCTTTTACTGTTCTTCATTTCTAAATTGCAGGACTCTAATGGTGGAAAGGCACAAGTTTGGGTTGAAGTGGAGAAATCACTAAAAATTCGGCTTCTACGCGTGTAGGAGATGCCTTGCTATTGTAATCGGTATAGAAATTAGGCATGCTTTCCAAGCTGCTGAAATGGGCAGACTGAAAATGTACAATACAGTCACTAGAAAAATGAGGTTCGATAGATGGTCTACTCCTATACATAAACAAGTTTGAATTAAAAAACCGGTTATGTAATTGATCATTCAATTAAAGAGTCAAAGATCGCTCACGCTTAGAATAGTCTTATACCCGAATTTGTGAATAAATATGATAAAGTATAGTATATTTAAGCAATTTTAAGCACCTTCTGACATGTTGATTACTACACTATGTATAGATATGTTAAATCACAGTTAAATATTGCAGCATTCGTGCATTTAGTATCTCTTCTTAAAGAAGGCATTGTTCCATTTCTCAATCTTTGCCCTTCTTTCAGCATTGCCTTCCCTGATTGGATTCCAGTTTCTCTTTCCACCAGTAGGACTTCTACTACGTCCCCCTCTTCTTCTAAGACTCCTTATTTTGGGCAAAAAGTGAGCACGATCCCTCAGAAGTATGAAACAGTCTTTTGGTTTAACAGTGCAGTTCTATTTTTGTAGTGAAGACACCCTCTTCTTCTAGGACTCCTGATTTTTGGCAAAAAGTGAGCACGATCCCTCAAAAGTAAGAAACAGTCTTTTGGTTTAACAGTGCGGTTCTATTTTTGTAGTGATGACATATGACCTGCCATGGAGGTTGCGATGAAGGAGCATAATATTCCACAAAGAAATTTGCATTTGGATGGTGAAGTGGCTACTGAGCGAGTTTGCATCATATTATGGACTTTCAGGAAATTTTACAAAGCTAAGGTACTGATGCAACATTCTATTTTGTGTTTCCAAAAGGGTGTTTGGGATAGGCTTTTTTCAGAAAAATGTGACCTTATTCTTCACCTCTTTTACCCACATAAGCTATATATTAGTGATGAATTTAAGTTTGTGATCTCTTCGTTACATGGTGAAGATGATAAGATCTGTGTTGTGGTTAACAAGGCAGATGGTATTGATACTCAAGAAGTAAAAATTCAGGACATATGCAATTGTTTATTATGCACAATTTAATTTATGTTCTCACATTCTGACCCGCTGATTCATTTGATTCGAGTTGGTGGCCTGGTTGGTCCCGACGGTGGTGGCTGGTGTTGGTGGTTATGGTGTAGTAGTGGCGGTAGCGTGGTGGAGAAATATGTATTATAATCTAACAGTTGTGAGTATTGTCTCAAGATCTTTCATCTTGTGCTCTATACCTTTTTAGTATGAAGGTTAGTGTGTAAACGTAAATAAATTTCAGTCCCTCATTCTGTATGCCTCATTTCCACCTGTGATAATTAAAATATATCCCGTGATGTTTTTGCAACCTAGAAAATTGGGTGACCTCGAATTGTTGTAAAAGGTAATCCTGTTAAAAAAATCAAACTTGGATCAATACTAGCAAATGGATGCGACATGATTTTAATTACAGGAAACCTTCTTTCTGATACTTATAATGTCACTTTTCAAATGCTTTCACAAAACCCGGAACATCAGTCGTGTGCCATTACTCTTTTCATTCCACGGATTTTGAAAGCATTTATATTGGTTAATGTCATTAAACTTGAGTGACACTTATTCTGATGTTTAAGTAGAGTTTCTGATCTGATCATTCAAATAACATAGGCTACAAAAAATGTGAAATTCAACATAAATTAAATCCCAAAACAATGGTGTCACTTTTAAGAAGTTTCTTCATCATGCATCAGCTACCCATCCGATCAAAGGTAATATCCTAAAAGTACAACATAATCAGGAAAATAGAGATGTGATTAAACATCTGCTTTACTATTTAAGTTTTTAATGTTTCTTTTTTAGTTGCGATTCTTATTACTGTATCTTTTGTTGCAGCGCGTGCAGGTAACCTGAAAGTATCAAACCACCTAACAGTATTTTGTGGTAGTACATCAGTCCAGCCAAACCACCTAACCGTACTTTGGTATAATTATCAAACTTTATATGCACGTTTTGTCTGTATTAATGGTATAGGACCCCCTGCATGGTTGTGAGTGGACTGGATTCACTCTAGACAAGGTTTGCACTAATCATGGCACTCTAGGAGTGGTTATTGTGTGAACTTGCAATCCACATAGTAATTAGCTTATTTATATGTTGTCAAGGATGTAATATTCTTATAACTTGTTTCACATAATTTATTATTGAAGTCTTTTGAAAATACTCGTATGAA
Source organism: Glebionis coronaria (assembly GCA_025667525.1). Classification (NCBI taxonomy): domain Eukaryota; kingdom Viridiplantae; phylum Streptophyta; class Magnoliopsida; order Asterales; family Asteraceae; genus Glebionis; species Glebionis coronaria. Next base: position 50,600 of record JANFOE010000194.1, read on the forward strand.
ATTGCAGGAGCAGCAGCTGCTTTCGGTCTTCCACTTTCGGCCTTTCTGATGTTGCTGCTTCTGGTTTTTCCGTTTGCACACTCCCTGGTCAGCCAAAGTCAGACCGTTTAGGTCCAGGAAAAATGGAGCTTGGCCTTGGGATTGTAAGTAGGTTTTGCTTTTTACATCACCATCGCGTCAGAGAGTATATATCAGATAATACTAAGTGTTTGCCTATTGGACAGACCCAATCTGAAGGAGCATATGCACTATTGCGTGGACCATCCTGAAAAAACCAATAAGCTTTCAAAGGTTAAGGCACAAGTTTCAGAAGTCAAAGGTGTGATGATGGAGAACATTGAAAAGGTAACCCTTTTATGAGTTATTGACAGGAGATGAAAGATCACAACTTTACAAGTACAGATGTTGGGTTTAATACTTATCTTATAACTGTTTGAATATATAGGTTTTGGATCGTGGTGAGAAATAGAGCCTCTTGTGGATAAAACAGAGAATTGTCGCTCTCAGGTCAGTTAAATCAAATGTCTTTTTTACTTATCATGATAAAAGGAACAAAGGTCATTTTAGTTTTAGCAACTCACTATTAAGGAAGTATAACACAGTTTAAGGACAATACATTAAAAGACGTATACGTTCTTGCAAAAAGCTCACACCATTCAGAGTTCATTGATATCTGAGACAAGTTTCACGGTAAGCGTCTATAAAGTTTTTGTAAAGCATGCTTATGGAAAAACATATCATTTAAAAAGCTATATGGTGCGCTACACGTTTTAGTACCAAGTTTCCCGTTTTAACGTTATTGATAACTATAAATAATTTGCTGATAACTTTTGGCTTCTAGAGATTTACCTGTACTCACATATTCTAAGCTGGTTTGGACTTCATTCTGTTGTTCTATTTTTATACAATAGGTATATTGTATTTCGAACATGTATATTGTATTTCAAAAAGTTCTTTCTGTTTGGTGAGGGTTTGTTATAAAATATCATTTACATTGCTGGAGATCATTTTTTCATTTTTTTACTGATTAAAGCCCTTCCTTTATTGCAATCTGTATAATCCTTTATCAAGGGGTCAAATGGGCTGAAAGTATGATTATAGTTTATAGCTGCATGTCTGCATCCTTAAAATATGTACATTTCCATTGCGTGACAGTTTATTTTGACATTGATGCATAATAGGTGATTATCTGGGTCGAATTGAGTTGGGTTGGACCAGTCCACGAACACTTCTTTATCTATTTAGTGATCATTTTTACAAGAACCATGTTGTTAAGAAAAAATCCAAGGTATTTAATAAAACGGTTTATTAAGTTATTTTTATACATTTTAATACACTACCCATTTGACCCGTTTTGATAAAGCATACCTTTCTCTTATCTATTTATAGATAAATCATAAATGGGCCAAAATTACAACATCTGACATTTTTCGTTCGGCGTTTGATTCTTTCATTGAGCTACTTTCACACATAGCTTTTTGTAATGGCAAGTGAAAAAGAACCTATAGGTGGTTTTCATTCAAGTAGATGAAGTATTGAATAAATCGTTCATATGCAACAAAAACCAACTCTGATAATTACCCGCAGAATGGCGTGAATAACAGTAGTTTGCTCTTCGATTGCTGCTTGACTCAACCATGAAGCTAAAATCATTTTAAATGATAAGGGATGAGTCTTTTGTTATAGGAGTGTTTCTCTGTTCTTGATTTGATTTTATACTGCACTTTGTCACTTAGGTGAGCGCAGCTCAGATGGAGAATTTGTCGGTCCAAGACGTGTTGGGTTGGGTGTAGTAACACTTTTATCGTTTTTTCATTAGGTTACTAGAAAGTAACGTCGTAAATGTGATTGATAGTCGAACATTGCAATAACAGAACAAAATGTTTTCAGAGATTTAATGATTTTCAAATTTAATTTTGGTGGCCGACTTTCAACCTGTTTCCATATATACATAATATGTTACAGAGTATTTTACCTACAAAAGTATAATGGAATTTTGTACAAATAAATCTTTATACAATAGCCTTATTACTTTTATTTGCACGTGTAACATACCAATATGCAGACTACAAATAATTTAAATGGGACTTTTTAAGATTTACATTGAAATGTTAAATTTCCTATGGTTTTATTTCAGGTGCCTCTTGAGCCGCAAAATCCACATGGGAGTGGAAACCATAACTCTTCTTCTAGACAATCAACATGCAAACATAAAGCAGGAGCCAATAAACATATATAACCCAAACGCTCCATGTTCACAGTTCAGACCATTCATTATATTAAGTACGTAATAATATCTACTATTCATGTTGTTTTTTATAAGCTGAACAGGTTTTGAAGCGTTCTGGTGGTGTCGTTCATGGTTGCATGTATAGCGCTTACAAACAATAAATGGATGTTAGCATGTTTATAAAGAAGAGAAAATAAAGAAGCCATTTCTATATCATACTTCCTAATAAGGTAAAAATGACTGATTACAGGAGCCCCTTAATTATTACATGATGTGAATAGGACAGGGCAACTAAGAGGCTACAAGCCTGGTTCCTGGTTCGAACTGCTTGCCTTTGGCAGCTTCATAAGCCAAGTTTTTGAGAAGAGCTGCCTTTCGAAAGCATAATTTATTGGTCACACTGTATACATCTGGTGAGGATTTTCCGGAAGGATAGTACACTAACAAAATCCATGTGTCGGTGAAGGTTTGGCACCATGGGTTTAAAAAACCGATCTCTTGAGGAAACTGGTACATTCCTCTGGTTAGTATATACTTATGCCCATCTCATGTATCTGTCATTAAGTCACTTTGGCGATGCCTCTATATATTATGATAGGAAAAAAATACATGCTTAACTACATTCATCCTTTTTACTTAGTTTGAACGAGTGTTTTTTACGTAAGAAAGATTGTATATGTACTGGTATTAATAAGTAACTTTAGGTTTGTCTTAATAGATTTTTGCAGGTAGTATGAATTTGATTATTCCGAAAAGTTGGATATTCATATGTATAAGCACAGTATCCAAACACTATATGCTGATGGATGTAACTTGAAGTTACTAATCATATATCTCGATTTTTTTTGTAGGTGTTATGCAACAACTACAAGAGTATGCACAGAAGATTCAAGGGGCGGTGGATCCAAGTGGTGTTGCAGTGTCACTGATCTCAAGTGGTGCTGGTGCAGTTGCTCTTTTTAGCTTTGGTTTTACAAACGCGACCAATGTTCCACCAGCCTTCCCTGCTTTTAACATCACCGCTGCAAACCCCTCCATTTTTTCTCGTGTGGATATCCCACCACCAAACGAGTTTACTTTTGGAGCTGCTCTGCTGCTGCTGTTTAGACACAAAACACACCATAAAACATGTCATCTGGGACAGGTGCTGCGAATCCAAATGCTACCGACATATCAGTGGATGTCCAACATGTCTCATTCTTTTGGGATTTGCTCCTGGTTTATTTTTCGAAAACATACTTCAATGTTTCGTTTATAGCAGAAAAAAGACATCTCCGAGCGTGAGCGTCCTTGGCCGCTACGATAGAAATTGCACCTTACTAGCACACGTAGAAAGCGCCACTACCAAAATGGGAAGCGTTCAAATTATAAAACACTATCTTAAAGTACAAATTGTAAGAGACCATATCAACCTTTAGATTTACCTATTTTGACTTGATCAAAAGCCTAAAATACTCGCAACAAATTTGTAATATAGATAAGTTTTTTTTTTGAACTAAGTAATATAGATAAGTAAAGGTCAGATAATTTCGATTTAGGGGCACTAATGTAATTTTACATGTTGTGCACTTTGTTTTATCACTATATTCAAAAACCAGATTAAATCGAACCATCCATGTGAGCTTTGAACTTTGTACTATTTTTTATTTAGACCAAGAATGTATCAATTTTGTCGTTTCGGTTGCAGTTTCTTAACTTGTCAAAATACTCATTTGATCCAAATCAATACCAAATTGATTCAGAACCTGGGTTTTGTGAATTTAATTTCTTTAGGCTACCTGCAATGGCGATACCAAATTTTTGTCACGACCTCAGTAGCTCCGCTGCGACGACCGAGTCGTGCAATCCGTTCCCCCTATTCGGTCCTAGCTAGATGCGATTTATTTGCAAATCTGTCTCCAGCTTTCTTTTTTTTTTATATATTTTTTTTGATAAAATTATATTAGATGTAATTATGTTTTAATTATATAAAATTAATAAAAATATTCCAAATTTTAATATATTGAGCTTTCTTTAATTTCTCATAATATATATTAATTTTACTATTTTTGGAGTTAGTTTTACCGAATGCATTTTACACCTTTGCTTCTAATTAAGTTTTTTTAATCATTTTTTTAAGATATTAATAAATATTACTGTAATATTTTTTATTTAAATAATTATTTGAAAAAAAATTATATTAAAAAATTAAATTAAATCATCTTATTGAGACAAGTAGGTCGCACTAAGTCGCATGAGAGAAAAATGTGACATGTGAAGGAATGAATATTACGCTTATAGATTATGTTAAGCGGTGATATTGATGATTGATGATCAGGATTCAAAAATTGATGAATGAAGATGATGATGATGCAAGAATCGAAAATCATGATTTAAGAAGCGACGAAGATAAGAATCATCGATGATGATGCAAGAAGTGATAAACTAAGTGAGATTACCGTCGCAAAATAAATTTTGGAAACATCTTAAAAGTGACTTGAAACATTCATAGTTCTAATTATTTTATCAATTTCTTCATTACATATTTACATTATACAATAACCAATATTTATAAAACCAAGTTCTGTTATTCTGTTCAACATTGTATCACCAATTGCTATCATCTTGGCAATATGATCCTTTTTGCCAACCACATTTACGAAACTGGATTTCCATTGTGGTCGTTCTGAAATGGCGCCTTTTTGTTAGGTGATTGTATCATAAGGTGAATTCGGCCCGTATTTGGACGCCGCGTTTGCATCCATGTCGGGTTGGATACCTATTTTAGTATTTGTAAAGGTACTCATTGTTTCATTTTTATATGACAGTACATGTTAGAGGATCACTTGATGAGTTCAAAAGGAAAGAACATGTATGATGGGTGATCAAGACGTAAAAATATTACACACACGGTTAACAAACATAAATAACACACAAAATGCGTTTTAGACTTTTTCTTATAAAAAAAATCGATTTTTTTAAAATTTATATTATTCGGACTTCAATATTTTAAACATTTTGGTATTTTTTTTTAAAAAAACGAATTGAATTTTAAATTTTATAAAAAATATTTATTTTTAACATAAATTTAGAAATCATATTATAGAAATATATCGGGTTACGGTTTGACCACCGGGTCAAGTCACCGGGTCACGGCTGCATAGTTAACAGTTCGTCAGATCAAGAAAAAAACATCCCCAACCGTTAACCACAAATAAACGTTACTTAAGCGTAAATTATAACTAAAATTACTAAAGGTTAAATTACAAATTCAATAAATAAAAACGCACAACCCATAAACCCTCCAGAACAGTAAATAAAAACAACCCCGCCCGTTGGGCGGGTTACGACGCTAGTATATATATATATATATATATATATATATATATATATATATATATATATATATATATATATATATATATATATATATATATATATATATATATATATATATATATATATATATATATATATATATATATATATATATATATATATATATATATATATATATATATATATATATATATATATATATATATATATATATATATATATATTCTATCTTGGTTTCTTCTTCGTTTTTACGTACATATTATATTTTGTTTTATAAAAAATAATATCGTGACGAGTCAAGCCGATCCCAAGTATCGTGCTTTTGACATGGCTATGGATAATCGGTCGATTTATGAGTTGTTGCAAGTACATACTGAGGGATGTCTCGAGAGTGCAATCGTGATACCGGATATCGAGGGTGATTCTTTTGAGCTTAATCCGGATTTGATTAAGTTGATATCCGGTCATCCTTTTTACGGATTTGAGGATGACGATCCTTACACTCATATCCGTCATTTTCTTTCATACACCAAAACTGTCAAATACACTAATGTGACACAAGATCTATTTTTACATTGGCTAATCTTGAGTCAAAATTCTTGAATCAATTTTACTCTTATGCTAAAACGAGAAAAATTCGATTGGACATTACTAATTTTGAAGAGTCTAATAATGAAACATTTACCGAGGTTTGGGAAAGATTTAAGGATTTAATACGTAGTTGTCCTCATCATGGATTTTCCGCTTTGCACTTGATTGCTTTGTTGTATAATGGGTTGACCCAATACGATCAAGATTCTCTTAACATGGATGCAAGCGGAAATCTTTACTCTCAGAGTACTAGTGAGGCTTTAATGATTATTGAGAACAAGTCTCAAGTATGGAGCAAGGCCGAAGTATCCGGTAATGCAATTATCATTAGGAGTGGTCCTCTTTTCTCATATACTCCGAGAGTTAGTGATGAGCCATGTGTTGATTCGGATGATCCTATTTTTGATGATTCTTATAGTCCCCTTTCTCATGTGACTAGTGACTCTTCTCTGGATTTTGAGGAAGAAGTAGTTATTGAGCAACTCTCGGTTGAGTTGACTCCCGACTCACCACAAATTAATGAAGGTTGTTATGGGGATTTTCAAAATCAAGGCTTTTCAAATCAAGAAGATTTTCAAGATCATAACAATTTCAAAGTAATAATCAAGGGGATTTTAAAATTCAACCTTCACAAATGGATGAAATAGTTGAAATATTTGATGAACAAAAGAGGATGATAAATGATTTTCATGAAGAAAACCAAAGTCTTAAATATCAACTTTTAGAAGCTTTGAGAGCTCAATTTGAGGCTAACACCACTACTAGTAGTGATGTTCCCACTATGGATCCTCCCATCTCTCCGCCAATAAAGGAGAGACAAGGCCCGGAGATTATCATGAGTTTTACTCCCCCTCCGGTGTTGACACCCACATAAACATTTAGCTCTCCTCCTTCCTCAACTATTGAAGAAATTCCCGAGATTGTACTTGAGCCTACATTGCCCATTGATGACCCTATTCCTTTAGTTGATCATACACCTAAGGAGTTTATGAAGTTGGTTTTTAATGAGGAGGATCCTATACTCTTAGAGATTGATACACTCCTTAAGGAACCTTTAGAAGAATCTATTATGGATGATCATTTAGACGGTTATCATCATAGCCATTATCCGAATATGGATGTGTTATCTTATGATTCTGACTATACTTTTAATTCTTCATCAGGATCGGATGAGGATGACTCTTCTATCTTGCAAAACCCGACTTTTGAAAAACATGCTAATGATACTAATGATTTTTCGGATACTTCACCCCTTAGTGATGATTTTTATACCCCGAGTGTTGAGAGATTCCATCATGAGGATGCTTTTTATGATCCTGTGTTATTGGTTTTCTCGGATGAGCTTCATTGTGATCATGGTATTGATGAGAGGGCAAATGGATATTTAAAACTTGATTTTGAAATTGATTTTGAAAACTTGGATTTTGACAAATTCACATTTTCCTTGATAGTAGTAAATCATACACGGTTTAGGAAAAACGCGTATGAGCGGCAAGTATTAAGTCTTACGCTTTAGGAAAAACGCAAAACCGAATAATTGCGGGTTCGTTCTCGAAGGAGGTGTGTGGATTAAGTGTGCCAATATATAAAATCAATGTTTGGATTAGTGACGTTTTTGGTTTAGAAGAGAAAATTAAAGACGAGCTACGGTTACGATTACACTACGACGAATTAACGTAAAACGCGAACGTAAATACGTAAAACATGACGAAATTAGAAATTAAACCTAAAAATTATTTAAAAATTAAAACTAAATCTAATATGATTAAAAATAAGAATAAAAATCCAATAAATAGATTTTCAAACCTTTTATTAATTAAATATTCAATTTTAAATGCTAATTAAAGCCCTAAAATTAAATATAATTAAGAAAAAGCCTAAAATATTATTTTATTGAACTAATAAATCACTTATATTATTTAAAGACTAAAAAGTATTTTTCCTAAATTTTCAAAACTATTTTTCTATTTTTCAAAATGCTAAAAACTATTTTTAAACTAAAATAATGACTAAAAATATTATATAATGCTAAAAATAATTTGACAATTTTAAAGATCCTAAATTATACTAGTGAACAGTAGAAAAATGATAAAGTTTGAAAAAAGTAAAATTTTTCACTAAAAGACAAAATAGTTTATAATAAAACCCTAATTAAGCTAAAATTAATTCTAAAAATTAATAAAAAAGTGAACAGTGAAATATTTTTGAACTAAAAATCTTAAAATACTTTTCTAAATCTAAGAAAAATTTAAAACTAAAAAATATCATTTTTTACACTAAAAGACAAAAACAGTGAATTAAAAAGTAATTTAAAATGCAATTTAATCTAAAAAATAGGAAATGAACAGTAACTGGAAAATAAATTAAACAAGAAAATCAAAAATAAAATAAGAAAAATCATAAAACTAAAATCAATTTATAATTCCAAAATTTGACCACGAAAAACAAAAATTATAAGATTTTGAAAGTGACATGTGGAAATCTTTTGTCTGCTTGTGTAGCAGTACCAATTTTAACACTACTAGTGGGAACTTGGTTCCCACTGCTAGTTATAAAAACGGGTCTGGGCACGAATAAGCTTAGGAAAGCTTATTTGGTTGCTTTTTCTTGGACAATAAGGCACCCCTACACTCAGTGGAGTGTAGGGAGTCTGTTTAAACTAGAAAAAACACAACTCCAATACAAAAATAACACACACCAAGCACAAATCAATTGCTGAAAATCAGAAGGTGGGTCTGGTACTATTTGTTGGTGCAATTGGCCTTATGGTGAGTTTCAACAAGTCACAATTTGGTCAAATGGCCACCAAAACACAAGTGAGCAGATACAAGACCTAGATAAACAGATTAACTAGCAGTCTACAAGATTCAAGTCACACATCTCAATAAAAAGAGGCAGTAACAAAGGTTTACTGATTTTGCTACCTATACCAAATTTTAACACATGCAATTTTCTATTTAAACTACCTTAAACCAAATGACCTACTGATATGACCTAGCTAAGTATATTAAGGTGTGTTAAGGCAGGATTGAACACAAAACTTGTCAACAATTTCAGTAAAAACCCTAGTCCCAAACAACCCTTTAAGATACTTAAAACCAAAATTAACAAAGAGATTTGCTACCAATTAACAATTAACAGGTTTAAATTATAAGCAACGTGTATAACATCACAAAGAACACCAATTAATCACAAAACACACCAAAAGCATTTAAACATCAATTTTTCACAAAATATTATCACTTTATATTCAAAAAAGGAAGGGAGTTCAAAAGCTATACCTCCTTTGGACTTGATCAGACTAAAGAGTCACTTGATGCCCCTGCTTAACCTTGTTCAAAGAGGTGAGAATAATTTGGAAGACATGTTTGGTGTAGAGAAAGAGAAAGGAAGGCTTCCAAAGCCAATCCTCCAATATATCTTCAAGGGTGTCCTGCTGAAATAAAAAAAAACAAGAACAAAGTGATAGATAGAAGCTAAGGTCACAAGCTTTTGTCAAAAGCTTGTGGCTTTAGCTTATGCTACAGTCAAATGAACAACTAAGCAGATTTAAGAAAAAAACTTTTTGAAACCAATTTTTGATGAAACAAACTTGAAAACCACTTTTTGAAAATAAAACTAATCTTAACACCAAACTGAAACAAGACTCAATTTTGGGAGTTTTGGTTCAGTTGTCACGTCACCAAAACCCTTGAAAACTTGAGCCTTGGTCCAAATATTCTTAAGGGAACAGATTTTTTGTAATTGTTTTTAACATGAAAACTTCTTAAACATTAACCAATTTTAAACGAATTACAGTAAGACTTTAAAAGTAAATGGAACACAGCAATTCTAGAAGTTTAGAAAGAACACTCTAAATATTTATTACTTTGAAAATAAACTACAAGGTCTGGAACAAAGAAAAAAGGCAATGCACACGTTGCATGCTCAATTTATAAGGGCTAACAGATGATTCTAGACTGAATACAATTTGGAAAACCCTAGCTAGTGATTTTCTTGAATTACCCTTGGAATCTTCAGTCAAAATTGGTCAAGAACATTGGCATGTGATCTCTGGTCTTCAAAGGTGTTGCCAAGCTGTCCAAATGTGATCAAAGTCGTTCCTTGATACGTTGAGACCATGAAAACACATCCAGCCATTCGATGTGTCTAGTATTTGGTTTTGGGTGAAAGTGACGCAGCAGGGGATGGTCCTACTGGTCACATGGGTATGTTTGGTGGGTATATTGAGGTTGGGTTAAGCTTAGGTTAGGTTAAATTAAGGATCTGGATCATATAAGCGTTTAATTTTGAATGAAGGAAGGATGAGTGATTAGGGTTTATGTAACCTGGATTTAGGGGTTTTTGGTGAGCAGTATATGTTTCCCCCGAAAGTTAATAATAAAAAACATGTTTAAAATTCGTTTAGTAATATTAATTTAGGGGTTAGTGGAAAAGTGACGTGGGAGGAGGGGTGATGTGGAAGCTGGGATGGTTGTGATTGGTTTAAAGGTTAAGTGGGGTGACGTGGCGATGGGTGGTTGGCTGGGATAAGTTTGCATGTCTCCCCACAAATGGTCCTTGTAATCCCCTCTTGTTGCTACTTCAAGTTTCAAACAGCCATAACCCATTTTCCTTTATAAATAACTATGCACCTCTTGTCATTTTTGGCCCAAATAATTTACAAACTTTGATTCAAGGACCATATATGTATTTGGCCATACTTCAAGGGTGTAAAAGATATATTCTTGAAACCTATGGGACCCTATTGTAATTTTTGATATTTACAAGGGTATTAAGTGACAAGTCTTCAATAGTTGAGGGACCAATCTTGCCAATTATTCAAATTTCAAGGTCTTGATTAGAAAATCATGATTCGGGTCCGGTTCCTTGTGCGGCTTCGTTTCCCGTGTTCGTTTTTGCTTGATTCTTGTAATCTTTTGGTGAATTCACGATATCCGTACCTAGAATACACAATGAACAAACACAAGCATTTATTTGGGTATTTTGATGATATTTTAAGCGTTTTAAGCCCAATTTGGACGATGAGACTATGTATAATCACAGTCTCATCACTCCCCCATACTAAACCATTACCGTGTCCCCACGCAATGCTAGAATTAAGTATCTTAGCACTTACAAAATTCATTTTATGATGACATTTATTGAAGACGTAAACTTAAATAAACCACTACACGTGTTTTAGACATAATGTATTGTTTTCATCACGATAAAGTGACTTTTAGGATCATAGAACAAGAACACGTGAATGCTTCGTTAGAAATAATTTCGTCATCCTCGATTTTCACGCAATTCCATGCTAAGTGTGTAACGAGATAATTGTTATTTTAAGTTAGCAACACGATCATATCTCATGAGTGTTAATTACGAACCTAAACTCCCTTATTCCTACTTGGTATCTCTTATATTTTATTTTGTCTTAATGATCACGAGGATACATCATTGACTTATGTGTGAATAGAGATTAAGTCTAAAAATAGAGTTTTAACAGTGTAACCAAAATCATTAAATTAATAATTCACCCTAATAGACAACGATGTCAAAAAATTAAGTCAACAAGAAGGATCGATAAACACGGTTTTATAACGGTTTCGAACGTGAGACTTATTACCAAGACTTTTATACGCCCCCTAACGGAATGGCCTTATTATCATAGGTTTACCTATCTTTTATTCAACTTCGCCATGAAGCTTTTATTATGACTTCGGTCTTGCCTCATCGGTGGTTTTATTAGCCAAAGGCGTATATCCTCACGCTAAGGCGAATTTTGGATCTTTAAAGCTTCAAAGATTAAGGCTTGATTCACTTTCAATTTGGGCATAGATTTTTCGGCCTTGTGAGCTTCAAATTTTTGCTTAATTTAGGTGAGCACTTGAAATCTTATTATTAGGTGAAGCTTTCGATTATTCGGGTGCCAATACTTTAAAACTGTGACGCTGGCGAATCCTCAATGTTCCCAATTTAATTACATGAAAGCTACTAAAACAAATTAGAAACCAACAATAGTGACTAAACCGCTAAATCAATATTTATTAACAATTTATTATACAAAAGTGTGGGGAGAATAAGCTAATAATTACTACACATGAGATCGTGAACGATTACGAGACTTATAAATAACTCTATCATTTCTGGTCCTCATTTAAGAGACTTAGCCTAAAAAGTTAAGGAATCGAAGCTAAGTGCTCAACACGCACGGTCGAGTCAAAAATTACTCTTATTCTCACCATCAGAAAACCTACATTCGTGTCTTAAACACTTATGAAAAATAAGAAATTTTTTTAAATATTGGCCATTTTTAGCCTTATTTTGCAACAAAACGTTAACAAAAAGATGAATATTTGGATTGCGTGGTAACGTAAGCAAGGTGAAGTATCTACTCACCCCCCATACTAAAACTAAACATTGTCCTCAGTGTTTCGAGTCTAGGGGTGAAAACACCCCCATACTAGAGACGAAGTCGAATGCTTAATCTCGAGCATGGAAAGGGTAAAACAAATAACCTAGAAGCCGTTTATGAATTATGATAATAAGATAAACCTTAGAACATAAAAGGATATAATCGGATATCGGAATCTCCAAAGGCACCGATCGAAGCTCGAGTGATCCATAAAACGAACACGAGAGGCTTCAATGGTGTCGATGAACCTAATGAATCACAATCACAAACAACCACGAAACAAAGGTTCGAAGAGCACAAGTCCACTCGTTACATTAAACTAAGAAAGCGACAATATTTACAAGGATAAGCATGAGAATCACCCACGAGGCACCTTGTTTTTGATAAGCGAGTCAAAAGCTCGACTCGAATCCCCATAAATATGATCATTTAGGGATAATCATGGTGTGGTCATTTTTGATGGGGCTTACATGATAAACAATGCCCAAAAGTATGTGGAGTACTTTAAAAACGCGATGCACGTATACCGGGGTCAAAGATAGCGTCCTCGTTTTCGGATAAAAGACGAAACAACGCTAATCCAACGCATGCTAAAACCCCAAATGGGTAGAAGAAAAGAGGTGAGAAGTAGAAAGGTGGGGCAATGGGTAAGTCAACTTAATGAGCTACTCGAGGTAGACTCACACCAAGCAAATGAATAAGATTTCCATTTATTGCATCGGTGGAAGACCGAGATTTCCCTTTACAAGCAATTCCGGGATTGTAAATCTCGTCCTCGGTGGAGGAATGTGAGGGAACATAAGGGGCTTCCCCCACACTAGATCCACACCAACCATCGTCAAAAGGAGTAGACGAGGTGGTAGCACTCATAAAACGATGTGATGACGGTGTTAAACTTGTAGAAAAATCTTTTAAAACATTTTTAAAATCTTTTCCTTTTTCATCGTTTAAAAACTCTTTATGAAAACCCGATTTGATAATGTCGAAAATATTTGGCGTGTCAAATTCAAAATTAGTCGCGCTAAAAATCCTCACATTTAAGTCTTTGGTGGGAGGGCGTGGCGGATTATATAAGTTCTCAAAACGTTTATCAATAAAGAACACCTCCTCCTCGGGGTCAACATACTCTTCATCCTCATGAACGTCGATCTCATCGATTTCTTCATCAAAGATAGGCTTGTCAAACCACGGTTTGTCATTCCCCTCCTTGAGTATCTTAGAAACTCTCTCGAAGATATCACGATCAAGCACGAAACCATCATCCATTTGTGGGGATTGTTGATAAGTTAAATCCTCACGAATGTGGTAAACGTAATTCTCATTTAAGGAGTGATGATTAGGTAACTCCTCGAGAATTGGATTTTTGGTCACATGAGTTGGTTCGTCATCGAAAATAAGACGTTCCAACTTATTAACTTCATCCTCGATTTTGGAAAGATCAACCTCACTCGTAGGTGGACGTGAAGGCATAAGAGCTAGCTCTCGTTCAATGATTTCCTCAATATCGGGATCAAACTCGTAATCATCGTACTTCACATGTTTCTTTTTAGGAGAATCAAAAATTGCATGTGGATTTCGAAGTACGTGATCAATCTCGGCAAAATCTCCATCGTCGTCGTCAAAGAAAGAGTCGATATGAGCACTCACAACCATGGTCTTACAAGTCGAATGACTATGCTTAGGTGACTTTTCTAAAACGAGAGGATCGATGTCGATGAAACCTTTCGCCTCAACGGGTGTTGGGCTAGGATAAGGAGGCACTTCGATGGAGTTAGAAGTTGAAGCGTCAAAGACGTGGTCCTTCGAAGGTGGTAAAGACGAGTCCATTTTGGTCATTGTCGTGATGGCACTAACGTCGCCCTTCGGAATTGGTGTTTCACTTGTTTCATCGAATTCATCCCAAAGTGAATTTTCATTCACAAATTTACACATACCCTTTTGAATTAGGTATACGTATTCTTTATCATTAAAATCCTCATCTTTAAAACCGTTCTTCTTAATTTTTTCAAAACATGCATTAAGCCTCATTCTTTCCGCTAAAGTGAACATTTTGAAATCATTAGGTTTAGAAACATTAGGTTTTGAAACCTCGGTTTTTTCATTGTCATTAAACACTTGGGATTTACTCGTGAGAAAGTCCATTTTATCCTCCCCATATCTCATAGTAAGTCTCCCCTCGTGAACGTCGATTACGGTTCGAGCCGTCGATAAAAATGATCGGCCTATAATAATGGGACATTTAGGGTCACACTCGTAACCGGAAATAACGAAATCCGCGGGAAAAACAAACTTTCCAACTTTGACATAGACATCCTCGGCTATTCTAATTGGTATAAGTGGTGTACAATTTGCAAGCTCGATTGTCATGTTCGTGGGGGTAAGATTAGGCAATCTCATCAATTTCCATAGAGAATGAGGCATGAGATTGATGCTAGCACCTAAATCGGCAAGGGCTAAACATCCCTCAATCTCGGAAAAATCACAAGGTAATAGAAATTGGCCCGGATCCTCTTCCTTTCTTGGCATATGCCTTTTAGGTTTTTTAAGAAGGATCGAAGCACAAGTTTCTTCAAGGGTTACTTTCGTAAGGTCAATAAAGCTCTCTTTTTGAATCGTGGATGGAATTTGAGGTACACGAGGGTGTGCACTCTTTTCCTTGGTCTCCACGTTCACCCCATCGACTTTAGAACAATAAGACATCTTAGAAGTCGAGGGTTGAGAAAAAGGAACAACTCGAAATCCTTCAAGGTTAGGCGTAATCACACGACCTTTCTCACGTGACGAGGCGGCTTTACATTGTTCCTTCGGATTTGCAACGGTGTCACTAGGTAACGAACTTGACGAAGCACCCGAGGCTTTGTTCATAATAGCCGAAAACATCTTTTTAATATCAATTTGTCCTTGCTCAATCTTCGTGTTTTGCAATTTCAAAGTATTTGTAAAGTCGTTTTTCAACGTACCAATTTCTCCCTCTAATCGTCTCATATTAGCCTCATTCGTTTTCATGTAATTTTGAAAACCGTTTGACGAACTATATTGAATTAAATTAAAGTTCCCTTGGTTTTGATTACTTCTTTGAAAATTTCCTTGATTACCACTTGAAAAATTATTTCCTTGATTGTTGTTGTTTGAAAAATTCGAGTTTTGATTATTGTCTCGATTTTGCCAATTTAAATTACGACCTTGATTATAACCTTGATTTTGAAAATTCCCTTGTTGATTGTTTCCTTGAAAATTGTTACGATTTTGAAAATTGTTGCCTTGATTATAATTGCCTTGCTGTGATGGACCCGCGTTATTTTGATTTTGAAAATTTTTGTTTCCATTTAACGCACTCACATTCGACGTTTGGCCATCCGTAGCCGTACACTCGTAATAATTATGAGGTCCAGCACAAAACGTACACAAAACCTCAACCGCTTTCACCGTAGCGGGAGCGTCTTTCTTTTGCATTTCGACGAGAAAAGACGTGAACACATTCGTCAACTTGTCGACTTTCGCATCAACCCTCTCAACGTCGCGATTAGAACTACTAACATTGGCGACAATGGCAACACTCGGTGCGTTTCGGAGTTGGTAAACCTTGGATCGGTTTTCGATAATTATCAAAGCGTCTTTCGGAGTTTTACACAAAAAGTTGCCACCGGCGGCGGAATTCAACGAATCTTGTTCTTGAAAATGAAGACCGTTGTAAAACGTATCGACTTGGTGAAACTCGGAAAAACCATGGTGAGGACATTGCCTAAGCAATTCCTTAAAATGATCCCACGCGTCTCTAAAAGATTCATTCGGTTTTTGCTCAAATTTCGTAATTTCATTCTTGAAAAACGTTATCTTAGACGGTGGGAAAAAATAATTAACGAACTTGGAAACGAGATCATTCCACGTAGTTATGGAATTAGGTGGCTCTTTCTCGTACCAATCCTTGGCGGCACCATCGAGCGAGTACGGAAAAAGCATAAGCTTGACGACATCGGTGTAGACATTCTTAAACTTGCTCGTGGCTAAAAGACGATCAAAATTCCGAATGTGGTCGTGAGGATTATCGGCTTCACGACCTCGAAACTTCGTAGCTTGAATCAACGAAAGCATTCCGCTCTTAATATTAAAATTCTCCGCTTCGATTGCGGGAATTACGATCGCGTCTCCATAACCCTCGGTGAGTGCTTGGAGCAATTCCATCATCGAACGATTGTCGGCCATCTCGTCTAAGGTTTCTTCAACAACGATATTAGGAACGTCGGTTTCTAAATCTCGTCTACGTCGTCGATTCCTTCGATTAGCCCTCTTTCTCAATTTTTTTTGGTTTGTGATTGTTTTTTAATTTTTTTGGATTTTTGAATGTATTACGTAGACTCAAATCTACAAATCTCCCCTCGAATCGATTTCTCAATTAAAGGAGCCTTAAAGAATGAAAACGATCACGTGGAGTGAACGCCTTCGATGACTTTAGAACGTTGGTGGAACACCAAAACGTTCAAGAGGGTTTAATCTTGAAAACAAGCAAATATAATATACGTATATAATACTTGGGCGGCAAACCCTCGATTAGCCCTATTTCTCAAAACACGCACAAGCAAGCGGGGGAAACGAGGCGGCGCTAAGCACTTAAGAGCCTTTTTCCCTTAGGTCGTGAAATACAACCGCCTTATACCCACCTTATAGTTTGTGTTAATCAAATTTAAGCCTCACGAAAGTATTTATCTATTTTTCCTTTAATCTTTTTGCTTTAGATTCGACTACAATGATCGAGTGATGAAATCTCGAATCAAGGTTGCGTTTCACGCTTTTGGAGTACTTGTATATTTATTGTTCTACGTAGTACAATATATTAATAATATTCACAAGAAAAACGAAAACGATAATGGGATATCTACAATATAGTAAAAGATTGTTTTGTGTTTAATTTAGGAAAATTAAACACGATTTATTTGAATACTAGAATATAATAAGGAAAAATAACAAAAATGAGTATGTACGTTATTTACGCTTTCCAAAAATTGAAAAGCAAAAACGCACTACTCACACAAACACGATAATAATAATGGCAAATCAAAAACACCTCCCCGGTAGCGGCACCAAAATGATTGTAGTAAATCGTACACGTTTTAGGAACAACGCGTATGAGCGGCAAGTATTAAGTCTTACGCTTTAGGAAAAACGCAAAACCGAATAAATGCGGGTTCGTTCTCGAAGGAGGTGTGTGGATTAAGTGTGCCAGTATATAAAATCAAAGTTTGGATTAGTGACGTTTTTGGTTTAGAAGAGAAAAATTAAAGACGAGCTACGGTTACGATTAAACTACGACGAATTAACGTAAAACGCGAACGTAAATACGTAAAACGTGACGAAATTAAAAATTAAACCTAAAAATTAATTAAAAATTAAAACTAAGTCTAAAATAATATAAATAAGAATAAAATCCAATAAATAATTTTTAAAACCTTTTATTAATTAAATATTCAATTTTAAATGCTAATTAAAGCCCTAAAATTAAATATAATTAAGAAAAAGCCCAAAATATTATTTTATTGAACTGATAAATCACTTATATTATTTAATGACTAAAAAGTATTTTCCTAAATTTTCAAAACTATTTTTCTATTTTTATAATGCTAAAAACTATTTTTAAACTAAAATAATGACTAAAAATATTAAAATAATGCTAAAAATAATTTGACAATTTTAAAAATCCTAAATTATACTAATGAAAAGTAGAAAAATGAAAAAGTTTGAAAAAAGTAAATTTTTTCACTAAAAGACAAAATAGTTTATAATAAAACCCTAATTAAGCTAAAATTAATTCTAAAAATTAATAAAAAAGTGAACAGTGAAATATTGTTGAACTAAAAATCTTAAAATACTTTTCTAAATCTAAGAAAAATTTTAAAACTGAAAAATATCAAGTTTTTACACTAAAGGACAAAACAGTGAATTAAAAAGTAATTCAAAATGCAATTTAATCTAAAAAATAGGAAATGAACAGTAACTGGAAAATAAATTAAACAGGAAAATCAAAAATAAAATAAGAAAAATAATGAAACTAAAATCAAGTTATAATTCCTAAATTTGACCACTAAAGACAAAAATTATAAGATACTGAAAGTGACATGTGGAAATCTTTTGTCTGCTTGTGTAGCAGTACCAATTTTAACACTACCAGTGGCAACTTGGTTCCTATTGCTAGTTATAAAAACGGGTCTGGGCACGAATAAGCTTAGGAAAGCTTATTTGGTTGCTTTTTCTTGGACAATAAGGCACCCCTACACTCAGTGGAGTGTAGGGAGTCTGTTTAAACTAGAAAAAACACAACTCCAATACAAAAATAACACACACCAAGAACAAATCAATTACTGAAAATCAGAAGGTGGGTCTGGTGCTATTTGCTGGTGCAATTGGCTTTATGGTGAGTTTCAACAAGTCACAATTTGGTCAAATGGCCACCAAAACACAAGTGAGCAGATACAAGACCTAGATAAACAGATTAACTAGCAGTCTACAAGATTCAAGTCACACATCTCAATAAAAAGAGGCAGTAAGAAAGGTTTACTGATTTTGCTACCTATACCAAATTTTAACACATGCAATTTTCTATTTAAACTGCCTTAAACCAAATGACCTACTAATATGACCTAGCTTAGTATATTAAGGTGTGTTAAGGCAGGATTGAACACAAAACCTGTCACCAATTTTAGTAAAAACCCTAGTCCCAAACAACCCTTTAAGATACTTAAAACCCAAATTAACAAAGAGATTTGCTACCAATTAACAATTAACAGGTTTATATTATAAGAAACATGTATAACACTCACAAAGAACACCAATTAAACACAAAACACACCAAAAGCATTTAAACATCAAATTTTCACAAATTATTATCACTTTATATTCAAAAAAGGAAGGGAGTTCAAAAGCTATACCTCCTTTGGACTTGATCAGACCAAAGAGTCACTTGATGCCCCTGCTTAACCTAGTTCAAAGAGGTGAGAATAATTTGGAAGACTTGTTTGGTGTAGAGAAAGGGAAAGGAAGGCTTCCAAAGCCAATCCTCCAATATATCTTCAAGGGTATCCTGCTGAAATAAAAAAAACAAGAACAAAGTGATAGATAGAAGCTAAGGTCACAAGCTTTTGTCAAAAGCTTGTGGCTTTAGCTTATGCTACAGTCAAATGAACAACTAAGCAGATTTAAGAAAAAAACTTTTTGAAACCAACTTTTGATGAAACAAACTTGAAAACCACTTTTTGAAAATAAAACTAATCTTAACACCAAACTAAAACAAGACTCAATTTTGGGAGTTTTGGTTCAGTTGTCACGTCGCCAAAACCCTTGAAAACTTGAGCCTTGGTCCAAATATTCGTAAGGAAACAAATTTTCTGAAATTCTTTTTAACATGAAAACTTCTTAAAATTAACCAATTTTAAACGAATTACACTAAGACTTTAAAAGTAAATGGAACACAACACTTATAGAAGTTTAAAAAGAACACTCTAAATATTTATTACTTTGAAAAAAAACTACAAGGTCTGGAACAAAGAAAAAAGGCAATGCACATGTTGCATGCTCAATCTATAAGGGCTAACAGATGATTCTAGACTGAATACAATCTGAAAAACCCTAGCTAGTGATTTTCCTGAATTTCCCTTGGAATCTTCAGTCAAAATTGGTCAAGAACATTGGCATGTGATCTCTGGTCTTCAAATGTGTTGCCAAGCTGTCCAAATGTGATCACAGTCGTTCCTTGATACGTTGGGACCATGAAAACACATCCAGCCATTCGATGTGTCTAGTATTGGGTTTTGGGTGAAAGTGACGCAGCAGGGGATGGTCCTACTGGTCACATGGGTATGTTTGGTGGGTATATTGAGGTTGGGTTAAGCTTAGGTTAGGTTAAATTAAGTATCTGGATCATATAAGCGTTTAATTTTGAATGAAGGGAGGATGAGTGATTAGGGTTTATGTAACCTGGATTTAGGGGTTTTTTGTGAGCAGTAGATGTTTCCCCAAAGTTAATAATAAAACATGTTTAAAATTCGTTTAGTAATATTAATTTAGGGGTTAGTGGAAAAGTGACGTGGGAGGAGGGGTGATGTGGAAGCTGGGATGGTTGTGATTGATTTAAAGGTTAAGTGGGGTGACGTGGCGATGGGTGGTTGGTTGGGATAAGTTTGCATGTCTCCCCACAAATGGTCCTTGTAATCCCCTCTTGTTGCTACTTCAAGTTTCAAACAGCCATAACCCATTTTCCTTTATAAATAACTATGCACCTCTTGTCATTTTTGGCCCAAATAATTTACAAACTTTGATTCAAGGACCATATATGTATTTGGCCATACTTCAAGGGTGTAAATGATATATTCTTGAAACTTATGGGACCCTATTATAATTTTTGAGATTTACAAGGGTATTAAGTGACAAGTCTTTAATAGTTGAGGGACCAATCTTGCTAATTCTTCAAACTTCAAGGTCTTGATAGGAAAATCATGATTCGGGTCTGGTTCCTTGTGCGACTTCGTTTCCCGTGTTTGTTTTTGCTTGATTCTTGTAATCTTTTGGTGAATTCACGATATCCGTACCTAAAATACACAATGAACAAACACAAGCGTATATCTGGGTATTTTGATGATATTTAAGCGTTTTAAGCCCAATTTGGACGATGAGACTATGTATAATCACAGTCTCATCACTCCCCCATACTAAACCATTGCCGTGTCCCCACGCAAATCTAGAATTAAGTATCTTAGCACTTCCAAAATTCATTTTATGATGACATTTATTGAAGACGTAAACTTAAATAAACCACTACACGTGTTTTAGACATAATATATTGTTTTCATCACGATAAAGTGACTTTTGGGATCATAGAACAAGAACACGTGAATGCTTTGTTAGAAATAATTTTGTCGTCCTCGATTTTCACCCAATTCCATGCTAAGCGTGTAACGAGATCATTGTTATTATAAGTTAGCAACACGATCATATCTCATGAGTGTTAATTACGAACCTAAACTCCCTTATTCCTACTTGGTATCTCTTATATTTTATTTTGTCTTAATAATCACGAGGATACATCATTGACTTATGCGTGAATAGAGATTAAGTCTAAAAATAGAGTTTTAACGGTATAACCAAAATCCTTAAATTAATAATTCACCCTAATAGACAACGATGTCAAAAAATTAAGTCAACAAAAAGGATCGATAAACACGGTTTTATAATGGTTTTGAACATGAGAATTACTACCAAGACTTTTATACGCCCCCTAACGGAAGGACCTTATTATCATAGGTTTACCTCCATCTTTTATTCAACTTCGCCATGAAGCTTTTATTATGACTTCGGTCTTGCCTTGCCTTTTATTATCCGCCTCATCAGTGGTTTTATTAGCCAAAGACGTATATTCTCACGCTAAGGCGAATTTTGGATATTTAAAGCTTCAAAGATTAGTGCTTGATTCACTTTCAATTTGGGCATAGATTTTTCGGCCTTGTGAGCTTCAAATTTTTGCTTAATTTAGGTAAGCACTTGAAATCTTATTATTAGGTGAAGCTTTCGATTATTCGGGTGCCAATACTTCAAAACCGTGACGCTGGCAAATCCTCAATGTTTTCCCAATTTAATTACATGGAAGCTACTAAAACAAGTTAGAAACCAACAATAGTGACTAAACCGCTAAATCAATATTTATTAACAATTTATTATACAAAAGCGTGGGGAGAATAAGCTAATAATTACTACACATGAGATCGTGAACGATTACGAGACTTATAAATAAATCTATCATTTCTCGTCCTCATTTAAGAGATTTAGCCTAAAAAGTTAAGGAATCGAAGCTAAGTGCTCAACACGCACGGTCGAGTCAATAGTTACTCTCATTCTCAGCATCAGAAAACCTACATTCGTGTCTTAAACACTTATGAAAAATAAGAAAATTTTAAAAATTTGGCCATTTTTAGCCTTTTTTTGCAACAAAAAGATGAATATTTGGATTGCGTGGTAACGTAAGCAAGGTGAAGTATCTACTCACCCCCTATACTAAAACTAAACATTGTCCTCAATGTTTCGAGTCTAGGGGTGAAAACACCCCCATACTAGAGACGAAGTCGAATGCTTAATCTCGAGCATGGAAAGGGTAAAACGGATAACCTAAAAGCCGTTTATGAATTATGCTAATAAGATAAACGTTAGAACATAAAAGGATATCATCGGATATCGGTATCTCCAAAGGCAACGATCGAAGCTCGAGTGATTCATAAAACGAACAAGAGAGGCTTCAATGGTGTCGATGAACCTAATGAATCACAATCACAAAAAACCACGAAACATACGTTGGAAGAGCACAAGTCCCCTCGTTACATTAAACTAAGAAAGCGATAATATTTACAAGGATAAGCATGAGAATCCCCCACGAGGCACCTTGTTTTTGATAACCGAGTCAAAAGCTCGACTCGAATCCCCATAAATGTGATCTTTTAGGGATAATCATGGTATGGTCATTTTTGATGGGGCTTACATGATAAACAATGCCCAAAAGTACGTGGGGTACTTTAAAAACCCGATACACGTATACCG
Source organism: Glebionis coronaria (assembly GCA_025667525.1). Classification (NCBI taxonomy): domain Eukaryota; kingdom Viridiplantae; phylum Streptophyta; class Magnoliopsida; order Asterales; family Asteraceae; genus Glebionis; species Glebionis coronaria. Next base: position 73,711 of record JANFOE010000194.1, read on the forward strand.
GGGTCAAAGATAGCGTCCTCGTTTTTGGATGAAAGACGAAACAACGCTACTCCAACGCATGCTAAAACCCCAAATGGGTAGAAGAAAAGAGGTGAGAAGTAGAAAGGTGGGGCAATGGGTAAGTCAACATAATGAGCTACTCGAGGTAGACTCACACCAAGCAAATGAATAAGATTTCCATTTATTGCATCGGTGGAAGACCGAGATTTCCCTTTACAAGCAATTCTGGGATCGTAAATCTCATCCTCGGTGGAGAAATGTGAGGGAACATAAGGGGCTTCCCCCACACTAGATCCACACCAACCGTCGTCAAAAGGAGTAGACGAGGTGGTAGCACTCATAAAACGATGTGATGACGGAGTTAAACTTGTAGAAAAATCTTTTAAAACATTTTTAAAATATTTTCCTTTTTCATCGTTTAAAAACTCTTTATGAAAACCCGATTTGATAATGTCGAAAATATATGTCGTGTCAAATTCAAAATTATCCGCGCTAAAAATCCTCACATTTAACTCTTTGGTGGGAGGGGGTGGCGTATTATATAAGTTCTCAAAACGTTTATCAATAAAGAGCACCGCCCCCTCGGGGTCAACATACTCGTCATCCTCATGAACGTCGATCTCATCGATTTCTTCATCAAAGATAGGCTTGTCAAACCACGGTTTGTCATTCCCCTCCTTAAGTATCTTAGAAACTCTCTCGAAGAGATCACGATCAATCACGAAACCATCATCCAATTGTGGGGATTGTTGATAAGTTAAATCCTCACGAATGTGGTAAACGTAATTCTCATTTGAGCAGTGTTGATTAGGTAACTCCTCGAGAATTGGATTCTTGGTCACATGAGTTGGTTCGTCATCGAAAATAAGACATCCTAACTCATTAAGTTCATCCTCGATTTTGGAAAGATCAACCTCACTCATAGGTGGAAGTGAAGCCATATTAGTTAGCTCTCGTTCAATGATTTCCTTAATCTCGGGATCAAACTCGTAATCATCGTACTTCACATGTTTCTTTTTAGGAGAATAAAAAATTGCATGTGGATTTCGAAGTACGTGATCAATCTCGGCAAAATCGCCATCGTCATCGTCAAAGAAAGAGTCGATGTGAGCACTCACAACCATGGTCTTACAAGTCGAATGACTATGCTTAGGTGACTTTTCTAAAACGAGAGGATCGACGATGAAACCTTTCGCCTCAACGGGTGTTGGGCTAGGAAAAGGAGGCACTTCGATGGAGTTAGAAGTTGAATCCTCAAAGACGTGGTCCTTCGAAGGTGGTGAAGACGAGTCCATTTTGGTCATTGTCGTGATGGCACTAACGTCGCCCTTCGGAATTGGTGTTTCACTTGTTTCATCGAATTCATTCCAAAGTGAATTTTCATTCATAAATATACACATACCCTTTTGAATTAGGTATACGTATTCTTTATCATTAAAATCCTCATCTTTAAAACCGTTCTTCTTAATTTTTTAAAAACATGCATTAAGCCTCATTCTTTCCGCTAAAGTGAACATTTTGAAATCATTAGGTTTAGAAACATTAGGTTTTGAAACCTCGGTTTTTTCATTTTCATTAAACACTTGGGATTTACTCGTGAAAAAGTCCATTTTATCCTCCCCATATCTCTTAGTAAGTCAACCCTCGTGAACGTCGATTACGGTTCGAGCCGTCGATAAAAATGGTCGGCCTAGAATAATGGGACATTTAGGGTCACACTCGTAATCGGATATAACGAAATCCGTGGGAAAAACGAACTTTCTAACTTTGACATAGACATCCTCGGCTATTCTAATTGGTATAAGTGGTGTACAATTTGCAAGCTTGATTGTCATGTTCGTGGGGGTAAGATTAGGAAATCTCATCAATTTCCATAGAGAATGAGGCATGAGATTGATGCTAGCACCTAAATCGGCAAGGGATAAACATCCCTCAATCTCGGAAAAATCACAAGGTAATAGGAATTGGCCCGGATCCTCTTCCTTTCTTGGCATATGCCTTTTAGGTTTTTTTAAGAAGGATCGAAGCACAAGTTTCTTCAAGGGTTACTTTCGTAAGGTTAATAAAGCACTCTTTTTGAACCGTGGATGGAATTTGAGGTACACGAGGGTGTGCACTCTTTTCCTTGGTCGCCACGTTCACCCCATCGACTTTAGAACAATAAGACGTCTTAGAAGTCGAGGGTTGAGAAGAAGGAACAACTCGAAGTCCTTCAAGGTTAGGGGTAATCACACGACCTTTCTCACGAGACGAGGCCGCTTTACATTGTTCCTTCGGATTTGCAACTGTGTCACTAGGTAACGAACTCGACGAATCACCCGAGGCTTTGTTCATAATAGCCGAAAACATCTTTTTAATATCAATTTGTCCTTGCTCAATCTTCGTGTTTCGAAATTTCAAAGTATTTGTAAAGTCGTTTTTCAAAGTACCAATTTCTCCCTCTAATCGTCTCATATTAGCCTCATTCGTTTTCATGTAATTTTGAAAATCATTTGACGAACTATTTTGATTTGAATTAAAGTTCCATTGGTTTTGATTACTTCTTTGAAATGTTCCTTGATTACCACTTGAAAAATTGTTTCCTTGATTGTTGTTGTTTGAAAAATTCGAGTTTTCATTATTGTCTCGATTTTGCCAATTCAAATTACGACCTTGATTATAACCTTAATTTTGATAATTCCCTTGTTGATTGTTTCCTTGAAAATTGTTACGATTTTGAAAATTGTTGCCTTGATTATAATTGCCTTGCTGTGATTGACCCGCGTTATTTTGATTTTGAAAATTGTTGTTTCCATTTAACGCACTCACATTCGACGTTTGGCCATCCGTAGCCGTACACTCGTAATAATTATGAGGTCCACGACAAAACGTACACGAAAACTCAACCGCTTTCACCGTAGCGGGAGCGTCTTTCTTTTGGATTTCGACGAGAAAAGACGTGAACACATTCGTCAACTTGTCGACTTTCACATCAACCCTCTCAATGTCGCGATTAGAACTACTAACATTGGCGACATTGGCAACACTCGGTGCGTTGCGGAGTTGGTAAACCTTGGATCGGTTTTCGATAATTATCAAAGCGTCTTTCGGAGTTTTACACAAAAAGTTGCCACCGGCGGCGGAATTCAACGAATCTTGTTCTTGAAAATTAAGACCGTTGTAAAACGTATCGATTTGGTGCAACTCGGAAAAACCATGGCGAGGACATTGCCTAAGCAATTCCTTAAAACGATCCCACGCGTCTCTAAAAGATTCATTCGGTTTTTGCTCAAATTTCGTAATTTCATTCTTGAAAAACATTCTCTTAGACGGTGGGAAAAAATAATTAACGAACTTGGAAACAAGATCCTTCCACGTAGTTATGGAATTAGGTGGCTCTTTCTCGTACCAATCCTTGGCGGCTCCATCGAGCGAGTACGGAAAAAGCATAAGCTTGACGACATCGGTGTCGACATTATTAAACTTGCTCGTGGCTAAAAGACGATCAAAATTCCGAATGTGGCCGTGAGGATTATCGGCTTCACGACCTCGAAACTTCGTATCTTGAATCAACGAAAGCATTCCGCTCTTAATCTCAAAATTCTCCGCTTCGATAGCGGGAATTACGATTGCGTCTCCATAACCCTCGGTGGGTGCTTGGAGCAATTCCATCATCGAACGATTTTCGGTCATCTCGTCTAAGGTTTCTTAAACAACGATATTAGGAACGTCGGTTTCTAAATCTCGTCTACGTCGTCGATTCTTTCGATTACGATTGCGTCGATTCGAAGCGTCGCTAGAATTAGAATAATCCTTCGATCGAGTGCGCATGCACTAAGCGTAGAATGGGAGGTAGCAAAGAAGATTCTTTTTGCGGTTTTTCGATTTTTCAATTTCTTTTGGTTTTTGATTGTTTTTTAATTTTTTGGATTTTTGAATGTATTACGTAGACTCAAATCTACAAATCTCCCCTCGAATAGATTTCTCGATTAAAGGAGCCTCAAAGAATGAAAAATATCACGTGGAGTGAACGCCTTCGATGACTTTAGAACGTTGGTGGAACACCAAAACGTTCAAGAGGGTTTAATCTTGAAAACAAGCAAATATAATATACGTAGATAATACTTGGGCGGCAAACCCTCGATTAGCCCTCTTTCTCAAAACACGCACAAGCAAGCGGGGGAAACGAGGCGGCGCTAAGCACTTAAGAGCCTTTTTCCCTTAGGTCGTGAAATACAACCGCCTTATACCCACCTTATAGTTTGTGATAATCAAATTAAGCCTCACGAAAGTATTTATCTATTTTTCCTTTAAACTTTTGCTTTAGATTCGAATACAATGATCGAGTGATGAAATCCCGAATCAAGGTTGCGTTTTCATGCTTTTGGAGTACTTGTATATTTATTGTTCTACGTAGTACAATATATTAATAATATTCACAAGAAAAACGAAAACGATAATGGGATATCTACAATATAGTAAAAGATTGTTTTGTGTTTAATTTAGGAAAATTAAACACGATTTATTTGGATACTAGAATATAATAAGGAAAAATAACAAAAATGAGTATGTACGTTATTTACGCTTTCCAAAAATTGAAAAGCAAAAATGCACTACTCACACAAACACGATGATAATAATGGCAACTCAAAAACACCTCCCCGGCAGCGGCGCCAAAATGATAGTAGTAAATCGTACACGTTTTAGGAAAAACGCGTATGAGCGGCAAGTATTAAGTCTTACGCTTTAGGAAAAACGCAAAACCGAATAAATGCGGGTTCGTTCTCGAAGGAGGTGTGTGAATTAAGTGTGCCAATATATAAAATCAAAGTTTGGATTAGTGACGTTTTGGTTTAGAAGAGAAAAATTAAAGACGAGCTACCGTTACGATTACATTACGACGCGTAAAACGCGAACGTAAATACGTAAAACGTGACGAAATTAAAATTAAACCTAAAAATTATTTAAAAATTAAAACCAAGTCTAAAATAATATAAGTAAGATTAAAAATCCAATAAATAATTTTTAAAACCTTTTATTAAATATTCTATTTTAAATGCTAATTAAAGCCCTAAAATTAAATATAAATAAGAAAAAGCCCAAAATATTATTTTATTGAACTAATAAATCACTTATATTATTTAAAGACTAAAAAGTATTTTTCCTAAATTTTCAAAACTATTTTTCTATTTTTAAAATGCTAAAAACTATTTTTAAACTAAAATAATGACTAAAAATATTAAAATAATGCTAAAAATAATTTGACAATTTTAAAAATCCTAAATTATACTAATGAACAGTAAAAAATGAAAAAGATTGAAAAAAGTAAAATTTTTCACTAAAAGACAAAACAGTTTATAATAAAACCATAATTAAGCTAAAATTAATTCTAAAAATTAATAAAAAAGTGAACAGTGAAATATTTTTGAACTAAAAATCTTAAAATACTTTTCTAAATCTAATAAAAATTTTAAAACCGAAAAATATCAAGTTTTTACACTAAAAGACAAAAACAGTAAATTAAAAAGTAATTTAAAACGCAATTTAATCTAAAAATAGGAAATGAACAGTAACTGGAAAATAAATTAAACAGGAAAATCAAAAATAAAATAAGAAAAATAATGAAACTAAAATCAAGTTATACTTCCTAAATTTGACCACTAAAGACAAAAATTATAAGATTCCAAAAGTGACACGTGGAAATCTTTTGTCTGCTTGTGTAGCAGTACCAATTTTAACACTACCAGTGGGAACTTGGTTCCCACTGCTAGTTATAAAAACGGGTCTGGGCACGAATAAGCTTAGGAAAGCTTATTTGGTTGCTTTTTCTTGGACAATAAGGCACCCCTACACTCAGCGGAGTGTAGGGAGTCTGTTTAAACTAGAAAAAACACAACTCCAATACAAAAATAACACACGCCAAGCACAAATCAATTACTGAAAATCAGAAGGTGGGTTTGGTGCTATTTGCTGGTGCAATTGGCCTTATGGTGAGTTTCAACAAGTCACAATTTGGTCAAATGGCCACCAAAACACAAGTGAGTAGATACAAGACCTAGATAAACAGATTAACTAGCAGTCTACAATATTCAAGTCATACATCTCAATAAAAAGAGGCAGTAAGAAAGTTTTACTGATTTTGCTACCTATACCAGATTTTAACACATGCAATTTTCTATTTAAACTGCCTTAAACCAAATGACCTACTGATATGACCTAGCTAAGTATATTAAGGTGTGTTAAGGCATGATTAAACACAAAACCTGTCACCAATTTCAGTAAAAACCCTAGTCCCAAACAACCCTTTAAGATACTTAAAACAAAAATTAACAAAGAGATTTGCTACCAATTAACAATTAACAGGTTTAAATTATAAGCAACATGTATAACATTCACAAAGAACACCAATTCAACACAAAACACACCAAAAGCATTTAAACATCAAATTTTCACAAAATATTATCACTTTATATTCAAAAAAGAAAGGGAGTTCAAAAGCTATACCTCCTTTGGACTTGATCAGACCAAAGAGTCACTTGATGCCCTTGCTTAACCTTGTTCAAAGAGGTGAGAATAATTTGGAAGATTTGTTTGGTGTAGAGAAAGGGAAAGGAAGGCTTCCAAAGCCAATCCTCCAATATATCTTCAAGGGTGACCTGCTGAAATAAAAAAAACAAGAACAAAGTGATAGATAGAAGCTAAGGTCACAAGCTTTTGTCAAAAGCTTGTGGCTTTAGCTTATGCTACAGTCAAATGAACAACTAAGCAGATTTAAGAAAAAAACTTTTTGAAACTAACTTTTGATGAAACAAACTTGAAAACCACTTTTTGAAAATAAAACTAATCTTAACACCAAAATGAAACAAGACTGAATTTTGGGAGTTTTGGTTCAGTTGTCACGTCACCAAAACCCTTGAAAACTTGAGCCTTGGTCCAAATATTCTTAAGGGAACATATTTTCTGAAATTCTTTTTAACATGAAAACTTCTTAAACATTAACCAATTTTAAACGAATTACACTAAGTTTTTAAAAGTAAATGGAACACAACACTTGTAGAAGTTTGATACACGGCTTTTGCCTGTATAAAAATTATCGTTCTAGTGTTCCTGTCTAATCGAATTGATCTTAGCTCTCTATGTGACTTCGTTTTATTTTGGTGGAATCAAAGATGTGTCGTTGTAGTATTTTAAAATTAAAAGGTGCAAAACAATTAAAGTAAATGTGCTTTTAACGTAAATCTAAGTCTATTTAAAATAAAATGCAAGTATTTAAAAACGTGACTAAAATTAAAGGGCACTAAAGTAAAATGACGTAAACTTAAATCTATCTAAGGCAAACTTAAAGTGCGACTAAAACTAAGGCAAATAATCTAAAAGTGCAATTAAATAAAAAGGCAAGAAAAATAAAGCTTGAAGATAAAAATCAAAGACAAAAGCTAATAAGAACCTGAATACAGCTCATTCGGAATAAACCTTCGTTTGGAACAATCACTCGTCCTAAATGTCACCTTTGGTTGAAATGATTCTTCTTCACTTGGAATATTACCAAAATCCTTAATCCGGAACAAATTGGTCTGAATATGTCACTTATCCAAAACAATGCTTCGTTCGGAACTTGCTGATTCGGAACTTGTAAATTCTTCCTTGATTCGGAAGTTTCTGGTCACCCCTTGATTCGGAAGTTTCCGAATGAAGCTCCTTGATTCGGAAGATTACCCTTGATCCGGAACTTATGGAAGTTCCGAATGAACAACCTTGACTCGAAAATTTCTGACTTCCGAATGAACAGCCTTAATTCGGAACTTTGGACCTTGATTCGGAACTTTAAGTTGATTCGGAACTTTTTGAAAAGTTCCGGATGAAACCCTTGGTTCGGAACTTTGGAGTTCCGAATGAGTATGTTTGGTTCGGAAGTTTTGGACTTCCGAATGAAGAGTCTTGGTTCGGAAGTTTTGAGTTCCGGATGAAGCCTTGGTTCGGAAGTTTAAGACTTCCGAATGAACAATTTTGGTCCGGAAGTTTGGACTTCCGAATGAACACTTCAGTCCTTTCCTTGGCTCGGAACTCTTCCTGGAAAGATCAGAAACAAGGCAAACACTTCCCGAAGAACAAGGAGAACAGTAGCAGCAGATAAAATAACAAAATAACCAAAATCAAACACACGGATAATAATAAACAATAACGAATCTATGAATAAACATCAACAAGCAATTAAAAACATGAAATCAAACAACTTTTACCACAATAATCAAAAACCACTTTGGATCAAAATAAAAGCATGAACTTAAACATAAACACAACAAATCAAAGAATAAGAAAGGTAGATAAGAGATTGACAAGATAAAATAAAGATTTGACAAGAATTAAAATGAAAACTTACTTGGAATTAAATGGTAATTAAGGTGCATAACATGAATTTAAATGACATGAAAAGTAAATGACAAGTATTTAAATGGTGGAAGACTAATTGTCACTTTAGCCAACAAAAACGAAATGTTTACATCTAATGACTATTTATAGGGGAGGATTAGGAAGCTTCCTCCCCTCTTTCCTTTTCTCTTAATTGCAAGCTTAAGTCCCTTATTTTATTAATCTTCATTAATTGCGTCATTAGTCATTTTCTTCTAATCTTCTTTAAACTTGGACTTAAGGGACTTTTGGCTTCGGGATTTCTTCGAACTCGTCTTTGAATTCTTCAGTAAAATAGACTTGAATTCTTCGGCTTTTGATAAACTTCCGTCTTTTGACTTTTTCCTCGATAAATCTTCAGAATTGGTCGTGGACTTCCGTTCTTTTTGCACTCTTGACTTCTTGACTTCGTCTTTCATCCTTTTCTTCAATAAAAGTCCGTAAATGCCCGTGAATGTCCATGTTTTCTCCACTTTTCACCTTTTTATCCCAAATCACAACAAAAACACAAACCACGCATAATTCCGACATAAAAGACATAAAATACGCGTTTTGGTCCGGTAATTATTGTAATTAAGTGGTAGAAAAGATGGGTGTTTACACACCTATCAAAGTTTAAAAAGAACACTCTAAATATTTATTACTTTGAAAAAACTACAAGGTCTGGAAAAAAGAAAAAAGGCAATGCACATGTTGCATGCTCAATTTATAAGGGCTAATAGATGATTCTAGACTGAATACAATTTGAAAAACCCTAGCTAGTGATCTTCCTGAATTGCCCTTGGAATCTTCAGTCAAAATTGGTCAAGAATATTGGCATGTGATCTCTGGTCTTCAAAGGTCTTGCCAAGCTGTCCAAATGTGATCACAGTCATTCCTTGATACGTTGGGACCATGAAAACACATCCACCCATTCGATGTGTCTAGTATTGGGTTTTGGTTGAAAGTGACGCAGCAGGGATGGTCCTACTGGTCACATGGGTATGTTTGGTGGGTATATTGAGGTTGGGTTAAGCTTAGGTTAGGTTAAATTAAGGATCTGGATCATATAAGCGTTTAATTTTGAATGAAGGGAGGATGAGTGATTAGGGTTTATGTAACCTGGATTTAGGGGTTTTTGGTGAGCAGTAGATGTTTCCCCCCAAAGTTAATATTAAAAAACATGCTTAAAATTCATTTAGTAATATTAATTTAGGGGTTAGTGGAAAAGTGACGTGGGAGGAGGGGTGATGTGGAAGCTGGGATGATTGTGATTGGTTGAAAGGTTAAGTGGGGTGACGTGGCGATGGGTGGTAGGCTGGGATAAGTTTGCATGTCTCCCCACAAATGGTCCTTGTCATCCCCTGTTGTTGCTACTTCAAGTTTCAAACAGCCATAAACCATTTTCCTTTATAAATAACTATGCACCTCTTGTCATTTTTGGCCCAAATAATTTACAAACTTTGATTCAAGGACCATATATGTATTTGGCCATACTTCAAGGGTGTAAATGATATATTTTGAAACTTAAGGGAACCTATTGTAATTTTTGAGATTTACAAGGGTATTAAGTGACAAGTCTTCAATAGTTGAGGGACCAATCTTGCCAATTCTTCAAACTTCAAGGTCTTGATAGGAAAATCATGATTCGGGCCCGGTTCCTTGTGTGGCTTCGTTTCCCGTGTTCGTTTTTGCTTGACTCTTGTAATCTTTTGGTGAATTCACGATATCCGTACCTAAAATACACAATGAACAAACACAAGCATATATTTGGGTATTTTGATGATATTTTAAGCGTTTAAGCCCAATTTGGACGATGAGACTATGTATAATCACAGTCTCATCATGCCTCTTCACCAATTACTTTTGATTCTACCATCGATTCCCTTCCACATATCACTTTTATTGATGATGATGGTTTTCTCATTCCCGAGATCGATGAGTTTCTTGATATTGAGCACCAATTAAGTACATTCCTGGGTATTTTGATGTGGAGGGAGATATACTTTTTCTAGATGATTTATTACACAATGATACTATACCTTCTCTCCTTCCCGTCCCACCCATTTCTAATGAGACCAAAGAAGTTGACGCCGAGTTGTCTTGCTATTTTCCCATAAAGGGAACAGTATTTGATCTGGGTATACACATTTTTGAGCAATCTTAGTATCTTAATGATGAAATTAAAAGCAAAATTTTTGAAAAATTAGGATCATTACCTTCTTACTATATCCTTCATTGAGATAGATTTTTGCTTAAAGGAAACCAATCTTTCTTATACTTGATTGCTATTGCCACTTTGGGGTCAAATATGGAAACCACATATTTGACCCGGGTGGACTTTTATGGGGTTTTCCTTATTTGGGAGATTCCCATGCTTATCATTCTATCTTCTTTCTAATTTCTAATGTGAAGGGCTTGTGCTCTTTCATTTGTTTCTCGTGTTTCGTTTTTGATGTGATTTTAGGTTTCTCATATATCGAAGACTCTCGTGTTCGTTTTCTTCACGTATCACTCGAGTTTAGATCCTTCATTTGAGACATCCGATATCCGATGATTATATCCTTTACTAACGCTTATTTTTATTGGCATAATTTAAACGACTTTTAATTATTTACGTCATACCCTTTCCATGCTAGAATTTTTCATTTGACTCTTCGCCTCTTGTAGGGGGTATTATACCCTTAGACTTGAAACATTAAGGAAAATGTTTGGTTTTAGTATGGGAGGATTGTTAGCCTCAAAATATTGAGTCAAACAAGAATGTTCGGTCATAGTCTTATATTGTAATATTTAATAGAACGTTGTAATAGTTAGTTAAAATTAGTCGTGATATTATGGGCTTGATGGCTAGGTTAAAAGGCCTCTTTCAAGGTACTAAGCATTTATTTAAGCCCGACCCAAAACAAATATAGTCCATTAGAAAGCCCTCATGTGGGTGGACTATATAAGCACCCTCCTAGCATGTTAGGAGGGTGGCAAGTAATCATTTTTTCTCAAATCTAATTTCTCCTAGTTAATCACCTCTCTCTACTTTCTCTCTGGAAATTCATATCTTTTCCATCTCCTTTCTTTAATCTATCATCATATATTTAGGGACAACAATTGGTATCAATCGCCATGGGGTAGATTCGTGTTTAGTTTGTGGTTAGTATTTTTGATTCGTGTGATTTTAATCTTCAAATTATCTCGTCTCAAAAAAATATATATTTGTGTTTTCGAGCTCACAATCTTCATGCAAATTTCCTACAAAGTTGTGGTAGGAATTTGTGTTAGTTATTTTGTTGATTTTCACGAAAGTATTGGAAGTTTTGGCTTGATTCTTGGGTAAAAATTTGTCATTTTAAGCCTTTGGTTCACGTATTCAGAATACGAGGGTTTAATAAGTCGGAATACAAGGTTTTGGATATTTCAACTTGTGTGTCTACACATATTCCGAACTAGCATAAGCTTCACATACCGAATTGTGTGTCTACACATATTTCGAACTAGCATCAGCTTCACATTCCGGATAAGGTTGAAATCACATATTCCGGATTAGGTGAAGAACACGGATTCCGGATTAGGTGCAAAACTGGATTCCGGATAAGGTGAAGAAATATTTATTCCGAATTAAATCTAGAAAAATTATTCCGAACTACGTGCAGATCTTAGATTCCGAATTATGTGCAGAACTTGGATTCCAGATAAGGTTCATAATCTCGATTCCGGATAAGGTTCATAATCTCAATTCTGGATAAGGTCAAGCTTTTCATTATTCCGAACAAGGTTAGGTTTCATTATTCCGAATTAGGTTAGTTTATGTTATTCCGAATTAGGTATGAGAACGATTCCGACTTACATCAAGATCATTTATTCTGACTTATGTTCTAACTTATTCCGACTTGTGTATCCATTTGGATTCCGGATTAATTACATAACTTGGATTCCGAATTGTCCGAAATTTTTGTTTGAAGTGTTTTTAGACATAGCCACCCCCTAGACTTGTCCCGGATCATAGTTTACCAAAAAAAAAATTAGCGGGAAAACCATAGTAAAATTTATTTTTTCCTAGACTATTTTAGGCCATTTAAGCTTCGATTTCAAATTTTGGCGATGCGAAAAATTTGTCGACCAAAATTCAAATTTTCGGACCAAATTGGCCAAATTTCAAATTTTTAGGTTTTATTTTTCGTTAAAATTTTCAATTTTCAAAATTTTTCCCCATTAGTTGTTGGCTATTTCTAACTCGATTTCAAAATTTGGTAATTCAAAATTTTCGGTTTACCATTTTATCGAACTGAGAAATTTATTGTCGGACTGAGAAAAATCAGAAATTTCAGAATTTTAACCACAACTCAATCACAACATATCTACTTAAGATCCGAAGTCACTTCATCAACCAAGACACCTTCATCATGGAAAAGAGCAATGAGTGTTCAGTTGTGACAACTCTTGAGATGGAATAATTACAACAACGGACACGTTTCTTGAGAGATAAATGCATGGAAAGTTTGAGAATACTTCAATCATCGTTTGAGAGTCTTTCAAAAGTCCTGCTAGACTTAGGTGAATCCACTGGCACGTTCATAAGAGCCTTCACACAAGCCATGAAGAAACTTGCGGCACAACTTACCAACAAAAGACTTTTTGGGAGTGAATGCAAGATCACCTTCACTGAACTCAAGACAACATTTAACAAGACTTTTCATTCAGACTTTCTCATGTCTTCGAGTACACATTGATGCTTCATGAGATATCATTCAATTGCTCAAACGTTCAAAGAACTGATCCCAAGTAACATCAAATTCATTGAAACCTATGTCCACAGAATAATAATTCACGAACAAGAGATCGATAAAGGTTCAAGGCAAATTGTGGTACAGTATCAGGCCATGTGAATGAAAGTTGCACATCACGGAAAACAAAGCATGGTACGCAGGATGATCATACCATACATGGGAAAGAAAGCAACGGAACTGGCACACAAGACATCAGTTCTGAGAATGTCATTAACAATACACTTTCCTATGATAATGGCCCTGTCTTCGACTCTGACCCATTGGAAGAGGTACACAATGATGAATATAATGTGTTTGCCAATGATAATACGCATGAGCATTGTGATCAAACTCAAACCCTTATTGACACATGTATGACGAAAAATGTTGATAGCAATACCATACCTGATTCCTCAGACACATGCAATAATGAGTCTGACGATGATCAACATGCAAATGAGTATGATGATGAGGAGCGTATTGCGCTTGCTAATTTAATTGCTACTTTACAAAAAGATGTCAAAGAAACTAGAATGAGTCAAAAGCAATTAAAGAAGGCAAACGCTACGCTCACTCAAAAGTTTGAAGAATGCAAAGCTGCTCTAATTAAATCTAGTGAGACCATTGATAGCTACAAAGCTCAGCTTCTTCAAAGGATTAATGAGATTGAGGGGTACAAAGGGTGTTTAATTAACGTCAAAAAGGACGATTATCAACAGAAATATAACAAAACTCTTAAGCTTTTAGAACAAGAGAAACGTAATCACAACACCTCTTTGAGTACTGAACGTCACAAAACATATCTTGCTACCACTAAAGTCATTGAGATAACTCAATTAAATGGTTTTCTTCAAGAGGATAAAACTAAACTTGTTAATGAAAAGAAAGCAGTGGTTGAAAAGTTGGAAAAGGATTTCAAAACTAGACAAGCGAAAGATATCGACAAAATGGTAGAACTTGAAACTCAAATTGATTTTTACAAGAAAATTGTTTACAAAACTAATCAATCAATTAAAACCATGAGAATGTTGGCACCTTGTTTGTTTTTCAAGGATAAACCTAGTTTTGCAAATCCTAAGTATCTAGAGCAAGCTCAATCTGAGAATCATCACCTATATCTTGATGAGTCCCAATGGACCGATCTTGATTGCCTTGTTGTTGGGCCTGACAGTGAAGAGACAACCGATTTGTAAGAAGAGAGTAGACCAAAAGTTAATACAGAGTTTGTTAAACCATATAATTATGCTTATGAAAACAGTCTTTATGGTCTTTTCAAACCGCAAACACAGAAGTATCGTGAGCAAATATTTTTCGAATGTGAACAAATAAGAATTAAATGGAGACAAGTTTTTCCCACTAAGAAAATTAATGTTTCAAAATATATTGGGTACTTACCGCATCAAGCTTCTATAAGCAAGAGTAAGCAAGCACTTAGTATTCTTAAGAGTAACATTGAAAAATTCAAAAAGGTTGTTGACGATGACTGGAAAAAACGTGAACTTTTGAAAGGTGATAAACAAATTCCCCACGATATAAATGTGCTTGTGAAAACTATTTTTATTCCGCTTGCAGAAAGAACAAAGAAACATGCTTTGAAATTTGACAAGTTAATTGAACAAGAAATGTTTGACTATTTGAAATATGTGGAATCTCTTGAAAAAGAAATTGACGATCATCAGTCTGAAAGAGACGAGTTTTCCACAGCATATGATCTACTCTTACAAGAATGTCTCTCCAAAGATATTTTGTTTGTTGCTCTTACATATTGTGTAGATATAGACGAATATTCTAACGTGGCATGCAATTATCTTGATCAAGTCAAAGAGTGTGAACGTTGATAGGTGTGTAAACACCCATCCTTTTACCACTTAATTCGGGCTAAAACGAGACCAAAACACGTATTTAATATCAATTGTTTGGAATTATGCGTGGTTTTTGTGTTTATTGTGTTTTCAGAGACAACCGGATGAATATTGAAGAAAACATGGGATTGCACGGGTTTTACTGAAGAAAAAGACTCAAGATAAAGTCTATTGTCCAAGAGATGCAAAAGAATTGAAGTCATGGTGCCTATTTGAAGATATGTCGAAGAACTCGAGTCTATTAAATAAAAGATTATAAGACGAGTTGGAATTATTCACCGACACTTCTCAAATCCAAGTCGGAAACGTTTATTTAAAGACGCATGAAGACTTAAAGAAGAAAGAAGAAAAAGAAGCCCAAATCAAAGCCCAATCAAAAGCCCATCAACACCATACACACGCCTATATAAAGCCTTCACCTCACAAATTTTCACACACTTAGTTTTAGACTTAGTTTTTAGTTTTTCATTTCTCTAGTTTTCTAGAGAGAGAAAGTTCCATACTTTCTCTCACTAAACTTTTCCTTTGTTTTTCATCTTTTAATTCAAGCTTTCTTGTACTTTTGATTTAATTAATCTTAATCAAGTTTATGCTTTTAAGTTCTTTAAGCTTTTCCTACTTTTCTTGATTTGTCAAAATCCTTGATCCGATTGTTGAATTCCATACGGTTTGGATTATTGGATTAGCTCGTGTTAAAAGTTTAATGTTTACTTCTTTCTTCTTAAGCTCTACGTAAATAAGCCATAAGCCTTCCATGCTTTTTGGCTTATTGTTTGTTAAAGTTCATTGTTTTCGGATTTCTTCAAGTTTTAATCATTCAAAAGTTTTGTTTATTAAGTTTTAAAGTTTCTTATTTTCAAAAGTTATCAAATTTAATCTTGTTGAAGTGTTAAAGTTTCGGATCACTTGGCTTATTGCTTTTGCTTATTGAGATTTTAAGTTTCCTTCAATTTCGGAACAAGATTCCTTCCATCGCAATACAAGGGTTTTAACACATTCCGACGGATCTTCATTACTTGGTATCGCAATAACCCAAAAAGGGGTTTTACTTTGCGATAGGGTGTAAGTTCCCCCTATTCCGATCTGGGATTGCGATCGCATATTGCGATCGCACATTCCGACGAGTTTAGGTCCATTTTCTAGTCGAAACTCTGGCCAAATTTTGTCTTACATATTCCGATAGAACTAATATTCCGATCTGGGCCATTCCGACAGCCTCATTCCGACAGCTTGATTTTAGAGTATTCCGATGGTGATTATTAGAGACATTCCGATGAACTTTCACGTGAGATATTCCGATGGATCATTTTAATTGCATTCCGATAGTAGTAATTTTCAACATTCCGATAAGAACAAGTTTTTAAGCATTAATTCAATTAAGTTTTCAAAGTAATTTTCTAATCTTTCCTTTACGTTTTCAAGCACTCAATTTTAACTTGTCAATTTAGTTAATCTTCCAAAGTTTTAAGTTACTCAACGTCATTTACATTTAAGTGTTATTAGTTTAAAATTAGATAAACAAACCAACTCCTTTTTAGTAACCAAGAACAAATCATTCCACTTAAGGCCGAGATCAATTCGAGAGGATATCGAGAACTTTAATCTGAACCCGTTGCAAATCTGTGTATTAAATGGCGCCGCTGCCGGCTCTTCTCGTTAAGATCAAAAGTTTTTTGTGAGAATTTGGATTTTGGGATCCGTTCCCCGTGAACGTTACTTTTTCCTAAAATTTTTTCAAAAACAACTAAAAAATATAAAATTTTCAAAAATCCTAAAAAGCAAAAAAACATAAAAACCAAAAATATTTTTGCTTTGTTTTTCTTTGTTCGTTCTTTTGCAGGTGTATGCGCACTCGATCCACGTCTTATCAAGAGCCCGAGCCTCTCGATAACTTAGACATGGCTGGTGTACAAAACAACAATAACATACCACCTCCGAACAACAATAATAACAACAACAACCCGCCTTTTAACAACATGAATATCAACAACAATGAGCCCCTTCCGGATAATCGCCCAATGATTGAATTGCTACAAGCTCATGTCGATGGCAATACGGATCCAATTGTTATACCACCAATTGCCGCCAACAATTTCGAGCTAAAGTCAGGCTTTATCCAGATGGTCTCCGCTCAGCCATTCTCGGGACGAACCATTGATGACCCACATGACCATATCAAGAGATTTCTACAACTCACGAACACGGTCAAGTTCAATGGCGTTCCACAAGAAGTGATAAGGTTACAACTTTTTCCCTTTTCTTTAGAGGGACAAGCCCGGCATTGGCTTGCTAAGGAACCGCCACAGAGTATTCTCTCGTGGACGGATTTAGAAACAAAGTTTATCAACTACTTTTTTCCACCCTCTCGTACTACCGCTTTGCGGAATGAGATTATAACCTTTGAACAAAAGTACGATGAGTCATTCAGTGAATCTTGGGATCGCTTTAAAGATCTTTTAAGAAAATGCCCACAACATGGTTTTACCAAAGTTCATCAAATAAATACTTTTTACAATGGTTTAAGCATGAATGACCAAGATTCACTGAATAGTGCCTCGGGGGGTAATTTATTGGCTAAGACTTCCAATGCTGCTTGGGACATCATTGAGAACAAATCTCGTGTTCAAACCAAGAGTGTTAGGACCAATGTTGCTAGTGCTAGCACTAATGACAGCGACAAGCGATTAGACAAAATCACCACGCTTCTTGAATCGCTTGTCACCCACACCGTCAGCAACAACAACAGCAACAACGCCAAAAATGCACAAGTGAACGCTGTCAGCCAACCTTGTGAGATATGCGGTGGTCCCCACTCTTACACAACTTGTACCACCACCCAAGATTACCCTGCTGAGAATGTGAATGCAGCATATGGCACCTATACTCAACCTGCTTATCAAGCAAAACCTCAAGGTGACCGCAACCTGCTTAGCTACCGTTCCAACAACTATCTCTCACCACCTGGTTTTAATCCTAACAACCAAAACCAACAACAAAACCTCAACCGTCCTCCTCAACAACAACAAACTCGTACACCATACATCCCTCCTCACAAGCAGCAACAACCACCGCAACGGAACACCCAAGTTTACCAGCAACCTGCTTATCAATCACCCGCATACACTGCTCCTTCAAACCAAACCCCCGCATCACATCAAGACATTGGAACCTACATGAGAACTAACGATGTGATCGTGGATAATCTCCAACAGGAAGTGCGCAACTTGAAAGCAGATCTGATGAAACAAGGGAATGATCTAAGAGCTGATATGAAGAACACTATGGATAGTCAAACGAATGACTTGAGGAACATGATGGCTAGTTTCTTCAACAGTAATCAACCCTCTTCTTCGGGTACTCTTCCGAGTAATACCGTTTCGAATCCAAGAGGGGAGATGAAAGCAATCACCACTCGCAGTGGTAAAGGTACCAAGGAACCCGAGCTTCCTATACCTCCACCGGTGGTTGTGACTAAGGAGAACGAGTCACCTGCTCCTATTCCTCACCCTTCTCCTTCCCCAATTTCTCCACCTCTTCCTTCTACCCCTCCTCCACCCAAGGATGTGAGTGATCCTATCATCCCAAAGCCTTCCTCTTCTTCCAATATACCTTATCCATCTAGGTTGAGGAAAGAGAAGCTCAAAAGCAAGGATGATATTCAGGTTTCGAATTTCCTTAAAATGTTCAAACAACTGAATTTCAATATCTCCTTTGCTGAGGCTCTCGCTCACATGCCTAAATATGCTAAAATGTTTAAAGATCTTCTGAGCGACAAGGAAAAGCTCCTCGATCTCGCCAACACCCAACTTAATGAGAACTGCTCTGCAGTGCTCTTAAGAAAATTGCCAATCAAGCTTGGTGATCCGGGTCGTTTTCTTATCCCTTGCAATTTCCCTGGAGTAGAGAATTGCATGGCCCTTGCCGATCTAGGTGCCAGTATTAATCTCATGCCTCTAAGTGTTTGGAAGCAATTATCTCTCCCAGAGCTGGTCCCCACTAAAATGACTTTGGAATTAGCCAACCGTACGGTTGCTTATCCAGTGGGGATAGCCGAAGACGTCATTGTAGGAGTCGACAAATTCACCTTCCCTGCTGATTTTGTTGTCGTCGACTACGAGATGGACCCCCGTGTGCCACTCATTGTTGGTCGTCCATTCTTGAGGACCGGTCGCACTCTCATTGATGTTGAAGCCGGTGAGCTTATCATGAGAGTGGGTGACGATAAAGTAGTCTTCAACATGGGAAAGTTATCTAAACAGCCTTATTCTTACGAGAATGTTAATTGTATTGACGTTCTTGATGAGGCTTGTGAAGAACACTTCAAGGATGCTTGTAAAAACATTCCTACCTCTCTTCCCAATGTTGAGACCGTTTCCTCTATCGACTCATCACTATCTCTATTTGGAGAAAGTGATTTCCTTTGGAAAGATTTGGAAGCCACCTTGGAAGATGGGAAGCACGACAATGACGATTCTACTGCCACTTGGGATGAAGACCTCAGTTTCATTGCAAACCTCCTCAGAGAAGACAATCCTTCCCCTCCATCTCCCACTATTATTGCTATCGAGACTCTGACTTCGACTACGCCTCCCGTCGACAATCCTCCGGATTTGGAACTTAAGGAGTTGCCACCCCATCTTGAGTATGTATTCCTTGAAGAGGAGAAGAAGTCGCCCGTCATCATTGCTAAGGATTTGAAGGATGAAGAGAAAGCCCGACTCATCGCTGTGCTTAAAGCTCATAAGAAGGCAATTGCTTGGAAAATTTCCGATATCCGCGGAATTGATCCGAACTTTTGTACTCACAAGATTCTCATGGAAGATGACTTCAAACCCACAATCCAGAACCAAAGAAGGGTTAATCCTAAAATTCATGACGTCATCAAACAAGAGGTTATCAAACTTCTAGATGCCGGCTTGATCTACCCTATTTCGGATTCGCCATGGGTAAGTCCCGTCCATTGTGTGCCCAAGAAGGGCGGAATAACCGTTGTTCCCAATGAACACAACGAGTTGATTCCCACTCGTCTCATTACTGGGTGGAGAGTTTGTATTGATTATCGCAAGCTCAATGATGCCACGAGAAAAGATCACTTTCCTCTTCCTTTCATGGATCAAATGCTCGAGCGTCTTGCGGGTAATGATTATTACTGCTTTTTAGATGGCTTCTCCGGGTATTTTCAAATTCCCATCGATCCCAAGGACCAAGAAAAAACCACATTCACTTGTCCCTATGGAACATTTGCTTACAAACGCATGCCTTTTGGTTTATGTAATGCTCCTGGGACATTCCAAAGGTGTATGATGGCTATCTTCCATGACATGGTGGAAGACACTATGGAAGTATTCATGGATGATTTCTCGGTCTATGGAGATTCATTCTCTGCGTGCCTTGCCAATTTGGAACGTATGCTCAAGCGGTGCGAAGACACTCGCCTAGTTCTGAATTGGGAAAAATGCCATTTTATGGTAAAAGAAGGCATCGTCCTAGGACATAAGATCTCGAAAGCCGGTCTTGAAGTAGACCGTGCTAAAGTCGATGTTATCGATAAGTTGCCTCCACCTTCAACCGTGAAGGGTGTGAGAAGTTTTCTGGGTCATGCGGGCTTCTACCGTCGATTCATCAAAGATTTTTCTCAAATCGCTCGCCCGATGACCCACCTCTTGGAAAAAGATACTCCTTTTATCTTCTCCAAAGAGTGTCTTGAAGCCTTTGACTCACTTAAGGATAAGCTTACTAAGGCACCCGTCTTGGTTACCCCTAATTGGGAGCTGCCTTTTGAGTTAATGTGCGATGCTAGTGATTTTGCTATTGGAGCGGTTCTTGGACAAAGAGTGAACAAACACTTCCAACCGATCCATTACGCTAGCAAGACAATGACTGGGGCACAATTGCATTACACGACAACAGAAAAAGAGCTTTTAGCTGTTGTCTATGCTTTTGAAAAATTCCGCCCCTATCTTGTCCTTTCCACCACCATCGTGTATACCGATCATTCCGCGCTGAAGTACTTGTTGACAAAGCAAGATTCCAAACCAAGACTTCTTCGCTGGGTTTTGCTGCTCCAGGAATTTAAAATTGAAATTCGTGATAAGAAAGGAGCAGAAAACTTGGCCGCGGACCATCTTAGTAGACTTGAGGATCCTTACCAGGGGGATCATCCGAACAAAGAAATCAACGATTCTTTTCCCCTGGAGACCTTAATGTCTATAAACTCGACTGCTGACGAAACCCCGTGGTTTGCAGACATTGCAAACTACTTGGCGGGTGGAATCCTCGTTGACGGGTTAACATCCCAGCAAAAGAAGAAGTTCTTCAAAGACATAAAGACTTACTTCTGGAATGACCCGTATCTTTTCAAACAATGTGCTGACTTGATTATTTGCCGATGTGTTGATGGACCGGCAGCCTTCGAAATCCTTGATGCTTGCCACAAAGGACCCACTGGTGGTCACTTTGGTCCCAACTACACCGCCAAAAAAGTGTTTGATTCAGGATTTTATTGGCCCTCCATTTATCGTGACGCTCACGATATGGTTAAAAAATGTGATGCTTGCCAGAAACAAGGCACGATCACACATAAAGACGAGATGCCTCAGAATTTCATTCAAGAGTGTGAAATCTTTGATGTTTGGGGTATCGACTTTATGGGGCCATTTCCTTCATCTAAAGGAAACAAATACATCCTTGTTGCCGTTGACTACGTCTCCAAGTGGGTTGAAGCCAAAGCTTTACCTACTAATGATGCAAGGGTGGTTTGTAACTTTTTGAAATCGCTGTTCGCTCGATTCGGCGTTCCTCGTGCTATTATCAGTGACCGCGGGACTCATTTTTGCAACGATCAATTTGCAAGAGTCATGGCTAAGTATGGTGTCAATCACCGTCTTTCCACCGCTTATCATCCCCAAACCAATGGGCAAGCCGAGATATCCAATCGTGGATTGAAGCGAATTTTGGAGCGTACTGTGGGAGAGCATCGTGCCGCATGGGCCGATAAGTTAGATGATGCTCTGTGGGCTTTCCGTACTGCTTACAAGACCCCGATCGGTTGTACACCTTATCGTCTCGTGTACGGGAAAGCATGCCACCTTCCCATCGAGCTGGAGCATAAGGCGCACTGGGCCTTAAAGTGGGCTAACTTCGACATCAACAAAGCCGGTGATCATCGCAAGATTCAACTCAACGAGCTCAACGAACTAAGACATGAAGCTTATGAGAACTCGCTGATCTACAAAGAGAAGACGAAGATCCTCCATGACGCAAAAATCAAGAACCGAGAGTTCCATGTTGGTGATCAAGTCTTACTTTTCAACTCTCGGTTGAAGATCTTCTCTGGCAAGTTGAAGAGCCGCTGGTCTGGTCCATTCACCGTCGCCAACGTCTTTCCGTATGGAACCATTGAGCTTTCTCAGCCAAATGGGCCAAATTTCAAGGTGAATGGCCAGCGTCTGAAGCTGTACTTCGGTGAGGACATCTCTCAGGAGATGATTCCATCCCTCACCACGTTCCCCATGAACTAATTTTGGGTCGAGTCAGGCTCGTGACTCGGTCATCAAAAACAAGCGCTCCTCGGGAGGCAGCCCGAGTATCTATCCTTTTACGTTTTAACCTCCTAAGTGTAGGGGGGCCTGCATAGGTGTTTGTATTTGTGTGGTGACGTGATTACAGGGATAAGTGCACTCTTGGAACCTTTGAAGAACCGTGCTCCCGTGTTATCCGAAATCCGGTTCTATCTCTCAACTATCGTGATTCAATTTTCTTCATACTCACATTTGAAATTGATCACTTTAGTCGTCTCTTCCTTAACTTGAGTTAACCAACGTGCACAATGTCATAAGTGTAGGGGAGACTTCTCCCACATGCTTAAACATTGAGGACAATGTTTATCTTAAGTGTAGGGGGGACTTCTATCGAAGTTTTGAGTGGACTTTTTCATGAAAATGCCTTCATTTAACCGGAAAATCATCTTTTTCAACATTTTTCAAATTTTTAATTAATTTTGGCCATTTAGTTGTAATTTTTAAATTTTTATCGTTGCTTTCATATGTATATATCCCGCAATAAAGTCAAAAATATTAATAAAGTGGTGTAACTAGTTTAGGAATCTTTGACATATTAGGCCCGTTGCGTTTATTTTGACTCAACCCGAATAGACTTATCCAAGTTTATTCTAGCTAGTATCCTTAACCATGTAGACCTTAATTGGTTTATTAGGCTAAGTGTCCACGAGTCTCATTACTTGAGATTTTAAACTGTGGAGGACGAGAAATGATAGAGTCAATTATAAGTCGGTATTCTTGCGCAAGCCCACTTGGTGTAATTATTTGCCTATTCTCCCATCACTTGCTAATAATTTATCTGCAATAAGTAAGGTCGTACGATTTGAAAAGTTACTTAGCTTCTAGCCCAAGATCGTTTAAAAGTTGCTCGGTAATGATAAGAGTTCATAGCCAAGGCATAACTTATGAAGCGGGGCGCGAAGATTGGCGAGTCCGAAAAGGCCCTAACAAGGCATGAGGATTCAATTTTATTGCTGAAGATCCAAAGTGATGTGAAAAGCATTATTCCTAAAGTCAATATGAAGGATCAAGACTCACGACGAAAAGCAATCAACTCCCATAAAGATCATGGAGAAGTCTATCCGAAAAGACCCTAACAAGGTATGAGGATAAATAGATCCAAGTCCGAAAAGGAGGCGGATCGTTGTATCTCAAAATCCCAATTAGAGATTGAAGAAATAATCATGAAGTCGTGGTCAACAAAGTTGGAGTACCCCTCAAAAGTATCCAAGTGAAGAAACTCTATTATGATGAGAAGACCATTATCTCAAGAACGTCTCTCGAAGATATGAAGTATGAAGTACATGCCAAATATCGGCCCGAGAAAGGTCTCAAATCGTGAACCAAGTTATGCCAAGATATGAACTTTTTGATATCCCGAGAAGCAGTTTTAAGAGATTTTGTCCTTTAGCTAACTATTGATCAAATCGTCCTACTTTGCTTTCAGCCCTAATGAACTATCGAAATAAGTCCAAAAATGCATCTTCATGATCATTCTAAGACAAAAATAAAATATAAGAGATACACCTAGGAATAAGGGAGTTTAAGCATTTAATTAAGCCATGTGTGTAAGTGTTTGAATTGCTAACTTATAATAACAATGATCTCATTTTTAAGCTTAGTTTGGGGAACGTGAAACTTGAGGGTGATAAATCTTCGCAGCACCAAAGCCCTAATGTAAGTCATCGAATTCTTTGCAAATTATTTCCATGTAGCTATTTTCAAGTGAAAATGGTTTTCTATCCCTTTGTTATCTTTGAAGTTTTATTTCTTTAAATTTTTGTTTAGTAGAATTTAAATAAGGCCAAGGTTGATTAATTATGAGAAAAGTGTAAACTTGCTTTATCACTAAGCATTGCATGAGGGCATGGCAATGGTTAAGTGTAGGGGATTTGATAGGTGTGTAAACACCCATCCTTTTACCACTTAATTCGGGCTAAAACGAGACCAAAACACGTATTTAATATCAATTGTTTGGAATTATGCGTGGTTTTTGTGTTTATTGTGTTTTCAGAGACAACCGGATGAATATTGAAGAAAACATGGGATTGCACGGGTTTTACTGAAGAAAAAGACTCAAGATAAAGTCTATTGTCCAAGAGATGCAAAAGATTTGAAGTCATGGTGCCTATTTGAAGATATGTCGAAGAACTCGAGTCTATTAAATAAAAGATTATAAGACGAGTTAGAATTATTCACCGACACTTCTCAAATCCAAGTCGGAAACGTTACGCATGAAGACTTAAAGAAGAAAGAAGAAAAAGAAGCCCAAATCAAAGCCCAATCAAAAGCCCATCAACACCATACACACGCCTATATAAAGCCTTCACCTCACAAATTTTCACACACTTAGTTTTAGACTTAGTTTTTAGTTTTTCATTTCTCTAGTTTTCTAGAGAGAGAAAGTTCCATACTTTCTCTCACTAAACTTTTCCTTTGTTTTTCATCTTTTAATTCAAGCTTTCTTGTACTTTTGATTTAATTAATCTTAATCAAGTTTATGCTTTTAAGTTCTTTAAGCTTTTCCTACTTTTCTTGATTTGTCAAAATCCTTGATCCGATTGTTGAATTCCATACGGTTTGGATTATTGGATTAGCTCGTGTTAAAAGTTTAATGTTTACTTGTTTCTTCTTAAGCTCTACGTAAATAAGCCATAAGCCTTCCATGCTTTTTGGCTTATTGTTTGTTAAAGTTCATTGTTTTCGGATTTCTTCAAGTTTTAATCATTCAAAAGTTTTGTTTATTAAGTTTTAAAGTTTCTTATTTTCAAAAGTTATCAAATTTAATCTTGTTGAAGTGTTAAAGTTTCGGATCACTTGGCTTATTGCTTTTGCTTATTGAGATTTTAAGTTTCCTTCAGTTTCGGAACAAGATTCCTTCCATCGCAATACAAGGGTTTTAACACATTCCGACAGATCTTCATTACTTGGTATCGCAATAACCCAAAAAGGGGTTTTACTTTGCGATAGGGTGTAAGTTCCCCCTATTCCGATCTGGGATTGCGATCGCATATTGCGATCGCACATTCCGACGAGTTTAGGTCCATTTTCTAGTCGAAACTCTGGCCAAATTTTGTCTTACATATTCCGATAGAACTAATATTCCGATCTGGGCCATTCCGACAGCCTCATTCCGACAGCTTGATTTTAAAGTATTCCGATGGTGATTATTAGAGACATTCCGATGAACTTTCACGTGAGATATTCCGATGGATCATTTTAATTGCATTCCGATAGTAGTAATTTTCAACATTCCGATAAGAACAAGTTTTTAAGCATTAATTCAATTAAGTTTTCAAAGTAATTTTCTAATCTTTCCTTTACGTTTTCAAGCACTCAATTTTAACTTGTCAATTTAGTTAATCTTCCAAAGTTTTAAGTTACTCAACGTCATTTACATTTAAGTGTTATTAGTTTAAAATTAGATAAACAAACCAACTCCTTTTTAGTAACCAAGAACAAATCATTCCACTTAAGGCCGAGATCAATTCGAGAGGATATCGAGAACTTTAATTTGAACCCGTTGCAAATCTGTGTATTAAACGTATTGAAACAGAGCTTTCGAAACACATAGATAATGTTGATCAAAAGGCATTAGCGTTAATTCAAAAACACTATCATACTCTTGAACTTGCTTTGCAAGACAAAGTTGGAAAAGGACCAAATGATAATAACTTGCAAGTAAAACTTTCAGCATCGTGTCGAGAAATGAACGAAATGAGTATGGAAATTACAGACTTGAAAGCTCAGTTGCAAGAAAAGGACACATGAATAGAAGAGTTGAAGAAACTCGTTGCCAAAACGGGTGGGAAAACCGTGGAACCTAAAAGTATGAAACCTGTTGTTCGACAACCTAATGCCTACAAGGATCCAAAGCCATCTTGTTGGAAATACGTTTTACGCATTTAGAAAGTCTCGGTCACTCCAACAATGTAGTTATAGGCTCGTAGTTAAGTTTAGTTTCATTTATTAAATAGCCCGACCCATGAGCATGTTCATGGGCCGGAAGCCCAAGTCCATTAAGGACTTGGGGTATTTAAACCTCTTTCCACCATGGAAAGAGGTGTTGGTTGTTTTCATTTCACATTTCAATAGAAAAGTTTCTTTCACTTCTCTCTCTAACTTTCTCTCTCTAAGAAAAACATCAACCCTCTTGATTCATAAAGATTATCAATATTCTTCAATTGGTATCAAGAGCATGGGATGAGATATAGGTTTGTTTTTGTGTTGCATTTTGTTTTCTAAACATTTCGTAGTGTGTTGGTTTGTTTTTGCCTAAACTTCAAATTTTTTGGTGTTTGATCGTAGTTTAAAGTAGTGTGACATAGGGATTCGTGTTTAAAGGGTTCCTGGTATCTTGGTTTTCTTTAAAACATCATATTTCTTGGATCAAAAGTGCAAAAAATTGTGTGTTCTTCATTCCGAAATTCAAGCAGTAACATCCATCGGAAAGGACAAGTGAAAAGTGAGCTTCCATCGCAATAACCATCACTATCGGAAAGGGTTTTGGTTCTACATTGCGATACGTGGATTTCTCTACTTATTCCGATCTGGGCATTCCGATCGTACTTCGCGATCTGGGATTCCGACGGGTATAAGGAAGTTTTGTTAAGTCGTTACTCTGCTTAAATTTTGTCAGCTACTTTGCGATCTAGGTATTGCGATCTGAGTATTCCGATAGTCTTTGCGATTTGAGTATTCCGATAGGCTTTGCGATCTGAGTATTCCAGTAGGCTTTGCGATCTGAGCATTTCGACAGCATTGCATTACGATCTAGGCATTCCGATACCACCATCATTCCGACCAAGTTACATTGCGATCTGAGCTTTGCGATCTGAAATCATTCTGACAGCCTTGCATTACGATCTAAGAATTTCGATAGTGAGATATTCCGATCTGGGTATTCCGACAAAAAGAACATTTCGATAGAACATGTTTTTAGATACTTAGGGGATTTCTTCTATTTGGTAATTAATTTGGTAATTTGGTAAATTTTAAAAGCAAACACAACAACAAGATAACAACACAAAAAACTCATAACCTTATTTCATTGTTCGATCATCTTTGATAATCTTTTGTGATCAAAATGAATCCGAGTTCATTAATGCCTCAAATGACATCAGTTACGGACATTTCCGTCATTACGGGAACAGATAATCGCCCTCCAATGCTCATTAAAGAAGTTTTTGAAGCATGGCAAGGCCGTATGATGTCATACATTAAAGGAAAACCGACATATGGGAGGCTTATGGTCGAGTCAATTCTAAATGGTCCACTTGATTATGGTACTATAGTTGTTAACAATGTTACTCGACCACGTGAGTTTGAAGAACTTACACTAGCTCAACAACTTATTGCTGATGCAGACGAAAAGGCTCTTCAAACCATTCTCCAAGCTCTTCCACATGACATCTATCGAATGGTGAGTCAATATACGGTTGCAAAGGATTTATGGGAACTTCTAAAGGTTTTGCTACAAGGTACGTCTCTTACAAAACAGGAACGGGAATGTTAGTTGTATGATCTGTTTGATAGGTTCACGTACAGCCCAGGGGAAACGCTTCACGACTATTACTTCAGATTAACTACTCTAATGAATGATTTGAATGTATACAATCTCGTGATTGCTCCATTCCAGGTTAACACCAAGTTTTTGAATACTCTAGCTCAAGCTGAATGGGGTGAGTATATTACCGATGTTAAGTTAACTAGGGATTTGCATAAGTGCAATTTGGATCAACTCTATGGTTTTCTTCAGCAGCATGAGAAACACGTGATCATGCACCGTTCACCTCGAGGCATGTACCCTGATTCTCTGGCACTGATGGCTAATCAACCAAGCTTGTCATATAACAACACTCCTTATATCATGGGACACCAAGCTTATCACCCATCACCGTACCTGACTCCAAGCTTCCCCCAATATTCGATTCTACCTCAACCACACACCTCACATCAACAACAATATCGGTTTAATTCACCTTCATCTCAGAGAGAACCACAAGCATCACAATATGCCTCACAACATCACCCATATTCACAACCAAGCATTGCACCTTATGGTCAGTCATCATACCCTTCTTATCAAGAAAATGTTGCATATCCATCAAGCTATTCTGACCACATGAGTATTCCTCAACAAGACAAAGCATTGTATTGTGATAATGATGAAGTTCCCATTCCTGAGTTCAAACAAGGAACTGACCCAGTTGAAGTGTTAGCCACTATGTCTGCTTATCTCACAAGGACATTGAGCAAACGAGGATTTAGAGGACCAGCTCCTACTAACAATCAGTTGAGGAATTCATCCAATTCTTGACAACAAGCTACCATTGAGAATGGTAGGGTAATGGTTCAACCTATACAACCTAATCAGGGGAGACCCAATACATCAACCAATGCACGCATGGGCAATCCTGCTCTAATGGTCAAACCTCCTCCAAGGGCTAATTCCACAGGTAAGTTGAGAATGATTACATGCTACAACTGTAAGGAAGAGGGTCACATGTCTAGGGATTGCACAAAACCTAAGAGGAGAAGGAATGGTCAATGGTTTGCAGAGAAGATTTATTTGGTAAACGCTCAGGCACAAGGACAGGAACTTGATGAAGAGGAGCTTGCATTTCTTGCTGATCCAGGGATTGCGGAACAAGAAGTTGTCACTACACAGAATGCAGCATACCAAGCAGATGATCTGGATGCTTATGATTCAGACTGTGATGATCTTCAATATGCTCAGGCAGCTCTTATGGCAACTATCTCTAGCTTTGGGCCAGATAAAATATCTGAGGTACCTACTAATACCACTGATACTAGTATTCAACCACATCAAGTTGGGCAAGAGGGTGCTGATTCGAATGAGTCTTCGGTGGTGAGTCTTTCAAACGAGGAGACAACCAATGATAGCAATATCAATGCAAGTCCCCAGACTTTGAGTGAATCACAACCGGGAGTCATTTCGCATACGCATACTCCTGCTCAACAAGATTTGGTCATGGTTCCTGCAAAGTTACTTAGCCAAATGAATACTGCACTCTTAGAAACCTTAGCTAAGAATAAGAATTTGTCTGCTGAGCTTGCCCTGTGCAACGAAAAAGTTCAAACTTTGGAATTAGTTCCTTCGTCCAATGTTCTAACAAATCCCGAATATGATCATTTTCGAAACAAACAAATGGGTCATTTGCAAGAAATTGAAACCTTAAGAGCAGATCTTTCTAACGAACTTAAAGAAAAAGAGTTAGTGGTCACTAATTTTCATAAACTTCAAACGGATTTTGAGTTACTCGAGTCTAAAAAGAATGAAATGGAAATTAATGCTGCTAATAAGATTATAAGTTTAGATTATTTGCTTTTAAGACAATACGCTGCCTCTCAACTAGTACACTTATTTGATGCTTCGTTTAGAGAATTTAACTTATCGCGTCAAAAATGCCTTCCCCCTAACCCACGGTATGCAAGACAAGCTCTTATCCATAGTCCAAGACTTTATAATGCAACCCAATTAGGATTGGTCTTAGATCCGATTGTTACTTTTGAGGATCGCACAAGTAAGGATATAGTTGATGAGAATCGGTCATACAACTTTGCAAAATATCCCGATTGTGATTATTTTAAAATGAATCAGGAGCTTGCAAAAACGGATTTTAGAATTCGCTTCCATATTGACAAAGATCACATCACAGCACCAACCTACATGTTAAATGAAGAAAACCCTAGTACACTTCCTTCACTTGTCAAAATGGAAGGACCTAAGGAAATTCCAAAGGATCTTCCACCTGTTAGCACTGTATGGTTAAACTTGCAAGAGATTAATCAATACTTTGTTAGTTTTGACAAGGTCATCCGGGAATGTACGACTTCAAATGGCTTAAACGCCGGAGAATGGGCTTTCGAACACCTGAACGAGGTGTTTCAAAATGAGATCAATCCATTTGTCGAAAGTCTAAAAAGAAGTTTTGCATCTCTTTCGGAAAATCTCGAGTTTGAAATTGTAGAAGTTCAAAAAGTGTTTTATGAAATGGACACCGCTTACGAACTACAATTAATTGAAAAAGAAAAGATTTTATCCGAATATGACCGATTCTTGTTCCAAGTAATTTCGTGTGATGTGCTTACTACTGTGAATGTTAATTATTCGAATGAGCTTACATCCGCTATGATTAAATGTGATGCTGTGAATATATGTGACGATGTGTGTAATCTCTCTGTAAATGTTGCTGATACTGTAAATGAGGTAGATAATCACTCTTGTCACGAATCTAACGCTGAATTTTTAAAGCTGCAAGATTCTTACAATTTACTTACAAAACGCTTTAATCTACTTGAACAACATTGTATATCTTTAGAATTAAAACAACAAACTCAAAATGAGGATCTTTCGATAACAAATGGTTGTGAAAACAGTGTTGAGACGAGTGACAAGATGATTGAGATAGTTAAGGCATTAGAGGAAGAGATTATGAGATTAAAGAGAGATGTGTCATCAAATGAAACACTAAAACTGGAACTAGAGGCTGTAGAGTCTAAAAACCAGGAATTAGAAATTAGACTTTCGTCTATTCTAGGGGAGATGGATCGTGCAAGACAGGGAATGTCCAAACTTTATGGTTCATTAGAAGAACGCTTTGCTTTTAATGCGGCACATCAACAATCTTATGTTGAACAATTGAACCAAAAATGTGAGGAAATCTCTGACTTAAATATCCAGCTCATTGACAAAAACATGGTTTGGCCGAGTTAAAGGAGACACTTCTTCTCACCCGACAAGAAGTTGTTAATAACTTAGCTACCAACTCTGCACCGTCCTCTAGTGCTCCAACAACCAATTCAGTAGTGCTTTATAAGAACCCGCTTCATAAGAAAAACCCGGTTACCTACGATGATTATATGAGGAATGCATTTAAGCATGTAGATCTTGTTAGGGATATTTTAGATGATTTGTATGCGTTAGATCCCTCAAGCAGTTACTATTACTCAGCTCATGAATATATTAAGCGTGTTCAATATTGCTTAGCCTACTTGCAATACATAGGAAAACCGGGTTCTGCACTACTTACTAATCGCCCCATTGCTGTAACTCCATTCAATAAGATCCCAAGAGCAAAACCGTCATTGGCACCATCAAGTAAGGCACCGTTAAAATCTGTTGCTAATATTCCCACTTTGCCTTCTACAGGAGTAAAAGAGTCTACTAGGGCTAAAGGATCGCCACTCAAGAAAGATAGAAGCTCACCCTAGGAATGTTATCTCAGTTTTAAATAAAAAGAATCATGTTGCTAAGACTAAAAGCTCTGCGCCTGTGCAGAAGTCTAAACCATTTGTGAATTCTAATTTGAAATGTTGGAATTGTAATGAATGCATGTTTTCCCAACTTCATGATTTGTGTCTTATTGATCATGTGAATGAAATGAATGCCATTAGGAATGATCTTGAATGGAAGCCAACTGGTAGAACTCGTGCCCAAGTTGGATGGCAATGGCGTCCCACTGGTAGGACCTTTACATTAGATGGAAAAATGTGCCCTTTAACTAGGAATGCATCCATTGAAGTTAGGTCTCAGCGTCCTTTAGTTAGGCACACTAGCACTAAAGTATGGAAACCGCGCCCTTTAATTAGGTCAGCCCCCACTATAGTGCCTATCAGTGAAGAAATACCTCAGGATTTAAGCCAACTTGAATCTACACCACCAACTAGGAAGAAGGCTAGGAAATCTAAGAAACCTAAAGTTAGCAAATCTAAGATCATTAAATCTGTACCTGCTAATAACAAGGAACACTCAGATTCCGAAACCTATACATTGTCTTCGTCTGGTGATATTTTCAGGTGGTCCAAATCATCCTCTGGTATTTGGACTCCGGTTGTTCAAAGCATATGACCGGAGATCGCTCGATGCTCCGAAATTTCGTCAGCAAGTTTCTTGGAATGGTTAAATTCGGTAATGATCATATTGTAAAAATAATGGGGTATGGTGAATATCATATTGGAAATGTTACGATTTCAAGGGTATACTACGTAGAAGGTCTTGGTCATAATTTATTTTCAGTAGGACAGTTTTGTGATTCCAACCTAGAGGTTGCTTTTCGACAACATACTTGTTTCATCCGCAACTTGGAAGGAAAAGACTTGTTGAAGGGGTCTCGTGGTGCAAATCTTTATACCTTGTCCCTACAAGACATGATGTCCGCCTCTCTAGTGTGTCTTCTCTCCAAAGCATCTAAGACCAAGTCATGGTTATGGCATCGCAGATTATCTCATCTAAATTTTGATGCTATTAATCATCTGGCTAAAAACAAATTAGTTCGTGGTCTTCCAAAGCTTAAATTTCACAAGGACCATTTATGTTCCGCGTGTTCAAGGGAGAAAAGTACCAAGAAATCATACAAGCCCAAAGCTGAAGACACCAATCAAGAAAAACTTCATCTTTTGTATATGGATCTTTGTGGGCCAATGCGAATCGAAAGTGTGAGCGGTAAGAAATTCATCCTTATCATTGTGGATGATTTCTCTAGGTTTACATGGGTTAGATTTTTGCGTACAAAGGATGAAGCACCGAAGGCTATCATCACTTTTCTGAAATTCATTCAGGTACGTTTAAATACTATTGTCCGCCGTATTCGTACAGATAATGGAACAGAGTTCGTCAACCAGACTCTTCGTGATTACTTTGAAGAAGTTGGTATCACACATGAAACATCCGTTGCACGTACTCCACAACAAAACGGTGTCGTTGAAAGACGGAATCGTACGCTTATGGAAGCTGCTAGGACTATGCTGATTTATGCGAACGCTCCATTGTTCTTGTGGGCAGAAGCTGTATCTACTGCATGTTTCACCCAAAATCGCTCTATCATTCGGAAACGCCATGGAAAAACACCTTACGAGCTTCTACATGATCGTAAACCCGATGTTTCCTTCTTTCATGTGTTTGGTGCTCTTTTTTATCCAAACATTAATAGTGAGAACTTGGGCAAACTTCAACCAAAAGCCGATATAGGTATTTTCATTGGTTACTCACCCTCCAAGAAAGCATACCGAATTTACAACCGTCGTCTTGGTAAGATAGTATAAACTATGGACGCAGATTTCGATGAGCTGACATCAATGGCTTCTGATCAACGCAGCTCTAAACCCGCGCTTCACAAGATGGGAACCGGTGCTATTAGTTTCGGATTAGTTCCCAATAATCCTACTTCTACATCATTTTTACCACCTACAAGGCCCGAGTGGGATAAACTGTTTCAACCGTTGTTTGATGAATTCTTTGATCCCCCAAATGATGAAGTTCCAGCACCTGTAGTGATAGCTCCAATCCCTGAAGTTGTTGCTCAAGCTAATGAGGCTTTATCTAATGCATCTTCAATTAACATTGAACCGGATGCACCTCTACCAAGTGATTTTCAAACTACACCTGAATCGTCACCCTTACTTGTGCCTAATGATGTTGAAGAGGATTCTATTGATCACGATTTGGAATATGCTCACCTACAAGAGCTTCCTTTCTTTGGTGTACCGATACCTCAAAACCCTTCAGCCGCGTCTACCTCAGAAGAAGCTCCTTCAATTGTTCATTCCATACCACCACGGATTGAAAAACATAGCACCAAATGGACAAAAGATCACCCAATTAGGAATGTCATTGGAAGTCTCGATCGACCAGTCTCTACACGCCATCAATTACAAGAGAGTGCACTCTATTGCTATTTTGATGCATTTCTCTCCGAAGTTGAACCTAAAAATTGGCAACAGGCTATGACTCAATCATCTTGGATTGAAGCCATGCAGGAGGAACTAAATGAATTCCAAAGACTTGAAGTATGGGAATTAGTTCCTCTCCCTGACAAGGTTAACATCCTTACTTTGTTGTGGGTTTATAAGGTTAAACTCGATGAGATGGGTGCAGTCTTGAAGAATAAGGCTAGATTGGTTGCTAGAGGATACAAACAAGCCTTGGGTATCGACTTTGAAGAATCTTTTGCTCCTGTTGCAAGATTGGAGGCTATTAGACTATTCCTTGCGTATGCTGCTCATATGAACATGATCATCTATCAAATGGATGTGAAGACAGCATTTTTGAATGGTGAACTAAGGGAAGAAGTCTATGTTAGTCAGCCGGATGGGTTCGTTAGCACGGAGTTTCCTAATCATGTGTACAAGCTTAAGAAGGCTCTCTATGGGTTGAAACAAGCTCCACACGCGTGGTATGATCTCCTTTCAACATATCTCATCTCGGAAGGCTTCTCCAAAGGCAAGGTGGACCCCACTCTATTCACTCTCAAGGAGGACAACGACATGATACTGGTACAAATTTATGTTGATGATATAATATTTGCTGCCTCTAACATAGAATTGTCAAAACGCTTTGAGAAGATAATGTCCACACGCTTTCAGATGTCAATGATGGGAAAATTTTCATTTTTCTTCGGATTACAAATTTCTCAGAATCCCAGAGGCACCTTTATTAATCAATCCAAATATGCTCTAGAATCTTTAAAGAAATATAACATTGAAAATTGTGGCCCCGTGGACACTCCAATGGTGGAGAAATCCAAGTTAGATGAAGATAGGAATGGGATTATTGTCGATCCAAAACGTTACCGTGGGATGATCGGCACCCTTCTCTATCTGACTGCTAGCAGGCCTGATTTGCAATTTGCCGTATGCATGTGTGCCCGGTATCAGGCTCGGCCTACCGAAAAGCACCTACATGTTGTTAAAAGGATCTTTCGGTATCTCAAAGGAACACTTCATCGTGGTCTATGGTATCCGAAAGATTCCTCCATTGCTTTAATATCATACGCAGATGCCGATCATGCTGGGTGTCAAGACACGAGGCGTAGCACTTCTGGGTCTGTGCAACTCCTTGGAGACAGATTGATTAGTTGGTCTTCAAAAAGGCAAAAAAGCGCTGCATTTTCTAGCACGGAGGCTGAATACATCGCCATGTCCGGTTGTTGTGCTCAAGTCCTTTGGATGAGATCACAACTAACTGACTACGGTTTGGGATTCAACAAAATCCCGATGTATTGTGACAACAAGAGCGCCATTGCCCTTTGCTGCAACTACGTTCAACACTCCCGGGCCAGGCACATAGACATTTGCTACCATTTCATTAAAGAGCAGGTGGAGAAAGGAGTGATCGAGCTGTATTTTGTCACCACTGAGTATCAGCTGGCAGATATGTTCACCAAAGCCTTAGATCGAGGACGAATCGAGTTTTTGATCGACAAGCTTGGCATGAAATCTTTCTCTTCAGCGACTCTCAAAGAGTTGGCAGAAGAATCAGCTGAATAGTGGTGGTAAACTATTCATGCGTATCCTTTGTTCGTGATCATGTATATTATCGTAAATATATAAACCACAAAAAGAAAAAATACAAAAATATAAAACCAAGAAAAACCATAAAAAAAATATAAAACATAGAAAAACCATAAAAATTATAAAATCAAGAAAACCCAAAAATATTTTTTCGTTTTTCAAATCGGGCATGTCTTTTAGTACGGTAATATTTACGGATTTAGAAATGTCGATCAATATTGACACGGCGCCATAAATAGAGTCCGTATAAAAGTTGTACATTTTTAAAACATGCCCATTATGGCTTGTAGTTATTTCTGACTGCAACCCGTTTTTAGCATTAAAGTCACGTATTTCTTTTGAAAACGTTGGCTCACAACGGGAATTAAGTTTCTCTGGCAAGGTTTACTTTAAAACCTTGTAAGGGGCCAAGTTTACTTTATAACTTGGTCTAACACAAATTCGTGTACGTTTCAGTGCACTTATCTTGTTTAAATAAGAGAAATCTTATTTGCACCAGAATCGTTCTATAAAATCACTTAACCGGAAAATGTCCTTATTAATAGTTGTGTCCTTAATATCTTTGACTACTGCTCTTTAAATAGAAAACGGGTCAGGGATTAAGGGGGAGCAAATATTAATTCTTCGTGGTAACAAATTTGGTCGTTAAAAAGGATTGTCAAAAAATATCCAGCTACCCTTCATCTTCAGTTATGCCATGTGTGCCTTGTGTGATATAAGTTTTTCGTGCATTGGTCATTAAAATTTTGGCATTAGGTATTTGTGTTCGTGTTTGGGAGCGGGTTGATTGTGTGTTAAGTTAACTATTAACTTTAATTAACCTTCTAAAACACGGGGACCAGTTTTGCACTTTTTGCAAAGTGGTGGGTGTTTGATCAAAATTGACCAAGTCAAAAACACCCCCCCCTCTCTTTCCCCGTCTTCACTGGAAACACACAAACACACTCCTTTCCGCCATTTTTGCGACCTCAAGCTCCATTCGATCTGTGATTCGTAACTTATCTCTTGCTGCTT
This sequence comes from Glebionis coronaria, assembly GCA_025667525.1. Taxonomy (NCBI): domain Eukaryota; kingdom Viridiplantae; phylum Streptophyta; class Magnoliopsida; order Asterales; family Asteraceae; genus Glebionis; species Glebionis coronaria. The sequence continues at coordinate 110,587 of JANFOE010000194.1, forward strand.
AAATATCTAGGTATTATATCTTTGGTTCAGTTAATCTCTTTAAAACCGTTTCATCTTAATACATCAAAACAGTAACCGTAGATCATAACCACGATTTAGGGTTTCATGTTTTCTTTGCTATGAATATGGTTTTTAAGTGGTGGGATTTGTTAAGGATGCATAGTTACACATTGGATTTGCCCAGAATCTCCTAAAACATTGCCTAAGTTCCAGATCGAGAAGTCAAAGTTTGAGATCGAATCCCTGTCACGGATTTCGATGAACATTACGATACATCATTGCGATGCCTGTCATTACGATGAGTCATTCCGATGACTCATTGCGATGGGCTATTACGATGAGTCATTTCGATGGCTCATTGCGATGGCTCATTGCGATGTGTCATTGCGATGGTTCATTGCGATGAGTCGTTGTGATGGGTCATTCCGATGGCTCGTTGCGATGGCTCATTGCGATGTCCATTTCGATGGCTCATTGCGATGGCGTGTTGCGATGGCGCATTCCGATGTGTCATTGCGATGGCTTCGCAGTAGGTATTGCGATGGTTAATATTGCGATGAGTTCTCATTTATTCCGATGGAAATGTACTGATTGCGATGGCCTTAGATATTGCGATAGGATGTTATTTCATTAGGATTCCGATGATTGTTTCATTGCGATGGTTTGGTTAGGATTCCGATGGTTTGCTACATTTTGATGGAATTAGGTCTCTTATGATTATGCTATTGCCTTAGAATATACCATGAGTTCGGCCTAGCTTGCACTACTTCTTCTTTAGGTTTAAGGACTTTAGGGCCATTTAAACGAAACCAAGTGTTATTGAAACAAGTTAATTTTTATCTCATAAGAATACTTGAACGGTTTCTTATTACAGAAGTTCATCTTATTTAATAAGTTGATTCCTATGTAAACAAAAGAGATACAAATTACTTAATCAATGTCTTGTGTTTTGTTTCCAGGCCATGGCAGACAAAGCTTCATCTTGGTTCAAGCCCACTATCTTTTGGGTTGAGGATAATCCTTCAATTCCTGACGTAGTGGTTGAAACTAAATCAAAACCCACTGAAGTTTTGGTTGAAATCAAACCAAGACCTACTGAGGTGTTAGTAGAAATCAAACCTAAACCTACTGAGGTTTTGGTCATGACCTCCAAGAAATCCAAATATTTTAAGAACTAATGCTAGGTCGGTATCTCTTTAGAATAAAAATATCACTGGCAGTCATGTCATTATCCTAAGTGTATTGCTAAATGTAAGGACCTTGTTCATCTGATGTATGTGTGAATGTTGTGGTAATAATTGTAATGATATTTTCCCTGTGTTTAAACATAGCATAGACTTAATACATCTACATATGTTTTGTATATCATTTGTGAATATGTCATCAAAGCAGGAAAATGTCACTCACCGAGGAAGAACAACGACTTCGTGATCTTGAACTTGTCTCGCTCAGTAATAGGATTCCATATGCTGAGAACAACTCTCGATTACAAGATGACTTTGATCCGGCTTTACCAGCTTTCAAAATTGCCACAGATATCCTAGACATATCACCCATCAGAGACACACTCAGACGTACTGCATCTGTTCCCGAAGTCTACATGCATGAATTCTGGAACACTGCATCTTTTTCTAAAAAGACTATCTCTTTCGAACTGAACAAAACACCAAGGGTACTCAACTTGAGCATTTTTCGGAAATTTTTTAAGCTTCCTAGGTTGGCACAAGGAGAACAATTTGTGGCTAACCCAAAGAATGATGAAGTGCTTCAAGTCATTCGTGCCATGAATTATGAGGGTGAAATTAACAGCCCATCACAATTTAACACCTCACACATAGGGGAACCCTGGAAAGCAATTATCACCATCATCGTCAAGTGTCTCACTGGAAAAACTAGGGGCACCGATGCAATGAGACCACCACAGGCTCACTTATTTTGGGGGTTGTATACTGCATCAAAAGTCGACTATGCACTTCTTCTCTGGCAAGAATTTTGTTATCAGTTTACTAGAACGAAGAAGAAATCCGTGCATCTTCCATTCCCGAGATTCACCAAGCTCATTATCCACCATTTTATGAAGAATGACCCAACCATTGACACTCGCGGGAATTTCTTCTATCACACCAAAGATGATGATTATGTGATTCTCTCAATGAATGCATATACTAATTCCACAAAGTATGCATTACTTCCTGCACTAGTACCCGACACAATGATTAATGATGGAATCAAGGAGAGTGATAAATACCAAGAGATGCTTAATGATATTGACGCACAATTTAAGCGGGCAAATTTACCACCCTCAGAGAAGCAAAAAGGTAAACGCAAGAAACGAGTTTCACAGCGTCAATCAGCTGCTTCTAAAGATAAACGCCCAGGAAAAATGCAAATTGTTGATGAAGATGATGAAGATGAGCTGATCCAAACTGAAGAAGAACAGGAGGAAGTACCACTCCGCATGCCTAAAAAAGCAAGGAAAGCTAAAGGCAAAGAGGCAAGTGTTGCTCCAAATGATCCTGCTCAACAACAAATTTCTGAAGCCAAAAGACTTCGTATTATTCTTCAAGAAAGCCGACAGGAAGCCTTTGGCGGATCAGGCTCAAGGGTATTTGAAGACTTAGCAGATTTTGGTAATCCTGATGGTGATACGGAATTTTTCGACGAAGAAGATACTTATGAAGATGAGTATGAAGATGCTGCTACCTTTCACCTTGAAAGTCGGGAACAAAGTGAAGAACGTGAGAGCAGTGCTGACACTGATACAAGTATGATGTATTGAGATGCAAATATCACCACATCTCCGCCTGAATCGACTCACATGGTACTAAATGAAGATGCTCATGCAACTTTCATACCAGACACGCAACTTCAAAGTAAGTCTACTTCAAACTCTGATGATGTTTTGAAATATCTCAATTTAGAAGGAGAGGGTGTTGAGGTCACCAACACTGATCCGTCAACAAATGAACAAATGGTGGATGTCCCTATAACCACGATCACATCGACCACCACTTCACTACTATCAACCCCAGTCATTAGTGAGGTCACAACCACCACCATCACACCCGCAATTGTTGAGCAACCAGTATCAACCACCACCATTACCACTGAATCTACACCGTCATCCATAGCTGAACAACCTGTATCAACCACCGTCATAACCACTGTATCTACATCAACACCTATCCCGGTACAACCAGTATCATCCATGACCACCTTAACGGTTTTGGTTACACCTCCACCAACAGAACCACAAGTATCATCCACATCAAATCCTTTTCTCACAGTCAATGATCCGTTGATCCTGTCTCTTCAACAACAACTAGAGGCTCAAGCTACACAAATAGCTACGTTGACTGAAAGTTTTGCTACTCCTCCCAAGGAACCGCAACCAGATGAGCCTACTCTTCAAAAACTAACAGACAGAGTGTCAAAGCTCAAAGAACAACATAAATCATTTCGTAAAGAGAAGAAAACTCGGGATAAAGAAAATGTTGCTTTTCTCGGGTCAAGTGACGAGCAGATGACTGCGATCATTCGACGCGAAGTCAAGTCTTATGTTGATCAACAACTACCACATCTTGTCGGTAATGGTTTATCTACTCTTCAATTAATGACATTGCTACAGACACGTCTGCTAGATTTGGGAGCTCATAAATCCAGATACAAACGCAAAGTTCTACAATATCTCAACAAAGCAATTGATGAAGAGAATCCTGCAGACACTACCGACTCTGAGTCTGATGATGAGAATGAGTTAGAAGAGGAAGATGACGAGGAAAACGGTGAAGAAGATGATGGTAATGAGGATAAGGATAAGGAAGGAGATGAGGAGGAAGAAGAGGATGAACAAGGAAAGGATAAGAATGGTGATGAAGATGAGGACGAGGACGAGGATACATATGATGATCAGGATGACGATGACGATAATGAAAAGGGTAATGAAATCAACAAGTGTGACACCGGTACAAATGCCGAAGAGTCAAACAAGGATACGGCCACTGAGAAAGGTTTAGAGGAAACAGCAGAAAAGACTGCTGACACCACAGAAAAGACACTAGAATCGACAGTCTCAGAAACTCAGCAGGTTGCTACAAGTATATCTACTGCACCAGAATTCACTACTGATTCTCACATTGAATCTGTAGAATACATGCAAGCAAAAGAACCGACCGAGACAATGCTTGAAGAAGATCCTCACGATGATATACCGGTGATGTAAACTCAACCTTCAGCATCATCTGCAGTTCAGCATGACGATGATATGGAAGTTGAAGACTTAAATGTTCCAGAACCGACATTTGCTGAATCACTTATCATCGATGATACTGTACAAGAGCAACTTTGGCTGACAAATGCAGCACCGCAACATCCATTTGACACTGCAAATAAAATGGAGATGACTCAATTCCTCAACAACCCTATCGACTTCTCAGCTTTTCTAAGGTATTCTCATGGGAAACCGACGATGACCCCGGATTTGATTAAAATGGCAGCTGTAAATGTGGACTTCTTTGACACGTTAAAGATCAGCCATAATGAAGCAGAATATCACCTGAATGAGCTTACAAAAGCAATGAGAGCGACAACTACAGGAATTCAGACTCCCGTATTACGACCTCTCACACCAACGGTCATCACCGGTTCTGCTACAATCCCATTAGAACATTTTGTCTCACGCGATCTTGAATACCTTGAAAATGGAGCAAAGAAATATGCCACGTCACTAACAGTGCTCAAGGATGTCAACTTGTAGAATGTTCCATGGATAGAGGATAAAGTGCCTGAGTCAATATGGAGAAAGAAGCCGCTCAAGTTTTATGATATCTATGCTTCACTGGGCATATCTCACTGGGACAAAAAGAAGAAGTTAGCCTATAATCACTTCAATCGTCCCAAGAGAGGTGCTTCTGTTGTCTCATCTCACAGAATCAAAAGCATCCTAGGAGCAACCACTCAGACTGTCTTCGGTTATGATTACTTAAATGTAATCCTGTTCAAACGTACCGATGAGAAAGAATACCGCATTGACGAAAGTGATCTCTAGTACCTTCAACTTGAAGACATAGAAGATCTTTTGTTTCTCTTGGCTCAAGAAAAAGTTGACCATCTATCACCTGATATTGTCATAGCCTTGAGTTCAAACTTTCGTCAATATGCCAGGAAAATAGTCATTCATAACCGGGTGGAAGACTTTCAACTTGGAGTAGAAAGCTATCAGAAGAAGCTAAACCTGGAACGTCCCCATACGACTCCACTCAGTAATTTCCATAAGAACAAGAAGGTTTACATGGGGAGTACCAAGCCGGAAGCAGGAATGTTTTATCCGAATGAGACTGGCGTCATGCAATATATGAGATTTTCCGAACTGCACAAATTCAGTGATGGAACACTAAAGAATGTTCGAATGATCTGTCGGTTCTCAATGCCAACTTACCTCTTCCGGCAGTCACATACACCTGGACAACCCAGTGCAGAAAGGGGTCTTCGTACGCAATCAGGAAGATTGAGGAGGTTCTAAGGAAGCGCCGGCTGCTACGAAGTATAGAACGATTCGTCGGTGGACGACCATATGGAGCTCACCATCGGTTCACGGAACGAACCAATTAATTTTGGTTCGTCTCTTTACAGGTCAACTCCATATGTTTATTATTGTGAATATGTTATCTTTTTACTTTATTAGCTTTTGTGGCTTGTTGTAGTGTAAAAGTATGATATTTTTCAAGAATTTCTCTCGAGATTCTAAATCTTTCAAACAAATCATACTCAAGCACTACAACTTACCCTCATTAATTTGAGGGGGAGCATTAATATGTTCTTTGGCCAAAATCTAATTTCATTTTATTACCCAAAGACCGGTTAATCCATTAATATCCAAAATATTGATGGTTAACATTTTGGAAAGGGGAGAAAATGGGATTAAGGAGACTTAATGATATTTGGCTAAAACAATGAAAAAGACTTAAAAGATAAACCAACTTAACATGTGTAATGCACGTGTTAAGGGGGAGCGTTTTTGATGATCAAAACACTTAAGGCACAAAATCTTTGATTCTAATATCACAAGTGCCTTAAGTGATTTTTCAAGGATTTTTCATGGTGACTATATCAACCCAAAACACACTTAACTCACGACGAATGTGGTGACAAAAAGGGTGGTAGGTATAGGTATTAGTCCAATGATTCATCAGAACCGATGGAATCTTCCCAAGGACAACTCCCTAGATAGAACTAGAAGTCCTAGGAAAGATGGAGAATGAATGTGAACATAGCTGAATGCCGACCAAGTACTTAAGCTAGCACTGGAACAATCACAACAAGGTGCTTGTTATGACGTATTGGTAAGCATTGAAGGGGTTGAAGAATGAAAAAGAATTGTAAAGATAAAGGGTGTAAAGAAAGAAGCCCTCCTTACAACTTTAGGCAGAAACCGAGTAATAACATATGCTATTGAGATCATTAGTTAATGATTCTCGATATTGAAGAAAGCCATCATGGGCCCAGTGATGCAATGCACAACCCTCCCCAGCTAACTCAAATATCTCTCAAAAGGTATTTGTTTTAATCACACGGAGTTCAACACGTTATCTATTGGTTTATTCACTCCGAATAGACTGATATTGAATAGGTGGCACTCCTCTCCAACCATCGATCACTAAATCAAAATGCACTATCGAGTCTAGAGCCACGAGATCATCAAAAGTCTCATTAGGACACTTTCCATTTATTCCTTGCTTCTTCACACACTGTGAAAAGTAAGAGATCTTTTATGAGTCCTACTCAGTATTCTTGTAATATTGCCAGAACATCCGAGTGATACGTAAGTATTACAGTGAAGATGGAAATCCTGCTTGAGCCAACATCAAACAAGCTCATGGTAGGTAACACGTGCGGTTCTTTACGAACTAATCTTGTGACAACTGGAAAGAAACAGTGGTTTAATTCTTAATTGAACTTAAACTCGTTCCAGGCCTCTACGCATTATCGTATGATCTGGCCAGAACACTCAGAGTGACACTCTTTAGTGTTCACAGTGACGAGTGGAAATCCTTCTAGTGTTAACATCAAACAGCACTTGGTAGGTAACAAGCAAGATTCAAATTTGAATCAAGTTTGTGACAACTGGAAAGCAACGATGGTGAATATCTTAAATGAAATTCACTTGTTCCAGGTTTCATGAATTGACGGCTTCAATCATAAGGATTTTTAATCCAAATGATTCACTCTTTATGTTCGCAGTCAGCTTTGGACGGTCGAATAAAGAGAACGGGTTTACCCGCGAAATCCTGTCAGGAAGTTACTTAATTGAAACTATCCGTCACGGGTACGATATCTAATATCGTCCAACGGTCTTCACCGACCGGAGGTAAAATGCTACCGAATTAGAATAAAATGTCAAAGCCATTTTATTCGTGTCGTTGCTGTGTACCTGTTAAAGACGGTGGCGTTGCTGTGTACCTATTGAAGACGGTGGCGTTGCTGTGTACCAGTTGAAGACGGTGGCGTTGCGGTGTACCTGTTGAAGACGTCCTCACATGCTTATTCCTTCAGCATCAAATACTCCTGCAAATTCAAGAAAGTATGACCTAAAAGTCTTTCGCTGTATCGACTCTGAAACTTTCAAGAATTCAACAAAGGATAAGTGTGTGGGACATGAAGTCACAAAGAGGCGAACCTCACAAGAAAAATAAAGACTGCACGTGAAAGGCCAAAAGAACATGTTCCAAGCAAAAGGCTGATATCATTCAACACATATTCACAAAAGAAAAGAAAAAGAAAGAAAAGAAGAATACGAGCTCAAGAACAAGATCTAACATGCTAGATTAGGACATTGTAAATTTGGAGTGACCTCCCTTTGGGGGAGATTGTTGGAAATACGTTTTACGCATTTAGAAAGTCTCAGTCACTCCAACAATGTAGTTATAGGCTCGTAGTTAAGTTTAGTTTCATTTATTAAATAACCCGACCCATGAGCATGTTCATGGGCCGGAAGCCCAAGTCCATTAAGGACTTGGGGTATTTAAACCTCTTTCCACCATGGAAAGAGGTGTTGGTTGTTTTCATTTCACATTTCGATAGAAAAGTTTCTTTCACTTCTCTCTCTAACTTTCTCTCTCTAAGAAAAACATCAACCCTCTTGATTCATAAAGATTATCAATATTCTTCACATCTATCTTAGGAAAACCGTCTCCTTTCTCCAATTCTTCTCATGTAAAATCTAGGTTACCCCCTAAGACTGATGTACAACCAAGTGTTCCAAAACCATCAATATCACCCTATGTTCCTCCATTTAGAAAGCACACTATTGCTAAACCCAACCATGTGAATGCACCTAGCACTTCTAGGACTCATCCAAAACGTGTGACATTTTCTTCCACAAACGAATCTGTAGGTTCAAATGACTTACTTCATACCAACAACCTAGAGGATACTAAGCAAAAAGGGAAGATTCAGAAAGACAAACCCTTGTAGTCTAAACCTAGTTCACCAAATCCCGCTAGAGTTCCACACACTCTTAATGGTAGTCAACGAAAAGCTAGGATCCCTCACCAACAATCTAGTAATTGGAAAGCATCCATGAATAGTCGTGTTTCGAACACTACGCCTCAACGATTTTGAAAACCAAGGGATACAAGTACTTTCGTGAATCGCAAATTCCCTGTATGTCCCACTTGCAAAAAGGGCATTCACAATGGAAATCATGACCATTGCATTCTGCAATACCTTTTTGAGGTCAAATCCCGTTCCTTTGAACGAAGATCGAATACAGAATCCCATAAGACAACAAGGAGATACAAACACGTTTCAAAGAAAAGCACTAACAACAAATCTAAAACGTGGATTAAAAAAGGACATAGTTTCTCTAAAAAGAAGTCTTCCGCTGTGCAAGAGAAAACTACTCCTAAATCTAGTCTTCAGTGGAAACCAATGTGTAGGATCTTCAAAGCAGTTGGTCTTAGGTGGATTCCCACAGAGAAGAGTGTTGAAACCTGCTCAAGCACTAATGCGGGTGTTCTGAATATAGACAATGAATTTATTACTCCTAACACTAGTATTTCTACAAACTCTTCTTCTATCATTGAAGGTACAATAGCGGATTCTGAACCCACTTCTCCTTCTTCAAAGGGTTCCAATTCTGTACATTCGATATCACCTTCTTCTGCTGTACAAAAGTCTATTTTTGATTATTTTCGAAAAACTTGAGAAAATACAAAATATAATAATATGTAAATATTAATGAAAAAGCAAAATACAAAATTAAAAAACTTTTTAAAATACCAAAAATATTCTTCTCGACATGTCTTTCAGTATCGATAATATGGACGTACCTAGAAATGTCGCTCAATAACGACACGAGTGTGTACATAAATCTCGAATGAAAGTTGTAAATATTTTTCAAAACATGTCATTTTAATGATTTACAATTATCTCAGATTGTGACTCGTGCTTCAAAGAAAGGAAAGTTGATCATGGTTGATAACTTATCCTCAACAACGAGAAAATTAAAATTCTCGGTCATGAGCTTTCATTAAAAACATTCCTAGTTTTTAAGCTCATGTAAACGACTTATAATTAAATGTCAGACTGTAACTCGAACTTCAAATAAAAGAAAGTGTATCTTTAGAGATAACTTATCCTAACAACGAGTAGAGGAATCTATCTTGGGTTGAGCTTGTCACAAAACATTCAACATTTTGAGCTCAACACAATGGCTTGTAATCACTTTCAGATTGCAACCCGGATCTATATCCACGGGGGAGTGTACGATTTAGTGCGCTTACCCTCAGCAAAAGAAGTTAAATCTTCTTACACTTGAGTGGATTTTTCAGGACATTCAAAGTCTATGAACTCAAGTTTATGCTTTAGAAAAACCTCTTCGCCAAAAAGAAATAGAGTTTTTCGAAAAGCGTTGAACACAATTTTTTTCAAGAATTTTTCAAAGATATTCAAAATCTTTCAAAAATTGTGTGTTCAACAAATACTATCCTTAAACGTATAATGTGGAGCATATCCTCGTAATGACAATTAAATTGGATCCATTTTTGAGGGGGAGCGTTCCAAACAAGTTCATGCTACTTTGAGACATTCTTCTCCCGAATATTTTCAAGATTATTTTTCAAAATATATTTTAATCAAATTTGGTATCTCTAATATCAAACGATTTTATATATTAGAGATAGGGGAGAAAATGTGATTAAAATGTGATCTTAAGACTCAAGCACTCATGGTTATGATCAAATACCCACAACATCTTTAATTCACGACGTTATTGGTGTCAAAAGGGTAGTTTGGTTTAAGTCTTATGATCCAACTAGAACCGGAGGGATCTTCCCAGGGACAATCCAATAGATTATTAGAAGTACTTAGGAAAGATGGAGTAGAATGTGAACGAAGCTGAATGCCGACTAAGTACTGATGCTAGCACTAGAACAATCACAACAAGGTGCTAGCAATGATGTCTTGGTAAGCACTGAAGGGGTTGAAGAATGAAAAAGAAATGTAAGGATAAAGGGTAAAAAGAAATTAGCCCTCCATACAACTTAGGTAGAAACCGGGTCAACACATCATGAAGACAACACATCATGGACCTAGTGATGTAATGCACAACCCTTCCCCAGCTACTCAGGCTTCTCTTAAAAGAAGTTTGTTTTATTGTCACGGAGATCAACACGAATTCTATTGACTTTCTCACTCCAAGATAGTTGATATTTAATAGGTGGCATCTGCTCCAGCCTCTGACCACTAAAAGTGCACAAATCGAGTCTAGAGCCAAGAGATCAATCAAATCTTGTTAGGACACACGGATGAAGATCAAGAGAGTCCTACGTTATATCCTTGTGATATTGCTAGAACACTCAGAGTGATACTAATTATTATTCACAATGATGAGTGGAAATCCTTCTAGTGTTAACATCAAACAGCACTGCGGTAGGTCATGTGTAAGATTCTTTATGAATTGAACATATGTAAAACTGAAAAGAAACATCGGTTTGTTTCTTTATCGATTCAAACTCGTTTCAGGTTTCTACGCAATATCTCTATGGTCTTGCCAGAATATTCAGAGTGATATTTGTTAATATTCATAGTGACGAATGGAAATCCTTCTAGCGTCAACATTAAATAGCGCTACGGTAGGTAACTTGCGAGACTCTTATGAATCAAGCTTGTGTCAACTGGAAAGAAAATATGGTAAGATTCTTAATAAGTGTGAAAACACTTATCCTTTTACCGCTTATTTCCAATAATAACAAGACCAAAACGTGTTATTTATGTCGTAAAAGTCGGAATTATGCGTGGTTTGTGTTTTTATTGTGTTTTAGGACCAAAAGATGAAAAAGGAAGAAAACACGGGCTTTCACGGGCTTTTATCGAAGAAAACGAGAAAAGACGAAGTCAAGAGATCAACAGTGCTTAAAGAACGGATGTCCAAGACCAATTCTGAAGATTTATCGAAGAAAAGTCTAAAGACGGAAGTTTAATGAAGTCGAAGAACTCAAGTTTAAATTAAAGAAGAAAATTATTAAGACAAGTTCAAATCCCGAGACGACGTCGAGAAAAGACAAAGAATTAAATCGAGTCGAGAAGAAAAGAAAGAAGGAAGCACACCACACATGCACTTCCCACTTAGCCTATAAATACCCTCCTAATCACATTAGGAGGGTGTTTAGCTAGTTTCACTTTTAATTTTTCCTTTCTAGTTTTTTAGATAGAGAAAGTTCTAAACTTTCTCTCACTAAGTTTTTCTTTCTTTTAATCTTTCAAGTTTAAGCTTTCATTAATCTTTGTATTGGAGTTTTATTAATCAAAAAGTTCAAGTTTAAATTTGTGTTCTTTAAATCTCTTTCCACATCTCTTGATTTACTTTTGATTTTGATCCGAAATTCATAATCCATACGGATTGATTTTGATTTTGTTTAAGTGGTTAAAAGGTTAATCTTTTTACTACTTATTAAGCTTTTATTTGGTTTAGGCTATAAGCTCTTTATGCTTATTGGCTTATATCATGTTTTAGATTATTACATTTCGGATTATTAAAAAGGTTTTGTCTTTTTAAAGCTTCTTTTATGAAGTTTATGATTTCATGTTTTTAAAAGTTGTCAAATTTAAGCTAATTGAGTTATTTAAGATTTGGTTAAGATAGCTTATTATACGTGCTTATTGAAATTTTAGCTTACCATCATTTTCGGATAGTTTCATGATCCATCGCAATATTGGGGACTACATCATTCCGACGAGCAACTTTTGTCTATCGCAATAACCCCTTGTGGTTTTACTTTGCGATAACTTGTACTTCCCTCTTATTCCGATCTGGATTGCGATCGCTCATTGCGATCGCATATTCCGACGGGTGATAAGTTTACTTTGAATAGAAACTCTGCCAAAATTTTGTCAGCTACATTCCGATAGGTTGGTCATCATTCCGATAGATGCACATTGCGACATAAGTGTTTACTTGCATTCTGATCTGGACTTTGCGACAGAATCATATTCTGACAGAATTGACTTTGACATTCCAATGGGTATTCAGATGAACATTCCGACAGCTTTACATTTGATTATTCCGATGGCTTTCATTTTGATACATTCCGATAGAACATGTTTTTAAGTTTTATGTTTTAAGTGTTTATCTAAATAATCTTTAGTTTAACCTTTTAAAAGCTTTAATCATTACTCAACGACAATTATTTGCTTTCATTTTAAAATTATATAATTAACCAAACCATTTCTTTTATCCACCAAGAACAATTGAGTCTCACTTTCTACCAATAATCAATTCGAAGAGATCGGACGATAATATTTTATATTTAGCCAAAAGCTTTGTATTAAATGGCGCCGCTGCCGGCTCTTCTCGTTAAGATTAAAGGTTTTAAGTGAGAGACGCGTTGGATCTTGGGATACGTTCATCTTTGAACGTTATTTTCCTTGCTTTAAAATTTTCAAAAATCCTAAAAAATATAAAATTTTCAAAAATACAAAAAATTAAAAAACATAAAAAAAAAAATATTTCTGCTTTGCAGGTGTATGCGCACTCGATCAACGTCTTATCCCGAGCCCGAGACTCTCGATAACTTAGACATGGCTGGTGTACATAACAATAATAATAATCCACCTCAACCCAACATGCATAATGGCAACAATGAACCTCTACCGGACAATCGTCCAATGATCGAACTTTTGCAAGCACATGTACAGGGCAACCACGATGCTATTGTCATACCCGCGATTGGAGCCAACAACTTTGAGCTCAAATCCGGCTTCATTCAAATGGTCTCTACTCAACCATTCTTGGGGCGTAAAATTGATGATCCTCATGACCATATTAAGAGGTTTCTTCAACTCACTAATACGGTTAAGTATAATGGGGTTTCATAAGAGGTAATTCGCTTGCAACTTTTTCCTTTCTCCTTAGAGGGACAATCCCGGCATTGGCTTGATAAGGAACCGCCACAAAGTATTCTTACGTGGACGGATTTAGAGACCAAATTTATCAACTACTTTTTCCCACCCTCTCGTACTACCGCTTTGCGGAATGAAATCATTACTTTTGAAAAAATGTATGATGAGACTTTTAGTGAATGTTGGGACCGTTTTAAAGAACTTTTAAGAAAGTGCCCACAACATGGTTTTACCAAAGTGCACCAAATTAATACTTTTTACAATGGTTTAAGCATGAATGACCAAGATTCACTAAATAGTGCCTCGGGGGGTAATCTTTTGGATAAGTCTTCTAATGCCGCTTGGGATATTATTGAGAACAAGTCTAGAGTGCAAACCAAGAGTGTTTGGACCAATGTGGATAGTGCTAGCACTAATGAGAGCGACAAGAGAATTGATAAGCTTACTTAGCTTGTTGAATCACTTGCTCTCCAAGCCGCCAATAATACCAAAGCTATCACTGCCCAAGCTAGTTCTTTGACTCAATCATGTGATATATGCGGGGGATCTCACTCATACACCGATTGTCCTTCAACTCGCGACAATTCGGAAAATGTGTATGCCGCCAACGGTAACTATTCCACGGGAGGCTATCAAGCACGTACTCAAGGTGACCGCAACTTAATAAGCTATCGCTCAAACAACTATCTTTCACCACCCGGTTTTCCCCCACAAAACCCAAACAACCTCAATCACAAGAATCAAAACCAACCACGTGCTCCAACTCTATATCAAAATCAAAGAAACCCATATCCACCTCAAAGAAACAACCAAGTTTACCAACAACCCGCTTATCAACCACCTGCCTACAATGCTCCTCCTCCCAACCAACCGACTTCATTACACCAAGAGGTTGAAACCTACATGAGGACTAATGATGCGATAGTGCAAAATCTTTAGCGGGAAATGGCCAACATGAAAGCAGATATGGTGAAACAAGGAAATGATCTTCGAGCTGATATGCGAAACACTTTGGCAAGTCAAACGAATGACTTGAGGAACATGATGGCTAGTTTCTTGCCAAGTAATCAAGCCTCTGGATCGGGTTCTCTTCCGAGTAACACCGTTGCCAATCCAAGAGGGGAGATGAAATCAATCACCACTCGCAGTGGAAAAGGTTTAAGGGAACCCGAGCTTCCTACACCTACACCGGTGATTGTGACAAAGGAAAACGAGTCTCCTTCTTCTATTCCTCGAACTTCTACTTCTCCAATTCCACCACCTTCTACTTCTACCCATCCACCACCCAAGGATGTGAGTGAGAATTCCATTCCTAAGCCTTCATCTCAACCCAATATACCTTATCCTTCGAGGTTGAGGAAAGAGAAATTGAAGAACAAGGATGATATTCAGGTTTCTAACTTTCTCAAAATGTTTAAACAACTGAATTTCAATATCTCCTTTGCAGAGGCTCTCGCTCACATACCGAAATACGCTAAAATGTTTAAAGATCTTCTTAGTGATAAGGAGAAACTTCTCGATATTGCTCAGACCCAACTTAATGAGAATTGCTCCGCAGTGCTCTTAAGGAAATTACCAACCAAACTTGGTGATCCGGGTCGTTTCTTGATTCCTTGTAACTTCCCTGGGGTAGAGAATTGTATGGCCCTAGTAGATCTAGGTGCTAGTATTAACTTAATGCAATTAAGTGTTTGGAAGCAATTATATCTCCCCGAGCTAGTCCCCACACGAATGTCTTTGGAATTAGCTAACCGTACGGTTGCTTATCCAGTGGGGATAGCCGAAGATGTCTTCGTCGGTGTCGACAAATTCACCTTTCCGACAGATTTTGTTGTCGTTGACTACGAGATGGACCCCCGTGTTCCATTAATCGTTGGACGTCCATTCTTGAGGACCGGTCGCACTCTCATTGATGTAGTCGCGGGCGAATTAATCATGAGAATTGGTGACGATAAAATCGTCTTCAACATGGGTAAACTTTCTAAGCAGCCTTCTGAAAACGAGAGTGTTAATTTCATTGACGTTCTTGATGAGGCTTGTGAAGAACATTTCAAAGACGCTTGTAAAAGTGGTTCTTCTTCTCTACCCACTGTTGAGACCGTTGCCTCTATTGCTCCATCACTAACTCTATTTGGAGAAAGTGATTTCATCTTGAAAGAATTTGAAGCAACTTTGGGAGATGTGGACTTAAAATATGACGATTCTCCCTCCATTTGGGATTAAGACATTCGTACCATTGAGAAACTTCTCAATGAGGACCATATTTCTCCACCATCTCCTAAGGATATCTCTATCGATAAACCGACTTTGACTACGCCTTCCATCGAAAATCCTACGGATTTAGAGCTTAAGGACCTACCGTCTCATCTCGAGTACGTTTTCCTTGAATACAACAAGAAGTCACCCATCATCATTGCAAAGGACTTGAAAGCGGAAGAAATATCTCGACTTATCTCCGTGCTGAAGAATCACAAGAAAGCGATTGCTTGGAAGATCTCCGATATTCGTGGAATTGATCCTCACTTTTGTACACATAAAATTCTCATGGAGGACGACTTTAAACCCACTATTCAAAGCCAAAGAAGGGTGAATCCTAAGATCCATGACGTAATCAAAAAAGAGGTTATCAAACTTCTTGATGCGGGAATGATATATCCTATCTCGGATTCACTATGGGTTAGTCCCGTCCATTGTGTGCCTAAGAAAGGCGGAATCACCGTTGTGCCCAATGAAAACAACGAGTTGATTCCTACTCGTCTCGTTACAGGGTGGAGAGTTTGTATCGACTATCGCAAACTCAATGATGCTACGAGAAAGGATAATTTTTCCCTTCCTTTCATGGACCAAATGCTTGAACGTCTAGCGGGTAATGACTATTACTGCTTTTTAGACGGTTTCTCCTGGTATTTTCAAATTCCCATCGATCCCAAAGACCAAGAGAAAACCACATTCACTTGTCCTTATGGAACATTTGCCTACAAAAGAATGCCTTTCGGCTTATGCAATGCTCCTGGGACATTTCAAAGGTGTATGATGGCTATCTTCCATGACATGGTTGAAGAAACTATGGAAGTCTTCATGGATGATTTCTCGGTTTATGGTGATTCTTTCTCTGCTTGCCTTGCCAATTTAGAACGTATGCTTAAGCGGTGTGAAGACACTCGCCTTGTTCTAATTGGGAAAAATGCCATTTCATGGTAAAAGAAGGCATTGTGCTAGGACACAAAATCTCAAAAGCCGGTCTTGAAGTAGACCGTGCTAAAGTGGATGTCATAGCCAACTTACCTCCACCTTCAAACGTGAAGGGTGTGAGAAGTTTCCTTGGTCATACAGGCTTCTATCGTCGATTCATTCAAGATTTTTCTAAAATCGCTCGCCCGATGACCCACCTCTTGGAAAAAGATACTCCCTTCATCTTTTCCAAAGAGTGTCTTGAATCCTTCAATCTCCTTAAGGATAAGCTAACTAAGGCACCGGTCTTGGTTACCCCTAATTGGGAGCTACCATTTGATTTGATGTGTGATGCTAGCGACTTTGCTATTGGAGCGGTTTTGGGCCAAAGAGTGAACAAACACTTCCAACCAATCCATTACGCTAGCAAGACAATGACGGGGGCTCATATTCATTATACCACTACCGAAAAAGAGCTTTTAGCTGTAGTGTATGCTTTTGAAAAATTCCGCCCCTATCTTGTTCTTTCAACCACCATCGTGTATACCGATCATTCCGCGTTGAAGTACTTGTTGACTAAGCAAGATTCTAAGCCAAGACTTCTTCGTTGGGTTTTGCTCCTTCAAGAATTCAACATTGAAATTCGTGACAAGAAGGGAGCGGAAAACCTAGCCGCGGATCATCTAAGTAGACTTGAGGATCCTTATCAAGGGGATCATCCGAATCAAGTGATCAATGACTCCTTTCCCCTTGAGGCCTTAATGTCTATCAACTCCAATCTCGATGACACCCCGTGGTTTACGGACATTACAAACTACTTAGCGGTTGGAATTCTCAAGGAAGGGTTAACGTCCCAACAAAAGAAAAAGTTCTTTAAAGATATTAAACATTATTTCTGGGACGACCCTTACCTCTTCAAACAATGTGCGGATCTTGTCATTCATCGATGTGTTGATGGGCCGGCAGCGATAAAAATCCTTGACGCTTGCCATAAAGGACCCACCGGTGGTCACTTTGGTCCCAATTACACCGCGAAGAAAGTATTCGACTCTGGATTTTATTGGCCCACCATTTATCGTGACGCTCATGACATGGTTAAACATTGTGATTCTTGCCAACGACAAGGCAAGATCACACATAAAGATGAGATGCCTCAAAATTTCATACAAGAATGTGAAATCTTTGATGTATGGGGTATCGACTTTATGGGGCCATTTCCATCATCCAAAGGGAACAAATACATCCTCGTAGCCGTTGACTACGTTTCTAAATGGGTTGAAGCTAAGGCTCTCCCTACGAACGATGCGAGGGTGGTTGTGAACTTTTTAAAGCAGCTGTTTGCTCGATTCGGTGTTCCTCGTGCTATAATCAGTGACCGCGGGACTCATTTTTGCAATGATCAATTTGAAAGAGTCATGGCTAAGTATGGTGTCAATCACCGTCTTTCCACCGCCTATCATCCCCAAACCAATGGGCAAGCCGAAATTTCCAACTATGGATTGAAGCGAATCTAGAACGAACTGTGGGAGAGCATCGTGCCGCGTGGGCCGATAAGTTAGATGATGCTCTGTGGGCTTTTCGTACCGCTTATAAGACACCGATTGGTTCTACACCTTATCGTCTTGTGTACGGGAAAGCATGCCACCTCCTCATCGAGCTAGAACATAAGGCATACTGGGCCTTGAAGTGGGCTAACTTCGACATCAACAAAGCCGGTGATCTTCGCAAGATTCAACTCAACGAGCTCAACAAACTGAGGAATGAAGCATACGAGAACTCATTGATCTACAAGGAGAAGACAAAGATCATCTACGACGCTAGAATTAAGAACCGAGAGTTCCACGTTGGTGATCATCTTCTCTGGCAAGTTGAAGAGCCGCTGGTCTGGTCCATTCACCGTCGCCAAAGTCTTTCCATATGGGACCATTGAGCTTTCTCAACCAAATGGGCCAAATTTCAAGGTGAATGGCCAGCGTTTGAAGCTGTAATTTGGTGAGGACATCTCTCATGAGATGATTCCATCCCTCACCACGTTTCCCATGAACTAGTTTTGGGTCGAGTCAGGCTCGTGACTCGGTGAACAAAAACAAGCGCTTCTCGGGAGGTAACCCGTGATCTATCATTTACCGCTTTCATAATAAGTGTAGGGGGATGACCCGTATGTGTTTGTTGTCTTGTTTCTTATTCTCTACAGGGATTCAAGCTTCAAAGTGCACCTCGATGACTTTTGACGAACCGTGATTCCGTGTTCCCGTCTTCCTGGTTCTATCCTAAACTGTCGTGATTCAATTTTTCATATCTTATATGTTCACATTGAAATCACTTTAGTTGTCCTTTCTTTAGCAAGACTTAAACAAAGTACACAATGTCATAAGTGTAGGGGATTTTACTCCCACATGCTTAAACATTGAGGACAATGTTTATATCAAGTGTAGGGGGACTTCTATCGAAATAAGGGGTCTTTTCCACAAATTTGCCCTCATTTTAACCGGAAAATGTGATTTTTCGACATTTTTCAAAATTTTTAATCTATTTTGGCCTTGTAGTTTTCCTTAGTTATCGTTATTTACTTTCTTTGCAAAAATAAAGTTTAATAAAGTGGTTTTAATTTTTAAAAGTCGTGAATATTTTGACTCAACCCGAGTTCACTTATCTAAGTTTACTCTAGCTAGTATGCTTAACGTGTTTAAATCAAGTTTTGCTAGGCTTTTATATAGGGAGCTTTAAAACGCGAAAGTCTTAACTCTCACGGGTTAAGAACAAGAACTTTTCGCAAGTTCCTATAATTGATCCTAGAGAGTTGTTTATCAAAGGAACTTTAAAATGCGATTTCTAAACTTGAAAGAGTCTAAGAATTTGCAAGATCCTATAGATAACTCGAAAACCCAAAACTTTGATTTAATTGGCTAAGCATCCACGAGTCTCATTCCTTGAGATTTTAAACTGTGGAGAACGAGAGATGATAGTGTAAATTATAAGTTTGGTATTCTTTCGTGAATTTATGTGAGTTGATTATAAGCCTATTCTCCCATCGCTTGCTAATAAATTTATTTGCAATAAATAAGGTTGTACGATTTGAAAAGTTACTTAGCTTCTAGCACAAGATCGTTTAAAAGTTGCTCGGTATTAATTAGAGTTCATAGCCAAGGCATATCTTATTGAAGCGGGATATGAAGATGGGTGAGTCCGAAAAGGCCCTAACAAGGCATGAGGGCTACATTTTGTTGCTAAAGATCCAAAAGTGATTTGAAGAATCATTTATCGAAAATCAATATGAAGGATCGAGACACACGACGAAAAGCAAAAACTCCCCAAAAGATCATGGAGAAATCTATCCAAAATAGCCCTAACAAGGTATGAGGATAAATAGATCCAAGTCCTAAAAGGAGGCGGATCGTTGTATATCAAAGTCCAAAATAAAGATTGGAGAAAAATGAAGAAGTCGTGGTCCAAAGATGAAGAATCTCTCAAAACTTTATGTGAAGAAATCCTATTATGAAGAGAAGACCATAATTTCAAGAACGTCTCTCAAAGATTTGAAGTATGAAGTCGCTGCCAAATATCGGTCCGAGAAAGGTCTCAAATCGTGAAGCGAGTTATGCCAAGATATGAACTTTACGAGGTCCCGAGAAGCAGTTTTAAAAGATTTTGTCCTTTAGCTAACTATTGATTAAATCGTTCACTTTATTTTCGGCCCAAATAACTATCGAAATAAGTCAAACAATGCATCCTCGTGATCATTCAAGACAAAATTAATATATAAGAGATACACCTAGGAATAAGAGAGTCTAAGTAAATAATTGGCCCACATGAATTCGTGTTAGTTTGCTAACTTACAATAACAATGATCTCGTTTTTAAGCTTGGTATGGGAAACGTGAAACTTGAGGGTGATAAACGTTCATGGCAACCAAAACCCAATGTAAGTATTTGATTTCTTTACTTGTTTCTATCTTTTTATTTAATAAAGGCCAAGGTGGGTTATTTATGATGGAAAATGTAAACCGTGCATTAAAATTAATGCATTGCATGAGAGCATTGCAATGGTCAAGTGTAGGGGATTTAATAAGTGTGAAAACACTTATCCTTTTACCGCTTATTTCTAATAATAACAAGACCAAAACGTGTAATTTATGTCGTAAAAGTCGGAATTATGCGTGGTTTGTGTTTTTATTGTGTTTTAGGACCAAAAGATGAAAAAGGAAAAAAACACGGGCTTTCACGGGCTTTTATCGAAGAAAATGAGAAAAGACGAAGTCAAGAGATCAAGAGTGCTTAAAGAACGGATGTCCAAGACCTATTCTGAAGATTTATAGAAGAAAAAGTCTAAAGACGGAAGTTTAATGAAGTCGAAGAACTCAAGTCTAAATTAAAGAAGAAAATTATTAAGACAAGTTCAAATCCCGAGACGACGTCGAGAAAAGACAAAGAATTAAATCGAGTCGAAAAGAAAAGAAAGAAGGAAGCACACAACACATGCACTTCCCACTTAGCCTATAAATACCCTCCTAATCACATTAGGAGGGTGGTTAGCTAGTTTCACTTTTAATTTTTCCTTTCTAGTTTTTTAGAGAGAGAAAGTTCTAAACTTTCTCTCACTAAGTTTTTCATCTTTTCTTTCTTTTAATCTTTCAAGTTTAAGCTTTCATTAATCTTTGTATTGGAGTTTTATTAATCAAAAAGATCAAGTTTAAGTTTGTGTTCTTTAAATCTCTTTCCACATCTCTTGATTTACTTTTGATTTTGATCCGAAATTCATAATCCATACGGATTGATTTTGATTTTGTTTAAGTGGTTAAAAGGTTAATCTTTTTACTACTTATTAAGCTTTTATTTGGTTTAGGCTATAAGCTCTTTATGCTTATTGGCTTATTTCATGTTTTAGATTATTACATTTCGGATTATTAAAAAGGTTTTGTCTTTTAAAGCTTCTTTTATAAAGTTTATGATTTCATGTTTTTAAAAGTTGTCAAATTTAAGTTAATTGAGTTATTTAAGATTTGGTTAAGATAGCTTATTATACGTGCTTATTGAAATTTTAGCTTACCATCATTTTCGGATAGTTTCATGATCCATCGCAATATTGGGGACTACATCATTCCGACGAGCAGCTTTTGTCTATCGCAATAACCCCTTGTGGTTTTACTTTGCGATAACTTGTACTTCCCTCTTATTCCGATCTGGATTGCGATCGCATATTCCGACGGGTGATAAGGTTACTTTGAATAGAAACTCTGCCAAAATTTTGTCAGCTACATTCCGATTGGTTGGTCATCATTCTGATAAATGCACATTGCGACAGAAGTGTTTACTTGCATTCCGATCTGGACTTTGCGACAGAATCATATTCTGACAGAATTGACTTTGACATTCCGATGGGTATTCAGATGAACATTCCGACAGCTTTACATTTGATTATTCCGATGGCTTTCATTTTGATACATTCCGATAGAACATGTTTTTAAGTTTTATGTTTTAAGTGTTTATCTAAATAATCTTTAGTTTAACCTTTTAAAAGCTTTAATCATTACTTAACGACAATTATTTGCTTTCATTTTAAAATTAGATAATTAACCAAACCATTTCTTTTATCCACCAAGAACAATTGAGTTGCACTTTCTACCAATAATCAATTCGAAGAGATCGGACGATAATATTTTATACTTAGCCAAAATCTTTGTATTAATTCTTAATGATTCAAACTTGTTCCAGGAATTTGAATTGACGACTTTAATCAAGCGGATATTTATCCAATTGATTCACTCTTTATGTTCGTAGTCTTGCTTTTAGACGGTCGAGTAAAGAGAACGGCTGGTACAACCGCGAAACCCTGTCAAGGAGGTTCTTAATTGAATATACCTAATCACAGGTATGATATTTAATATCTTGTAACGGTCTTCACCGACCAGAGGTTAAACACTACCGATTTAGGACGAATGTCAAAGCCAATCTGTCCGTGTCTATGTTTTGTCTCAAGAAGGTTGCGTTACGGTGTACTCAGCAGAGTCAAAGATTCAAAACCACATACTCATGCCCAAAGACGTTCAACAATCAAGAAAGCTAGAGACTTCCGCAACTCTGATGATCAAAATCTTCCTTAACAATTAATGTAGAGGAATGACCTCTATTCAAAGGAGATTGTTAGCAAGCTTTCAAGATGATGCGAAGTATGAGCATATGGATGAAGACACAAGATAGCAAGATGGCAAAGACAAGTCAAGGATAATTTGAAGATCTCAAGTTTAAAGACAAAGTCAAAAGACAATAACTAAGGCTCAAAGATCATAGCATGAAGAAACAAGACTACTATTAAACGTTCAAGATTCATTTATGACGAAATTCGTAATCTATATTGAACTCTAAATATCGAAGAGGAATGACCTCACATTGAGGGAGATTGTTAGCCTAAAAATATTGAGTCAAACAAGAATGTTCGGTCATAGGCTTATATTGTAATATTTAATAGAACGCTGTAATAGTTAGTTAAAATTAGTCGTGATATTACGGGCTTGATGGCTAGCTTAAAAGGCCTCTTTCAAGGTAGTAAGCATTTATTCAAGCCCGACCCAAAACAAATATAGTCCATTAGAAAGCCCGCATGTGGGTGAACTATATAAGCACCCTCCTAGCATGTTAGGAGGGTGGCAAGTAATCATTTTTTCTCAAATATAATTTCTCCTAGTTAATCACCTCTCTCTTTACTTTCTTTCACTACTTTCTCTCTCTAGAAATTCATATCTTTTCCATCTCCTTTATTTAATCTACCATCATATAATTAGGGACAACAGAGATATCTATCATATGCTTTTCCTTTTGTTTGTTGTCTTCGCGTACTCCATTTTTCCAAAATCTGCTTAAAATTGCATAAATTTTAATTTTTTTTTCATATTTTAATAAGTGTTTTTGACACGAATGTAAGCTTTCCACTGGTGAATATAAGAATAGTTTGTGACTCGACCGGTTTTTACCTTAGCTCATTCCTTAACCATGTAGACCTTAATTGGTTTATTATGCTAAGCATCCACGAGTCTCATTATTTGAGATTTTAAATTGTGGAGAACGAGAGATGATAGAGTTGATAATAAGTTTTAAGGTTAATTCTTCCTTATATGAGTTTTTGTGGCTCTTTCTCCCCACTTGTATATTTAATTGCTTAATAAATGAAGTTTTTTGCGGTTTAGATTCGATATTTTAACTCTTAGCCGACTCTTTTATTTCCCTTGTAATTATAGCGTGTTGGAAATACGTTTTTACGCATTTAGAAAAGATCGGTCACTCTAACGATATATTCAAGTATTAGGCTCGTGATCCAATATGTAAACAATATAGCCCATCAAGCCCACATGTAAGGTGGGCTATATATACCCCCTACTAGCATGTTAGGAGGGGTTGGTCATTAGTTGTAATACACATTTCATTAATCAATCAACCTTTCTTTCTCTAATCCTCTCCTTTCTCTCTCTAACTTTCTCTCTCAAGTTCTTCATCTCCCTCCCACTGTTTAGATCAATCAAACACTTGTATAATCCTAAGAAAACGTGGACCTATAATTGGTATCAAGAGCCATGGTTGATTGGTTTGTTCTTTTGTTTGTTCATCATTGATTTGTGGGTTTTGATCTAAAATCATTCGATTCAAAAATTTTTTTTGTGTGTTTTTATGATTTAATCTTTCTAGAAATCATCTACATAGTTGTGATAGTGATTTTGGGTATTTGTTTTGGTAAAAACACGAAAAAGTTGGAATTTTTGGATTGATTTTTGGGTAAAAATTACAAGTGTTTGAATTTTTTTTTGGTATAATTTGGAATAAGAGGGTTTACATATTCCGAATAGTAATTCAGTCTAATATTCTGAATTAATATCTGTTTTCACATTCCGACTTATTGTTTCCCTCCAAAATTACATTGCAATACGACTTATGGTTCAGTATTTAGAAAAACTGGATTCCGGCTTATTTTCATAAAAAAGATTCCGACTTAATTTTCTTCCCTCCAAAAATTTTCTCAGATTCCGCACTATTATTTGTCACATCTTTATTCCGACTTATATTTAGTGTCCCCTCCAAAAATAAAGTTATTCTGACTTGCAACTTGTTCCGACTTATTTTTCACATCCTCCAAAGTTTTGTCATTTTTAAGTTTTTTTATTCAGAATATATATCTCATTTCTTATTCGGATTATATCTCATCTATCTTATTCGGAATACAACAACTGTCTTATTCAGTATATATCAAGTTTCTTATCCGGAATCCGTATCCACTTTGTTATTCGGAATACATCTCACGTTTCTTATTCGAAATACACTACCTTTCAAGTTTGGCATTTTTGGTCCTCCACATTCGGGTAATATTTAGGTTTGATATTAAGTTACACAAATGCCCCCTAGGGCTTGTATAGGTTTCGGCTTATGTCACAAATAGTCCCTAGGGTTACTTAGGGCTTGATAAAGTTTGTTAACTTGGCATAAAAGGTCCCTAGGGCTTATACTATGTTTCGGTATATAACAAATGAGATCCCTAGGTTTTCTTAAGTTTACACAAATTACCCTAACACCATATTAATTCCGTTTAAGTCCTTTTTATCACCTTAAAGTTTCAGATAGTGTTCAAAACACACCCTTAACTCTCGGCAATTTACAAAAGTGGTCATATAGTTTATATTTTTGGAAAATAAGTTTCTACACTTGTTTATTTAGATCCCTATACTTTGTAAAATTATAAATCCAACCCGAAAGTATTATATTTTCCATTTTAACCCGAAATATCATAGAGTTACTATTTTAACCCAAAGTTTCATAGATCTTGCATTTTAATACCAAATATTTATAGATCTATTATTTTAAACCCGAAACTTTACAAAGTTACATTTTTGACACTAAAAGTTTTATAAAAAATATGTTATTTAGTGACAAAGAATATTTATTTAGGCAACTTATTATAGTGAGCTTAAAACTAAACCTTATAAAGCATAATAGTAAACTTATCATTTTAAGGCACCTATAATCATAGATCTAGTGTTTCTAGTTACATCTAAACATTACAAGATTACCCAATATGGAAACATGGGCTTAAACCCCACGTCCAAAATCATGCATGCTTAGGTTTCCATAGTTTTTCAAGTTTAACTAGATCATGGTGACATGTTCTTCATGGTTGATAAGTTTTTACATCATTTTAAGCCATAGTAAAAATCAAGTCGTGACTTATTATTGATTTAGGGTTTCTAATACTCGGATTTGCAACCAAGTATAAAATCTTATCGTCCGAATCCTTTCGAATTGATAACCGGCTTAAAGTGCGACTCAATTGTCTTTTGGTGAACAAGAGAGTGGTTTGGTTTTGTTTATCTAATTTTAACTAAAAGCAAATAAGTGAGTGTCGTTGAGTAAAGTTAAAGTGTTTAAGAATTAAACTAAAAGCTATGTAGAAAAACTTTAAGTAAAAACTTTAAAACTTAAAAACATGTTCCATCGCAATATAACAATTCATTTCTGTCGGAATGCACCAAATCATAACCATCGGAATATCACTAGAATAAGCTATCGGAATAATCAATACAAAGGTCCATCGGAATACCAATCTTAATACCCATCGGAATGCAACAACAAAATACCAATCGGAATGTTTTCAGATCGCAAAGATCCAGATCGGAATGTTGTAAAAACTTCTATCGCAATGTGCATCTATCGGAAAGCTTACTATCATAATGTTGCTGTCGAAAAATGGGCAGCACTTCGTCTTAACAAGACCTTAGTCCCGTCGGAATGTGCGATCACAATGAGCGATCGCAACCCAGATCGGAATAAGGGGGACATAGCCACCCGATCGCAAAGTAGAACCCTAATGGGTTATTGCGATCAAACACTGAAATCTATCAGAATGTGTAGAAACCCCAAGGTTGCGATGGAATGCACTTTTAATCCGAAATTGGTGGCAAATTAAAAACTCATTAAGCTGATACAATAAGCTATTCTACCCGAACCTTAAACAATTCAAGAAGCTTAGATTTTACAACTTGTAAAACATGAAAGATTACAAACTTTATAAAATGAACTTTTAAAATGACTAAAACCTTAGATAAATACGAAAATCAATAAGCTAAACTTGTAATAAGCCACTAAGCATAGAGAGCTTATAAATTATACGTGTGAGAGCTTATGTGTAAACAAAGAAGATCAATCCTTTAATCACGAAAACATCAAGTCATACGAATGAGATATATAATTCGGATCAAAGATAAAGTAACCAAGAAATGTAGAAGGAGATTAAAGAACGCAAAGCTTAACTTTAAAGTGATTAATGGAATCCAAAATACAAAGATTAAAGAAAGCTTAAATTTAAGAGATGAAAACAAAGAAAACTTAGTGAGAGAAAGTTTAGAACTTTCTCTCTCTAAAACTAGAAAGAAAACTTGAAAAATAAAAACTAGCTAACTCCCTCCTAATGTGATTAGGAGGGTATTTATAGGGAAGTGGGAAGTGCATGTGTGGTGCTTCCTTCTTTCTTTTCTTCTCGACTCGATTTAATTCATTTGTCTTTCTCGATGTCGTCTCGGGATTAATTAAACTCGTCTTAACATTTCTTCATTTATTTAGACTCGAGTTCTTCGACTTCATTAAACATCCGTCTTTAGACTTGTTCTTCGATAAATCTTCAGAATAGGTCTTGGACATCCGTTCTTTAAGCACTCTTGATCTTTTGACTTCATCTTTTCCCGTTTTCTTCGATAAAAGCCCGTGAAAGCCCGTGTTTTCTTCCTTTTTCATATTTTGGTCCTAAAACACAATAAAAACACAAACCACGCATAATTCCGACTTTTACGACATAAAATACACGTTTTGGTCTTGTTATTGTTGGAAATAAGTGGTAAAAGGATAAGTGTTTTCACACTTATTAAATCCCCTACACTTGACCATTGCAATGCCCTCATGCAATATACTAATTTTAAAGCACGGTTTACATTTTCCATCATAAATAACCCACCTTGGCCTTTATTAAATACTAAACATAAAAAGATAGAAACAAGTAAACACTTACATTGGTTTTGGCAGTCATGAACGTTTATCATCCTCAAGTTTCACGTTCCCCATACCAAGCTTAAAAACGAGATCATTGTTATTATAAGTTAGCAAACTAACACGAACTCATGTGGGCCAATTATTTACATAGACTCCCTTATTCCTAGGTGTATCTCTTATATTTTATTTTTGTCTTGAATGATCACGAGGATGCATTGTTTGACTTATTTTGATAGTTATTTAGGCCGAAAATAAAGTGAACGATTTAATCAATAGTTAGCTAAAGGACTAAATCTTTTAAAACTGCTTCTCGGGACCTCATAAAGTTCATATCTTGGCATAACTCGCTTCACGATTTGAGACCTTTCTCGGACCGATATTTGGCAGCGACTTCATACTTCGAATCTTGAGAGACGTTCATGAAACAATGGCCTTCTCTTCATAATAGGAATTTCTTCACTTGAAGTTTTGAGAGATTCTTCATCTTTGGACCACGACTTCTTCATTTTTCTCCAATCTTTATTTTGGACTTTGATATACAACGATCCGCCTCCTTTTAGGACTTGGATCTATTTATCCTCATACCTTGTTAGGGTCTTTTTGGATAGACTTCTCCATAATCTTTTGGGGAGTATTTGCTTTTCGTCGTGTGTCTCGATCCTTCATATTGATTTTTGATAAATGATTCTTCACATCACTTTTGGATCTTTAGCAACAAACTGTAGCCCTCATGCCTTGTTAGGGCCTTTTCGGACTCGCCAATCTTCGCATCCCGCTTCAATAAGTTATGCCTTGGCTATGAAATCTAATCCGTACCGAGCAACTTTTAAACGATCTGGGCCTAGAAGCTAAGTAACCTTTTAAATCGTACAACCTTATTTATTGCAGATAAATTTATTAACAAGCGAAAGGAGAATAGGCTTATAATTAACTCTCATAAATTCACGAAAGAGTACCAAACTTATAATTGACTCTATCATCTCTCGTCCTCCACAGTTTAAAATCTCAAGGAATGAGACTCGTGGATGCTTAGCCTATTAAATCAAAGTTTTGGGTTTTCGAGTCATCTATAGGATCTTGCAAATTCTTAGACTTTTTCAAGTTTAGAAATCGCATTTTAAAGTTCCCTTGATAAACAACTCTCTAGGATCAATTATAGGAACTTGCGAAAAGTTCTTGTTCTTAACCCGTGAGAGTTAAGACTTTCGCGTTTTATAGCTCCCTAAATAAAAGCCTAGCAAAACTTGACTTAAACACGTTAAGGATACTAGCTAGAGTAAACTTAGACAAGTAAACTTGGGTTGAGTCAAAATGTTCGCGACTAAGAAAAATTTAAAACCACTTTATTGAAAATTTAGTCTAGCAAGGAAAGAAAATAACCATAACAAAGGAAAATACAACTATACAACTAGGCCAAAATAGATTACAAATTTTGAAAAATGTCAAAAAATCAAATTTTCCGGTTAAAATGATGGAAAATTCATGGAAAAGACCACTTACTTCGATAGAAGTCCCCCCTACACTTGAGATAAACATTGTCCTCAATGTTTAATCATGTGGGAGTAAACTCCCCTACACTTAGGACATTGTGCATTTTTTTTAAATCTTGCTAAGGAAAAGACAACTAAAGTGAATTCAATGTGAACATATAAAATATGGAATATTGAAGCACAAGAGTTTAGGATAGAACCAGGAAGATGGAAACAGGGTATCACGGTTCGTCAAAAGTCATCAAGGTGGATCTTTGAAGCTTTAATCCCTGCACAACACAAGAAACAAGACAACAAACACATACGGGGCTGCCCCTACACTTATTATGAAAGCAGTAAAGGATATATCACGGGTTGCCTCCCGAGAAGCGCTTGTTTTTGGTCACCGAGTCACGAGCCTGACTCGACCCAATTTAGTTCATGGGAAACGTGGTGAGGGATGTAATCATCTCACGAGCCTGACTCGACCCAATTTGAAATTGGGCCCATTTGGCTGAGAAAGCTCAATGGTCCCATATGGAAAGACTTTGGCGACGGTGAATGGACCAGACCAGCGGCTCTTCAACTTGCTAGAGAAGATCTTCAACCGAGAGTTAAAAAGTAAGACTTGATCACCAACGTGGAACTCTCGGTTCTTGATTTTTGCGTCATGAATGATCTTGGTCTTCTCCTTGTAGATCACCGAGTTCTCATAAGCTTCATTCCTCAGTTCATTTAGCTCGTTGAGTTGAATCTTCCGATGATCACCGGCTTTGTTGATGTCGAAGTTAGCCCACTTCAAGGCCCAGTGCGCCTTATTTTCTAGCTCGATGGGTAGGTGGCAGGCTTTTCCGTACACAAGACAATAAGGCGTACAGCCGATCAGGGTCTTATAAGCAGTACGGAAAGCCCACAGAGCATCATCTAACTTATCGGCCCACGCGGCGCGATGCTCTCCCACAGTACGCTCCAAAATTCGCTTCAATCCACGGTTGGATATCTCGGCTTGCCCATTGGTTTGGGGATGATAGGCGGTAGAAAGACGGTGATTAACACCATACTTAGCCATGACTCTTGCAAATTGATCGTTGTAAAAATGAGTCCCGCGGTCACTGATAATAGCACGAGGAACACCGAATCGAGCGAAAAGCTGCTTTAAAAAGTTCACAACCACCCTCGCATCATTCGTAGGGAGAGCCTTAGCTTCAACCCATATAGAAACGTAGTCGATGGCGACGAGGATGTACTTGTTCCCTTTAGATGATGGAAATGGCCCCATAAAGTCGATGCCCCATACGTCAAAGATTTCACATTCTTGTATGAAATTTTGAGGCATCTCATCCTTATGTGTGATCTTGCCTTGGCATTGGCAAGCATCACAATGCTTAACCATTTCGTGAGCGTCACGATAAATGGTGGGCCAATAGAATCCAGAATCAAACACTTTCTTAGCGGTGTAGTTGGGACCAAAGTGACCACCGGTGGGTCCTTTGTGGCAAGCTTGGAGAATGTCAAAAGCTGCCGGTCCGTCAACACATCGACGAATGATCATATCAGCACATTGTTTGAACAGAAAAGGGTCATCCCAAAAGTAAGTCTGAACATCATTCAAGAACTTCTTCTTTTGTTGGGATGTTAACCCTTTGATGAGAATACCACCCGCTAAGTAGTTTGCTATGTCGGCAAACCACGGGGTGTCATCAAGATTGAGATTTATAGACATTAAGATCTCAAGGGGGAAAGAGTCATTGATCTCTTTGTTCGGATGATCCCCTTGGTATGGATCCTCAAGTCGACTCAGATGATCCGCGGCTAGGTTTTCAGCACCCTTCTTGTCACGAATTTCAATGTTGAATTCTTGAAGGAGTAAAACCCAGCGGAGAAGTCTTGGCTTGGAGTCGTGTTTAGTCATCAAGTACTTCAACGCGGAATGGTCCGTGTATACGATGGTGGTGGATAAAACAAGATAGGGGCGAAATTTTTCAAAAGCATAGACAACAGCTAAAAGCTCTTTTTCGGTTGTCGTATAATGCAATTGAGCCCCCGTCATTGTTTTTCTAGCATAGTGGATTGGTTGGAAGTGTTTATTTACTCTTTGTCCCAAAACCGCTCCAATAGCAAAGTCGCTAGCATCACACATCAACTCAAAAGGCATCTCCCAATTAGGGGTAACCAAGACCGGTGCCTTAGTTAACTTATCCTTAAGAAGATTAAAGGCTTCGATACACTCTTTAGAAAAGATAAAAGGAGTATCTTTTTCCAAGAGGTGGGTCATCGGGCGAGCGATTTTAGAGAAATCCTGAATGAATCGACGATAGAAGCCCGCATGACGCAGAAAACTTCTCACACCCTTCACGGTTGAAGGTGGAGGTAATTTGGCTATGACATCTACTTTAGCACGGTCGACTCCAAGACCGGCATTAGAGATTTTGTGTCCTAGCACAATGCCTTCTTTTACCATAAAATGGCATTTTTCCCAATTCAGAACAAGGCGAGTGTCTTCGCACCGCTTAAGCATACGTTCCAAATTGGCAAGGCAAGACGAAAAGGAATCCCCAAAGACCGAGAAATCATCCATGAAGACTTCCATGGTTTGCTCAACCATGTCATGGAAGATAGCCAACATGCACCTTTGGAAAGTCCCGGGGGCATTGCATAAGCCAAAAGGTATTCTTTTGTAAGCAAATGTGCCATAGGGACAAGTGAATGTTGTCTTCTCTTGATCTTGGGGATCGATGGGTATTTGGAAATAACCCGAGAAAGCATCAAGAAAGCAGTAATATTCATTACCCGCTAAACGTTCAAGCATTTGGTCCATAAAAGGTAGAGGGAAATGATCCTTTCTCGTGGCATCATTGAGTTTGCGATAGTCTATACAAACTCTCCACCCAGTAACGAGACGGGTAGGAATCAACTCGTTGTTAGCATTGGGCACAACGGTGATGCCACCTTTCTTAGGCACACAATGGACTGGACTAACCCATGGTGAATCCGAAATAGGGTAAATCATACCCGCATCAAGAAGTTTGATAACCTCTTTTTTGATGACTTCATGGATTTTAGGATTCACCCTTCGTTGGCTTTGAATTGTGGGCTTAAAGTCGTTCTCCATGAGAATTTTATGTGTGAAAAAGTGAGGATCAATTCCACGAATGTCGGAGATTTTCCAGGCGATAGCTCTTTTATGCTTCTTCAACACGGCGATGAGTCGAGATTTTTCTTCTTCTTTAAGGTCCTTCGCGATGATGACCGGTAACTTCTCGTTGTCTTCAAGGAAAACGTACTCAAGATGAGGAGGTAGGTCCTTAAGCTCAAGAGTGGGAGGATCCTCAATAGATGGTGAAACTAACGATGGATCATCATTAGTCACCTCTTTAGGAGAAGGAGGAGAAAACGGGTCCTCATTGAGAAGTCTCTCAATAGTACGAATGTCTTCATCCCAATCGGTGGACAAGTTATCATACTTAATCTCGAGAGGACCCAAGCTAGCTTCGAAATCATCCAAGTCACTTTCTCCAAAAGGAGTCAATGATGGAGCAATTGAGGTAACGGTCTTAACATTGGGTGGAGAAGAAAGAGTACTTTTGCAAGCATCATGAAAATGTTCTTCACAAGCCTCATCGAGAACATCAATAGCATTAACACTCTCATATGAATAAGGTTGCTTAGAAATCTTACCCATGTTGAAGACAATTTTATCGTCACCAACTCTCATGATTATTTCGCCCGCGGCTACATCAATGAGAGTGCGACCGGTCCTCAGAAATGGACGTCCAACGATTAATGGAACACGAGGATCCATCTCGTAGTCAACGACAACAAAATCCGTCGAGAAGGTGAATTTTCGACACCAACGAAGACGTCTTCGGCTATCCCCACGGGATAAGCAACCGTACGGTTAGCTAATTCCAAAGTCATTTTGGTGGGGACTAGCTCGGGGAGAGATAATTGCTTCCAAACACTTAAAGGCATTAAGTTTATACTGGCACCTAGATCGGCTAGGGCCATGCAATTCTCTACTCCCGGGAAGTTGCAAGGAATCAAGAAGAGACCCGGATCACCAAGTTTGGTAGGTAATTTCCTTAAGAGCAATGCGGAGCAGTTCTCATTAAGGTGGGCCTGAGCAATGTCAAGAAGCTTCTCCTTATCACTTAGAAGATCTTTAAACATTTTAGCGTATTTGGGCATGTGAGCGAGAGCCTCGACAAAGGAGATGTTAAAATTCAATTGTTTAAACATTTTGAGAAAGTTTGAAACTTGAATATCATCCTTGCTCTTTTGCTTCTCTTTCCTCAACCTTGAAAGATAAGGTATATTGGATGAAGAAGAAGGCTTTAAGGGAGTAGGATCACTCACAACCATGGGTGGTGGGGAAATGGGGATAGAAGGCAAAGGAGGTGGGGAAAGTTGCTCTTTTTCCTTGTTCACAATCACGGGTGGAGGTGTAGGAAGCTCGGGTTCCGTATAACCCTTTCCACTACGAGTAGTGATTGCTTTCATCTCCCCTCTTGGATTCGCAACGGTGTTACTCGGAAGAGTACCCGAAGAAGAGGGTTGATTACCTTGGATGAGCGAACCAATCATATCATGAATGTTAAGCGCTTGAGTGCTGAAAGAGTCTCTGATGTCAGCACTAATTTCATTGCTTTGTTTTGCCATGTCATTTCTTAGCTCTGCTCTAATATCGCTCCCTTGTTTCGCCATTTCGCCCTTCAAGTTGATGACTTGACTCTGAAGATTCGTCACCAACTCCCGATTAGTCTTCATGAACGTCTCGACGTCTTGATTTACTGCCATCGGTTGATTGAAAGGTGGAGCTTGGTAAGTTTGAGAATTTCCTTGAGTTGGGTATGCGTTTCTTTGGGATTGATATTGATTGTTAGCACGAGGTTGGGATTGATTGTTTCGGTTATAGCTTTGTTGTTCGTTTTGGTTCTGAGGAGGGAAACCGGGTGGAGGAAGATAATTGTTGGAACGATAACTTAGCAAGCTACGGTCTCCTTGAGGGAGAGCTTGATAGCCTCCCGTGGGATAAGTACCGTAGGCCGCGTTAACCTTTTCAGAAAAATTGCCTTGAGTAGAAGGACAATCATTGTAAGAATGAGGACCACCACATGTGTCACAAGAAATAGCAACGGCTTTAGCTTGTTGAAAGTGGTTTGTGGCCATGGTCATGAAATTATTGTTCATTTCAGCGAGTTGTCGAGAAATTTCAGTCATCTCAGGATTGGAAGTAGTAGAAGAAACATTGACTTCGAGTTAGATCTTGAGGATGTGGATGAATCCCAATTCTTGTGGTGAGTAGTCATGTTTTCAATCAACTCTCGACACTCCTCCTGTAAAACTCGCATGCTTTTACCATGAATAGTACCCTTTAGATCGTACGTCCTAGATTAAAACCTTCCTTATATAGTATGATCACATTCACGTGCTAGTATTTAAGTATTACATACGTGTATGAACACGATAAGTATCGATTACGTACAAACACATGATAAGTATTTAACAATAATTAATCATGAACATCATTAAAACACGAACTAATATTAATTACGTACATATATATATTTATTACGAGCATAAATAAATACGTTATGGTACGGTAAATATTTAACGAGAACACACTAAACATGAACACCAATAAACACGAATAAACACGTAACTAATTAAAACATGTAAAACACGAACACGAGAGCACACTATAATATTTTAGACACGGAAAACATTTGGGTTACCCCTTCTGGGCCCCATATCCACGAATTTAGGAAGAGAATGGGCCTAGCCGATCATTTTTACTAAACAAGGGGTTAAGGGAAAAATGCATTCATTTTCACTTTTCAAGAAATTAAACATAAAACCCTAAAAGTGTTTTCTCCTTCTCCTCCCTTGTTCTTTGTGCCGCCACCTTCAAAACACCATAGGAGGGTGTTGTTGATCTTGGATATTGAAAACATTGCTAGTTCTCGTGTTTGTTCTTCATCCTTTTAATCCACGTATTCGGTAAATCATTTTTTTAACCTTTTTCTTTTCTTTTGATCTTGTATTCATTATGAACATGTTATGTTTTTATTAAAACTTAATAAATAATGATAGATCTAACAAGATATGTGTTTTTATAAAATCAAAAGGGATTGTTTAGGGGTCTTTGTTTCTAGCCGCGGCCTACAACCGAACCCAAGAGGGTTTCGGTTTGGCCAAGCCGACCACCACCAAGAACCGTATGGTCTTGGTGGGTGTGTGTGGGTCCCACGGCAGCCCCACGACACGGGGTATCCCGAGTTGGTTCAGGGTACGGTGTCGATTTCATGACCGGTTCACGGTTTGTAGGTTAAGATCCGATTCATGGTATATGTTAGTTTTATGATTTATGAACTTATGTTATAATTATATTAATGAAATGACATAATTAATTAAACATGACTTAGGTTATTTTAATTATTAATAAACATGAAATTAATTAACCTAAGTATTTTATATTGTAAGCTTATAATTAATTAATTATTTAAAAACCATGGTTATAATTAATTATTTAAACATGACTTAGGTTATATTATTAATAAATAATAATACACATTTTAACCTAAATATTTAACTTTATTTAATTAAAACATGTTATACTTTAATTAAATACTTTAACCTATAGTTTAATTAAATTACATGAAATAATTATTTAACTATACATTATATAATATGACTTAAGAAATAAGCATGAAAACACTTAGGCTTATATACTTAGCTTATTAAACCAACTTAATTCTAAATATGGAAACTTTCTATTTTTAGAAACTTAATTAAATAAGGCAGCTAATCTATTTATGGAAACCTTCTATTTTTAGAAACTTATTTATTTCAGGCAGCTAATCTATTTATGGAAACTTATTTAATTAAGGCAGCTAGTCTATTTATGGAAACTTTCTATTTTTAGAAACTAATCTATTTTAAGTAGTA
This sequence comes from Glebionis coronaria, assembly GCA_025667525.1. Taxonomy (NCBI): domain Eukaryota; kingdom Viridiplantae; phylum Streptophyta; class Magnoliopsida; order Asterales; family Asteraceae; genus Glebionis; species Glebionis coronaria. The sequence goes on from JANFOE010000194.1 coordinate 146,591, forward strand.
ATTCTATTTTTGGAAACTTTCTATTTTTGCAAACTTTCTATTTTTGGAAACTTTCTATTTTTAGAAACTTTCTATTTTTGGAAACTTTCTATTTTTGGTAACTTTCTATTTTAGGAAACCTGCTATTTTTGGAAAGTTACTTATTATTACACAGTAAGTATAATAATACATGAAATACTAGTAATACTTAATCAGATTAATCAGAATATAAGATAAACACAGATTAAAGCTTAAAACAGTAAAACATGACTTAAAACATATAAAATAAGTTAAGACAGGACATAAAACCCAGTACGTATTCAGTGATCCGATACTTATACACGTGTGTATTCATGTAGCGTTAGTGATCCAGAAGTAGGATTCTCTCTACCGTTCATTCACTGGACTTGAGGTACGGATTCCCGTCCTTTTAGTATGGACATTCTTTCCTTATTAGGATTTCCCCGTATGCAGCCAACTGTTTTCCCAGTATTTGTTTTATATGTTTTTGAATTGCTTATGTTTAATTAGCATAACCTATAGCCATATACAAGCATGACCAGTTCACCTAGTTATGGAGGCACCATAACCATAACATTGGAGGCACCAATGTTATGACTTCCCCACGGCGGAGTGATTGCTCGTGGCGTCCTTTTCAGTTTTGGCCATATTATATTATCATGTGGGGCGTATGGGTGCATCCTAGTTACATGTTTTATTCAGGATTCCATGGTGAATGCGATGTGTGCCTTGCATCCTTCACAAGGAGTTGATCCCTCCTACCCAAACCAGTATATTAAATTAGAGGCATCCCCTCTAATTTGCATGATGAGGTCACCCCTCTAAGTATTCATGCACGTGGCCTTTTCATGACCTATATGGGCTAATGGTAAATATGTTAAATAGTTTTTATAAGATAAACATAAGGCTTTTCAAACTATAAAACCAGTTTTACTAAGCTATACCAGGTTTTCCAGGACTTATACATTTTCGCTGCTATTAAGTCTTTATTATGTTTCACTCATTCATACTATGTCTATATCCGTGCACTGAGCGTTTTGCTCAGCCGTTACTTTCCTTTCCATGTCCCAAAACGGCAGGTACCCTAGGAAAGACTCGAGCATTTTGGAGGACGTGCAGAGGATGGAAGCTGCTAGAGACTTCTGTTCCTTTTTGCCTTCATATACTTATGCTTGTTTAGTCTTTCATTCATTTCTTTTGCTTGATTATGTTTTGGGCTTATGTTTAGGAACCGATGTTTGATTCTGGTTTACCCTATGGTCATGTATGTGTTACTACATATTACCTTGCATGCTTTGGTGACACGCCATAATTACGCGTGACATTCCGTTTATCAAAATGGGGTGTTACAATTATGGTATCAGAGCCCAAGGCTTCGACCTTTAGGCTCTAAAACTTGACCTGTGACTAGTGGGTAGTCACCAGGAGCTTCCTAATTCAACGCTTGTTATTCCACGTATTGACGTTTTCAACACCTTTTTGTTTTAACAATGACGTTTTCAGCACCTTGTTGTTTTAACCATGATGTTTTCACCAGTATCGTTTTACTAATATGGAATGAACAACCGTCATCCATACTTAGTTATGTGTCATTGTCTATGCATGATGTTCCTCGTGAACTGTGATTATGTGGACTGAACCCCAGTAGTTCATATTTTTCACATAAAATTTTTTTTCTGTTAAGTTTTGACAATGACTTTTAAATTATTTATGTTTCATGCATTCATGCATTTATATCATATGTCATATGTTGCAGGAATTTTGACTAAGTAATGGTTGGTATAGGACTGGCCCTATTTAGTCGCATGTGCTTTTATCAAAACTTTTAACTTTGGGACCGACCCATAGGCGTCCCCGCGCCCTGTCATATTGTTTTGGGTAAACTGACCATAGGCATTTACCTTCGCGCATATAAGTTTTATAAACTACATCATGCTTTTATGCACTGTTTTTACGCATAAATTTTTTTTTCATGATTAATGCATAAAATGTTGCTTCATGTTTATTCATATTACGCTCTAATCAGAGTAATCATATCAATTTTGTTTTGTGAGCCGACCCAGTCGTTCACACCAGTGATTTTCAAATTTTATTGCATTACAATCATATTATACCATGAACACTCATTAAAATTTTTATGATCTTTAGGTCAATTATGGTTTCATACTATCATGGTTAACTTCATTTTCATGCTGATTACGTTTTATACTCCATCTTGATTAATTTCTTTCCAATATTTACATGATGATTTCATCTTCATGATTTAGTATGTCTTAAGTTTTATCTTGATTATGTTCTCGTCATGTTGAGCATGCCCTCATGCTAAAAATGGAAGGATTTCATTAAATCCTGTTTTATGACAGTCATGGTTGGTTTTCATTAATCATGCTTTCATGATAATCATTGTTGAATTTCGTTCCATCACACTTTTGGGTGTTTTCCTAGGTAACCATAATGATGTCTATGCTAATATTGCTAGGCTATCATGATGATCAGCCCAGTTGGTCTTTAAACCGTTAATCAATTATTCAATGCGAATCATGTTAGATGATCAACCCATATTGATCATTTCATGTGCATTCCATGTGTACTCCAAGTACCGTATTCCATGTGTATTACACTTACCATATTCCATGTCTATTTCTCTGCCAATACTCCATGAGTGTTCACTAGTCGATTCTAAATCATCTCAGGCGTATTCCACTTGTTGATGTTCTACAAATGCTGATGCCGCTCACAACTCGGAAATGTTACTAAACGTTGATGATGTGGATTAGTTGGAGACGCTACGAGATGTTGATGATGTTTACAACCTGGAGATCCTAAAAGACGAAGACAAAGGCGTTAGCTCGAAGCGGTCGGACGAGATGATGCTTCACCACCGGAGGATTTCCATCACAATCCATGTTCTTACCTTATCATATGTCATAAGCCTTGCAGTTGTATTTTCAGTCACATGAGTGAGAACCAGTACCAGCCGGCCACTCAGCTGAATAGTTACATGAATTACAGTCATGGAACTAATAGACAAGGAAATAGTAACCATTACTTTGACTGCAACCATCCTAGTAATCACCATAGAACACGGTCACGGACGTGATCGGGTATTACAAGGGTTAGCGTACCAATCAATTCGCCAATTTTGGTATACATAACCTAGTATTGTAGTTCTATTTGCTTCACATCTCGAGACATGTGTCAAGACATCAGTCAAGACACATGTCTCAAGTATACTTTTGAAGACACATGTCAAGACACCAGTCAAGACATATGTCATGCTTATACTTCTAAGACACGAGTCAAGACACATGACTCACGTCCAATTATGGAACATTTCTAAGAAATTCAGGGTACCCTCCCAGGGTATATCCATTTTGTTGTGCCATGTATTAATCAGGCCACAAGAATTTCAGTACCATTACCGACGTATCGTGAGAACTGTCACGTTGTCGATGACACTTTCACTTCTTTCACCATATTTCATACGATTCATGACCATGAAGGACGTCTTTCGTATTCTCCATGTATACAAAGATTTTCCTTCAGCTTAATGATTAGATCCAAGCTGCTAACGCATTTCCTCGGACAGACACGAGATGAATTTTATCCTAATTATGGACTAGGAACAACACACCATGCTACGATTCATAATTATGTACAGTAATGTGCAGGCTCCTGAATACATTCAGCTTGATTTTCCATCAGGAAAATCTGTACAAATTATCTATGCTTACAAGCATGTGAGTTGTTAGCCATGGTGGCTAAAATTTTCTAGCCGTCAGTAAGACACGACTATTTAAGTCCTGTTACACATAGCCAGTTGATTATTCCAAAATCTTTCCATACATTCCAAGAAGAACCTTGATATGAGCTTAAACTCATATCCTTTTATCAACAAATAACCCTAAAACATGAAGCAAAATACCAATTTATCTTGCAAAAACAGTGTTATGTGGTATGTTTGTGTTTGTGTACACTTGTGTAGGTAAAAGGATACATTTTCAAGCAAACAAAGAAAAATCAAGCTCAAATGGATGAATAAGACAAGGAAGGATCAAAAGTGACAAGACTTTGAAGTACAAGGACCTATCTTGACAAGTTGTCAAAGTAGAAGGACTAAAGTGCAAATATTGTAAAAAGTCAAGATCAAAGTCAAAATTGGTCAACTATCAAGTCAACAAAGTCAAAGGGTCAATCCTGATCAAAGATGAAGTTTGGAGGACTTAAAGTGTCAAAGAAATAAAGTTACAAGCCTTTAATGCAATCTGCCAAAGTACAAGGGTTGAAACTGCCAATATTGGAAAGTTACACAAGTTTAATCCATGTGTACAAGAATTGGCCAATGAGAAGAGAGAAAAGAAATCACACGGATCACCAACTCAGCCTCATTTATTGCCCACTCAGCCGCCATATTAAATGAAGAAAATCTCAACAGTGTGATCCGTGTGACGTTTTTTTAGCCATTCACATGTTGAAACGTGGCATCTTCTTCATAAAAAATATTTGCCAGGATCGCGTTTGTGTTACAATCCATTTCATGAAAAGATGTCAACACCAAAATTGATCATTTTGAAGAGACGAACACGATGGTACAAGTCAATTAACATGAAATCAATTATTGAAGAAAGGCCCAATTTGTGTTCATACTTGGAAGAGGAAATTTGCAGAATTGTCCACGTGGAGAGCTGGGATTGGTCCCAACACGTCACCAACCCCAACAAACTCCTCCTTCATGCCTATAAATAGATTGATTAGCCTTCATTTGTAACAGTTAGCAATTTGTAGAAAAACACATAGTTTTTTAATTCCTTTCCCTTTCCTCCATTTTTACCCTAGCTACTCAAGAGTCTGACAAACTCTTGAGTTAGTTAGTTAGTTACTTACCTTCTAACAACTTTGTAACCGTTTTCCATTAATAAAATTTGAATTCATCCTTTCCCGCCAAATCTGTTCTTCATATTACTGCTCATTTCCTGCTGCTATTGGATACTTGTGTTACTGCATTGTGTTTGTTATGATCATTCCTTGTTCATAACTTACTTTGAAGAAGTTTGTTAGCTGTTTGAGAAGAATTAAGTTCAATCCATAGATTTTTGAAGATTTCAAGCATGTTGATGATTTCTGTTGATTTGTAGCTGAATTTGATTGATTGATTGTTGTCCTAGTGATAAGGTGGTGGTTATCACTAGGCTAAGAGAGCACAGCGCTCCTCTTCTTCTCAGTGGTTAACTACAATAGGTGCAAACGCCTCTTGTTTCAATTCCTCTCAATTGTTGATGCATGCTTCCTTTCATAGTGTAATCTTGATGTTTGCCTGATAAAAGTTGTTTAGAATTGCTCATTGCTTGATCTTTGATTGCTTGCAGCTTGAATCTGTTTACTTGTTCTTAGATTGGATTAAGTTCTAGCTTATTGCTTAATTCAGTCATTTTTAGCCTTGTACTTTGATTGAAGCTCTAGTAGTGATAATTACTTGCATACTTCTTTTAAACCTTTCATTTTGATCACTGAGTCTGGTTTGCTATAGATTTTCATTCAGTTCAATTTCAAAATCAAATAGTCTTCACAAATTTTCATAAAAATCAGATAAAGGAGTGTTTGGCAATAGTTAATCAAGAGTTTTCAAGAATTGAGTTTTAGTTTGTTAAAGTTCATTTGCAGTTAAAAGGTGGTTATAAAGTGTTTCAAGTCATTTACAAGTCAATTTGAGAGTCAAACAGGCAAATGGCATTAAAAAGGTTTGGGTTGATTTCATTCAGTTTTATCATTTAGAACTTGTCATTTTCTTTTGGCTAGAATTCATTCATTACTAGATGAAATTGCACCAAATTTGTTTTCAGTTGTAGCTTATATCATATAGATTCAGATTCCAAGAGCATTTTATACAGTCTTGAATAAGCAAATAGGAATAAGCAAAATTCAGATAAGCAAAGTTGAAGCAAGTTTCTGTAAATTGAAACTGAAAATTTGTATCTCTTAATCCTTTTCATAAACCTGGCCATTTTTCTTCACAAATCCACTTAAAACATAGAGTTACTTGATTTTTGAAAGTTTCAGCTTTTTGAAAAATAAGTTGGTCAACGCTTGGTCAACGATAAGCTCTTTTCAGCTTAATCCATTTTTCTAGCTTATTTCTGGATGAAAATTGTTCTAGTTTGATTTCCCGTTCATCACTTGAGTAGTTTAATCGGTTTCAACAAGAAAATCAAGTTGTGATTGTCTAGATTTTGTTATAGCTTATTTTGGGCTTATTGATAAGTGCTCAATTGCTTATTTTACAACTTCAGCCAAAATCCTTTTACACACGTAGCTTATTTTGGATTTAAAACGTTTTGCAACTTGTCTCATTGAATTTGGTTAAGTAATAAGCTCAAACGAGCTTATTTTCATTCTAAACCCGTTTTAGCTTAAATAGTTTTAGAAATTGCAATCTGGTCCCTAATGTTTTAAGCAGTGTGTATACTTGGCTAAACTTCAAAGTTTTTAGGGTTTGCAATTTGTTAGCCCTTGCAGTTTTGGAAGTTGTTAATTTCAGTTAGCTAGTTGTTAAGTTTGTTACATTTTGGTTAGTTGGTTATAAGTTTTGCATATTTGATCCTTTTAGTTAACTGATTTACACTTTTAGTCCCTAGAATTGTTAGAATTTACATTTCAAGCATTTAACTTTCCTAGAATTTACATTTTTAGTCCTTTAAGTTTCATATTTTACATTTTGAATTTTACTTGAATAAAAACTTGGTATTTGCAAGATGTTTTACATATAAGTAGGTAATATTTTTCCGTTTTGCAAGAGTTTATTGAATTAGCAAATAGAATATCCAAACAAGTTTAACAACCATAAACAGTTAAAAACCCGATATTGGTTGGACTTTCCATTAGCAAGAACTGAGAAAAAACGAACTGCATTATACTCAATTTCAAATGGCGCCGCTGCCGGTTCTTTGACTACACGAGAGACTATCGATTGACGGTTTTCATTGGCTTTTGGGATCCGTTCACTTTGTGAACGTTTTTTTTACGTATCATAAATTAAAAACAAATAAAAAAATAAAAAATATAAAAATATATAAAAACTAAAAAATTAACAAAACAATTCTTTTCCTAAAGAATTGACCAAAAAAATAAAAAAAATCCAAAAAGCAATCTTTTTCCTAAGAGATTGCAACCAAAAATATATATTATTGGATTCTCTCGGTTTTTATGTACATATAGTATTTTCCCTTAAAAAACTCATAAATACAAAAATATTTTCCATATATTATTATAAGTAAATACGTATACATATAAGAACAACCAATCTATATATCTTCCATAAGTATTGCCGAGGCAATACACCGTGTTGAGGGGCGTTCCGGTCCTTGACACGTGTATCGATCAAACAAAATAAAGCAAGAATAGATAAATACTCTCAATAAGCAACAATTCAAAGAATACGAACATTTAAGTGAATAGAAAGGCGATGTGCTATAAAATGCCATCTAAGGGTCAATAGGTACTTAAGTGCTTTGCGCCACCTAACCCCCCGTTCACTTGTAAGTATTCTAAGAAGGAAGGCTTCATTGAGGGTCTTGCACCCAAGTAGTACATACATATATTGTTATTTTCTTGTGGATATTTAATATTGAAACTCGAAGAGGATAATCCATTTCTCTTCAAAGTCACACGAGAGCTTCTCTCTCATTCCTCGTATTGAGTTGCATGCTCACTCGCGGGCGTGCACAAATACCGATTGGTGTACAACCTCTTCCTCCGAAAAGGAAGAAAAAGAGAAAGAGTAAGACCACCATCGTCCACCAAGCCGATCACGAGAATCGTGCTATGACCCCACCACAAGAAGCCATGGCTATTGATAATCGCTCTTTGTATGAACGTATGCAAACCAACATTCATGGATATTCTAGTGCTATTAAGATTCCCGACTTTCCCGCAAACACATTTGAGCTACATACATCTATGATCAATATGGTTTCACAATCACCTTTCTTTGGTAACAAGAATGAGGATCCTCATGCTCACCTTAAGAGATTCCTTTCTCTTTGCAATACCATTAAGCATAATGGGGTTCCACATGAGGTGATTAGGTTGATGTTAGTGTCATTTTCTTTAGAGGGAACCGCTAAGCATTGGTTAGACACCCAACCACCCGATAGTATCACCACATGGGATGGTTTCACCACTAAGTTTTTGAACAAGTTCTTTCCTCCACATAAGACTATGGCTTTGAGGACTTTAATTATGGTCTTTCAACAAAAACATAGTCAATCCTTTAGTGATGCTTGGGAAGAGTATAGTGAGCTATTGAGGCGATGCCCTAATCATGGATTGGATCAAGTTCACCAAATCAACCTCTTCTATGATGACCTTAAATCTCACCACCAAGATTCACTCAATGCTTCCGCGGGAGGGAATATTCTTCTTAAAACATATCAAGAGGCTTTGGACATCATTGAGACTAAAGCAATGGTTCAAACAAACAATCCATTTGAAGAAAAGGTTCATGTTATCCAAAACAATTCTCAAACTCCTTGTGACAACCAACTTCTTAAAGAGATCCTTCAACAAGTCAAACAAGGACAACAAGAAATGACTCACGAGATAGTTCAAGCCTTTAAGTCCGTTTCATTGAACAATTCTTCAAATAATGTGAATGCCATTGCCATTTCTTGTGTTACTTGTGGAGGTCCCCATTCTTATGAACAATGTGATAAGGTGCAAGGGTATCAAGGGGAATGCTATGCTTACCAAGAGGAACATCGTGAACACTTCAAGCCTAATATCAATCCAAATAACCTTTCTTACAAATCCCAAAACTACCTTACTCCACCCAGATTCCCACCCCAACCACCCACCCAAATTCAACAAAATCCTCCTCAAATTTTACCAAGGAATCAAGGGCAAAGACCACCTTACCAAGGAAATAACTACAAGGAACCAACAATGTTCAACATCAAGGAAATACCTTTTATCCACCACAACAAGGATTTAATCAATCACTTCCATTTATCCCAAATCAAGCATATGCTCCAATACCAAATCAAGCTTACCCTCAATTTCAAAATCAAGGATATGGGATGCCAGAGACTCAAGAGTATGTTGACAAGAAAATGCGTGAAATTGAGAAGAGAATGAATGACCAAATCAATAGGGTTTTAGTGGCAATAAATCAAAGACCACAAGGGGCTTTACCTTCCAACACACAAACAAACCCTAGGGCCAATGTCAATGCTATTACAACAAGGAGTGGAACAACAACAAAGGATCCTCCACCTTCTATACCTCCTATTGTTCAACCCACTTGTGCTCCTACTTGTGACAAGCCTTCTACTTCTACTTCACATCCTCAAAATGTTCCTATTCACTCAAACACACCTTCTCAACCACCTCATACTTCTCCTTTACCTTCCACACTTCCCAATGAAGAAGCTAACAAAGACAAATCTTCCACAACAACACCTATTCCACCTACACCAAAACCTACTCTTCCATATCCTTCAAGGTTGAAAAAGGACAAGTTAAAGAACAAGGATGACATCCAAGTCTCCAATTTATTAAGGATGTTTAAGCAACTCAACATCAATATATCCTTTGCGGAAGCTCTTGCTTATATGCCAAAGTTTGCTAAGATGTTCAAGGATTTGCTCTCAAACAAAGAAAAATTGGTTGATTTGCCCAACACATCCCTTAATGAAAATTGTTCCGCGGTGTTACTTAAAACCTTACCAACAAAACTTGGATATCCGGGGCGCTTCTTGATACCTTGTAATTTTCCCTGTGTTGAAAATTGCATGGCTTTGGCGGATCTAGGGGCGAGCATAAACCTCATGCCTTTATCGGTTTGGAAACAACTATCTCTTCCCGAGCTCACTCCCACTAGGATGACTCTTGAACTAGCCAACCGAACCATAGCTCACCCCGTAGGTATAGCGGAAGATGTGTTTGTAGGTGTGGATAAGTTTACCTTTCCGGCCGACTTTGTAGTGGTTGATTATGACATGGATCCTAGAGTGCCTTTAATTGTTGGTAGACCGTTTTTGAGAACGGGTCGTACCTTGATAGATGTGGCGGAAGGAGAATTAATTATGAGAGTAGAAGCTGAGAGAGTGGTGTTTAAGTTAGGGAAAGTTTGTGATAGGAAAAAGGTTAAGGAGTCTAGACCTTGTGAGACTATTAACATTGTGGATGTGCTAGATGAAGTGTGTAATGAACACTTTCATGATGCTTGTAAGAGTGCTAGTGATGAGATACCCCATGTTGAAACTGTGGCCTCAATTGCTCCTTCTTTAACACCTTTTGGAGAGAGTTATTTCCTCTTGGAGGAATTTGAGTCCAACTTTCTTGGTGATGATGATTCTCCCATCAATTGGGAAGAAGATATTCTTACAATCCAAAAGTTGCTCAATGAGGACCCTATTCCTTCTCCTATTCCACAAGATATTACTATTGAGGAACCTTCCATAGTACAACCTTCCATAGAGAGTCCACCTCCCATTGAACTTAAGGACCTTCCATCCCACTTAGAATATGCTTTCTTAGAAGGAAAAGACCAATTACCGGTGATCATTGCTAAAGAGTTGAAAGAGGATGAGAAAGAGCAACTTATTGAAGTTCTTAAGAAACATAAGAAAGCTTTAGCATGGAAAATATCCGACATAAGGGGAATTGATCCACATTTTTGTACACACAAAATCCTTATGGAGGATGACTATAAACCCGCCATTCAATTTCAAAGGAGAGTTAACCCAAAAATCCATGAGGTTATTAAGAAAAAAGTGATTAAACTCTTAGATGCGGGTATGATTTACCCTATTTCCGACTCTCCATGGGTTAGCCCGGTTCATTGTGTTCCAAAGAAGGGTGGAATCACCGTGGTGCCTAATGAGAACAATGAGCTTATTCCTACGAGACTTGTGACCGGTTGGAGAGTTTGCATTGATTATAGAAAACTCAATGAGGCAACTAGGAAAGACCATTTCCCGCTTCCCTTTATGGATCAAATGCTTAAACGCTTAGCGGGAAATGAGTACTATTGTTTTCTTGATGGCTTTTCGGGTTATTTCCAAATACCCATTGACCCTAAGGATCAAGAAAAGACCACCTTCACTTGTCCCTACGGTACATTTGCTTACAAGAGGATGCCTTTTGGCTTATGTAATGCACCGGGGACGTTTCAAAGGTGCATGATGGCGATTTTCCATGACATGATAGAGCAAACCATGGAGGTTTTTATGGATGACTTTTCTATATTTGGAAATTCATTTAGCTCATGTCTCACCAATCTTGAGAGAATGCTTAAGCGTTGTGAGGAAACACGTTTGGTGCTTAATTGGGAGAAATGTCACTTTATGGTGAAAGAGGGGATTGTTTTAGGACACAAGATATCCAATAAGGGATTAGAAGTTGATCGAGCTAAAATTGATGTGATTGCTAAGCTTCCCCCACCCACCTCGGTTAAAGGTGTGAGGAGTTTCTTAGGTCATGCGGGATTTTATAGGCGCTTTATACAAGATTTTTCTAAGATAGCTAGACTAATGACTCACCTCTTGGAGAAAGAGGCTCCTTTCATTTTTAACCAAGATTGTTTAGACTCTTTTGAGACTCTTAAGGAAAAATTAACTAAGGCTCCCATTTTGGTTTCTCCAAATTGGGAATTACCTTTTGAGCTTATGTGTGACGCTAGTGATTATGCGGTGGGGGCCGTCTTAGGACAAAGAGTTAATAAGCATTTTCAACCTATACACTATGCGAGTAAAACCATGACCGGTGCACAACTTCATTACACTACCACGGAAAAATAGTTGCTTGCTATATTATATGCTTTTGAGAAGTTTAGACCATATCTTGTGCTTTCCAAAACCATAGTGTATACGGATCATTCCGCTCTCAAGTATCTTATGACAAAACAAGATGCTAAGCCTAGGCTTTTGAGATGGGTTTTGTTGCTTCAAGAGTTTAAGATAGATATTCGTGATAAGAAAGGGGCCGAGAATTTAGCGGCGGATCATTTGAGTAGACTTGAGCATCCTTTTCAAGGAGATTTCCCACACCAAGAAATCAATGAATCCTTTCCATTAGAGGAGCTCATGTCTATCTCTTCCCAAGAGGATGCCACACCTTGGTTTGCGGATATCGCAAACTATCTTGTGGGCAATGTGCTTATTGAGGGTCTTACTTATCAACAAAAGAAAAAGTTTCTTAAGGAAGTTAAGTATTACTTTTGGGATGATCCATATCTTTTTAGGCAATGTGCGGACCAAATCATTAGACGGTGTGTATATGGGCCCGAGGCATTTAAGATCTTAGAGGCGTGTCATAAAGGATCTACGGGTGGACATTTTGGGCCTAACTACACCGCCAAGAAAGTCTTTGATTCGGGTTACTATTGGCCTTCCATTTACAAAGATGCCCATGAAATGGTGAAATTTTGTGATGTTTGTCAAAGACAAGGAAAAATTACACAACGTGATGAGATGCCACAAAATTTTATCCAAGAGTGTGAGATATTTGATGTATGGGGCATCGATTTCATGGGACCTTTTCCATCATCTAAGGGAAACAAGTATATACTTGTGGCAATGGATTATGTGTCCAAATGGGTGGAGGCTAAAGCCTTACCTACCAATGATGCTAGAGTGGTTGTAAAGTTTTTGAAACAATTGTTTGCTAGATTTGGTGTACCTCGGGCCATCATAAGTGATCGTGGTACGCACTTTTGTAATGATCAATTCACGAGAGTTATGAAGAAATATGGAGTGAATCATAGACTTTCTACCGCGTATCACCCTCAAACAAATGGTCAAACCGAGGTCACAAATCGTGGTTTAAAGAGAATTTTAGAGAGAACGGTGGGAGAGCATCGAGCTTCTTGGTCGGATAAGCTTGATGATGCTTTGTGGGCGTTTAGGACGGCTTTTAAAACACCAATTGGTTGTACGCCTTATAGGATTGTCTATGGAAAAGCGTGCCACCTTCCATTTGAGTTAGAACAAAAGGCATCTTGGGCTCTCAAGTGGGCTAATTTTGATTTAAACCAAGCCGGTTCACATAGGAAAGATCAACTCAATGAGATGGATGAGTTGAGAGCCAATGCCTATGAGAATTCTTTGCTTTACAAGGAAAAGACTAGGAAATTGCATGATGCTAAGATCAAGAATCGTGAGTTCAAAGTTGGAGAGCCGGTTCTCCTCTTTAACTCAAGATTGAAGCTTTTTGCGGGCAAGCTTAAGTCAAGATGGTCCGGTCCATTCACTATTGCTCAAGTGTTTCCATATGGAACTCTTGAGTTGTCACAACCCGATGGTCCAAATTTTAAAGTGAATGGTCACCGTGTCAAGCATTACTTTGGGGAGGACATTTCCGTTGAAATGGTCCAAGAGGTCCCCATTTTCCCCATGAATTAATTCATTGAGGGACGAGTCGAGCTAGAGACTCATTAACTCAAGCATCGTATAACTAGGTTTAGAGTGTTGTAGGTTAGAAATAAAGGTATAGACTTGGAGATAAGTGTAGGGGAGACCTTCTTTTGTCTTCATGATTGTTTGTAGGGTTGCTCACTCATCTCATGCTTTGGAGCTTATGGAGGAGGCCCTTGTATCCGGTTCACTTCGTTACTTTAGTGATTTTTCATTAACACCTTGTGCTTCAACATGATTTCACTAATAGTTGACCTTTCCTTAACTTGGGTTAAGCAAAGTCTATTCATTGTCATAAGTGTAGGGGAAGTTTTTATACTTCCATGCTCTTAAACATTGAGGACAATGTTTAGCTTAAGTATAGGGGGGTCTTCTATCGAAGTGACCTTACCTAGAACTTGTCATTGTCTTGCATGATAACATGGAAAATTGAATTTTCAACATTTTTCGAATTTTTGATCTACTTTGGCCAACAAAAATATGCATTCATAATTTTTGCATCAATCATTTTTCATTTGCATAGCACATTTGCATTGTATATATTCCTTCTTTATTTTTCATCAAAAATATATAAAAGAAAAATAAAAAATAAAATAAAACATGGTTTTAACAAATTTAGATTTCTTTGTCATATTAGGCCCACCATGGATATTTTGACTCAACCCGAGTTTGCTTATCTTAGCATTCTCTAGCTAGTATCCTTAACCATGTAGTCCTTCATTGGTCTATTAGGCTAAGCATCCACCAATTTCATTATTTGAAATTTTAAATTTGTGGAGAATGGGAAATGATAGAGTTGAAGCAAGTGTAAAAGGGCTAGATAGATTTCATGGCAATTACTTGTGGCTAAACCCTTCTTTTCTTTGCCTCTAATTTCTTCGCATGTATATAATTGTTAATAAATAATCAAGTACGGTTTTAATTGGTTTGTAATCTCTTATGCATTTTTGGTTAATCATTTATGGTTGATATGAGTACGTCTTAAGATTCTAAGTTAGCACGTTTTATGTGTACTAGACTTATGTCATGCTCCATACTTAGCGGGTGTTTTTCCTTTTCTTCTTTTCAAATTTCTTTGTGAGGAATAAAGAAAAATAAGAGCGGCTTATGAAAAAAAAAATGAGTGGCTAGAAAAAAAAAAAAGAAAAAGAAAAAAAAATAATGCAAGACTCCCAAGAGGGGCAGTGTGGTGTTAATTATAGTAACTATTGAGTTCCAATATTACCTTGACGGGTTGCGGGGATTCAATAGATTGCTCCAATCCAATATTGCCTTGACGGGTTGCGGGATTGAAGATCCAAAGTCTCGAAAAGATGGCGGATGTAAATTATTGCGTGAGTTTTATTTTCCTTTCCTTAGCGAGTGTGTAGCTACTTATGAAAGCATGACATGAGGATTTTACACATAAGGCGAATGACTTATTATTTTTAAAACGGACTTGTATTAATTGTGAGCGGTTTTTCAAGTAATGGATAAGATGATTACTTAGGATTAAAACCGTGCTTCCTTATTTTTGGATTTTACACTTCTTATACTTCTCACTTGAATAATGACAAATTTGCCCACAAGCAATTTGCTCAAATAATAACCGGTTCCACATTTAATTGTCATGAATAAGTTGATGCACTTTTTACTTGTGAATGCAATGATCCCATTTTTAAGCTTGGTATGGGGAAAGTGAAACTTGAGGGTGATAAATGTCCATGGTACCCAAGCCCTAATCTAAGACATTGAATTCTTTATGAGTTATTTCCATCAAAATCATTTCAAGAAAAATAAAAAAAAATATAGATAGAATTGTATTTTGTTAATTGCATCATTAAAAGTCAAAATCATGCATCATTTAGTTTAGAGTAGTGTAGATGCATCTCATATGGCCAAGGTGGATTAATTATGAGGGAAATGTAAATTTGAGCTTTAATATATAATATTGCATGAGGACATGACAATGTTCAAGTGTAGGGGATTTTGATATGAGCTTAAACTCATATCCTTTTATCAACAAATAACCCTAAAACATGAAGCAAAATACCAATTTATCTTGCAAAAACAGTGTTATGTGGTATGTTTGTGTTTGTGTACACTTGTGTAGGTAAAAGGATACATTTTCAAGCAAACAAAGAAAAATCAAGCTCAAATGGATGAAAAAGACAAGGAAGGATCAAAAGTGCCAAGACTTTGAAGTACAAGGACCTATCTTGACAAGTTGTCAAAGTAGAAGGACTAAAGTGCAAATATTGTAAAAAGTCAAGATCAAAGTCAAAATTGGTCAACTATCAAGTCAACAAAGTCAAAGGGTCAATCCTGCTCAAAGATGAAGTTTGGAGGACTTAAAGTGTCAAAGAAATAAAGTTACAAGCCTTTAATGCAATCTGCCAAAGTACAAGGGTTGAAACTGCCAATATTGGAAAGTTACACAAGTTTAATCCATGTGTACAAAAATTGGCCAATGAAAAGAGAGAAAAGAAATCACACGGATCACCAACTCAGCCTCATTTATTGCCCACTCAGCCGCCATATTAAATGAAGAAAATCTCAACAGTGTGATCCGTGTGACGTTTTTTTAGCCATTCACATGTTGACACGTGGCATCTTCTTCATCAAAAATATTTGCCAGGATCGCGTTTGAGTTACAATCCATTTCATGAAAAGATGTCAACACCAAAATTGATCATTTTGAAGAGACGAACACGATGGTACAAGTCAATTAACATGAAATCAATTATTAAAGAAAGGCCCAATTTGTGTTCATACTTGGAAGAGGAAATTTGCAGAATTGTCCACGTGGAGAGCTGGGATTGGTCCCAACACGTCACCAACCCCAACAAACTCCTCCTTCATGCCTATAAATAGATTGATTAGCCTTCATTTGTAACAGTTAGCAATTTGTAGAAAAACACATAGTTTTTTAATTCCTTTCCCTTTCCTCCATTTTTACCCTAGCTAATCAAGAGTCTGACAAACTCTTGAGTTAGTTAGTTAGTTACTTACCTTCTAACAACTTTGTAACCGTTTTCCATTAATAAAATTTGAATTCATCCTTTCCCGCCAAATCTGTTCTTCATATTACTGCTCATTTCCTGCTGCTATTGGATACTTGTGTTACTGCATTGTGTTTGTTATGATCATTCCTTGTTCATAACTTACTTTGAAGAAGTTTGTTAGCTGTTTGAGAAGAATTCAGTTCAATCCATAGATTTTTGAATATTTCAAGCATGTTGATGATTTCTGTTGATTTGTAGCTGAATTTGATTGATTGATTGTTGTCCTAGTGATAAGGTGGTGGTTATCACTAGGCTAAGAGAGCACAACGCTCCTCTTCTTCTCAGTGGTTAACTACAATAGGTGCAAACGCCTCTTGTTTCAATTCCTCTCAATTGTTGATGCATGCTTCCTTTCATAGTGTAATCTTGATGTTTTCTTGATAAAAGTTGTTTAGAATTGCTCATTGCTTGATCTTTGATTGCTTGCAGCTTGAATCTGTTTACTTGTTCTTAGATTTGGATTAAGTTCTAGCTTATTGCTTAATTCAGTCATTTTTAGCCTTGTACTTTGATTGAAGCTCTAGTAGTGATAATTACTTGCATACTTCTTTTAAACCTTTCATTTTGATCACTGAGTCTGGTTTGCTATAGATTTTCATTCAGTTCAATTTCAAAATCAAATAGTCTTCACAAATTTTCATAAAAATCAGATAAAGGAGTGTTTGGCAATAGTTAATCAAGAGTTTTCAAGAATTGAGTTTTAGTTTGTTAAAGTTCGTTTGCAGTTAAAAGGTGGTTATAAAGTGTTTCAAGTCATTTACAAGTCAATTTGAGAGTCAAACAGGCAAATGGCATTAAAAAGGTTTGGGTTGATTTCATTCAGTTTTATCATTTAGAACTTGTCATTTTCTTTTGGCTAGAATTCATTCATTACTAGATGAAATTGCACCAAATTTGTTTTCAGTTGTAGCTTATATCATATAGATTCAGATTCCAAGAGCATTTTATACAGTCTTCAATAAGCAAATAGGAATAAGCAAAATTCAGATAAGCAAAGTTGAAGCAAGTTTCTGTAAATTGAAACTGAAAATTTGTATCTCTTAATCCTTTTCATAAACCTGGCCATTTTTCTTCACAAATCCACTTAAAACATAGAGTTACTTGATTTTTGAAAGTTTCAGCTTTTTGAAAAATAAGTTGGTCAACGCTTGGTCAACGATAAGCTCTTTTCAGCTTAATCCATTTTTCTAGCTTATTTCTGGATGAAAATTGTTCTAGTTTGATTTCCCGTTCATCACTTGAGTAGTTTAATCGGTTTCAACAAGAAAATCAAGTTGTGATTGTCTAGATTTTGTTATAGCTTATTTTGGGCTTATTGATAAGTGCTCAATTGCTTATTTTACAACTTCAGCCAAAATCCTTTTACACACGTAGCTTATTTTGGATTTAAAACGTTTTGCAACTTGTCTCATTGAATTTGGTTAAGTAATAAGCTCAAACGAGCTTATTTTCATCCTAAACCCGTTTTGGCTTAAATAGTTTTAGAAATTGCAATCTGGTCGCTAATGTTTTAAGCAGTGTGTATACTTGGCTAAACTTCAAAGTTTTTAGGGTTTGCAATTTGTTAGCCCTTGCAGTTTTGGAAGTTGTTAATTTCAGTTAGCTAGTTGTTAAGTTTGTTACATTTTGGTTAGTTGGTTATAAGTTTTGCATATTTGATCCTTTTAGTTAACTGATTTACACTTTTAGTCCCTAGAATTGTTAGAATTTACATTTCAAGCATTTAACTTTCCTAGAATTTACATTTTCAGTCCTTTAAGTTTCATATTTTACATTTTGAATTTTACTTGAATAAAAACTTGGTATTTGCAAGATGTTTTACATATAAGTAGGTAATATTTTTCCGTTTTGCAAGAGTTTATTGAATTAGCAAATAGAATATCCAAACAAGTTTAACAACCAAAAACAGTTAAAAACCCGATATTGGTTGGACTTTCCATTAGCAAGAACTGAGAAAAAACGAACTGCATTATACTCAATTTCAAACCTACAAGGAGAAGGACGGTACCATGAGATTACGTGTCGACTACCGTCGACTTAAACAAATCACCATTCATGACCGTTATTCTCCTCCACGTGTTGACAACATGTCCAATCGACCTTATAGTGTAAATCACTTTTCCAAGATCGAACTCATGATCATGCTGCCAACAGTGACGAGTGAAAGAGAAGGACATGTCCATGACTGCTATTCGTTCACGACTCAGGCATGCTAGATTCATGATTTTGCTTTAGTCTCATAAATGCTCCAACAACATTATGGACCTAGTAAATCGACTTTCCATGAACTCATAAACAAATTCATCAGTGTTTTCTTCAAGGACAGCCTGATTTTCTCTAAGTCTGGAGAAGAGCAGGAAGACCATATTTGCACTATGTTGCAAATTCTACGTCAGGGGAAATTTCAACCTGCAAATTTTACAATATCAATTCTGTTTGATTACAGTGACATGCTGAATCATATGGATTCCCACGGTTAATCTTACCATGACTCAGCTTATGCGTAAAGGTGAGAACCCTACAATACGTTAGGTGTTTCAAGAAAATCCTACGCTAAGAAAAGTCTAATCTCGGAGACTCGGAGTTTAGCAAACTTCTATGTATCAAGTTTCTACGAAGCATGATACAGCTACATTCATATCTATGTACTTGACATACCAACAGGCTAAGATAGAACACCAACAAACTAGATGTTTATCCACCATCAGAAATTGTGATCAGAAAAGGGACAAGATCTCCATGGATTTTGGTTCCCAGATTACAGCAAACTCAGACGAAGCATGATGCTATCTGGGTTATGGTCAACAGTTTGATCAAGTCTGCAGAATCCTTACATCTGCAAGGATTTCAGAACCAACAGATTGATTGGACATGTTCCAACCAAGGCTCATCCGATCACTTGGCAATCCCTCAGTTATCAGGTCAGACAAGGATCCGAAATGGTACTCCTTAATTACTTCACGTCTTCATTCTAATTCCATGACTTGCTTTCGCGCTCGCGTTCATGACACTATTCACGTTCATGATGGCATCTCGGCTTAACGATTTTGCGTTCATTTTTTTCTCATTCTGGAAAGTTTTGCAAAAACTTGAGAGACCAGACCCAAGTTTAGTATAACTCCCTATCCTCAGATAGACGTTTCTCGTCATATTCTATGTCTCATCTTGTAACGTTTGGCGTTACCGCCATTATATTCTATGTTCACGATATGTTTCACATATCATGTACATTCCACGTTCCTCATATCCTGATCAAGATATGTTACACGTATCATGGATCGCGATATGTTTACTCATACTACCAAATTTTCACGTATTCAGTTCAAAATTTTCACGTATCCCGTTCAAATTTTCACGTATTCCGTTCAAAATTTTTCACGTATTCCGTTCAAAATTGTTCACGCACTACGTTTCATTATGTCTCCTGCATCGTTTCAAATTTTCGTTAAGTTAAATTGTTTTGCACAATAACGTTTCAGTTACTCTTATACGTTAATTCTTTTTCCCTCGATCAAATCCAGGGAATCCATCTTACGTTGATAACCAACAACTTGTTTTTCGGATTTTCATGTCAAGGTCAGGAGGACCAAGATTTATCATCCGTGGCAAGACCTTGAGAAGGATTGTTCCAAGAGGGAAGCCACTCGGAAACGAACAAGTTCATCCGGACTTCTTATCAGTTTTCTCTTATCAACTAGATATGTCCTTTCAGTCACGTCACGTTCCATGTCTTTTCAAGACATGTCACGTTCCGCGTTCTTTTTGCCAGATCACCTGCACGTTCATTATCTCACATACCCTCTCAGTCTGATTCGGGTGTGTTCTGCTTCCAGTTACGTTATCTATAATTCGGGGACGAATTATTCTTTTTAGGGGGGAAGAATTGTAAAACTCGCATGCTTTTACCATGAATAGTACCCTTAAGATCGTACGTCCTAGATTAAAACCTTCCTTATATAGTATGATCACATTCACGTGCTAGTATTTAAGTATTACATACGTGTATGAACACGATAAGTATCGATTACGTACGAACACATGATAAGTATTTAACAATAATTAATCATGAACATCATTAAAACACGAACTAATATTAATTACGTACATATATATATTTATTACGAGCATAAATAAATACGTTAAGGTACGGTAAATATTTAACGAGAACACACTAAACATGAACACCAATAAACACGAATAAACATGTAACTAATTAAAACATGTAAAACACGAACACGAGAGCACACTATAATACTTTAGACACGGAAAACATTTGGGTTACCCCTTGTGGGCCCTATATCCACGAATTTAGGAAGAGAATGGGCCTAGCCCATCATTTTTACTAAACAAGGGGATAAGGGAAAAATGCATTCATTTTCACTTTTCAAGAAATTAAACATAAAACCCTAAAAGAGTTTTCTCCTTCTCCTCCCTTGTTCTTTGTGCCGCCACCTTCAAAACACCATAGGAGGGTGTTGTTGATCTTGGATATTGAAAACATTGCTAGTTCTCGTGTTTGTTCTTCATCCTTTTAATCCACGTATTCGGTAAATCATTTTTTAACCTTTTTCTTTTCTTTTGATCTTGAATTCATTATGAACATCTTATGTTTTTATTAAAACTTAATAAATAATCATAGATCTAACAAGATATGTGTTTTTATAAAATCAAAAGGGATTGTTTAGGGGTGTTTGTTTCTAGCCGCGACCTACAACCGAACCCAAGAGGGTTTCGGTTTGGCCAAGCCGACCACCACCAAGAACCGTATGGTCTTGGTGGGTGTGTGTGGGTCCCACGGCAGCCCCACGACACGGGGTATCCCGAGTTGGTTTGGGGTACGGTGTCGATTTCATGACCGGTTCACGGTTTGTAGGTTAAGATCCGATTCATGGTATATGTTAGTTTTATGATTTATGAACTTATGTTATAATTATATTAATGAAATTATATAATTAATTAAACATGACTTAGGTTATTTTAATTATTAATAAACATGAAATTAATTAACCTAAGTATTTTATATTGTAAGCTTATAATTAATTAATTATTTAAAAACCATGGTTATAATTAATTAATTAAACATGACTTAGGTTATATTATTAATAAATAATAATACACATTTTAACCTAAATATTTAACTTTATTTAATTAAAACATGTTATACTTTAATTAAATACTTTAACCTATAGTTTAATTAAATTACATGAAATAATTATTTAACTATACATTATATAATATGACTTAAGAAATAAGCATGAAAACACTTAGGCTTATATACTTAGCTTATTAAAGCAGCTTAATTCTAAATATGGAAACTTTCTATTTTTAGAAACTTAATTAAATAAGGCAGCTAATCTATTTATGGAAACCTTCTATTTATAGAAACTTATTTATTTCAGGCAGCTAATCTATTTATAGAAACTTATTTAATTAAGGCAGCTAGTCTATTTATGGAAACTTTCTATTTTTAGAAACTAATCTATTTTAAGTAGTAATTCTATTTTTGGAAACTTTTTATTTTTGGAAACTTTCTATTTTTGGAAACTTTCTATTTTTAGAAACATTCTATTTTTGGAAACTTTCTATTTTTGGTAACTTTCTATTTTAGGAAACCTGCTATTTTTGGAAAGTTACTTATTATTACACAGTAAGTATAATAATACATGAAATACTAGTAATACTTAATCAGATTAATCAGAATATAAGATAAACACAGATTAAAGCTTAAAACAGTAAAACATGACTTAAAACATATAAAATAAGTTAAGACAGGACATAAAACCCAGTACGTATTCAGTGATCCGATACTTATACACGTGTGTATTCATGTAGCGTTAGTGATCTAGAAGTAGGATTCTCTCTACCGTTCATTCACTGGACTTGAGGTACGGATTCTCGTCCTTTCAGTATGGACATTCTTTCCTTATTAGGATTTCCCCGTATGCAGCCAACTGTTTTCCCAGTATTTGTTTTATATGTTTTTAAATTGCTTATGTTTAATTAGCATAACCTATAGCCATATACAAGCATGACCAGTTCACCTAGTTATGGAGGTACCATAACCATAACATTGGAGGCACCAATGTTATGACTTCCCCACGGCGGAGTGATTGCTCGTGGCGTCCTTTTCAGTTTTGGCCATATTATATTATCATGTGGGGCGTATGGGTGCATCCTAGTTACATGTTTTATTCAGGATTCCATGGTGAATGCGATGTGTGCCTTGCATCCTTCACAAGGAGTTGATCCCTCCTACCCAAACCAGTATATTAAATTAGAGGCATCCCCTCTAATTTGCATGATGAGGTCACCCCTCTAAGTATTTATGCACGTGACCTTTTCATGACCTATATGGGCTAATGGTAAATATGTTAAACAGTTTCTATAAGATAAACATAAGGCTTTTCAAACTATAAAACCAGTTTTACTAAGCTATACCAGGTTTTCCAGGACTTATACATTTCCGCTGCTATTAAGTCTTTATTATGTTTCACTCATTCATACTATGTCTATATCCGTGCACTGAGCGTTTTGCTCAGCCGTTACTTTCCTTTGCATGTCCCAAAACGGCAGGTACCCTAGGAAAGACTCAAGCATTTTGGAGGATGTGTAGAGGATGGAAGCCGCTAGAGACTTCTGTTCCTTTTTGCCTTCATATACTTATGCTTGTTTAGTCTTTCATTCATTTCTTTTGCTTGATTATGTTTTGGGCTTATGTTTGGGAACCGAAGTTTGATTCCGGTTTACCCTATGGTCATGTATGTGTTACTACATATTACCTTGCATGCTTTGATGACACGCCATAATTACGTGTGACATTCCATTTATCAAAATGGGGTGTTACACCTCCGGTCTCCTTTTCATAAAAGTACCGCCGGCGGCGGCATTGATCGTGTCACGATCACGAAAAGTGAGACCATTGTAGAAGGTATCAATGAGAGTGGGGGGGAGCATGTTGTGGTTCGGACAGCGGTCGATCAAATCATTGTATCGTTCCCAAGCATCAAAGAGCGATTCATCATTGTCTTGCATGAATCCACTGATTTGGTTACGAAGGCTTGTGACCATGGATGGAGGGAAGTAACGCGACAAAAAGCGTTGAGTTATGTCATTCCACGTATGAATAGAATTCTTAGGAAGACGGTCAAAGCATTTTTCGGCATGGTGAGAAAGCGAGTGGGGAAAAAGTTGAAGGCGAAGGTCATCCATAGAAACACCGGGGCACTTCATGCTTTGGGTGATGGTAATGAATTTGTCGAGGTGTTTGTTGGCATCATCATCCGGAATTCCGCGAAATGGGTTCGTTTGCACTTGTTGGATCATGTGGTGCTTCAACGAAAACTCCTGAGCCGTGACGTGCATCGGCGCAATCGGGCCTCCGCGTCCGTTCATGGTGGGTTGACACAATTCCTCCATTGTTTGTAAATCAGGTAGGAGGACATTGTTATTGTTGTTGTTGTTATTCAAATTGGGTAGAGGTGGGTTGTTATTGTTGTTATTAACACCAGCCATATCTAAATCTTCACGAGTCTCGGGCTCAGAATAGTTCGAAAATCTAGTACGCATACACCTGCAGAAGAAAAATATACACAGAGACAATATTTATATAATATTTTTGGTGCAAAACCTTTTGGAAAAGAATTGCTTTTTATTATTTTTCAATGTTTTTGTATTTTTGAAGAGTTTTATATTTTTTAGGATTTTTGAAAATTTTTTAAACAAGGAAAATAACGTTCAAAGAACGGATCCCAAAGTTCAATGCGTCTCTCACTAGAAACCGTTAATCGTAACGAAAAGAGCCGGCAGCGGCGCCATTTAATACTCGGATTTGCAACCAAGTATAAAATCTTATCGTCTGAATCCTTTCTAATTGATAACTGGCTTAAAGTGTGACTCAATTGTCTTTTGGTGAACAAGAGAGTGGTTTGGTTTTGTTTATCTAATTTTAACTAAAAGCAAATAAGTGAGTGTCGTTGAGTAAAGTTAAAGTGTTTAAGAATTAAACTAAAAGCTATGTAGAAAAACTTTAAGTAAAAACTTTAAAACTTAAAAACATGTTCCATCGCAATATAACAATTCATTTCTGTCGGAATGCACCAAATCATAACCGTCGAAATATCACTAGAATAAGCTATCGGAATAATCAATACAAAGTTCCATCGGAATACCAATCTTAATACCCATCGGAATGCAACAACAAAATACCAATCGGAATGTTTTCAGATCGCAAAGATCCAGATCGGAATGTTGTAAAAACTTCTATCGCCATGTGCATCTATCGGAAAGCTTACTATCGTAATGTTGCTGTCGAAAAATGGGCAACACTTCGTCTTAACAAGACCTTAGTCCCGTCGGAATGTGCGATCGCAATGAGCGATCGCAACCTAGATCGGAGTAAGGGGGAAATAGCCACCCGATCGCAAAGTAGAACCCTAATGGGTTATTGCGATCAAACACTGAAATCTATCGGAATGTGTAGAAACCCCAAGGTTGCGATGGAATGCACTTTTAATCCGAAATTGGTGGCAAGTTAAAAACTCATTAAGATGATACAATAAGCTATTCTACCCGAACCTTAAAAAATTCAAGAAGCTTAGATTTAACAACTTGTAAAACATGAAAGATTACAAACTTTATAAAATGAACATTTAAAATGACTAAAACCTTAGATAAATCCGAAAATCAATAAGCTAAACTTGTAATAAGCCACTAAGCATAGAGAGCTTGTAACTTATACGTGTGAGAGCTTATGTGTAAACAAAGAAGATCAATCCTTTAATCACGAAAACATCAAGTCATACGAATGAGATATGTAATTCGGATCAAAGATAAAGTAACCAAGAAATGTAGAAGGAGATTAAAGAACGCAAAGCTTAACTTGAAAGTGATTAATGGAATCCAAAATACAAAGATTAAAGAAAGCTTAAATTTAAGAGATGAAAACAAAGAAAAACTTAGTGAGAGAAAGTTTAGAACTTTCTCTCCCTAAAACTAGAAAGAAAACTTGAAAAATAAAAACTAGCTAACTCCCTCCTAATGTGATTAGGAGGGTATTTATAGGGAAGTGGGAAGTGCATGTGTGGTGCTTCCTTCTTTCTTTTCTTCTCGACTCGATTTAATTCATTTTTCTTTCTCGATGTCGTTTGGGGATTAATTAAACTCGTCTTAACATTTATTCATTTATTTAGACTCGAGTTCTTCGACTTCATTAAACTTCCGTCTTTAGACTTGTTCTTCGATAAATCTTCAGAATAGGTCTTGGACATCCGTTCTTTAAGCACTCTTGATCTTTTGACTTCATCTTTTCCCGTTTTCTTCGATAAAAGCCCGTGAAAGCCCGTGTTTTCTTCCTTTTTCATATTTTGGTCCTAAAACACAATAAAAACACAAACCACGCATAATTACGACTTTTACGACATAAAATACACGTTTTGCTCTTGTTATTATTGGAAATAAGTGGTAAAAGGATAAGTGTTTTCACACTTATTAGTTTCATATACTTGTTTCAACATTAACTTTTACTAAGAATCACCATGTGTATGTTAATATGTATGAAAGTAAATGTATAGAAAGTTAGGTTTTAGATTTGACTTACTTGTTTAGATAGGTTTAGGAGTGATAGGAGAATGAGTAAGAACAAGTGACAAGCTTTCAACAATGGAGGTCTTGGTGACCTAAAACAAGCCATGGGCTTCAAGGAGAGCTTCTAGGGCTTCTTTCTTGCTTCAATGATCAAGGTACTTGTAGGATGAGCAAATGATTAACCTTTATGTAGTATGAGACATAATCTAAGAGTAGTAAATGAGTTTGGAGGTTTATTAATGGTGGAAAGGTGTTTAGCGGTAGGTTTTTAGAGAGAGAGTGAAGGTGATGGAGTGAAATGTGTTTGCAAGAGAATTGTGTTATGGGTTGTGTGTGTTTCGGCTAAAAACAAGGAAAGAGAGAGTATCCAATTGGATCTTGGTACCTAGTACCTTGTATCTTACAAAGATACACAAGATTTAGTTTAAGATACTTGCTAGTTTATTTCCACATGCTCCAAATAGCAACTGACTTTTCTTCCACAAATGGGCAATGTTGCCGTGTGTTTATGGGTCAAAGGGGGACAAGAAGAGACTTGGTATAGTGTATGGGTATGGTGTGTGTAAGTAGTTTGTAATAAAAAGGCATGGTTAGTATAGAAAAGCATGGTTTAGCATAGTGTATTAGTGGAGAATACACTTGATTATACTAGTAAGTTAGCTAACAAATGATGATAGTGTAGACATGTATACATGTACACGACATGTATATGCATGTGGGAGGGTTTTTGATATATTTTGCCAAGTATTGTATGAGAATAATAGCCCTTGTTTAATATTTTATGTATTTGTTGAGTTCTAGGTATTTTTTTGAAGCTTTTAGGTAATTTAGTGAAAGTGTATATTAAATACATCACTATAATTATTTTACTTAAATAAAGTAAATAAATGACAATTTAAAATAATGTACATTGTTTTAAAGTGTTAGGTGTTTATTCCTTTTAGGTAATATATGTAAATATGTACATATAAAAATAAGTCCAAGTACTTAATAAATAAATTAAGTAAAGTTACAGTTTATCTCAAAAATATGAACTGAGGTGATGAGTTTATTATTCAATCAAGTGGCCAGTCAGTTGCCAGAGTAGTCAATAAATGACTAAGAGTTCATATAAATGTACAATAAATATGAAAGGTAGTATGACAAAAGGTATATGATAAATAATAAGTCATATAAAAGTAAAATTATATAGATTCCAAAAATAAATAGTACAACAGTTGACAAAGTCAATAAGGTAAAGTCAGAGGTTTTAGAGCACCATCCCGTTATTTTATCTTTGTCCTCAAAGCTTAAGATGAAGCTATTGGTCAGGTGAACAAGTGTAGGTACTTTGTCTTGAACGAGTCTTCTCGTTCCCAAGTGAACTCAGGGCCTCTCCTAGAGTTCCAACGTACTTTGACCAACGGGATGCGACTACGTTTCAATTTCTTAACTGTCCTCTCCATGATTTCCACTGGTTCTTCTATGAACTGGAGTTTGTCGTCAAATTGAACTCCCTCCAATGGCATAGCCAGTGGTTCTTCAGCATAACACTTCTTCAGATTAAACACATGAAAGGTAGAGTGAACCCGACTCAGTTGTTGGGGCAACTCTAAACGATAAGCTACTTCCCCGATCCTGGCTATTACTTTGAAAGGGCCAACATAACATGGATTCAGTTTTCCACGTTTGCCAAAGCGTACAACACCCTTCCAAGGTGATACCTTGAGCATAACACGGTCACCTACTTCAAATTGCATAGGTTTGCATTTCAGGTCCGCGTAGCTCTTTTGTCGATCGCGAGCAGCTTGAATTCTCTGCTTGATGAGGACGATCTTGTCTGTAGTCTCCTTGATTAATTCTGGTCCAGTGAGCTGAAATTCACCTACTTCTGCCCAGTACACAGGCGAACGGCATTTGCGACCGTACAATGCTTCAAAAGGGGCAGCCTTGATACTGGCGTGATAACTGTTGTTGTAGGAGAATTCCACTAAAGGAATGTGGTCAACCCATCCAATTCCAAAATCAATCACACATGCTCGTAGCATGTCCTCTAGAGGTTGGATGGTTCGTTCACTTTGACCATCAGTCTGCGGATGATAAGCAGTACTCATATCCAAATTGGTACCTAAGGCTCGTTGGAACGCCTTCTAAAAGTTTGACGTGAACCTACCATCTCGATCACAGATTATCGACACTAGTATCCCATGTTCGGTAACAATCTCCTTCAGGTATGTTTTTGCTAGTCTTGCAAGGGAATCGTTCTCCCTAATTGGAATGAAATGAGCGGACTTGGTGAGTTGATCGATGATTACCTAGATAGTATCGTAATCGTGAGATGACTTTGGGAGTTTGGTGACAAAGTCCATGGTGATGTTGTCCCACTTCCATTTCGGTATCATGGGTTGTACAAGTAAACCCGATGGCCTCTGGTGTTCAGTTTTGACACGAGCACAGGTCAAACATTTTTGAACGTAGGTGGCAATGTCGGCTTTCATATTCAGCCACCAATATAACTTCTTCATACCCTGATACATCTTTTCAGATCCGGGATGTATAGAATATTTCGACTTATGAGATTCGTGCATGATCACGTTCCTCAAATCTCTATAGCAAGGTAACCAACTTCGTCCGTGAAGGCATAGGGTTCCGTCTGCTCTAGGTTCTAGCTTCTCCCTGCTAAGATCAGTTCTGAGCATTCCCCCGACGTCTTCCTTCACGAGGTTTTCAGGTAATTGGGCTTGAGTCTAAGCTTCCAGAATCTGTTTAGGTAGATCCAAACTGATTGTCATAACTAATGCCCGAACTCTCATAGGAGGGTCCGTTTCCTTACGACTTAAAGCATCAGCAACCACGTTTGCTTTACCAGGGTGGTATTTGATCTCGCAGTCGTAGTCACTCAGTAACTCAATCCAACGGCGTTGTCTCATATTCAGCTCCTTCTGATCCAATATGTGTTGCAAACTTTTGTGGTCAGTATGCACTGTGCACTTTGTTCCGTATAGGCAATGTCTCTAGATTTTGAGAGCAAAAGCTATGGATCCAAGTTCTAGATCGTGAGTGGTTTAATTCTTCTCATGCTTCTTTAGTTGTCTTGAAGCGTAGGCGATCACCTTCATCCTCTGCATCAATACTGCACCTAAGCCTTTGTGTGAGGCATCACAGTATACAATGAAATCATCGTTGCCTTCAGGCAAGGCCAGTATTGGTGCACTGCATAACTTCTGCTTGATCAGTTGGAAAGCTGATTCTTCCTTCTCTCCCCAATCGAACATTATTCCCTTCTGTGTGAGTTTGGTCATCGGTTTGGCTATTTTGGAAAAATCTTCAATGAATCCGCGGTAGTACCCGGCAATGCCTAGAAATTAGCGGATCTCCATCGGTGATTTAGGAGATACCCAATCCTTGACAGATTCGAGCTTTGCTGGATCCACGTGAATACCGTCACAATCGATGACATGACCAAGGAATTGCACTCTAGGAATCTAGAATTCACATTTGGAGAACTTAGCATAGAGCTGCTCCTCCTTGAGTACCTTTAGTACTTGTGCAAGATGTTCCCCATGTTCTTGTTCGTTCTTGGAATAAATGAGTATATCGTCAATGAAGACGATCATGAATTTATCCAGGTAGGGTCTGCACACACGGTTCATAAGGTCCATGAAAATAGATGGTGCATTGGTCAACCCAAATGGCATAACCTAGATTTCGTAATGACCGTAATGGGTTCTAAAAGCTGTTTTTGGAATATCTTCCTTCCTGACTCGTAGCTGATGGTATCCAGATCTCAAGTCAGTCTTGGAATACACACTTGACCCTTGCAGTTGGTCAAATAGGCCGTCAATGCGAGGAAGCGGATAACGATTCTTCACAGTTAACTTATTCAGCTCTCTGTAATCGATGCACATTCGAACACAACCATCTTTCTTTTTGAAAAATAACACAGGAGCTCCCCAAGGTGAGGAACTGGGTCGAATGAATCCTTTGTCAGATAGTTCTTGAAGTTGCTCAGCTAGTTCTTTCATCTCTGATGGTGCCAACCGGTATGGAGCTTTAGCTACAGGTGCAGCTCCGGGAACCAAATCAATTTGAAATTCTACTTGTCGGGTCGGTGGTAAGCCTGGCAACACATCAGGAAATACTTCTGGAAAATCTCGGACAATGGGTACGTCCTTGATTTGCTTCTTCTCGGGCTTCTCTTCTTCATCTGTTTGGGAAATATGGGCCAAGAAGATAGGATATCCTCTCAACAAATATTTCTGAGCTTTTTTACAAGAGATAACACTAAGTATAGTGTTAGTGAGGTCGGTGTTACCGTCCCCTCGAATGATTAGAGTTTCGTTTCCCCATGGAATACGGACTAGCTTTTCGTCACAAACAATGACTACGCGGTATCTCGCTAACCAGTCCATGCCAATAATAACATCAAAACTACCAAGGTTTACGGGGATAAGGTCAATGTTGAACAGATGCTTGGAAAGATTTAAGGTACAACCTCTAATGATAATGTCGGCATCTACAGTTTCACCGTCAGCTAATTCTACGAATTAACGGTGATCTAAGCTTGCAAGAATAACTTCTAGTACTTGGCTAAATTCAGTGGATATAAAACTTCGGTCTGCTCCAGTGTCAAACAAAACAAATGCATAACGATTGTTCAATAGACACGTACCAGTAAAGACATTTGAATCGGGGTTGGCTTTTGCATTGCCGACCACGTACACTCTGGATGAAGCTCCTCCACTGTTCTTGTTCTGGTTAGCCCGCTTAGGGCAACTTGGTCTCACGTGTCCTGGTGCTCCACACTCATAGCACACAACTCCATTCTTGGGTCCATTGTTGTTTCCTGCAGTAGCGTTGTGGTTCCCATGTTGTCCATTCTCGTTCCCACAGGCATTGTATCCGCCCCTGTTGTTGTAGTTCCCAGTGTTTTGAGTGGGTCGGGCCTGAGTGACAGCATTAACTCGACAGGTTTTAGCAAAATGACCCACTTGTCCACATCAGTAGCAGGTCTGGCATGAGATATCAGCAGTATGATGATAGTTGCACTTTGAGCACAAAGGTTTGGCGCCCACGTACGAGTTAGCTCCTGCAGAGGTAGCACTGTAAACTTGCCCAGCATTCTGCTTCTTAGGATTCTGCTGGTGCTGACTGCGGAAATACTCGTCTGCCTTTCGCTTGTTGTCAGTCTGCCTCTCGGATATGGTACAGACTCTTTTGTTTATCAACTCAATAGCGAACTCAATGGAATTCTCGACGGTAGTAGGTCGAGATGCGAGCACACTGTCATGAATGGCGTCTGGGAGTCCACCCACATACTTCTCAATCTTATCTTCCTCCTCCACAAACATTCTGGTTCACATTAGGGTCAAATCTTGGAACCTTTAGTTGTACGCAGTGTGTCATTGTTCCTTCATCTAAGATCTCACAATTCGATCTCCAATTTCTTCATTTCTCCCCTTGGACAGTATTTCTCTGTCATTCTCTCCTTCAGCGCAGTCCAGTTGAGAGCATAGGCAGTATCGTGTCCAAGAGTAGCAACAACAGAGTTCCACCAAGTAAGAGCACTCTCAAGTAGGGTGCAGGTGGAAAACTTCACTTTGTTCTCTTCTGCACAGTCGCTGATGCGAAATACCGTTTCCAACCTCTCAAACCACTGCATCAGTTCCACCACTCCTTCTTTGCCCTTGTAGTAGGAAGGCTTACATTTCAAGAAGTCGGGGTAAGAGCAACCCCTGGTGGTCTGATTATTCTGGCGGTTGTTGGAGTTTTGACTATCGTCTACGTTCCAACTTGCAGCCATCGCAGATGCGATGCATTGATCAATCATTTTCCTTAGTTGGGCAGCAGTGACGTTTTGGGTAGTGTCGGCATTGTTGGGGTTCGTTCTAGTGATTACCATTTTTCTATGATTATACACAAAAATTAAATCACTAGTTCAAGGTGTTAGCACAGTTTTATATAATTACACGAAAAGAAATTCATGCATAGACTTTGCAACAAATTGGATAACCTGTTTAACGTTCATAATATAATACAGTACATGATATAATAAAAGCTAATGAGTACATGCCATAAGTCTAGAATAGGAATACAGTACAAAATGCACAACCTGATCCAAGACAGAGCACAGCCCGCCTGTCTGGGATGGTGGTACATGAAATCTAAAGTACATCATCTATGAATCCCTAATCTAAATAGTACAGTACAAAGATACAACTGACTGAAGAAAAGTACAAATACATGAGGTCCTATACCATGATAGCCGGGATGCAACCCTAATAGTTTATCATGATGTACAAAATATCTAGTACTTCTAATCTACTGGTGCCTAACGGACTCCTCGGATACGGCTGGTGCTACAGGCGGTGATGAGACAGCTGGTGCCTGCATGGCAACCTTCATCGCGGTCATGGCAGTCCTGGTCTCTTTGAGCAGTCAGAGTGGCTCTAGGAACTGGTCTCTGAGAGTCTGCTGAAATCCCCGGAGATGAGCGGTCTCTGACGTCAATCCCTGATGACGGACCTCCTGGAGGTCGAAGAAAATAGCAAGAGTATCCTCCATGGTCAAGAGGGCGGTGTGAGTGTCCGTCTGCTGGCTCTGAAGCAAGTAGATCTGCTCATGGAGGAACTCATTCTCATCCAGCAACCACTAGAGAGATTGATAAGTAGTAGACCACGCCACTCGTGCAGCGTGCGCCTCAGCACTCACAGTTCAAGATAGAAGGTCCTGACACTGCTGTAGAACGGCGCGCTCGGTCTGTCCGGCCGATAGCAGAGCAAGAATATCTGCTACATCCTGGGCCTGGCGTGCGGCCAGTGCCGTAATTTGGGCCTGAACGGGGTCAACATGTCTAGCCCGGGAACCCTCACCGATCTCAAAAGTGGAATCGAGAGGTGCCTCGTACGTCCTCTTACGAGGTGGCAGAGACTCGGGTGCATGGTCCCGTAGATAAGTCACTAGTGGTACAGGTGGTATAGCAGCAGGAGGCTGGACCTCTTCCCCAGCGGGGGAAATAGGCGGAGTAGAGATAAGTGCCTCAATAGAAGCGGCGTCGACAGAAGTGTGACTATCGCCTGACTCACTAGCAGACAACCATCCACATAAGACGGTCGTCGGGGATACGGCAGCAGGTGTATCGGTAGGTGATGTCATGGTAAATCTGAAAGTAATATAGTTTTAATTTTCATAAGTATAAACATACTCAAGTTAAAAGTTTTGGGAAATAATAATTTAAAATTATATAATAGTGTCGTTTAACACTCGCCATGTTAAAGGTTACGTTAATACTTATAAGATTAATCAACCGGATGTTAACAATCAATGCACAGGCAATCACACAATCGATGTATGCTCTACGTTCTATATGCTTAACTATTCTTGTCCCGAAAATCCAAAAAGATTTTTAAAGCAGTTATAGTCCAGATTATATATAAAAAAAATTTTATATTTATTTTAATTTTTTTCTGATTCTCTGTAACTATCGCTCTGATACCATTCTTTGACACCCCCAAATTGAGTCAAATGCAGCGGAAATAATATTTGGGTGTCACGTAGGTGGATTGATAGGTGTGTAAACACCCATCTTTTCTACCACTTAATTACAATAATAACCGGACCAAAACGTGTATTTTATGTCTTTATGTCGGAATTATGCGTGGTTTGTGCTTTTGTTGTGATTTAGGATGAAAAGGTGCAAAGTGGAGAAAACACGGACATTCACGGGCATTTACGGACTTTTATTGAAGAAAAGGATGAAAGACGAAGTCAAGAAGTCAAGAGTGCAAAAAGAACGGAAGTCCACGACCAATTCTGAAGATTTATCGAAGAATAAGTCAAAAGACGGAAGTCTATCAAAAGCCAAAGAATTCAAGTCTATTTTATTGAAGAATTTAATGACGAGTTCGAAGAAATCCCGAAGCCAAAAGTCCCTTAAGTCCAAGTTTAAAGAAGATTAGAAGAAAAGGACTAATGACGCAATTAATGAAGATTAATAAAAGGAGGGACTTAAGCTTGTAATTAAGAAGAAAAGGAAAGAGGGGAGGAAGCTTCCTTAATCCCCCCTATAAATAGTCATTAGGATAGTCATTTCATTTTGTTGGCTAAGTGTGACAATTAGCACTTCCACCATTTACTTATCTTGTCATTTAATTTCTTGTCAAATTTAAATACCTTGTCTTGCACCTTAAATTCATTTAATTTCAAGTAAGTTTTCATTTAATTATTGTCAATCTTTACTTTATCTTGTCAATCTCTTATCTACCTTTCTTAATCTTTGATTTATGTGTTTATGTTTATGTTCATGTTCATGCATTTATTTTGATCCAAGTGGTTTTTGATTATTGTGGTTAAAGTTGTTTGATTTCGTGTTTTTAATTGTTTGTTGATGTTTATTTGTTGATTCGTTACTGTTTATATTTATCCATGTGTTTGATTTTGGTTAATTTGTGTTTATATCTGCTGTTACTGTATCTCCTTGTTCTTCGGGGGTGTTTGCTTTGTTTATGATCTTTCCAGGAAAAGTTCCGAACCAAGAAGGAGGGAAAGCGCTCATTCAGAACTTCTAAAGTTCCGAATCAAGGCTTCATTCGGAAGATTTTAACTCAACAAAACTTCTGACCCAAACTTGTTCATCCGGAACTTTCAAAGTTCCGGACGAAGTGAAAACTTCCGAGTCAAGAGTATTCGTTCGGAACTCCAAAGTTCCGAACCAAGGGTTTCATCCGGAACTTCTCAAAAGTTCCGAATCAACTCAAAGTTCCGAATCAAGGACCAAGTTCCGAATCAAGGCTTTTCATTCGGAAGTCATAAACTTCCGGATCAAGGGGCAACTTTCGACTCAAGGGGTGTTCATTCGGAAGTTCTAAAACTTCTGAATCAAGGGGCTTCATTCGGAAACTTCCGAATCAAGGGGTGACCAAATAGTTCCGAATCAAGGCATAATTTAGAGTTCCGAATCATTAAAGTTCCGAACAAAGGATTGTTTTGGATAAGTGACATATTCAGATCAATTAGTTCCGGATCAAGGTTTTGGTAATATTCCAAGTGAAGAAGAATCATTTCAACGAAGGTGACATTTAGGACGAGTGATTATTCCAAACGAAGGTTTATTCCGAATGAGCTGTATTCAGGTTCTTATTAGTTTTTTGTCTTTGATTTTCATTTTCAAGCTTTATTTTTCCTGCCTTTTATTTAATTGCACCTTAAGATTATTTGCCTTAGTTTTATTTCATATTTGCCTTAGTTTTAGTCGCATTTTAAGTTTGCCTTAGATAGATTTAAGTTTACGTCATTTACTTTAGCGCCCTTTAATTTTAGTCCCGTTTTTAAATACTTGCACCTTTATTTTAATTAGACTTAGATTTACTTTACGAGCACTTTTACTTTTATTGTTTTGCACAACTTATTTTAAACACTACAACGACACATCTTTGTTCCACCAAAAACAATAGAGTCACATAGAGAGCCTAGATCAATTCGATTAGACCAACACAACGAACTTAATTTTTAATCTTTTTAATTAGGTAAAACCTAGTTATCAAATGGCGCCGATGCCGGCTCTTTTCTTTATGATTGACAGTTTTCTGTGAGAGACACGTTGCTTTTTGGGATCCGTTCACTTGTGAACGTTACTTTTCTTGCAAAAAAATTCCAAAAACTCATAAAAATTAAAAATTGAAAAAAAAACCATAAAAATTAAAAAATTTCAAAAATCCAAAAAGATTTTAGCTTTATTGTGTATATATATTGTCTTTGTGTTTGGTTTCTTTTTCTTTTGCATTTTCAGGTGTATGCGTACTAGATCTTCTAACTATCAAGAGCCCGAGCCTCAAGAAGATTTAGATATGGCAGGTGTTAACAACAACAACATTCCACCAAACCTCAATAATAATAATAACAACAATGCTCTTCCACAGCCCGATCTTCGGACCATGGAGGAACTTTGTCAACCAACAATGTTTGGACGAGGAGGACCGATTGCGCCGATGCAAATCAACGCTCCTGAGTTTTCGTTGAAGCATCACATGATTCAGCAAGTACAAACAAACCCATTTAGAGGATTGCCTGATGATGATGCCAACAAACACCTCGACAAGTTCATTACAATCACCCAAAGCATGAAGTTGCCTGGGGCCACAATGGATGTTCTCCGCCTACAACTCTTCCCACATACTTAATCGCATCATGCCGAGAAATGGTTTGATCGTCTCCCTAAGAATTCTATTCACACTTGGGATGATATGACTCAACGCTTTCTATCGCGCTACTTTCCACCATCCATGGTCACGAGCCTTCGCAATCAGATCAGCGGTTTCATGCAAGACCCTGATGAATCTCTTTTTGATGCTTGGGAGAGATATAATGTCTTGATCGACCGTTGTCCAAACCACAACATGCTCCCTGTGACATTAATCGATACTTTCTACAACGGATTGACTTTTCGAGATCGTGATACGATTAATGCAGCCCCCGATGGCACATTCATGAAAAGGAGACCCGAGGAGTGTAGAGAGTTAATTGAAAACATGACTACTCACCACAAGAACTGGGATTCCTCTGCTTCTTCAAGGAACAACACGAGAGTCAATGTTTCTTCTACCTCAGCAAACCCTGAGATGACCGAACTCACCCGCATGATGGCTGAAATGAGCAAAAGTATTATGCTTCTCGCTTCAAACCAACAACAACAAGTTAAAGCGGTTGCTAATCCTTGTGAAACATGTGGCGGTCCTCACTCATACACCGATTGTCCTTTGACACAAGGAAATCCGGAAAATGTGTATGCTGCTTACGGTAATTATTCACCGGAAAATTACCAAGCTAGACAACAAGAGGATAGAAATCTGCTGAGCTACCGATCCAACAATTACCTTTCACCCGGTTTTTCTCCTCAAAACCAAAACCCCGCCAACAACTACAATAGGAGCAACCAAATCCCACCTCGTGCTTCTAACCCTTATCAACCACCCACCCAACAACACCCACCCATTAATCCCGATGTTGACACCATCATGAGAACTCAAGGTGAGCAAATCAAGAATCTACAGAGCCAAATAATCAATTTGAAAGTTGATATCTTGAAGCAAGGTAATGACATCAGAACCGAGGTTCGTGATAATCTTCAATCCTCCTTCATCACTCAAACAACTGAATTAAAGAATCTGTTGGATAGTTTCTTGCCCGAAGCTCAACCTTCTTCTTCTTCGGGTTCTCTACCTTCAAACACCGTCACTAATCCGCGAGCTAATGTGAGTGCTATAACTACGCGTAGTGGAATTACCATTGTCAATCCACCTAGCCCACCACCATCATCTACACCTCCTCCACCACCATGTATCCCTACTCCACCTACACCTAGTATTAGTACACCATTACCGTCTCCGCCTCGTCATGACGATGTATCTCGGAAAGACCCTTCAACATCACAACCTTTACCAACCACACCTTCACCGTCTCCCTATCAACCCAGAATCCCATACCCTTCTCGCATAGGCAAGACCAACGAGCTAACCAAGAATGACTGTCAAGTATCGAAATATGTGGATATGCTATCTAAAATGACCATCAACATTAGCCTTGTTGAAGCACTTTGCCACATGCCGAAATTTGTCAAAGCATTCAAGGAATTGCTTAGCAAGAAGGAGAAGCTGATTGAACTCGCCAACACACGCTTAAATGAAAACTGCTCTGCAGTTCTTCTTAGAGAACTTCCGGAAAAGCTTGGAGATCCCGGTCGTTTTGTGTTGCCTTGCGTTTTCAACAAAACTGAAGAATTTACTGCCCTTGCTGATCTCGGGGCTAATATTAATTTGATGCCACTGAGTGTTTGGAAAACACTTTCATTACCCGATCTCATTCCAACAAAGATGACTCTCGAACTTGCAAACCGCACTCTCGCTTACCCCGTTGGTATAGCCGAAGACGTGTTCATCAAAGTTGGCACATTTACTTTCCCGGTCGATTTTGTCGTAGTTGATTATGAAATGGACCCTCGTATTCCTTTAATACTTGGTCGGCCATTCTTGAGAACCAGACGAGCTTTAGTAGATGTGGCCGAAGGTGAGTTAATCTTACGAGTCGGGGATGATTCAAAAGTTTTTAAAATGGGGAAGCTTACAGGCAAATCCTTTGCAGGCCGAGAATCAGTGAATATGATAAATGTGCTCGATGACTTTGTCGTCTACGACAATCCTCTATTCGACTCTTCCACTGATTATCCACTCTTTGAAGATAATGTGGATGATTGTCTCCCTACTTTGGAACCTGCTCCCATTTATGATTCACCACCGGTCTTTGATGCTTATGATGATGATGATTCTAGCTCAGATTCGGATGATTTTGATTGTACTTCTGAGTATCCCGAGCTGCCCAATTTCGATGATTTTGATGAGGCCGATACTCTCTCGAGCGATTCTTCACATGCTGACGATCCTCCGCCATCACTCGATCCTACTTTGGACGATTATTCATTTGAGGAAGATTTCTCTGAATTTCTCAACACATACTTCCCTCATGAGAGTGATGCTACTCCTTTGGACTTTGAAGATTATCGTCTTGATCCTACTTTGGATTTGAAGAGCATTTTGTCCAAGGAGAAGAAACCGGTCGACACCGAAATCCGTTGCACTTATGATTTGACACCTCTTTGTCTTCCTTCTGAGGACGAGGTTGTGCTTCTTTGCGGATCTTCTTCACACTCGGCTGAGCCTGAGTGCTATTTTCCCCTGAAGGAAAAGGTGTTCGACCCCGGTATTGAAGTCTTTAAGCCATCTCAGTATCCACCTGATGAAATAAAAGGAAAAATCTTTGGAAATTTTGAAGACATGCTTGCACCACTTCCTACTTGCTTCCACCGTGCTCCGTCGCTGCTTAAGGGAACCTTGCCTACTCTTCTTTGGCTTGCCTTGTTCGCCTTAAGCTCTTGCTTATTGATGGATGAAAACTATGTCTTTGATCCTGGTGGATATGTTTCATGCTTCTTCCGTTGATGATCAAGGTCGAGTCAGGCTCACGACTCGGTAAACAAAAACCAAGCGCTTCTTGGGAGGCAACCCATGCATCTATCTTTTCGCTTTCTTTACCATAAGTGTAGGGGGGACCCTTTGGATTGCTATTTCCTCTCCTAACTTCTTAATCAGGGATTCGAGCTTCAATGATCCACTCTTGATGATTCTTGACGACCCGTGATTCCGTGTTCTACTTCTTCGTGGTTCTATCCTAAACTCTTTTCGATTCACTATTTTATATATTTTCTCAATACTAAAATAGGAATCTCTTTAGTTGTCTTTTCCTTAGCGAGATTTAAACAACGTGCACAATGTCCTAAGTGTAGGGGAGTTTAATCCCACATGCTTAAACATTGAGGACAATGTTTATCTTAAGTGTAGGGGGGACTTCTATCGAAGTTAAGTGGTCTTTTCCTTGTTTTTGTCCTCATTTTAACCGGAAAATCAATTTTTCGACATTTTTCAAAATTTTTGATCTATTTTGGCCTATTAGTTTTTACCGTTGTATAGTTATTTTCCTTCTTTGCTAGAATAAATGTTTAATAAGTGGTTTTAATTTTCAAACATTGTGAATCTTTTGACTCAACCCGAGTTTACTCTAGCTAGTATCCTTAACGTGTTTAAGTCAAGTTTTGCTAGGCTTTTATATAGGGAGCTATAAAACGCGAAAGTCTTAACTCTCACGGGTTAAGAACAAGAACTTTTCGCAAGCTCCTATAATTGATCCTAGAGAGTCGTTTATCAAGGGAACTTTAAGATGCTATTTCTAAACTTGAAAGAGTCTAAGAATTTGCAAGATCCTATAGGCGACTCGAAAACCCAAAACTTTGATTTAATAGGCTAAGTATCCACGAGTCTCATTACTTGAGATTTTAAACTGTGGAGAACGAGAGATGATAGAGCCAATTATAAGTCCGGTATTCTTTCGTGAATTTATGTGAGTTAATTATAAGCCTATTCTCCCATCGCTTGCTAATAAATTTATCTGCTAATAAATAAGGTTGTACGATTTGAAAAGTTACTTAGCTTCTAGCCCAAGATCGTTTAAAAGTTGCTCGGTATGGATTAGAGTTCATAGCCAAGGCATAACTTATTGAAGCGGGACGCGAAGATTGGCGAGTCCGAAAAGGCCCTAACAAGGCATGAGGGCTATATTTTGTTGCTAAAGATCCAAAGTGATGTGAAGAATCATTTATCGAAAATCAATATGAAGGATCGAGACACACGACGTAAAGCAAAACTCCCCAAAAGTCATGGAGAAGTGTATCCGAAAAGACCCTAACAAGGTATGAGGATAAATAGATCCAAGTCATAAAAGGAGGCGGATCGTTGTATATCAAAGCCCAAAATAAAGATTAGAGAAAAATGAAGAAGTCGTGGTCCAAGTATGAATCTCTCAAAACTTCTAGTGAAGAAATTCCAATTATGAAGAGAAGACCATTATTTCATGAACGTCTCTCAAGATTTGAAGTATGAAGTCGCTGCCAAATATCGGTCCGAGAAAGGTCTCAAATCGCGAAACGAGTTATGCCAAGATATGAACTTTATGAGGTCCCGAGAAGCAGTTTTAAAAGATTTGGTCCTTTAGCTAACTATTGATTAAATCGTTCACTTTATTTTCAGACTAAATAACTATCGAAATAAGTCAAACAATGCATCCTCGTGATCATTCAAGACAACAATAAAATATAAGAGATACCCCTAGGAATAAGGGAGTCTAAGTGAATAATTGGCCCACATGAGTTCGTGTTAGTCTACTAACTTATAATAACAATGATCTCGTTTTTAAGCTTGGTTTGGAGAAAGTGAAAACTTGAGGATGATTATTATTCATAACATTTTCAAAACCCAAGGTATGCTTTTGATTTCTTTATTTTGTATGATTTCAAATAAAAGCCAACATGGATTGATTATGATGAAAAGTGTAATCTTGCTTTGTAACTAATGCATTGCATGAGGACATTGCAATGGTCAAGTGTAGGGGATTTGATAGGTGTGTCAACACCCATCTTTTCTACCACTTAATTACAATAATAACCGGACCAAAACGTGTATTTTATGTCTTTTATGTCGGAATTATGCGTGGTTTGTGTTTTTGTTGTGATTTAGGATGAAAAGGTGCAAAGTGGAGAAAACACGGACATTCACGGGCATTTACGGAATTTTATTGAAGAAAAGGATGAAAGACGAAGTCAAGAAGTCAAGAGTGCAAAAAGAACGGAAGTCCACGACCAATTCTGAAGATTTATCGAAGAATAAGTCAAAAGACGGAAGTCTATCAAAAGCCAAAGAATTCAAGTCTATTTTATTGAAGAATTTAAAGACGAGTTCGAAGAAATCCCGAAGCCAAAAGTCCCTTAAGTCCAAGTTTAAAGAAGATTAGAAGAAAAGGACTAATGACGCAATTAATGAAGATTAATAAAAGGAGGGACTTAAGCTTGTAATTAAGAAGAAAAGGAAAGAGGGGAGGAAGCTTCCTTAATCCCCCCTATAAATAGTCATTAGGATAGTCATTTCATTTTGTTGGCTAAGTGTGACAATTAGCTCTTCCATCATTTACTTATCTTGTCATTTAATTTCT
Organism: Glebionis coronaria; assembly: GCA_025667525.1. Classification (NCBI taxonomy): domain Eukaryota; kingdom Viridiplantae; phylum Streptophyta; class Magnoliopsida; order Asterales; family Asteraceae; genus Glebionis; species Glebionis coronaria. Next base: position 188,193 of record JANFOE010000194.1, read on the forward strand.
TGTCAAATTTAAATAACTTGTCTTGCACCTTAAATTCATTTAATTTCAAGTAAGTTTTCATTTAATTATTGTCAATCTTTACTTTATCTTGTCAATCTCTTATCTACCTTTCTTAATCTCTTATTTATGTGTTTATGTTTATGTTCATGTTCATGCTTTTATTTTGATCCAAGTGGTTTTTGATTATTGTGGTTAAAGTTGTTTGATTTCGTGTTTTTAATTGTTTGTTGATGTTTATTTGTTGATTCGTTACTGTTTATATTTATCCGTGTGTTTGATTTTGGTTAATTTGTGTTTATATCTGCTGTTACTGTATCTCCTTGTTCTTCGGGGTTGTTTGCTTTGTTTCTGATCTTTCCAGGAAAAGTTCCGAACCAAGAAGGAGGGAAAGCGCTCATTCGGAACTTCTAAAGTTCCGAATCAAGGCTTCATTCGGAAGATTTTAACTCAACAAAACTTCCGACCCAAACTTGTTCATCCGGAACTTTCAAAGTTCCGGACGAAGTGAAAACTTCCGAGCCAAGAGTATTCGTTCGGAACTCCAAAGTTCCGAACCAAGGGTTTCATCCGGAACTTCTCAAAAGTTCCGAATCAACTCAAAGTTCCGAATCAAGGACCATGTTCCGAATCAAGGCTTTTCATTCGGAAGTCATAAACTTCCGGATCAAGGGGCAACTTCCGACTCAAGGGGTGTTCATTCGGAAGTTCTAAAACTTCTGAATCAAGGGGCTCCATTCGGAAACTTCCGAATCAAGGGGTGACCAAATAGTTCCGAATCAAGGCATAATTTAGAGTTCCGAATCAGTAAAGTTCCGAACAAAGGATTGTTTTGGATAAGTGACATATTCAGATCAATTAGTTCCGGATCAAGGATTTTGGTAATATTCCAAGTGAAGAAGAATCATTTCAACCGAAGGTGACATTTAGGACGAGTGATTATTCCAAACGAAGGTTTATTCCGAATGAGTTGTATTCAGGTTCTTATTAGTTTTTTGTCTTTGATTTTCATTTTCAAGCTTTATTTTTCTTGCCTTTTATTTAATTGCACCTTAAGATTATTTGCCTTAGTTTTATTTCAGATTTGCCTTAGTTTTAGTCGCATTTTAAGTTTGCCTCAGATAGATTTAAGTTTACGTCATTTACTTTAGCGCCCTTTAATTTTAGTCCCGTTTTTAAATACTTGCACCTTTATTTTAATTAGACTTAGATTTACTTTACGAGCACTTTTACTTTTATTGTTTTGCACAATTTATTTTAAACACTACAACGACACATCTTTGTTCCACCAAAAACAATAGAGTCACATAGAGAGCCTAGATCAATTCGATTAGACCAACACAACGAACTTAATTTTTAATCTTTTTAATTAGGTAAAACCTAGTTATCATGGATCAACAGCAGACAAAATATATAGCAACAGATAAAAGATTATCGTTACATTTATTACATGATTGAAAGTGCAAATAGTATTAAAATAGTCTTTAACATTGTTCAACAGTTTGAATTATTCCCCATTTTATAAAACCCCAGATGAGCTCTATAAATGCAGCCTATCATGTTGCTTGACTCCATGCACACCAATACCTGCTTCAGTTTCCTGAGAAAACATGCTTAGAGAGTCAACATAAAGTTGGTGAATTCACAGGTTTAATAAAATAAGTTTGGACAATAAACATTCACTGAAGTAGTAATGCACAAAGCGTGAATACTTAAAAGTAATTAAATTCCCATATTGCCTGAAACTGAGACTTGACAGTTAATTCCTTAACAAATAAGGACCCTTCGCCTTATAAAAAGTCACCCATAAAAACTAATAAGTGCTACATGTGAAACATCTGTTGTCCTGGCCTAGGCACAGTGAGTATGACTCACCCAGATGGGGACGGTCAATCCTAAATAGATCTATTTATAACATTCAGGTAATTCAATAATTCTAACAGTTTCAGATGCACGGGTCATGCGGGTTCATCTACAATAGGCAATGTAATCAAAGGTTTCGCAGTTCAATCCGTCTCCATAAAATAAAATATGTTGCATGTTTTCTTCCCTATTAAAAGGTTTAAAAGTTTGTCAATATATAAAGTGGGGCCATGAACTCACCTCAGTAGTACAACAATAAGTCTGTAGATAAATCTGATAAGGATGCTCACGATACAATCAACGACCTAAATAATTATAAGGTCTCAGTAAATGCATAACATAATGCATAAAAGTTTCAGATTAAATCTGTGCATGCTTATACTGGTTTTAAGCATTTTATTATGATACTTGTATTTTTCAGTTCATCGTTGTACAAGTTATAATAGTATTTATTTTAAGTATAAAATAAATAATAAGGTTAAATTAATTAATCCATTTAATTAATATTTTGTACTTATGTTTTTTATAAAACACTTTAAATATTTATAAAAGGTAGTTTTATATATATATATTTAAAGTAATAGAAAATAATATAATTAATATATTTATTTTATAAGTTAATCATTTTTAATTTATATTTAATATATAATGAGGTTTATACAACGTATAACATTTAAATTCCACGTTTACGTAGCGTTTATAATTATTAAATTATAAGTTCGGAAAAATAACAATTGTTACGTTTATTTAAGTTTTACGTTTTAAATGACGGGTATAAATATATAGAAATTTTAGGGTTCGTTATACTTTGTATAATTTACGTTTTAGTCCTTCTATTTAAATAATTACCTGTGGTTAAATTACTTTTATACCCCTAGGGTTTCTAAGTCTTTCATGTAATTACAATTTTGGTCCCTCCCTAGTTACACGTTTAACTAGGGTTTGTTTAAGTTTCGTTAAATGGAAAAAATGGTCCCTAAAGTATTCGGCTTATATTAGGGCTTATTATAGTTTCACAAGTTGGCATTTTTTGGTCCTCCACATTCGGCTAATATTTAGGTTTGATATTAAGTTACACAAATGCCCCTAGGGCTTGTATAGGTTTTGGCTTATGTCACAAATAGTCTCTAGGGTTACTTAGGGCTTGATAAAGTTTGTTAACTTGGCATAAAAGGTCCCTAGGGCTTATACTATGTTTCGTTATATAACAAATGAGATCCCTAGGTTTTCATAAGTTTACACAAATTACCCTAACACCATATTAATTCCATTTAAGTCCTTTTTATCACCTTAAAGTTTCAGATAGTGTTCAAAACACACCCTTAACTCTCGGCAATTTACAAAAGTGGTCATATAGTTTATATTTTTGGAAAATAAGTTTCTACACTTGTTTATTTAGATCCCTATACTTTGTAAAATTATAAATCCAACCCGAAAGTATTATATTTTCCATTTTAACCCGAAATATCATAAATTTACTATTTTAACCCAAAGTTTCATAGATCTTGCATTTTATACCAAATATTTATAGATCTATTATTTTAAACCCAAAACTTTACAAAGTTACATTTTTTACACTAAAAGTTTTATAAAAAATATTTTATTTAGTGACAATGAATATTTATTTAGGAAAATTATTATCGTGAGCTTAAAACTAAACCTTATAAAGCATAATAGTGAACTTATTATTTTAAGGCACCTATAAACATAGATCTAGTGTTTCTAGTTACATCTAAACATTACAAGATTACCCAATATGGAAACATGGGCTTAAACCCCTCGTCCAAAATCATGCATGCTTAGGTTTCCATAGTTTTTCAAGTTTAACTAGATCATGGTGACATGTTCTTCATGGTTGATAAGTTTTTACATCATTTTAAGCCATAGTAAAAATCAAGTCGTGACTTATTATTGATTTAGGGTTTCATATACTTGTTTCAACATTAACTTTTACTAAGAATCACCATGTGTATGTTAATATGTATGAAAGTAAATGTATAGAAAGATAGGTTTTAGATTTGACTTACTTGTTTAGATAGGTTTAGGAGTGATAGGAGAATGAGTAAGAACAAGTGACAAGCTTTCAATAATGGAGGTCTTGGTGACCTAAAACAAGCAGTGGGATTCAAGGAGAGCTTCTAGGGCCTCTTTCTTGCTTCAATGGTCAAGGTACTTGTAGGATGAGCAAATGATTAACCTTTATGTAGTATGAGACATAATCTAAGAGTAGTAAATGAGGTTGGAGGTTTATTAATGGTGGAAAGGTGTTTAGCCGTAGGTTTTTAGAGAGAGAGTGAAGGTGATGGAGTGAAATGTGTTTGCAAGTGGATTGTGTTATGGGTTGTGTGTGTTTCGATTAAAAACAAAGAAAGAGAGAGTATCCAATTGGATCTTGGTACCTAGTACCTTGTATATTACAAATATACACAAGATTTGGTTTACGATACTTGCTTGTTTATTTCCACATGCTCCAAATAGCAATTGACTTTTCTTCCACAAATGGGCAATGTTGCCGTGTGTTTATGGGTCAAAGGGGGACAAGAAGAGAGTTGGTATAGTGTATGGGTATGGTGTGTGTAAGTAGTGTGTAAGAAAAAGGCATGGTTAGTATAGAAAAGCATGGTTTAGCATAGTGTATTAGTGGAGAATACACTTGATTATACTAGTAAGTTAGCTAACAAATGATGATAGTGTAGACATGTATACATGTACAAAGCATGTATATGCATGTGGGAGGGTTTTTGATAAATTTTGTCAAGTGTTGTATGAGAATAATAGACCTTGTTTAATATTGTATGTATTTGTTGAGTTGTAGGTATTTTTGTTGAAGCTTTTAGGTAATTTAGTGAAAGTGTATATTAAACACATCACTATAATTATTTTACTTAAATAAAGTAAATAAATGACAATGTAAAATAATGTACATTGTTTTAAGTGTTAGGTGTTTATTCATTTTAGGTAATATATGTAAATATGTACATATAAAAATAAATCCACGTACTTAATAAATAAATTAAGTAAAGTTACAGTTTATCTCAAAAATATGTACTGAGGTGATGAGTTTATTATTCAATCAAGTGGCCAGTCAGTTGTGTCACAGTAGTCAATAAATGACTAAGAGTTCATATAAATGTAAAATAAATATGAAAGGTAGTATGACAAAAGGTATATGATAAATAATAAGTCATATAAAAGTAAAATTATATAGATTCCAAAAATAAATAGTACAACAGTTGACAAAGTCAATAAGGTTAAATCAGAGGTTTTACAAAGAGCATGTCTTCTGGAATCGATAATATTTACGATACTAGAAATGTCATTCAATAATGACACGAGGTTGTAAATAAAGTTCGAGCAGAAGTTCAAATGTTTAAAACATGCTCAAAATGGCTTGCTATTATTTCAGATAGTAACCCTCTTTTCAAATTAAAGTCAAGCATTTCACCAAAAAGATGTGACTCAACAACGGGAATTAATTTTCTCGGGCACGGTTTACTTTATAACCATGTAAGGGATTTGATGTGATCGTGATAGTATAGTGATAATTAAGATACGTTATAGGGTAAATTAGAAAATTACCTTTAGGAAACAGTAATAGTCTAAAATTACCAAAGACGAATTCAATTAAACACGTGATGAACCAAGTTCGTTGTACACGAATATCTTATGAATTTGAGACGTTTAGTGTCGATTTGGACAATTGATTCGAATTGGTTTTCGGTTTATAAACTAAAAATTAAATCTACCAATTTAAAACTTAATTTTATCCTAAAGTGCATGAATCGTAAACCCCCAAGCTATTTAAAGATAAATATTTAAAGTTTAAAGCTGTTTTAAAAAAAATTAAACTATTTAAAAATCTATTAAAATTTATTCTATTTAATTTTAAATAACTCTTACACTATTTTAAAATCTATTGAAAACTATTTTACTACTACAAATTTAATTAAATCTAATTTTATTTAAAACTAATTAGATTCCTAGAATTAATAAAAACATTTTCATTTTATTTTGAAACTATTAATTATTATTAAAAACTCAAAATTACTTTAATAAATACATTAATTAAAATTTATTAAAAACGGAAATTAAATCAAAGCACAACTTAAATCCAAATCTGCCAGCAGCAGATCTGCTATATTAATTAAGTGATAGAAAATAAACTCAAAAGAGCATGTTAGCTCAGTGGTAAACGTGTGAGGCCTGTGACCGGGAGGTCACAGGTTCGAGTCCTAGGAAGGACATAATTTTGTGAATTTTTTAGACTGTTAAAGTTAAACTCCAAAGTCACATGAGTGACTTTTTTACACAAATCTTATGAAAAAACTGATAAGGATATCAGCTATTGAGGTTATCAGATCAAAGGAATCAGATAGCTTATAGCTAAAACAATAATACAGCAAGAACACACAAAGCAGCGGAACAAGCTTAAATTCAGCAAGTTAATTATATCAGCACATCTTAGAACACAACCAATGTAGAAACACAAATCGCAGGCAAACTAAATTAAAATCTACACCCTACTCATAGCAGTTCTTAAAACAAGAGATCTAATCATATGAAGCAGCAAATACTCAAATAAAGCTCGGTCAAATTCTACATCTAACAATTTCAAGTAACCAATTAAATCTGACTGAATTCAATCAGCAAGGAACGGAACACATGAAAACTCGAGAATCAGACATAGCAGCACAAGAAGCTAACAGAGCTTATAATAGCTATAAGTCTATCAGTTAACAAAATTTTTCAGCAATTATTCATTATAAGCGTAATACAGCATTCAGTAACTGCAACTTGATCATGTCAAAGCATAAATCAATCTAATTTAGGAGATTATCAATTACCAATCATGAAAATAGCTGGTGCATTGGTCAACCCAAATGGCATAACCTGGATTTAGTAATGACCGTAACGGGTTCTAAAAGCTGTTTTTGGAATATCTTCCTCCCTGACTCGTAGCTGATGGTATCTAGATCTCAAGTCAATCTTGGAATACACACTTGACCCTTGCAGTTGGTCAAATAGGTCGTCAATGTGAGGAAGCGGATAACGATTCTTCATAGTTAACTTATTCAGCTCTCTGTAATCGATGCACATTCGAAAAGAACCATCTTTCTTTTTGAAAAATAACACAAGAGCTCCCCAAGGTGAGGAACTGGGTCGAATGAATCCTTTGTCAAATAGTTCTTGAAGTTGCACAGCTAGTTCTTTCATCTCTGATGGTGCCAACCAGTATGGAGCTTTAGCTACAGGTGTAGCTCCGGGAACCAAATCAATTTGAAATTCTACTTGTCGGGTCGGTGGTAAGCCTGGCAACTCATCAGGAAAGACTTCTGGAAAATCTCGGACGATGGGTACGTCGTTGATTTGCTTCTTCTTGGGCTTTTCTTCTTCATCTGTTTGGGAAATATGGGCCAAGAAGATAGGACATCCTCTCAACAAATATTTCTGAGCTTTTGTACAAGAGATAACACTAAGTATAGTGTCAGTGAGGTCGGTGTTACCGTCCCCTCGAATGATTAGAGTTTCGTTTCCCCATGGAATACGGACTAGCTTTTTGTCACAAACAATGACTGCGCGGTATCTCGCTAACCAGTCCATGCCAATAATAACATCAAAACTACCAAGGTTTATGGGGATAAGGTCAATATTGAACGGATGCTTGGAAAGATTTAAGGTACAACCTCTAATGATAGTGTCGGCATCTACAATTTTACCGTCAGCTAATTCCACGGAGTAACGGTGATCTAAGCTTGCAAGAATAACTTCTAGTACTTGGCTAAATTCAGTGGATATAAAACTTCGGTCTGCTCCAGTGTCAAACAAAACAGATGCATAATGATTGTTCAATAGAAACGTACCAGTAATGACATTTGAATCGGGATTGGCTTTTGCATTGCCGACCACGTACACTCTGGATGAAGCCCCTCCACTGTTCTTGTTCTGGTTGGCCCGCTTAGGGCAACTTGGTCTCACGTGTCCCGGTGCTCCACACTCATGGCACACAACTCCCTTCTTGGGTCCATTTATGTTTCCTCTAGTAGCGTAGTGGTTCCCCTGCAGTCCATTCTCGTTCCCACGGGCATTGTATCCGCCCCTGTTGTTGTAGTTCCCAGTGTTTTGAGTGGGTCGGGCCTGAGTGACAGCATTAACTCGACATGTTTTAGCAAAATGACCCACTTGTCCACATCAGTAGCAGGTCTGGCATGGGCTATCAACAGTATGATGATAGTTGCACTTTGAGCACAAAGGTTTGGCGCCCACGTACGAGTTAGCTCCTGTAGAGGTTGCACTGTAAACTTGCCCAGCATTCTGCTTCTTAGGATTCTGCTGGTGCTGACTGCGGAAATACTCGTCTGTCTTTCGCTTGTTGTCAGTCTGCCTCTCGGATTTTGTTTATCAACTCAGTAGCGAACCCAATGGAATTCTCGACGGTAGTAGGTCGAGATGCGAGCACACTGTCGTGAATGGCGTCTGGGAGTCCACCCACATACTTCTCAATCTTATCTTCCTCCTCCACAAACATTCTGGTTCACATTAGGGTCAACTCTTGGAACCTTTGGTTGTACGCAGTGATGTCATTGTTCCTTCATCTGAGATCCCACAATTCGATCTCCAATTTCTTCATTTCTCCCCTTGGACAGTATTTCTCTTTCATTCTCTCCTTCAGCTTAGTCCAGTTGAGAGCATAGGCAGTATCGTGTCCAAGAGGAGCAACAACAGAGTTCCACCAAGTAAGAGCACTCTCAAGTAGGGTGCAGGTGGAAAACTTCACTTTGTTCTCTTCTGCACAGTCGCTGATGCGAAATACCGTTTCCAACCTCTCAAACCACTGCATCAGTTCCACCACTCCTTCTTTTCCCTTGTAGTAGGAAGGCTTACATTTCAAGAAGTCCGGGTAAGAGCAACCCCTGGTGGTTTGATTATTCCGGCGGTTGTTGGAGTTTTGACTATCGTCTACGTTCCTACTGGCAGCCATCGCAGATGCGATGCCTTGATCAATCATTTCCCTTAGTTGGGCAGCAGTGACGTTTTGGGTAGTGTCGACATTTTTGGGGTTCGTTCTAGTGATTACCATTTTTCTATAATTATACACAAAAATTAAATCATTAGTTCAAGGTGTTAGCACAGTTTTATATAATTACACGAAAAGAAATTCATGCATAGACTTTGCAACAAATTGGATAACCTGTTTAAAGTTCATAATATAATACAGTATATGATATAATAAAAGCTAATGAGTACATGCCATAAGTCTAGAATAGGAATACAGTACAAAATGCAAAACCTGATCCAAGACAAAGCACAACCCGCCTGTCTGGGATGGTGGTACATGAAATCTAAAGTACATCATCTATGAATCCCTAATTTAAATAGTATAGTACAAAGATACAACTGACTAAAGAAAAGTACAAATACATGAGGTCCTATACCATGATAGCCGGGATGCAACCCTAATAGCTTATCATGATGTACAAAATATCTAGTACTTCTAATCTACTGGTGCCTAACGGACTCCTCGGATACGGCTGGTGCCACGGGCGGTGATGAGACAGCTGGTGCCTACATGGCAACCTGTATCGCGGTCATGGCAGTCCTGGTCTCCTTGAGCAGTCGGAGTGCCTCTAGGAACTGGTCTCTGAGAGTCTGCTGAACTCCCCGGAGATGAGCGGTCTCTGACGTCAATTCCTGATGACGGACCTCCTGGAGGTCGAAGAAAATAGCAAGAGTATCCTCCATGCTCAAGAGGGCGGTGTGAGTGTCTTTCTGCTGGCTCTGAAGCAAGTAGATCTGCTCATGGAGGAACTCATTCTCATCCAGCAACCACTGGAGAGAATGATAAGTAGTAGACCACGCCACTCGTGCAGCGTGCACCTCAGCACTCACAATTCAAGATAGAAGGTCCTGACGCTACTGTAGAACGGCGCGCTCGGTCTGTCCGGCCGATAGCAGAGCAAGAATATCTGCTACATCCTGGGCCTGGCGTGCGGCCAGTGCCGTAATCTGGGCCTGAACAGGGTCAGCATGTCTAGCCCGGGAACCCTCACCGATCTCAAAAGTAGAATCGAGAGGTGCCTCGTACGTCCTCTTACGAGGTGGTGGAGACTCGGGTGCATGGTCCCGTAGAGAAGTCACTAGTGGTACAGGTGGTATAGCAGCAGGAGGCTGGACCTCTTCCCCAGCGGGGGAAACAGGTGGAATAGAGATAAGTGCCTCAATAGAAGCGGTGTCGACAGAAGTGTGACTATCACCTGAGTCACTAGCAGATAACCATCCACATAAGATGGTCGTCGGGGATACGGCAGCAGGTGTATCGGTAGGTGATGTCATGGTAAATCTGAAAGTAATATAGTTTTAATTGTCATAAATATAAACTTACTCAAGTTAAAAGTTTTGGGAAATAATAATTTAAAATTATATAATAGTGTCGTTTAACACTCGTCAATGTAAAGGTTACGTTAATACTTATAAGATTAATCAACCGGATGTTAACAATCAATGCACAGGCAATCACACAATCGATGTATGCTCTACGTTCTATATGCTTAACTATTCTTGTCCCGAAAATCCCAAAAGATTTTTAAAGCAATTATAGTCCAGATTATATAAAAATTTTATTTTTATATTTATTTTAATTTTTGTTCTAATTCTCTATAACTATTGCTCTAATACCATTCTGTGACACCCCCAAATTGAGTCAAATGCAGCGGAAATAATATTTGGGTGTCACGTAGGTAGATCAACAGCAGACATAATATATAGCAACATGTAAAAGATTATCCTTACATTTATTACATGATTGAAAGTGCAAATAGTATTAAAATAGTCTTTAACATTGTTCAACATTTTGAATTATTCCCCAGTTTATAAAACCCCAGATGAGCTCTATAAATGCAGCCTATCATGATGCTTGACTCCATGCACACCAATACCTGCTTTAGTTTCCTGAGAAAACATGCTTAGAGAGTCAACATAAAGTTGGTGAATTCACAGGTTTAATAAAATAAGTTTGGACAATAAACATTCACTGAAGTAGTAATGCACAAAGTATCAATACTTAAAAGTAATTAAATTCCCATATTGCCTGAAGCTGAGACATGACAGTTAAGTCCTTAACAAATAAGGACCCTTCGCCTTATAAAAAGTAACCCATAAAAATAATAAGTGCTGACATGTGAAACATCTGTTGTCCTGGCCTAGGCACAGTGAGCATGACTCACCCAGATGGAGACGGTCAATCCCAAATAGATCTATTTATAACATTCAGGTAATTCAATAATTCTAACAGTTGCAGATGTACGGGTCATGCGGGTTCATCTACAATAGGCAATGTAATCAAAGGTTTCGCAGTTCAATCCATGTCCATAAAATACAATATGTTGCATGTTTTCTTCCCCATTAAAAGGTTTAAAAGTTTGTCAATATATAAAGTGGGGCCATGAACTCACCTCAGTAGTACAACAATAAGTCAGTAGATAAATCTGATAAGGATGCTCACGATACAATCAACGACCTAAATAATTTTAAGGTCTTAGTAAATGCATAACATAATGCATAAAAGTTTCAGATTAAATCTGTGCATGCTTACACTGGTTTTAAGCATTTTATTATGATACTTGTATTTTTCAGTTCATCGTTGTACACGTTCTAATAGTATTTATTTTAAGTATAAAATAAATAATAAGGTTAAATTAATTAATCCATTTAATTAATATTTTGTACTTATGTTGTTTATAAAACACTTTAAATATTTATAAAAGGTAGTTTTATATATATATTTAAAGTAATAGAAAAATAAATATAATTAATATATTTATTTTATAAGTTAATCATTTTTAATTTATATTTAATATATAAATGAGGTTTATAAAATGTATAACATTTAAATTCCACATTTACGTAGTGTTTATAATTATTAAATTATAAGTTTGGAAAAATAACAATTGTTACGTTTATTTAAGTTTTACGTTTTAAATGAGGGGTATAAATATATAGAAATTTTAGGGTTCGTTATACTTTGTATAATTTACGTATTAGTCCTTCTATTTAAATAATTACTCGTGGTTAAATTACTTTTATACCCCTAGGGTTTCTAAGTCTTTCAAGTAATTACAATTTTGGTCCCTCCCTAGTTACACGTGTAACTAGGGTTTGTTTAAGTTTCGTTAAATGGAAAAATGGTCCCTAAAGTATTCGGCTTATATTAGGGCTTATTATAGTTTCACAAGTTGGCATTTTTTGGTCCTCCACATTCGGCTAATATTTAGGTTTGATATTAAGTTACACAAATGCCCCCTAGGGCTTGTATAGGTTTCGACTTATGTCACAAATAGTCCCTAGGGTTACTTAGGGCTTGATAAAGTTTGTTAACTTGGAATAAAAGGTCCCTAGGGCTTTTACTATGTTTCGTTATATAACAAATGAGATCCCTAGGTTTTCTTAAGTTTACACAAATTACCCTAACACCATATTAATTCCGTTTAAGTCCTTTTTATCACCTTAAAGTTTCAGATAGTGTTCAAAACATACCCTTAACTCTCGGCAATTTACAAAAGTGGTCATATAGTTTATATTTTTGGAAAATAAGTTTCTACACTTGTTTATTTATATCCCTATACTTTGTAAAATTATAAATCCAACCCGAAAGTATTATATTTTCCATTTTAACCCGAAATATCATATATTTACAATTTTAACCCAAAGTTTCATAGATCTTGCATTTTATACGAAAATTTATAAATCTATTATTTTAAACCCGAAACTTTACAAAGTTACATTTGACACTAAAAGTTTTATAAAAAATATTTTATGTAGTGACAATGAATATTTATTTAGGCAACTTATTATAGTGAGCTTAAAACTAAACCTTATAAAGCATAATAGTTAACTTATCATTTTAAGGCACCTATAAACATAGATCTAGTGTTTCTAGTTACATCTAAACATTACAAGATTACCCAATATGGAAACATGGGCTTAAACCCCTCGTCCAAAATCATGCATGCTTAGGTTTCTATAGTTTTTCAAGTTTAACTAGATCATAGTGATATGTTCTTCATGGTTGATAAGTTTTTACATCATTTTAAACCATAGTAAAAATCAAGCTGTGACTTATTATTGATTTAGGGTTTCATATACTTGTTTCAACATTAACTTTTACTAAGAATCTCCATGTGTATGTTAATATGTATGAAAGTAAATGTATAGAAAGATATGTTTTAGATTTGACTTACTTGTTTAGATAGGTTTAGGAGTGATAGGAGAATGAGTAAGAACAAGTGACAAGCTTTCAACAATGGAGGTCTTGGTGACCTAAAACAAGCCGTTGGCTTCAAGGAGAGCTTCTAGGGCTTCTTTCTTGCTTCAATGATCAAGGTACTTGTAGGATGAGCAAATGATTAACCTTTATGTAGTATGAGACATAATGTAAGAGTAGTAAATGAGGTTGGAGGTTTATTAATGGTGGAAAGGTGTTTAGCCGTAGGTTTTTAGAGAGAGAGTGAAGGTGATGGGGTGAAATGTGTTTGCAAGTGAATTGTGTTGTGGGTTGTGTGTGTTTCGGCTAAAAACAAGGAAAGAGAGAGTATCCAATGGGATCTTGGTACCTAGTACCTTGTATCTTACAAAGATACACAAGATTTGGTTTAAGATACTTGCTAGTTTATTTCCACATGCTCCAAATAGCAACTGACTTTTCTTCCACAAATGGGCAATGTTGCCGTGTGTTTATAGGTCAAAGGGGGAAAAGAAGAGACTTGGTATAGTGTATGGGTATGGTGTGTGTAAGTAGTGTGTAAGAAAAAGGCATGGTTAGTATAGAAAAGCATGGTTTAGCATAGTGTATTAGTGGATAATACACTTGATTATACTAGTAAGTTAGCTAACAAATGATGATAGTTTAGACATGTATACATGTACACGACATGTATATGCATGTGGGAGGGTTTTTGATAAATTTTGCCAAGTGTTATATGAGAATAATAGCCCTTGTTTAATATTATATGTATTTGTTGAGTTGTAGGTATTTTTGTTGAAGCTTTTAGGTAATTTAGTGAAAGTGTATATTAAATACATCACTATAATTATTTTACTTAAATAAAGTAAATAAATGACAATGTAAAATAATGTACATTGTTTTAAAGTGTTAGGTGTTTATTCCTTTTAGGTAATATATGTAAATATGTACATATAAAAATAAATCCAAGTACTTAATAAATAAATTAAGTAAAGTTATAGTTTATCTCAAAAATATGTACTGAGGTGATGAGTTCATTATTCAATCAAGTGGCCTGTCAGTTGCCAGAGTAGTCAATAAATGACTAAGAGTTCATATAAATGTAAAATAAATATGAAAGGTAGTATGACAAAAGGTATATGATAAATAATAAGTCATACAAAAGTAAAATTATATAGATTCCAAAAATAAATAGTACAATAGTTGACAAAGTCAATAAGGTTAAATCAGAGGTTTCACAAAGAGCATGTCTTCTGGAATCGATAATATTTACGATACTAGAAATGTCATTCAATAATGACACGAGGTTGTAAATAATGTTCGAGCAGAAGTTCAAATGTTTAAAACATGCTCAAAATGGCTTGCTATTATTTCAGATAGAAACCCTCTTTTCATATTAAAGTCAAGCATTTCACTAGAAAGCTGTGACTCAACAACGTGAATTAATTTTCTCGGGCACGGTTTACCTTATAACCATGTAAGGGCTTTGATGTGATCGTGATAGTATAGTGATAATTAAGATACGTTATAGGGTAGATTAGAAAATTACCTTTAGGAAACAGTAATAGTCTAAAATTACCAAAGACGAATTCAATTAAACACGTGATGAACCAAGTTCCTTGTACACGAAGATCTTATGAATTTGAGACGTTTAGTGTCGATTTGGACAATTGATTCGAATTGGTTTTCGGTTTTTAAACTAAAAATTAAATCTAGCAATTTAAAACTTAATTTTATCCTAAAGTGCATGAATCGTAAACCCCCAAGCTATTTAAAGATAAATATTTAAAACTTAAAGCTATTTAAAAAAAATTAAACTATTTAAAAATCTATTAAAATTTATTCTATTTAATTTTAAATAACTCTTACACTATTTTAAAATCTATTGAAAACTATTTTACTACTACAAATTTAATTAAATCTAATTTTATTTAAAACTAATTAGATTCCTAAAATTAATAAAAACATTTTCATTTTATTTTGAAACTATTAATTATTTTTAAAAACTCAAAATTACTTTAATAAAAACATTAATTAAAATTTATTAAAAACGGAAATTAAATCATAGCACAACTTAAATCAAAATCTGCCAGCAGCAAATATACTATATTAATTAAGTGACAGAAAATAAACTCAAAAGAGCATGTTAGCTCAGTGGTAAACGTGTGAGGCCTTTGACCGGGAGGTCACAGGTTCGAGTCCTAGGAAGGACATAATTTTTTGAATTTTTTAGACTGTTAAAGTTAAACTTCAAAGTCACAGGAGTGACTTTTTTACAAAAATCTTATGTAAAAACTGATAAGGATATCAGCTATTGAGGTTATCAGATCAAAGGAATCAAATAGCTTATAGCTAAAACAATAATACAGCAAGAACACACAAAGCAGCGGAACAAGCTTAAATTCAGCAAGTTAATTATATCAGCAAATCTCAGAACACAACTAATGTAGAAACACAAATCGCAGGAAAACTAAATTAAAATCTAGACCCTACTCATAGCAGTTCTAAAAACAACATATCTAATCATATGAAGCAGCAAATACTCAAATAAAGCTCAGTCAAATTCTACATCTAACAATTTCAGGTAACCAATTAAATCTGACTGAATTCAATCAGCAAGGAACGGAACACATGAAAACTCGAGAATCAGACATAGCAGCACAAGAAGCTAACAGAGCTTATAATAGCTATAAGTCTATCAGTTAACCAAATTTTTCAACAATCATTCATTATAAGTGTAATACAACATTCAGTAACTGCAATTTGATCATGTCAAAGAATAAATCAATCTAATTTAGCAGATTATCAATCACCAATCATATAAATGAAGCTAAATAACTCAGTTTCAAAATCATATGCTTACTAAACCATTCCAGCTTTTCAGTTCAACGCAAATCCTCAAACACATAAAAACGGAGAAGCTACTAAATCCAGACAAAATAAACAATATAAATCATTATACCTAAAACATATAGCTAAATATCCTTATCATTTAACAAAATTAATCTACAAACGTGAAAATTAAAAGATGACAGTGAACCTTATTGAAGATTTCCGTTGAGTAGAAGATCTGCGCTAAGCAGTCTTATGAAACCGAAACAACACCATCAACCACCATTAACATCACCATAAATCATTCGAACCAAATACACCATTTAAGGCCAAAACTATGCTTCGAACCAAACACCCTTATCAAAGCAGATCTTACTTAGATATTATAATCAAACCATTGGGGTTTGATTTTCTTTACAATTTTACTTAGATATTTCTTTCAACTATTAAGAAGTTTAATTAAATATCTTTTATATTAATAACATCAAATCAGACTGAGAAAGGAAATTATATTGAACTTTAACAGTTAACAACACACGAATAATTTTGACAGAATAAAATTTTTATTAATCAGTAGAAAGTAGTACAAAACTATTAAAAATGAAAATACGAATTTCCTAACTCTAATTTAACATTATAACATTAAGTAAAATTGGAATGCGTTTTACTGAAAATGCCAAAGGTATTTATAGGCTAACCGCCAGGTGTTGGGGGTGAGTTTGTTGGTGAAGATAATGATCTTGAGCCCTTGATTTCTTCATTCTTCTCTCTCATCTTGATCTAACGGCTGGAAAATGCACACTAGCACACGGATCGCCAATGTGGCAATCTGGTGTGCTAGTTGTGCTTCTTTGAAGCTGAGGTGTCACCTTTTGATTGGATGAGTGAGGGAGAATGAGCTGTTTTGGCCAATCACAGGCTAGAAGAATCGCCATGTCACACTAATATCTCCATCTTCTAGTTCCGAATTCATAGGGAATTAATTCCAAGCGCATGTGGTTTCACACGCATGGAATAGGAAACCCCCAATTTGGGTTAATTAGGGTTTTATGGTGAAAAGAAAATGGTAACTGGTTTATTTGTGTTGAGAGAGAAAGGTGAATACCTTGTTTGTATCGAAACGTTGAAAGTGTGTGAGTGTGTTAAAAACATTGACCAAGATAAATGAGTATTTAACTTAACCGTTCATAGTTAATTGTTAACCTAATGGGTTTTTAAAGCCCATATACTTCCATCACGTCTCATTGTCTATTGGGCTTTGGAATGGCCCAAGTTAATCAACCCCATCCGTCTCAAACATATGTCATTTGGCTTATAATGAATTTGGGCTTTGTAAATGAACTTTATACCCATAAATGAGCCTTCAAGCCCATTAAGCTAGTGTGGGTCCCACTTGACTATTTTATATTAAATCTACTAAAAAGGGACTTGTCTTGGCTACCTCGATCTTTTCTTCAAACTCGTGCCGGTTTTTATCGAATTTCGCGATCTTTGGTACCTACACACATGAAACACAAAACAAGCATATACAAGGCAATATTTAAACATTTTATGCATTATAAGCTCGTTTTATGGTATAAATGATATGAGTAAAATCACTCATATCAAACTCCCCCTTGCTAAGCAATTGGTGTGTCCTCACGCAATGATAGAATAAAACACTAACTACACCATTATTCAACTTTTGACTACTTTATTTTGCAAAGACATAATGTATTGCTTTCATTATTTGAAAAATAACTTTTAGGATCATAAAACTCAAATAGATTCATCGTCCTCGACTTTTTCACTTTTCCATGCTAAGTGCAAAAACAAGATCATTGTCAATCATAAGCCCCAAAATTAAACCAACTCATACAAGTAATTTGTGTTAAACTCAATCTCCTATTATTCCTAATTGTATCTCTAGATTTTATTTGTCATTCACCCAAAGGCTCATTTGACTTTATTTGATAATTATTAGTCCAAAAATGAAGGCAAGAACGGTGTAAACTCAACACTCAAAACCTAACCTCGACTTCAAAAACCGTTGTCACTAAAGAAAGCCCACATCAAGGATAACTTAACACGATTTGAGGGATAAATCCCCGGACCCGAAATTTGGCTAATATGGCTACTTAAAAGCAAAATTTAAAACCTCCAAAGTCAATTATGACTTATATGCTACATCATAACACCTTGTGGCTCTTTAAGATGCAATTGTGCTCCTTATTTAAAATCCACACCCTAAGGCTCCTTGGACAAAAATAAGGGAATTGACATCACCATCCCACCTTATGGCTCATGATGATGAAGCAATTTTTATTCAACACGTCCCCTTGACATACACCCTAAGGCTCTAATGACAAGGTTAGTGCTACATGACTCCCAGCCGTAGACTCCTAGAGAACATGTTTTTATTTATTCTTCTTTATTAATATGATATGTATAGTAAGCCAAATTTCCGCAATCCCATGATCAAAAGACCATGACGCTGACATCCTTAACGTGTTCTCACTTTAATTACAAGGGAAGAAAAAGAAGGAGTTACGAGTTAAGATATTAAGCCTAAACCGCTAAAAACTTCATTTATTAAGCAATTATTATTCAAGTGTGGAAAGTAAATACGAGGAGATTAAATCAAACACAAAAATACTTGCACAAAGAAGAGTTAATTTTAGAAACTTATGATTCAACTTTATCATCTCTTGTTCTCCATATTGTAAAATTTCAAAAATGTGAAATCAATGGATACATAGCCTATTAAATCAATGTTTTGGGTTTTCAAGTCATCTATAGGATCTTGCATCTTCTTATACTTTTTCAAGTTTTAGAATTTGCGTTTTAATGTTCCCTTGATAAATGACTTTCTAGGATCAATTATAGGAACTTGCAAAAAGTTCTTGTTCTTAAGCCGTATGAGTTAACACTTTCGCGTTTTAAAGCTCCCTATATAAAAGCCTAGCAAAACTTAATTCAAATACGTTAAGGAAAAGCTAAGGTAAAAACCGAGTCGAGTCAAAAATTATTTTTATTTTCACCAACGGAAAGCCTACATTCGTGTCAAAAGCACTTATTTTCTTTAACAAAACTTAAAAATAACACTAAAAATTTAAAATTTTATAGAAAAATGAGAAAAACAATTACGTTTAGACACGAAAAAAGCAATTGCAAGCGAATATATCGATTGACTCCCCCATGCTAAAACCAAACATTGTCCTCAATGTTTCTTAGCTCAAGAGTAACACCCCCTTGCTAAAACACGAAGAGTCTAATGCAAAATCCTAACATGGAAAGAGCACGCAAATCTATAAGCCGTTTATTAATTATGCGTCAAGATAAAACGTTAGTCGATAAAAATCAAAGGATAAAGAGTGTGCCCCCTTTGACATTCAAAGAATGGAAGATCAAGTGGACCGGAAAAAACCGAACACGAGAGCCTTCAAAAATAAGGGTCATACCTAAGATTCAGAACACAACAAAACACGAGCACGAGCTTGAAAGATTAAGCCTTATTAGTTGTTAGAAAATAGAAAGAAGATAGAATGTATGGGACTCTCCCACAAGGCACCTCGTTTTTTGTTAACCGAGTCATGAGCTAGACTCGATCCCCGCATTCATTTGTCCTTAGGGAAATTTTAAAGATCCGGGACAACATCCGTAGGTATGTCCCCTCCAAAGTTGTGACAATCCGTCAATTTATGGTTGATATTTTATTCTCAATATTTAATTGAAAATATTATTATATGAACTCACTTACTTTAGGAAGATATTTGGATTTACGTCTTGAAGTAGCATCGGCTACGTCTAAACCGGAGGATTGAACGTTACGTGCTTACGTTTACATACACCGTCTTTGGTGACAGTCCGACATTTCAGAAAATAAATTTATCCGTGAATATTATTTTGGAGTTTTAAATTTGTGTTGGTTCATAAACTCACAAATTTACGAGAAGAGATTAGGAATTACGATTTTATTTTAACGTCCTTTACGACTAAACCGGAAACCTTAGGATTACGTATTTACTTTTTCGAACTCCGTTTTTTATGAGACAATTTTTATTAGATTCGTTTTGTGCCGTTGATTCATAATTTATAAAAAATGTTTTTCGTAAAACGACCCGAGGGAACGCAAATCGAGGAAACTTGAATCGAGGAATACCCGTAAATTAGCGGGATGGGACAAAACAAGTTTATCCCACCCCACTCAAAAGGGAGGCCAACTAATGCCACCACATCACTTGATGTGTCAAACTTGTAACTATAGCTTACACATGTAAGCTTAAGCTTAACATGTAAGCTACATCCTCCACCAAACCATCAAAACCACTTCATTTTACCATTTGCTCTCATAACTCATGCAAACCACTCACCAAACTCTCTCCTCTATCTCTAAATTTCGTCCAAGAACAACCAAAGACTCCCATTTTGATCTTGTTTTAACCATGAAATCCTATGTTATTCATACATATGATGATGCCCTCTTGAAGCTCTATTGAATGGTGGTGATTATAACATCCAAAAAGAAGTTTCCTTGGTGTCTTGGGGCTGATTTTCCACAAGATGTTCATGAAGATACATGATCTTGAAGTTGATATTGGTATATCACAAGTTTTGCCATCTAAATCCGAGCCTTCTTCATCAACCTCACATTTTCATCACTATGGTGGTATAAGGATCATTCTTCCTATCCTTCTTGTTATTTTGATTATGTAATCTTGTATTTTCTTTTACTTATGTATATGTATATGATGATGAATGATGATTAAAAATATTGTGTGGGGATTTGGTGTTGATAAACATGGTTAAAAAGATGGAAAACCATATGTAAAGAGGTTAAAATCTTGCTTAAAAATGATGACTGTATAAAACAGTAAAGAAACATGTCATGAACTGATAAAATGATGAAGTAGAATGTATTTATAGTAAGCTATGGGTCTTGTACACATGTGAGAGTTGGCCATGCAATGGAATCATTGTAATGAGTGAGATATGATCAAAACAAGTTTAAGGTACAAATCTGAGTTCACTGTTTTGGACGATTTTTAGAAAATACTTAAAGGCTGATTCAACAGTAGCTATAAGAGAGTTAAATGGAGCACATATCATGTAGTTTATGTCATAAAAATTTGAGCTTCTATCTCCATATCGAACTCTAGATATGGCAGTTTTGGTGAACATGAAAATAAAAATCAGATTTTGGAAATTAAAGTATAATAGTATTATATATGCACTCAACTAAAAATAGTATAAAATGTGAATTAAAACCCACTAACTTATATAATACATTTATATAAATATGTATAAGGATAAATAAATGGAAATTTTATAAAAATGGTAGTTTGTTAAGTTTTATAAGTTATAAAACTATAAACATGATTTTTACGACTTTTTCGGCTAATACCGTAAAATTAACGTTTTTGTTAAATACAACTTAGATGGTTGGACCCGTCTAATGTAAACTTTATAAAACTTATATACTGATATATAAACATGTATAACAAGTAAAAACCGATAAAACCCGAACTATAGGACATACGGACATTAAGGAGCTAAGTAAACATATTGGACTAATAATTGGACTAAATAAGTTAAACACATATAAAAAGAACTTATTGGACTTAACCCATTTGGGCCCAACTTGTAAAGTATAGATACTGATAATATAAGTATGAAATGGATTAAAACAAGTTAAAGAACTTATAATAAGCTTATTGGACCTAAAACACGTAAATAGGTAAAACAAGAAAACTAGTATAAAAGTTATCGACACATAACACAAAAATGAGTAAATGAGAATATGTAAACCCACTTAATCATCATATATATATAATCATCATATGTATACATAATTGTTATTTTTATAAAGTCATTGGACATGAGTCTAAGATGAGTATTATTTGTCTAGGTTTCCGTGATTGAAGCACGTACCGTACGTCCGAATTGCCGATAACCCGCTTTCGCACATCAACGTGAGTTCATAGCCTCGCACTCTTTTAAATGTTTTTAAAAATGTTTTATAAACCCGCGAGGGAGATAACATGTTAGTTTTTATAAAATAGGACACCATTTGTCCCGATTGTTTGTTTATTGATTTGGACCCGAATGATTGTATGACCCTATGAATGATTAAAGGACCCGATAGATGAAATGAAAATGGATTATTAAAGTTAGGTTATGTCACTAAAAGTCCCATTAGCATGAATTGTGAACTACCGGGATTTGGTAGACGCTTGTGCATATAATAGTACTATTTGGGGACGATCACCCCAGTTCGCGCCTTGACGGTTGATCCCCGTCGTGCCACATTGATTGGTAAGCGGACTTATGTATGAGAAGATTTCCATAGCGTGACCTTTGTGACGACACACTAATTTAGATGGGCAAATTTAGTATCGGGTTAGCTACCCGTTGTTTGGTTTAGTAAGGTAACAATGTCATGCGGCTTATAATAATCCAAACTAACTAAATACTACTAGACGCACCGAATTACGATGTATTGCCTGACAAGCAATACAGGGTCATACTATTGATATTATGTTCGTGTTTTGGTTTTCATAACCATATTCATATAACGGTTTTTATTTTCATACAACGTCGTAAAACGTATTGTATGATGTTTTTACGACATTGGCTCGTATAATGATTTTTAAGGCAAATGCCTATATTATGATTTTCGATAAGGATTTGTATAAAAATGACTTTGGCTATTTTATGGCCTATTACAATGTTTTGTACAAAATGATTTTTGGTAATAATTTTATACCAAAGTTATATTGATGGAACTTAATAAACTCTATGAATTCACTCGGCGTTATCACTGACCTTTTCTTTTAACATGTTTTATCTCAGGTACTTGAAGGTAATTCTCGGGAAGACGAAAAGAATTCATGGCCCGCACTTAAACAATATTTTCCATTCAAATACTTTGTAAAACTTTGTATGAAATATAATGACTTGGGACCGATGTAACTTTGATATTTATGAATGGAAATGCTTTATTAATAAACGACGCGATTTTTATGCGTTGTCTATGATGTGAGTAATGTGCTATCCCGTAACACCAACTAGTCTTCCGCTGTATTGAGTTGTATAAATTTGGGGGTGTTACAGTTTGGTACGAGAGCTCTCGT
This sequence comes from Glebionis coronaria, assembly GCA_025667525.1. Lineage (NCBI taxonomy): Eukaryota > Viridiplantae > Streptophyta > Magnoliopsida > Asterales > Asteraceae > Glebionis > Glebionis coronaria. The sequence goes on from JANFOE010000194.1 coordinate 211,233, forward strand.
TTTAGAGAACGAAAGATTTTTAAAACCAAGGTTTTGAATAAAACATTTCAAAATCTTTTAAATATAAACATTTTTCTTAAAATGTCTAAAAATCTTTTGACTATAACGGTGCCGAAGAATTCCCGAGTTACCGACAAGGCCAGACTAGAAGTGTTATTTTAATATATATATATACAACTTGGATTATATATATATGATGTAATTTGATTACATGATTGTTTGATGATTATTTCTATATTTTTACGAGGTATTTATACGACGTAGATTGTCACAAGAAACCCTAACTTCCCTAGAAAATTAATCGAAGCTATTCTCGTAGGAATTCTAGCTATCCTAGATCTAAACCAAGTTGTGGATATTTATGATCCCAACAAATGGTTAATATTCATAGAAATGTTGATATTAGTTGATTGTGATATTAAAGAAGAATTGGAGAGATTAAAACTGATATCGATGTTATGACGGTCTTTCCTTATAGAGTGGAGTTTGACAAAACGTTACCACCTAGAAAGATGTCATCTGATTCGTTGTCATCCAATTCTTAAATTGAAATCGAAAGGGTGAATGTTGCACTTGAGGCTGTCATTGGAACCATTACCCAAAAGCCTCACGCCACTAATACCTTTCCGAGAAGTCTAATTGAACGTATGAGTCATCTCATACTAGTGACACATTTGATAATTGTTGTTGTAAGAGCTATAGGATTGGAAATTAAGTGTTGATCATATCGAGCTTTTATTTCCCTATTAAGGTTTATGAATAAGATTGAAAGTATTGGAAAATGAGGTAGGATATCGCATTGAGTATAAGTTGGTTGAAACTTGAATGAAGTAAAATTTAACTTGTATGGAATATGAGATTGTTAAGAGAAAGTCGTTAAGTTCTGTGATTGAATTATAAGGATTTAATTGATTGTAGGTTTGTGTTAAGGGTTGTTCCTAGACCATTGTCCAATGACGAAGATGCCCAGTGTCCAAGAAATAAATTGAAGAAATCTTCTTCTGAATTGGGACCGATGGATCTTCTGGGACAAGTGGAACACCTAATGACTCTTGTAGATTAGTATTTATTGTGGTATCTTTTAAAAATCCCTAACTTAACTGAGACATCAGTTGGTAGGATGAGTTCTGAGAATTGTATGACATAGTGACATGTATTGTGTTACGGTACAATTTGACTTGTTTGTGATTAATGAAAAGACTACCTTTGATTGCTAAATTCTACATGTATCGATGATATCTATCTTTTATTGCTTTATCCTAATGTTCGCATTAGTAATGCAACCATTGAACAAGTACTCATCTCAAATTGAGTTACGTTGTAGATTATTCTTTTTGAGTGCCATCGAGGTCATGAACCTCATGATTAATTGACTAAGCTCATTTCCAATCATATTGTTGTTAGTTCTTGGTGAACAACTTTTCATCACTCTTTTGCAGATCACTCATTGTTTTTATAAGATAAAACAGTATCATTTGAGGAAATTGAATTTTCATCACTATAAGGATTATTCAAAGTGAGATTTATAAGTGATTGTTATCGAAATGAAGTTGTTTATAAAACACCTTGGAAAACCTAATTGTTTTCATAACAAAGAAAATCTTTGTAAATTTAATTTTTGATCCTTATTTAAGAATTAAGCATAAAGATGTTTTTATTATAAACATGATGATAAAATTTTGACGAACTGAGTATTGCATCGTTAATCTTGAAATTGTATATAGTTGTGCGCCTACATACAATTTGGAATGGACCATGCAAGACTGATTAGTAGTCACCATAAAACTAATGAATAAACACTACATTTTCTTTGAAGATTGTGAAAGATTAAATTTTATGAGATCTGAAAGAAGTGAAAAATAGGGACATAGTGTTAGGGACACCTACATATGTGCCTGTAGCATCTATTCTGCTGAGTTGAATTTACTCATCTGTGGAAATTGTCTTATTTGACAATTGACAATTCTCTTCTTGTCCAACTCCCTCGTAGTGAGATTCTTAGGAAAAGTATCTAATTACCGAGTGTTGATACCCGACTGGATGTATTGACGTTCTTATCATTTCTTATGATTTGATTTCATTTGAATGACCTGGGTAACGATCCGAGGAGCTTTCGAATGCGTACTCAAATTATGAAAACATGGGATATATTCATATTCGTTAAATGTTTTCGTTTGTATCTGATTTGAAATTCTCTCCCGTAGATTATGCGTTGACCTTACTCTTTTTAAGGTTAGTTATGTCTCCTGAATTTGCGAAGGATTATGAGTTATTATTAGTCTTTTGAGAATTTCACATCTTATCGACGACAATGAAACTGGAAAGTTGATAGTGCCAGTAGAATGGATTGATTGATTATGACATGACGACATTGTCTTAATTGATGGGAACTCGAGTAGAATTCCCCTAAATGATAAGATGTTGATTATCAAAAGTGATCTAAATAATTCTTGATGGATGACCATATCCTGTATTAAGACTTGAAATATTACCATGAATGGTTGTGAACTAGTTATAGATATTGTAATCTAGAAAGAACCTAATATGATTTATTAAAAGATGTTTCTGTTATCTAAAACCCTAGGAAGTTTTTGTTGATGAGTTACCTAGAGTTTTGCCATTTAGGCAAGTTGAAATTGGTATTGATTATATTCTCGATGCTGCACCTGTGGCGTGTGCACTGTACGTCAGCACCATCTAAATTAAAGGAATTACCGTACAACTGAGAGAGTTGTCGGAGAAAGATTTTATTCTACCAAGCCTGTCATCATGAAGAGCTATGGTGTTATTATTCCTTATATTTATAGGTTACTGTGAACTGAGTAAATTGACAATCGAAAACGATATCCATAACTCGAAATGGAAGATTTGTTCGATCATTTACAAGGTTCTAGCAATTTGATCCACGGCATGGTTATCATCAACGTCGCATCTGCGAAGAAGATTATTTATTCCAATCACTACATCCGGTACTTGTAATGAATATTACGAGTTTCATGTGATGTCATTTGGATTGACTATACACATGTAGCATTCATAAATTTGGTGAATCACGTGTGTAGGCTGTAATTTGATAAATTCATACTCGTGATCATTAAGGACCATTTGTTTGTATATAAGAAGGAAGTTAATAATTATTTATAGATTGCCCTGAACTGACCGAACAATAAAAACATATACCTTGAATAATTAACATGAGATTAAAGACTTAAACCTTTACATTATTTGACTATGTGATTAATAGCTAATGGAATCTATACCGACTCTTCAAATTAGAGCCATTTAAGACTTTGGGTTTTACCAAAAAGAAAATGGAAATATGTTTTGACAAATGTTTTAACAAAGAACTTTTGAGGGATTGTTCCCTTATAACCAAAACATTTAACTAAACTTCTGTTTAGGGGTAAATGTTTTTGAATACCTTAAGACAACCTAAGAACGATTGAGGAAAACCATTTAAACCATAACTTGAAATTTGAAACGATAATTTTTTCCTTTTAACTAAGAAAATTTTGACCAAAATATAACCAAAGATTTTTACGAATCTTATTAAATATTTTTGATAAATCAACAAAAATCGTGTTAATTAAATTAAAATTTATTTTGAATATTTTCATATAATTGGACAAACTGAGAAAATTTAAAAATCTTTACCGTTTACGTTTCATAAAGATCGAATATTTAATATTTAATTAGTTGTAATGATTATCGATGCTTTAGACGTCGGATTGGGAAAAACTGATAAAAATAATATCTGAAACGAAACTGAAACTTAGAAAATATGACGAAAGGTGAACATAATTACCGACGCATTATGTAGAAAAGATAAAGAACCAATTAGGACATGTTCCTTAATAATGAAGGTGCAAAATAAATTGCCGAATGATATAAAAATAAACAATGTTTGTAAAAAGGAATAATATAGATTATAAAAGAGGTTCGCGGCTAATGTGAACCATTAAAATAGAGAAGCCAATAGCGTTAAATGTTTTAAAGGTCACTGGTGGTTGCCTAAATATGGAGATTGTGAGATATAGTTATGTTGGAATTTGTAAGTATAAGTATTCTATTTATGTCATTTATGACTAAAAGTATCTTTGTCTGAAGAAGTTGTACTGATGGAAATTATGAAGGCAGACATCGCCTCATACATTGGTAAACGTCTAGCTATTGCAAAGGTCATCATCTGAATTTGATTCGATTTGGGTCATCGTCGACAGACTGACCAAATCTACTAATATCATTCCTGTTAATGATAAATTCTTGATGAAGAAATCGACTCTTTGTATTTAAGGGAATTATGTAAACATAGTGTGCCTGTATCGAACATCTTTATCAAGATCCTCGCTTCGCATTGAATTTCTAGAGATTTGCTCAGAAGTCATTGAGAACGAACCTTGATGAGAGTACTATGTACCACCCCAATCGAAGGGACGAGGTAAAGTAACGATACAAAATATTATAAGTGATGTTCTAGGTTTGAATGATTGACCTTTGGTAATGAACCGTATAATCGTTTTCCTTCGGAAGGATTATCATTGATAATCATCGTATTAGGATTGAGATCGAATCTTGTTAGGATCTAAATATTAGAGCATCTGTAAGCCGGAGTTGGGATGAAGACACCCGACATACACCCATTGTGAGTTGGACATGTCTTTTAGGTTTAAGGTTTCCTATGATGGCGAACCTAACCTTACAAAATACTCGACCCGCGAGACCAGAAATGATTGTTGAAATTAGGATCTGATTATTGACTACCGATAGTGGGCAGGAGGTTATGTGAATATAAAAAGTAGATCTTGAAGTGCCAAATGGGTAGCGAAGTTATGCCACAATTTTTAACCTTGGAAAAATGAATTCATGATCTGACAAATCATGGGATATAAGTCCCCGTTGTATGGGACCATTGAGATGATGTAAAAGATTTGGTTTGAAAGGCATATAAGCTGGATCTACCCAAGGACTTCAAGAGCTGCGTGAATTATGTTTCGTAAATCAAACTTGATGGAATATCTATCAAGTGAAAATTTGATTGTTCTTAGTAAAGCTCAGATCGGCGAAAAGTTGCATTCATCAAAAACCCGTGAACATCATGGATAGAGAAAGTAAGTCAACATTTAGCCCGATCTTATTCCCATAGTTATGTTTGATGAAACTCGTGTATTGTAATTGGATTACACTTGTGGGAAAAGACCGAATGTGGAGGAAATACCCACATGGCTTTAACTCAATAAGAAGCGAGTAGTAAGATGATCTTTGAGGACAAAGATCCTGTTTAGGGGTAAATGCTGTGACAATCCGTCAATTTAGGGTTGATATTTTATTCTCAATATTTAATTGAAAATATTATTATATGAACTCATTTATTTTTAGGAAGAAATTTGGATTTACGTCTTGAAGTAGCATCGACTACGTCTAAACCGGAGGATTGAACGTTACGTGCTTACGTTTACATACACCGTCTTTGGTGACAGTCCGACATTTCAGAAAATAAATTTATCCGTGAATATTATTTTGGAGTTTTAAATTTGTGTTGGTTCATAAACTCACAAATTTACGAGAAGAGATTAGGACTTACGATTTTATTTTAACGTCCTTTACGACTAAACCGGAAACCTTAGGATTACGTATTTACTTTTTCGAACTCTGTTTTTGATGAGACAATTTTTATTAGATTCGTTTTGTGTCGTTGATTCATAATTTATAAAAAACGTTTTTCGTAAAATGACCCGAGGGCACGCAAATCGAGGAAACTAGAATCGAGGAATACCCGTAAATTAGCGGGATGGGACAAAACAAATTTATCCCACCCCACACAAAAGGGAGGCTAACTAATGCCACCACATCACTTGATGTGTCAAACTTGTAACTATAGCTTACACATGTAAGCTTAAGCTTAACATGTAAGCTACATCCTCCACCAAACCATCAAAACCACTTCATTTTACCATTTTCTCTCATAAATCATGCAAACCACTCACCAAACTCTCTCCTATATCTCTAAATTTCGTCCAAGAACAACCAAAGACTCCCATTTTGATCTTGTTTTAACCATGAAATCCTATGTTATTCATACATATGATGATGCCCTCTTGAAGCTCTATTGAATGGTGGTGATTATAACATCCAAAAAGAAGTTTCCTTGGTGTCTTGGGGCTGATTTTCCACAAGATGTTCATGAAGATAGGTGATCTTGAAGTTGATATTGGTATATCACAAGTTTTGCCATCTAAATCCGAGCCTTCTTCATCAACCTCACATTTTCATCACTATGGTGGTATAAGGATCATTATTCCTATCCTTCTTGTTATTTTGATTATGTAATCTTGTATTTTCTTTTACTTATGTATATGTATATGATGATGAATGATGATTAAAAATATTGTGTGGGGATTTGGTGTTGATAAACATGGTTAAAAAGATGGAAAACCATATGTAAAGAGGTTAAAATCTTGCTTAAAAATGATGACTGTATAAAACAGTAAAGAAACATGTCATGAACTGATAAAGTGATGAAGTACAATGTATTTACAGTAAGCTATGGGTCTTGTACACATGTGAGAGTTGGCCATGCAATGGAATCATTGTAATGAGTGAGATATGATCAAAACAAGTTTAAGGTACAAATCTGAGTTCACTGTTTTGGACGATTTTTAGAAGATACTTAAAGGCTGATTCAACAGTAGCTATACGTGAGTTAAATGGAGCACATATCATGTAGTTTATGTCATAAAAGTTTGAGCTTCTATCTCCATATATAACTCTAGATATGGCAGTTTTGGTGAACATGAAAATAAAAATCAGATTTTGGAAATTAAAGTATAATAGTATTATATATGCACTCAACTAAAAATAGTATAAAATGTAAATTAAAACCCACTAACTTATATAATACATTTATATAAATATGTATAAGGATAAATAAATGGAAATTTTATAAAAATGGTAGCTTGTTAAGTTTTATAAGTTATAAAACTATAAACTTGATTTTTACGACTTTTTCGGCTAATACCGTAAAAGTAACGTTTTTGTTAAATAAAACTTAGATGGTTGGACCCGTCTAATGTAAACTTTATAAAACTTATATACTGATATATAAACATGTATAACAAGTAAAAACCGATAAAACCCGAACTATAGGACATACGGACATTAACGAGCTAAGTAAACATATTAGATTAATAATTGGACTAAATAAGTTAAACACATATAAAAAGAACTTATTGGACTTAACCCATTTGGGCCCAACTTGTAAAGTATAGATACTGATAATATAAGTATGAAATGGATTAAAACAAGTTAAAGAACTTAAAATAAGCTTATTGGACCTAAAACACGTAAATAGGTAAAACAAGAAAACTAGTATAAAAGTTATCGACACATAACACAAAAATGAGTAATGAGAATATGTAAACCCACTTAATCATCATATATATAATCATCATATGTATACATAATTGTTATTTTTAAAAAGTCATTGGACATGAGTCTAAGACGAGTATTATTTGTCTAGGTTTCCATGATTGAAGCACGTACCGTACGTCCGAATTGCCGATAACCCGCTTTCCCACATCAACGTGAGTTCATAGCTTCGCACTCTTTTAAATGTTTTTAAAAATGTTTTATAAACCCGCGAGGGAGATAACATGTTAGTTTTTATAAAATAGGACACCATTTGTCCCGATTGTTTGTTTATTGATTTGGACCCGAATGATTGTATGACCCTATGAATGATTAAAGGACCCGATAGATGAAATAAAAATGGATTATTAAAGTTAGGTTATGTCACTAAAAGTCCCATTAGCATGAATTGTGAACTACCGGGATTTGGTAGACGCTTGTGCATATAATAGTACTATTTGGGGACGATCACCCCAGTTCGCGCCTTGACGGTTGATCCCCGTCGTGCCACATTGATTGGTAAGCGAACTTATGTATGAGAAGATTTCCATAGCGTGACCTTTGTGATGACACGCTAATTTAGATGGGCAAATTGAGTATCGGGTTAGCTACCCGTTGTTTGGTTTAGTAAGGTAACAATGTCATGCGGCTTATAATAATCCAAACTAACGAAATACTACTAGACGCACCGAATTACGATGTATTGCCTGACTAGCAATACAAGGTCATATTATTGATATTATGTTCGTGTTTTGGTTTTCATAACCATATTCATATAACGGTTTTTATTTTCATACAACGTCGTAAAACGTATTGTATGATGTTTTTACGACATTGGCTCGTATAATGATTTTTAAGGCAAATGCCTATATTGTGATTTTCGATAAGGATTTGTATAAAAATGACTTTGGCTATTTTATGGCCTATTACAATGTTTTGTACAAAATGATTTTTGGTAATAATTTTATACCAAAGTTATATTGATGGAATTTATTAAACTCTATGAATTCACTCGGCGTTATCGCTGACCTTTTCTTTTAACATGTTTTATCTCAGGTACTTGAAGGTAATTCTCGGGAAGACGACAAGAATTCATGGCCCGCACTTAAACAATATTTTCCATTCAAATACTTTGTAAAACTTTGTATGAAATATAATGACTTGGGACCGATGTAACTTTGATATTTATGAATGGAAATGCTTTATTAATAAACGACGCGATTTTTATGCGTTGTCTATGATGTGAGTAATGTGCTATCCCGTAACACCAACTAGTCTTCCGCTGTATTGAGTTGTATAAATTTGGGGGTGTTACAAAAGTAATGTTTCACACGATGACCATTCACCTTAAAGTTAGGCCCGTCTTTTTGAGCTAGCCCAACGGTGCCATAAGGGAAAACTTGTGCAATGGTGAATGGTCCGGACCAACGGGATTTAAGCGTGCCCGAGAAAATCTTAAGTCTAGAGTTGAATAAGAGGACTTGATCACCAACATTGAAAATGCGGTTTTTGATCTTAGAGTCATGAATCCTCTTAGTCTGCTCTTTATAGATCAAAGAATTTTCATAAGCTTGATCCCTTAATTCACTTAGTTCATTCAATTGAACCTTGCGATGATCACCCGCGGTACTCAAATCAAAGTTACAATGCTTAAGAGCCCAATACGCCTTATGTTCGAGTTCAATTGGCAAGTGGCATGCTTTTCCGTAGACCAACCTAAATGGTGTACAACCAATTGGCGTCTTGTAAGCCATACGGAAAGCCCACAATGCATCATCCAATTTATCCGACCATGAAGTGAGATTTTCTCTAATAGAACGCTCCAAAATCCTTTTAAGAGCTCGGTTTGAAACCTCCACTTGACCACTCGTTTGAGGGTGATAAGCCGTAGAAAGTCGAAGAGTGACACTGATATGAGCTTAAACTCATATCCTTTTATCAACAAATAACCCTAAAACATGAAGCAAAATACACATTTATCTTGTAAAAAGCAGTGTTATGTGGTATGTTTGTGTTTGTGTGCACTTTTGTAGGTAAAAGGATACAATTTCAAGCAAACAAGGAAAGACCAAGCTCAAATGGATGAAAAAGACAAAAGAGGATCAAAAGTGACAAGACTTTGAAGTTCAAGGACCTATCTTGACAAGTTGTGGAAGTTGAAGGACTAGAAATGCAAATTATGAAAAGTCAAGATTCAAGTCAAATTTGGTCAACTACAAAGTCAACTCAAGTCAAAGGGCCATTTTGTTGAAGAATCAAAGTTGAAGGGTCAAAAATGTCAAAAGGATTAAGATCATAGCTTGAAATTACAATCTGCCAAATACAAGGACCAAATCTGCCAAGTTTGGAAAGTTTTGCAAAGTTGAATCCATGTGCTTTAGCTCTAAACCAATCAGAAGCAAGGAAATACTTCACACGGATCAAGCAATAAATACCCACTTACAGCCGCCTCATTTATTACCATATCACAACAGTTTCAATCCGTGTGCAATGTTTTAAACCAATCAGAAAACGCCACGTGTCCATCTTCTTTAACAAAAATATTTCCAGGATCGGGTTTTTGATTGAAGCCGTTTCAAGAGAAGATCAAAACACCAATTTTGCTCGTTTTGGAGAGAGGAATACAATGGTGCTATCCAATTAACAAATCATCCACTCAATTAAAAACCCCCAATTCAGTGTTCATCACCATCAAAGAGCAAGTGCTGAATTCTTCCACGTGGCAAGTTGTTATTGGCCCTGGCACGTCACCAACCCTAACAGAATCTCCTCTCATGCCTATAAATAGCTAGGATGTACCTCATTTCTCATTGTAGCTTAATTTTGTAAAACACATAGTTCTTAAATTTCCCTTTCCCTTTTTCCCTACTTTTCACCTAACTACTCAAGAGTCTGACAAACTCTTGAGTCAGTTAGTTAGTTAGTAGCTTGTAACCACTTTTGTAACTGAATTCACTCAATAAAATTCAAATTTCCTTTTCCCGCCAAATTCTGTTATTCAAATTCCTGTTGATTCTTGTTGCTGTTAAGAGTTCTTGTTGCTGTATGATGTATGTTATGATCAACCATTGATCATAGCTTACATTGGTGAAGAATTGTAGCTGTTTGTTCAGAATTCAATCCATACCATTGTTCTTGAAGAATTGTATGCAGTTTTATTGATTCCAGAGAATTGTAGCTGAATTGATGGATGATACTTGTTGATTACTAGTGATAGGTGGTGGTATCACTAGGGCAAGAGAGCTCAGCGCTCCTCTTCTTCCCAAAGGACTTCTACAATAGGTTCTATTAGCTCTTATTTTTGGTTCCACTTAACAAGTCCTTGCATGCTACTTTTCCTAGTTAAACTTGATGGCTGCCTGTTTTACTTGATAAATAGTTGATATTTGATTGATCCTAGTGATTTGTAGCTTGATCTTGTACATTTGTGTTCAGCTTTGTAGTTTCTGCCTTATTTCAGTAACATTTTAGCTTTGCACCTTAATTGAGTTCTAGTTGATATAATTGTGTGATTTCAGTTTGATTAGCTTTCATTTTGTCCACTGAAATTAGTTTGCTAAAGCTCTTTAATCAGTTTAAACCATTACTCAATTAGTCTTTGTAAAAGTTTGATCATAACATTTTAAAGGAGTGTTTGGTAGTAGCTATTAAATAGTTTTCAAGTATTAGAAATTGGTGTTTAGAAGTTCATAATCAGTCATTAGGTGTTAACAATTGGTTCTAAGTCAATTGCAAGTCATAAAATTAGTCAAAAAGGCAATTGGTATAAAAATTGTTTGGGTTAGCCTTATTTCAGCTTTGATAGCCAAAACTTGTCATTTTCATTTGCCTAGTTCTCCTCTAATCTTTGATGAAAATTGCTCAAACTTGTTTCTAGTTCTAGCTTACATCATAAAGTTTCAGTCTCTAAGAGGAAAATCTACAGTTTTAGGAATTAAGCTAGAAAACAGCTTATTGGTCAATGACTGAGCATTTTCCATTCTCTGATATAAAAAGCTTACTGTTTTGCTAGTTCTCTTAATCCACTTCACAAAAGTCTTGATTTTCTTTCACCAATCCATCTAATTAGTATTGAATATGAAGTTTTGAAATTTTGAGCTTTTTCATAAAAATTGGTCAAACCTGGTCAACATAAGCTCAAAAGAGCTTATTTCAGATTTCTTCTTCATTACTGGATGAAAATAGTTCTAATTTGATTTCCCCTTCTTTAAATCAAGTGCTTAATCAGTTTCTTCACAAAAATCAAGTTGTGACTGTTTGGTTTGGGCTGTAGCTTATTTTGTGCTTATCAATAAGCACTCAATTGCTTATTTTGGACTTTTAGCTTATTTCCTTGAACACACATAGTCTTAATTGGATTTTAAGAGTTTTGCAAGTTGTTTCAGCTTAATTGGTTGAGTAATAAGCTCAAACGAGCTTAATCTTTCCTTTGTCCCGTTTTTAGTTAAAACTTTAGTTTTATTGCACTTTAGTCCCTAGAATTTTAATCAGTTTCAAAATTTGGCTAATCTTGCTAGTTTTTAGGGTTTGCATATATTCAGTCCCTGGACTTTGAAGTTTGTTAAATTTCAGTTGTTAAGTTTGTTAGTTTGTTACTATTTGGTTAGTTTGTTAGAGTTTTTACATAATTGGTCCTTTTAGTTAACTGTTTTGCATTAGTAGTCCTTATAACTTTTAGAATTTACATTTCAAGCATTTACATTTCATAGAAATTACATTTTCAGTCCTTACAGTTTCATATTTTGCATTTTAGACTTTTACTTGAATAAAATTTGATATTTGCAACTTGTTTTACGTATAAGTAGGTTTATATTTTTCATTTTTAAATAGTTTTGTTTGAATTAGCAATAGATTACCAAGCAAGCTTGAACAACCAAGAACAATTATAAATCTGATTTTGATTGGACTTTCTATTGGTTAAGAACTGAGAAAACGAACTTGCATTATACACATTTCAAATGGCGCCGCTGCCGGTTCTTTGACTACACGAGAGACTATCGATTGACGGTTTTCATTGGCTTTTGGGATCCGTTCATTTGGTGAACGTTATTTTTACGTATCATAAATCAAAAACAAATAAAAAAATCAAAAATATAAAAATATATAAAAACTTAAAAATTAACAAAACAATTCTTTTCCTAAAGAATTGACCAAAAAAATTAAAAAATCCAAAAAGCAATCTTTTTCCTAAGAGATTGCACCCAAAAATATATATTATTGGATTCTCTCGGTTTTTATGTACATATAGTATTTTCCTTTAAAAACTCATAAATACAAAAATATTTTCCATATATTATTATAAGTAAATACGTATACGTATAAGAACAATCAATCTACATATCTTCCATAAGTATTGCCGAGGCAATACACCGTGTTGAGGGGCGTTCCGGTCCTTGACACGCGTATCGATCAAACAAAATAAAGCAAGAATAGATAAATACTCTCAATAAGCAACAATTCGAAGAATACGAACATTTAAGTGAATAGAAAGGCGATGTGCTATAAAATGCCATCTAAGGGTCAATAGGTACTTAAGTGCTTCGCGCCACCTAACCCCCCGTTCACTTGGGAGTATTCTAAGAAGGAAAGCTTCATTGAGGGTCTTGCACCCAAAGTAGTATTACATATATTGTTATTTTCTTGTGGATATTTAATATCGAAACTCGAAGAGGATAATCCATTTCTCTTCAAAGTCACACGAGAGCTTCTCTCTCATTCCTCGTATTGAGTTGCATGCTCACTCGCGGGCGTGCACAAATACCGATTGGTGTACAACCTCTTCCTCCGAAAAGGAAGAAAAAGAGAAAGAGTAAGACCACCACCGTCCACCAAGCCGATCACGAGAATCGTGCTTTGTTACCACCACAAGGAGCCATGGCTATTGATAACCGTACTTTGTTTGAACGTATGCAATCCAACATTCATGGATATGTTAGTGCCATTAAGATTCCCGACTTTCCCGCTAACACATTTGAGCTACATACATCTATGATCAATATGGTTGCTGCATCACCTTTCTTTGGAAAACAAAATGAGGATCCCCATGCTCACCTTAAGAGATTCCTTTCACTTTGCAACACCATTAAGCATAATGGGGTTCCACATGAGGTCATTAGATTGATGTTAGTGTCATTTTCCTTAGATGGGAGTGCTAAGCATTGGTTAGACACCCAACCACCCGATAGTATCACCACATGGGATGATTTTACCACTAAGTTTTTGAACAAATTCTTTCCTCCACAAAAGACTATGGCTTTGAGGAATTTGATTATGGGCTTTACACAAAAACCTAGTCAATCCTTTGGTGATGCTTGGGAAGAGTATAGTGAGTTGTTGAGGCGATGCCCTAACCATGGAATGAATGATCTAGGCCAAATCAATACCTTCTACAATGGCCTTAAACCTCACCACCAAGATTCACTAAATGCTTCCGCGGGAGGGAGTATTCATTGCAAGACATACCATGAGGCTTTGAACATTATTGAGACCAAGGCAATGGTTCAAACAAACGATCCATTTGAAGAAAGAGTTCATGTTATCCAAAACACTTCTCAAACACCTTGTGATAACCAATTCCTTAAATATCACCAAGAGATCCTTTAACAAGTCAAACAAGGACAACAAGAAATGACTCAAGAGCTAGTTCAAGCCTTTAAGAGCATGACATTGAACAATTCCTCAAACAATGTGAATGCCATCACCATTTCTTGTGTTACTTGTGGAGGCCCCCACTCTTATGAACAATGTGACAAGGTGCAAGGGTATCAAGGGGAATTCTATGCTTACCAAGAGGAACACCATGAACACTTTAAGCCTAACATCAATCCAAACAACCTTTCTTACAAATCCCAAAATTACCTTACTCCACCCAGCTTCCCACCCCAACCACCCACCCAAATTCCACAAAATCCTCCTCAAATTTTAGCAAGGAATCAAGGGCAAAGACAACCATACCAAGGAAATAACTACAAGGCACCAAATCAATTTCAACCTCAAGCAAGTACCTTTTATCCACCAAATCAAGGATTTAACTCCCAACCTTTCCAACCTCAAGGTTTTCAAGGTTATGTGCCACAAGAGTTAAATACAATGGATATTTTGCAAAAGATGAATCAAGAGAATGAAAAGAAATTCCAAGCTATAGACAAGAAAATGAATGACCAATTCAATAAGCTTTTGATGGCATTAAATCAAAGACCACAAGGGGCTTTACCTTCTAACACACAAACAAACCCTAGGGCCAATGTTAATGCTATTACAACAAGGAGTGGTACAACAACAAAGGATCCTTCACCTCCTAAACCTACTATTGTTCAACCCACTTGTGCTCCTACTTGTGATAAGCCTTCTACTTCTACTCCACTTCCTCAAAGTGCTCCTATTCACTCAAACACACCTTCTCAACCACCTCATACTTCTCCTTTACCTTCCACACTTCCCAATGAAGAGGCTAACAAAGACAAATCTTCCACCACAACACCTATTCCACCTACACCAAAACCTACTCTTCCATACCCTTCAAGGTTGAAAAAGGACAAGTTAAAGAACAAAGATGACATACAAGTCTCCAATTTCTTAAGGATGTTCAAGCAACTCAATATCAACATATCCTTTGCAGAAGCTCTTGCTTATATGCCTAAGTTTGCTAAGATGTTCAAGGATTTGCTCTCAAACAAAGAAAAATTGGTTGATTTGCCCAACACATCACTTAATGAAAATTGTTCTGCGGTGTTACTTAAAACCTTACCAACAAAACTTGGAGATCCGGGGCGCTTTTTGATACCTTGTAATTTTCCCGGTGTTGAAAATTGCATGGCTTTGGCGGATTTAGGGGCAAGCATAAATCTCATGCCTTTATCGGTTTGGAAACAACTCTCTCTTCCCGAGCTCACCCCCACTAGGATGACTCTTGAACTAGCCAACCGAACCATAGCTCACCCCGTAGTTATAGCGGAAGATGTGTTTGTAGGTGTGGATAAGTTTACCTTTCCGGCCGACTTTGTAGTGGTCGATTATGACATGGATCCTAGAGTGCATTTGATTGTTGGTAGACCGTTTTTGAGAACGGGTCGTACCTTGATAGATGTGGCGGAAGGAGAATTAATTATGAGAGTAGAGGATGAGAAAGTGGTGTTTAAGTTAGGGAAAGTTTGTGATAGAAAAGAGGTTAAGGAGTCTAGACCTTGTGAGACTATTAACATTGTGGATGTGCTAGATGAAGTGTGTAATGAACACTTTCATGATGCTTGTAAGAATGCTAGTGATGAGATTCCACATGTTGAAACCGTGGCCTCAATTGCTCCCTCTTTAACACCTTTTGGAGAGAGTGATTTCCTCTTGGAGGAATTTGAGTCCAACTTTCTTGGTGATGATGATTCTCCCATTAATTGGGAAGAAGATATTCTTACAATCCAAAAGTTGCTCAATGAGGACCCTATTCCTTCCCCTATTCCACAAGAGATTACCATTGAGGAACCTTCCATAGTAAAACCTTCCATAGCGAGTCCACCTCCCATTGAACTTAAGGAACTTCCATCCCACTTAGAATATGCTTTCTTAGAAGGAAAAGACCAATTACCGGTGATTATTGCTAAGGAATTGAAAGAGGATGAGAAGGAGCAACTTATTGAAGTCCTTAAGAAACACAAGAAAGCCTTAGCATGGAAAATATCCGACATAAGGGGAATTGATCCACATTTTTGTACTCACAAAATCCTTATGGAGGATGACTATAAACCCGCCATTCAAAACCAAAGGAGAGTTAATCCAAAAATTCATGAGGTTATTAAGAAGGAAGTGATTAAACTCTTAGATGCGGGTATGATTTACCCCATTTCCGACTCTCCATGGGTTAGCCCGGTTCATTGTGTTCCAAAGAAGGGTGGAATCACCGTGGTGCCTAATGAGAACAATGAGCTTATTCCCACGAGACTTGTAACCGGTTGGAGAGTTTGCATTGATTATAGAAAACTCAATGAGGCAACTAGGAAAGACCATTTCCCGCTTCCTTTTATGGATCAAATGCTTGAACGCTTAGCGGGAAATGAGTACTATTGTTTTCTTGATGGCTTTTCGGGTTATTTCCAAATACCCATTGACCCTAAGGATCAAGAAAAGACCACATTCACTTGTCCATACGGTACATTTGCTTACAAGAGGATGCCTTTTGGCCTATGTAATGCACCGGGGACGTTTCAAAGGTGCATGATGGCGATTTTCCATGACATGATAGAGCAAACCATGGAGGTTTTTATGGATGATTTTTCCGTATTTGGGAACTCTTTTAGCTCTTGTCTTACCAATCTTGAGAGAATGCTTAAGCGTTGTGAGGAAACACGTTTGGTGCTTAATTGGGAGAAATGTCACTTTATGGTGAAAGAGGGGATTGTTTTAGGACACAAGATATCCAATAAGGGATTAGAAGTTGATCGAGCCAAAATTGATGTGATTGCTAAGCTTCCCCCACCCACCTCGGTTAAAGGTGTTAGGAGTTTCTTAGGTCATGCGGGCTTTTATAGACGCTTTATACAAGATTTTTCTAAGATAGCTAGACCGATGACTCATCTCTTGGAGAAAGAGGCTCCTTTCATTTTTGATCAAGCTTGTTTAGAATCTTTTGAGACACTTAAGGAAAAGTTGACAAAGGCTCCCGTTTTGGTTTCTCCAAATTGGGAATTACCTTTTGAGCTTATGTGTGACGCTAGTGATTATGCGGTGGGGGCCGTCTTAGGACAAAGAGTTAATAAGCATTTTCAACCTATACACTATGCGAGTAAAACCATGACCGGTGCACAACTTCATTACACTACCACGGAAAAAGAGTTGCTTGCTATAGTATATGCTTTTGAGAAGTTTAGACCATACCTTGTGCTTTCTAAGACCATAGTGTATACGGATCATTCCGCTCTCAAGTATCTTATGACAAAACAAGATGCTAAGCCTAGGCTTTTGAGATGGGTTTTGTTGCTTCAAGAGTTTAAGATAGAGATTCGTGATAAAAAAGGGGCCAAGAATTTAGCGGCGGATCATTTGAGTAGACTTGAGCATCCTTTTCAAGGAGATTTTCCACATCAAGAAATCAATGAATCCTTTCCACTAGAGGAGCTCATGTCTATCTCTTCCCAAGAGGATGCCACACCTTGGTTTGCGGATATTGCAAACTATCTTGTGGGCAATGTGCTTATTGAGGGTCTTACTTATCAACAAAAGAAAAAGTTTCTTAAGGAAGTTAAGTATTACTTTTGGGATGATCCATATCTTTTTAGGCAATGTGCGGACCAAATCATTAGACGGTGTGTAGATGGGCCCGAGGCATTTAAAATTTTAGAGGCATGTCATAAAGGACCTACGGGTGGACATTTTGGGCCTAACTACACTGCCAAGAAAGTCTTTGATTCGGGTTACTATTGGCCTTCCATTTACAAGGATGCTCAAGAGATGGTGAAATTTTGTGATGTTTGTCAAAGACAAGGAAAAATTACACAACGTGATGAGATGCCACAAAATTTTATCCAAGAGTGTGATATATTTGATGTATGGGGAATAGATTTCATGGGACCTTTTCCATCCTCTAAGGGAAACAAGTATATACTTGTGGCGGTGGATTATGTGTCCAAGTGGGTGGAGGCTAAAGCCTTACCTACTAATGATGCTAGAGTGGTTGTAAAGTTCTTGAAACAATTGTTTGCTAGATTTGGTGTACCTCGGGCCATCATAAGTGATCGTGGTACGCACTTTTGTAATGATCAATTCACAAGAGTTATGAAGAAATATGGAGTGAATCATAGACTTTCTACCGCGTATCACCCTCAAACAAATGGTCAAACCGAGGTCACAAATCGTGGTTTAAAGAGGATTTTAGAAAGAACGGTGGGAGAGCATAGAGCTTCTTGGTCGGATAAGCTTGATGATGCTTTGTGGGCGTTTAGGACGGCTTTTAAGACACCAATTGGTTGTACTCCTTATAGGCTTGTCTATGGAAAAGCGTGCCACCTCCCATTTGAGTTAGAACATAAGGCATCTTGGGCTCTCAAGTGGGCTAACTTTGATTTAAACCAAGCCGGTTCACATAGGAAAGATCAAATCAATGAGATGGATGAGTTGAGAGCCAATGCCTATGAGAATTCTTTGCTATACAAGGAAAAGACTAAGAAATTGCATGATGCTAAGATTAAGAATCGTGAGTTCAAAGTTGGAGAGCCGGTTCTCCTCTTTAACTCAAGATTGAAGCTTTTTGCGGGCAAGCTTAAGTCGAGATGGTCCGGTCCATTCACTATTGCTCAAGTGTTTCCATATGGAACTCTTGAGTTGTCCCAAAACGATGGTCCAAATTTTAAAGTGAATGGTCACCGTGTTAAGCACTACTTTGGGGAGGACATTTCCGTTGAAATGGTCCAAGAGGTCCCCATTTTCCCCATGAATTAATTCATTGAGGGACGAGTCGAGCTAGAGACTCATTAACTCAAGCATCGTATAACTAGGTTTAGAGTGTTGTAGGTTAGAAATAAAGGCATAGATTTGGAGATAAGTGTAGGGGAGGCCTTCTTTTGTCTTCATGTTTGTTTGTAGGGTTGCTCACTCATCTCATGCTTTGGAGCTTATGGAGGAGGCCCTTGTATCCGGTTCACTTCGTTACTTTAGTGATTTTTCATTGACACCTTGTGCTTAAACATGATTTCACTAATAGTAGTCCTTTCCTTAACTTGGGTTAAGCAAAGTCTATTCATTGTCATAAGTGTAGGGGAAGTTTTTTTTTATATACTTCCATGCTCTTAAACATTGAGGACAATGTTTAGCTTAAGTGTAGGGGGGTCTTCTATCGAAGTGACCTTACCTAGAACTTGTCATTGTCTTGCATGATAAAATGGAAAATTAATTTTTCAAACATTTTTCAAATTTTTGATCTACTTTGGCCAACAAAAATATGCATTCATAATTTTTGCATCAATCATTTTTCCTTTGCATAACACGTTTGCATTGTATATATTCTTTTATTTTTCATCCAAAATATATAAAAAGGAAAAATATAATAAAACATGGTTTTAACAAGTTTAGATTTCTTTGACATATTAGGCCCGCCATGGATATTTTGACTCAACCCGAGTTTGCTTATTTTAGCACTCTCTAGCTAGTATCCTTAACCATGTAGTCCTTCATTGGTCTATTAGGCTAAGCTTCCACCAATTTCATTCTTTGAAATTTTAAATTTGTGGAGAATGGGAAATGATAGAGTTGAAGCAAGTGTAAAAGGGCTAGATAGACTTCATGGCAATTACTTGTGGCTTAACCCTTCTCTTCTTGACCTCTATTTTCTTCGCATGTATATAATTGTTAATAAATAATCAAGTACGGTTTTAATTGGTTTGTAATCTCTTATGCATTTTTGGCTAATCATTCATGGTTGGTATGAGTACGTCTTAAGATTCTAAGTTAGCACGTTTTATGTGTACTAGACTTATGTCATGCTCCATATTTAGCGGGTGTTTTTCCTTTTCTTCTTTGCAAATTTTTTGGTGAGGAATAAAGAAAAATAAGAGCGGCTTATGAAAAAAAATGAGTGGCTAGAAGAAAAAAAAAAAAAAAAGAAAAAGAAAAGAAAAAAAAAATAATAATAATGCAAGACTCCCAAGAGGGGCAGTGTGGTGTTAATTATAGTGACTATTGAGTTCCAATATTACCTTGACGGGTTGCGGGGATTCAATAGATTGCTCCAATCCAATATTACCTTGACGGGTTGCGGGGTTGAAGATCCAAAATCTCAAAAAGATGCGGATGTAAATTATTGCGTGAGTTTTATTTTTCTTTCCTTAGCGAGTGTGTAGTTACTTATGAAAGCATGACATGAGGATTTTACACATAAGGCGAATGACTTATTACTCTTAATACGGACTTGTATTAATTGTGAGCGGTTTTTCAAGTAATGGATGAGAAGATTACTTAGGATTAAAACCGTGCTTCCTTATTTTTGGATTTTACACTTCTTATATTTCACACTTTAATAATGACAAATTTGCCCACAAGCAATTTGCTCAAATAATAACCGGTTCCACATTTAATTGTCATGAATAAGTTGATGCACTTTTTACTTGTGAATACAATGATCCCATTTATTAGCTTGGTATGGGGAAAGTGAAACTTGAGGGTGATAAATGTTCATGGTATCCAAGCCCTAATCCAAGTCATTGAGTTCTTTATGAGTTATTTCCATCAAAACCATTTCAAGAAAAACCAAAAAGATATAGATAGAATTGTATTTTGATTCATTGCATTATTAAAAGTCAAAATCATGCATCATTTAGTTTAGAGTAGTGTAGATGCATCTCATATGGCCAAGGTGGATTAATTATGAGGGAAATGTAAATTTTTAAACCTTGAAATATACTATTGCATGAGGACATGGCAATGCTCAAGTGTAGGGGAATTTGATATGAGCTTAAACTCATATCCTTTTATCAACAAATAACCCTAAAACATGAAGCAAAATACCCATTTATCTTGTAAAAAGCAGTGTTATGTGGTATGTTTGTGTTTGTGTGCACTTTTGTAGGTAAAAGGATACAATTTCAAGCAAACAAGGAAAGACCAAGCTCAAATGGATGAAAAAGACAAAAGAGGATCAAAAGTGACAAGACTTTGAAGTTCAAGGACCTATCTTGACAAGTTGTGGAAGTTGAAGGACTAGAAATGCAAATTATGAAAAGTCAAGATTCAAGTCAAATTTGGTCAACTACAAAGTCAACTCAAGTCAAAGGGCCATTTTGTTGAAGAATCAAAGTTGAAGGGTCAAAAATGTCAAAAGGATTAAGATCATAGCTTGAAATTACAATCTGCCAAATACAAGGACCAAATCTGCCAAGTTTGGAAAGTTTTGCAAAGTTGAATCCATGTGCTTTAGCTCTAAACCAATCAGAAGCAAGGAAATACTTCACACGGATCAAGCAATAAATACCCACTTACAGCCGCCTCATTTATTACCATATCACAACAGTTTCAATCCGTGTGCAATGTTTTAAACCAATCAGAAAACGCCACGTGTCCATCTTCTTTAACAAAAATATTTCTAGGATCGGGTTTTTGATTGAAGCCGTTTCAAGAGAAGATCAAAACACCAATTTTGCTCGTTTTGGAGAGAGGAATACAATGGTGCTATCCAATTAACAAATCATCCACTCAATTAAAAACCCCCAATTCAGTGTTCATCACCTTCAAAGAGCAAGTGCAGAATTCTTCCACGTGGCAAGTTGTTATTGGCCCTGGCACGTCACCAACCCTAACAGAATCTCCTCTCATGCCTATAAATAGCTAGGATGTACCTCATTTCTCATTGTAGCTTAATTTTGTAAAACACATAGTTCTTAAATTTCCCTTTCCCTTTTTCCCTACTTTTCACCTAACTACTCAAGAGTCTGACAAACTCTTGAGTCAGTTAGTTAGTTAGTAGCTTGTAACCACTTTTGTAAATGAATTCACTCAATAAAATTCAAATTTCCTTTTCCCGCCAAATTCTGTTATTCAAATTCCTGTTGATTCTTGTTGCTGTTAAGAGTTCTTGTTGCTGTATGATGTATGTTATGATCAACCATTGATCATAGCTTACATTGGTGAAGAATTGTAGCTGTTTGTTCAGAATTCAATCCATACCATTGTTCTTGAAGAATTGTATGCAGTTTTATTGATTCCAGAGAATTGTAGCTGAATTGATGGATGATACTTGTTGATTACTAGTGATAGGTGGTGGTATCACTAGGGCAAGAGAGCTCAGCGCTCCTCTTCTTCCCAAAGGACTTCTACAATAGGTTCTATTAGCTCTTATTTTTGGTTCCACTTAACAAGTCCTTGCATGCTACTTTTCCTAGTTAAACTTGATGGCTGCCTGTTTTACTTGATAAATAGTTGATATTTGATTGATCCTAGTGATTTGTAGCTTGATCTTGTACATTTGTGTTCAGCTTTGTAGTTTCTGCCTTATTTCAGTAACATTTTAGCTTTGCACCTTAATTGAGTTCTAGTTGATATAATTGTGTGATTTCAGTTTGATTAGCTTTCATTTTGTCCACTGAAATTAGTTTGCTAAAGCTCTTTAATCAGTTTAAACCATTACTCAATTAGTCTTTGTAAAAGTTTGATCATAACATTTTAAAGGAGTGTTTGGTAGTAGCTATTAAATAGTTTTCAAGTATTAGAAATTGGTGTTTAGAAGTTCATAATCAGTCATTAGGTGTTAACAATTGGTTCTAAGTCAATTGCAAGTCATAAAATTAGTCAAAAAGGCAATTGGTATAAAAATTGTTTGGGTTAGCCTTATTTCAGCTTTGATAGCCAAAACTTGTCATTTTCATTTGCCTAGTTCTCCTCTAATCTTTGATGAAAATTGCTCAAACTTGTTTCTAGTTCTAGCTTACATCATAAAGTTTCAGTCTCTAAGAGGAAAATCTACAGTTTTAGGAATTAAGCTAGAAAACAGCTTATTGGTCAATGACTGAGCATTTTCCATTCTCTGATATAAAAAGCTTACTGTTTTGCTAGTTCTCTTAATCCACTTCACAAAAGTCTTGATTTTCTTTCACCAATCCATCTAATTAGTATTGAATATGAAGTTTTGAAATTTTGAGCTTTTTCATAAAAATTGGTCAAACCTGGTCAACATAAGCTCAAAAGAGCTTATTTCAGATTTCTTCTTCATTACTGGATGAAAATAGTTCTAATTTGATTTCCCCTTCTTTAAATCAAGTGCTTAATCAGTTTCTTCACAAAAATCAAGTTGTGACTGTTTGGTTTGGGCTGTAGCTTATTTTGTGCTTATCAATAAGCACTCAATTGCTTATTTTGGACTTTTAGCTTATTTCCTTGAACACACATAGTCTTAATTGGATTTTAAGAGTTTTGCAAGTTGTTTCAGCTTAATTGGTTGAGTAATAAGCTCAAACGAGCTTAATCTTTCCTTTGTCCCGTTTTTAGTTAAAACTTTAGTTTTATTGCACTTTAGTCCCTAGAATTTTAATCAGTTTAAAAATTTGGCTAATCTTGCTAGTTTTTAGGGTTTGCATATATTCAGTCCCTGGACTTTGAAGTTTGTTAAATTTCAGTTGTTAAGTTTGTTAGTTTGTTACTATTTGGTTAGTTTGTTAGAGTTTTTACATAATTGGTCCTTTTAGTTAACTGTTTTGCATTAGTAGTCCTTATAACTTTTAGAATTTACATTTCAAGCATTTACATTTCATAGAAATTACATTTTCAGTCCTTACAGTTTCATATTTTGCATTTTAGACTTTTACTTGAATAAAATTTGATATTTGCAACTTGTTTTACGTATAAGTAGGTTTATATTTTTCATTTTTAAATAGTTTTGTTTGAATTAGCAATAGATTACCAAGCAAGCTTGAACAACCAAGAACAATTATAAATCTGATTTTGATTGGACTTTCTATTGGTTAAGAACTGAGAAAACGAACTTGCATTATACACATTTCAGACACCATATTTCTTTAGAACTTTTTCAAATTGTTCATTACAAAAATGGGTCCCACGATCACTTATAATAGCCCGCGGAGTTCCAAACCTAGTGAAAAGTTGTTTCAAAATTTTCACCACAACTCGAGCATCATTCGTAGGCAAAGCCTTAGCTTCAACCCATTTAGACAAATAGTCCACGGCTACGAGAATGTATTGATTTCCTTTCGAAGATGGAAATGGCCCCATAAAATCGATCCCCCACATGTCAAAGATTTCACAAACTTGGATAATGTTTTGAGGCATTTCATCCCTTTGTGAGTTCTTTCCTTGACGTTGACAAGCATCACAAGTCTTGATCAAGACTTGGGCATCACGATATATGGAAGGCCAAAAGAGGCCGACATCAAAGACTTTCTTCGCGGTGGCGTTGGCACCATGATGTCCCCCGGTGGGTCCTTCATGACAAGATTTAAGGATATCTTGAGCTTCTTTGCCAAAAACGCACCTACGAATCACTTGATCCGCGCACACACGAAACAAATAGGGGTCGTCCCAAAAGTAATAGGATATATCCTTGAAAAACTTTCGTTTTTGTTGGGACGACATACCCTTGATCACAAACTTCCCCGCATGGTAATTTGCGATGTCCGCAAACCATGGGGTACTATCATCACCACGAAAAGCAATCATACCAAGCGTCTCGAGAGGAAATGTTTCATTGATTTCCTTGTTCTCTCGATCGCTTTGGTGAGGATTCTCAAGTCGAGATAAATGATCGGTCGCGAGAATCTATCGGAGCAACCTCGGCTTAACATCTTGTTTATTAAGAAGATATCTGATAGCCGAGTGGTCCATATATAATATGGTTTGAGACAAGACGAGATATGGTCTAAACTTTTCAAAAGCATACACAACGGCAAGAAACTCCTTTTCCGTTGTAGTATACTTTGTTTGAGCATCCGTCATAGTCTTACTTGCATAGTGTATAGGCAAGAAATATTTTGACTTACGTTGCCCCAAAACCGCACCTACCACGTAATCACTAGCATCACACATAATTTCAAAAGGTAGGTCCCAATCTGGAGCAACCAAGATTGGAGATTCGGTTAATTTCTTTTTAAGCATCTCAAAGGCTTGAATACACTCATCCGAAAAGATGAAAGGAGTCTCTTTTTCCAAAAGATGGGTCATAGGCCGAGATATCTTAGAGAAGTCTTGTATAAAACGTCTATAGAAGCCGACATGGCCGAGAAAACTCCTAACTCCCTTAACGGTGGTGGTTGGAGGTAATTTGGCAATCACGTCGATTTTAGCCCTATCAACCTCAATACCGGCCTTAGAGATCTTATGTCCTAACACAATTCCATCTTTGCACATGAAGTGACATTTTTCATAATTAAGCACAAGATTCGTTTCCTCACAACGTTGCAACATTCTTTCAAGGTTAGAGAGACATGAAGTGAAAGAATCCCCGAAAACCGAAAAGTCATCCATGAAAACTTCCATGGTTTTCTCGATCATATCATGGAAAGTGGCCATCATACACCTTTGGAATGTCCCCGGAGCATTGCATAATCCAAAAGGCATTCGACGATAGGCAAATGTTCCATAAGGACAAGTGAATGTGGTCTTTTCTTGATCACAAGGGTCAATGGGGATTTGGAAATAGCCGGAAAATCCATCCAAAAAGCAATAGAATTCACTCCCCGCTAATCTCTCTAACATTTGATCCATAAAAGGTAATGGAAAATGATCCTTCCTAGTGGCATCATTAAGTTTCCTATAGTCAATACAAACACGCCAACCGGTCACAAGTCTAGTAGGAATCAATTCATTATCCTCATTAGTAACAACCGTCATTCCTCCTTTCTTTGGAACACAATGCACGGGGCTAACCCATGGACTATCCGAGATAGGGTAGATCATTCCGGCGTCTAGAACTTTAGTGACTTCCTTTTTGATCACCTCATGAATCTTTTGATTGACCCTTCTTTGATTTTGGATAGCGGGTTTATAATCATCCTCCATTAGAATTTTATGAGTACAAAATTTTGGATCTATACCCTTAATGTCGGAGATTTTCCATGCGATGGCCCGTTTATGTTTCTTAAGCACTTCAATAAGTTCATCCTTTTCATTTTCCTTTAATTCCTTAGCAATAATCACCGGTAACTTATCCGTCCCTTCCAGAAAAGCATACTTCAAATGAGTAGGAAGATCCTTAAGTTCTAGGTCGGGTGCTTCCTCAATAGATGTTTTCACTTTAGTCTCATTAGCACTCACAACTTTTAATTCCATTGGTGATGATTCAAAAGGATCCATATTCAACAATTTTTCAATCAACACAATATCTCCCTCGGGATCAAAATTCTCACTATCAAACTCACTAGGATCAAATGGTTTGCTAAGGTAATCATCAATTTCCTTATCGATTTTTGAATGACCATTATTCTCAAGCTCTTCAAGAACGAAGTCCCCTCCCTCAAATGGAGTGAGTGGAGGTTTAGCCAAAGAGATAATAGGATTCGATGAAGTGGGATTGCCACTTTTGGAAGTATCCGAAAAACCAAGCATATCTTGCGAAACTTCTTCACTAGCAACATCAATCACATCGATTTGATTGATTGATTCCTCGTCGTCCTCGGAAGAAGGCTTCGAGATATTACCAACATTAAGAGTGATACTTTCATCATCAAAACGTAAAGTCAACTTCCCTTCTTTCATGTCAACTAAAGAACTAGCCGTATTTAAAAACGGTCTTCCCAAAATAAGAGGCACACGAGAAATTTCTGGATAATCACAAATTACAAAATCCGCTGGGAAGATGAGCTTTCCTACTTTGACTAACACGTCTTAGGCTATACCTTTTGGAAAGGCGGTCAATCGATCCGCTAGCTCGATAGTCATCTTAGTAGGTGTAAGCTCGGGAAGTGATTACCTTTTCCACACGGAAAGAGGCATCAAATTAATGCTAGCGCCTAGATCGGCTAATGCTAAGCATTCTTTCATATTAGGGAAATCACATGGTATCAAAAATTGACCGGGGTCTCCAAGCTTTTTGGGAACATTTTTAGAGAGAACCGTGGAACAACTTTCATTTAAGGACGTAGATACTTCAACTAATTTCTCCTTATCGTTCATCAACTTTTTGATTGTTGAAGCAAACTTAGGCATGCTAAGCAATGCATCCGCGAAACTAAGATTAATATACATTTTCTTAAACACGTCAAGAAACGTAGAGACTTGAGCATTGGTCTTTTCGCGGAGCTTCTCTTTGTTAAGTCTCGAAGGTTAGGGTAGTGTGGGTTTAGTCTTCGGAAGCTCGGGTTCCGGAATAGGCAATTGGTCTACCTTTGGTGTAATAGGAATTTCCTTTTCTTTAACCACCTCGGGTTCTTGCTCCACTTCCCTCACCGGAGAGGTACTCACATGTGGAAGCAAAGGTCCGTCTAAAGCTTTCCCACTACGTGTGGTAATAGATTTCATCTCTCCCTTCGGATTTGGAATGGTGTTACTAGGTAAGCAACCCGAAGAAGAGGAGGGTTTGCTCATAAAAGACTCAAACATTGAAAGCAATTTGTTTTGACCTTGTTCCATACTTTGTTGCATACGATTTTGACTTTGCTCTAATATTTGCTCAAATCTTTGTTCAATTCTTTGTTGGTTAAGCTCAGTCTTATTATTTTGCCCTTTAATCGTATTTTGAAACTCATTTTTCAAAGTTGCCATTTGTCCTTGAATGTTATTTTGAAAAGCTTTCAAATTTTCCTCATTCGTTTTAATGTAGCTTGACAAATCATTTTGGTTATTGCTTTGAAAACCTTGATTGTTTTGATTAGAATTAAACCCATTTCCTTGATTAAAATTCCCTTGGTTACCACGGTTAAAATTATTCCCATTATTCCCATTGTTGTAACTATTTTGAACCGGTGAAAAACCTGGTGGAGCAACATGATTTTGACGAGGAACTTGACCGTTGGAGCCATAAGTTCCCGTCGCGACAAAAGCACTAGCTTGATCAAACCCTGTGGTTGCACAAGCATAATAAGGATGTGCTCCACCACATGATACACAAAAATTCTCAACCATATTAATCGACCCATGAGGATTCTTCCTAATCTCATTCAACAAAGTCGCGAATCCATTATCAATCTTAGAGTCCAATCTAGCAATCTCGATATTAGACGAATTCACATTGGAAGCACTCGGTGTGTTTCGTAAATATTGCACTCTAGATTTATTCTCAATTATACCCCACGCGTCTCTCAGAGTTTTTCTTAAAATATTACCACCCGCGGTGGCATTTAAAGAATCTTGTTCAATCATATTAAGCCCATTATAAAAAGTATTGATTTCATGCAATTTCGAGAAACCGTGGTGTGGACATTGTCTTAACATATCTTTAAACCTTTCCCAAGCAACCCCAAACGATTCATGCACTTTTTGTTCAAATCTACTGATCTCGTTCTTAAAGTGTGTTGTTTTGGATGGTGGAAATAAATAATTCATGAACTTAGACACTAAATCATCCAATGTCAAAATCGAACCCGGTGGTTCTTTCTCATACCAAATCTTAGCATTACCCTCGAGCAAGTACGGAAAACGCATGAGCTTAATCGCGTCATTCAGCACATCTCTAAACCTGAGAGTCGAGGTAATTCGATGAAAATTCCGAATGTGAGAGTCCGAGCTATCGGTCTCATTGCCATGAAATTGGTCGGCACGAATGAGCGATAAAAGACCCGACTTAATCTCAAAATGATCCGCCAAAATAGCCGGCACAACGATTGCTTCCCCATACCCTTCGGTGGGTGCACGGAGCAATTCCTCCATTGTTCGGTTATCGACGATCTCTACAACAATAGGTGGAAGCTCGGGTTCCAGTATTCGTTGTTGACGATTTCTATTTCTACGAGGAATATTTTCAAGCCTATTAAAATCAATTACAAGTCGAGAAGAACGTAATTGCATACACTACAATGACGAGAATTTAGAGGATTGAAGAAAAGAAATTAGACAAGAAGAAGATTATTTTTGGTATTTATTTGGTATTTCTCAATCAATAATGATCGATAAAAAGCAAGGAATAAGGATAACTACTATGGAAGTAAATTACCCTCGGTCGACTTTGAAACGATAGGTGAAAACCTAAACGTCTCGAGGTTCAATAAGTAAACTACAAAAATAAGATATAATACTACTTGAGTCGGCAAACCAATAATAGGTCGTCCCTCTCAATATACGCACAAGCAAGCAGGGAAACGAGGTGGCACAAAGCACTTAAAAACCTTTTTCCTTAGACGGCCTTTTATAGCACATCGCCCTATACCCACCTTATAATTTGTATAAATCGAGTTCAAACTTCTTATTAGTATTTATCTATTTTGCCTTTTATTTTTGTTTTGGATTCGAATACAATAGCTAGGTGATGAAATCCCAACTAAGGTCTTATTTGAAAAGTATGTAAATTTATTGTTCTACGTAATATAATATATTAATCACAAAAAACACGAAAAACGATACATACTATATAATAAAAAATAACAAAACTTTCCGAGGACGGAAAGGGTCTTCAAATCAACGATCAACAAATCTCACAAAAACGAATCGTACACAAGATCCCCGGCAGCGGCGCCAAAATTTTTGATGTGATCGTGATAGTATAGTGATAATTAAGATACGTTATAGGGTAAATTAGAAAATTACCTTTAGGAAAAAGTAATAGTCTAAAATTACCAAAGAAGAATTCAATTAAACACGTGATGAACCAAGTTCGTTGTACACGAAGATCTTATGAATTTGAGACGTTTAGTGTCGATTTGGACAATTGATTCGAATTGGTTTTCGGTTTTTAAACTAAAAATTAAATCTACCAATTTATAACATAATTATATCCTAAAGTGCATGAATCGTAAACCCCCAAGCTATTTAAAGCTATTTTAAAAAAAATAAACTATTTAAAAATCTATTAAAATTTATTCTATTTAATTTTAAATAACTCTTACACTATTTTAAAATCTATTGAAAACTATTTTACTACTACAAATTTAATTAAATCTAATTTTATTTAAAACTAATTAGATTCCTAAAATTAATAAAAACATTTTCATTTTATTTTGAAACTATTAATTATTTAAAAAAACTCAAAATTACTTTAATAAAAACATTAATTAAAATTTATTAAAAACGGAAATTAAATCAAAGCACAACTTAAATCAAAATCTGCCAGCAGCAGATCTACTATATTAATTAAGTGACAGAAAATAAACTCAAAAGAGCATGTTAGCTCAGTGGTAAACGTATGAGGCCTGTGACCGGGAGGTCACAGGTTCGAGTCCTAGGAAGGACATAATTTTGTGAATTTTTTAGACTGTTAAAGTTAAACTCCAAAGTCACAGGAGTGACTTTTTTACACAAATCTTATAAAAAAGCTGATAAGGATATCAGCTATTGAGGTTATCAGATCAAAGGAATCAGATAGCTTATAGCTAAAACAATAATACAGCAAGAACACACAAAGCAGCGGAACAAGCTTAAATTCAGCAAGTTAATTATATCAGCACATCTTAGAACACAACTAATGTAGAAACACAAATCGCAGGCAAACTAAATTAAAATCTACACCCTACTCATAGCAGTTCTAAAAACAACAGATCTAATCATATGAAGCAGCAAATACTCAAATAAAGCTCAGTCAAATTCTACATCTAACAATTTCAGGTAACCAATTAAATCTGACTGAATTCAATCAACAAGGAACGGAACACATGAAAACTCGAGAATCAGACATAGCAGCACAAGAAGCTAACAGAGCTTATAATAGCTATAAGTCTATCAGTTAACCAAATTTTTCAGCAATCATTCATTATACGCGTAATACAACATTTAGTAACTGCAATTTGATGATATCAAAGCATAAATCAATCTAATTTAGCAGATTATCAATCACCAATCATATAAATGAAGCTAAATAACTCAGTTTCAAAATCATATGCATACTAAACCATTCCAGCTTTTCAGTTCAACGCAAATCCTCAAACACATAAAAACGGAGAAGCTACTAAATCCAGACAAAATAAACAATATAAATCATTATACCTAAAACATATAGCTAAATATCCTAATCATTTATCAAAATTAATCTACAAACATGAAAATTAAAAGATGACAGTGAACCTTATTGAAGATTTCCGTTGAGTAGAAGATCTGCGCTGAGCAGTCTTATGTAACCGAAACAACACCATCAACCACCATTAACATCACCATATATCATTCGAACCAAATTCACCATTTAAGGTCAAAACTATGCTTCGAACCAAACACCCTTATCAAAGAAGATCTTACTTAGATATTATAATCAAACCATTGGGGTTTGATTTTCTTCACAATTTTACTTAGATATTTCTTTAAACTATTAAGAAGTTTAATTAAATATCTTTTATATTAATAACATCAAATCAGACTGAGAAACGAAATTATATTGAACTTTAACAGTAAACAACACACGAATAATTTCGACAGAATAAATTTTTTATTAATCAGAAGAAAGTAGTACAGAACTATTAAAAATGAAAATACAAATTTCCTAACTCTAATTTAACATTATAACATTAAGTAAAATTGGAATGCCTTTTACTGAAAATACCAAAGGTATTTATAGGCTAACCGCCAGGTGTTGGGGGTGAGTTTGTTGGTGAAGATAATGATCTTGAGCCCTTGATTTCTTCATTCTTCTCTCTCATCTTGATCTAACGGCTGGAAAATGCACACTAGCACACGGATCGCCAACGTGGCAATCTGGTGTGCTAGTTGTGCTTCTTTGAAGCTGAGGTGTCACCTTTTGATTGGATGAGTGAGGGAGAATGAGCTGTTTTGGCCAATCACAGGCTAGAAGAATCGCCATGTCACACTAATATCTCCATCTTCTAGTTCCGAATTCACATGGAACTAATTCCAAGCGCGTGTGGTTTCACACGCTTGGAATAAGAAACCCCCAATTTGGGTTAATTAGGGTTTTGTGGTGAAAATAAAATGGTAACTGGTTTATTTGTGTTGAGAGAGAAAGGTGAATACCTTGTTTGTATCGAAACGTTGAAAGTGTGTGAGTGAGTTAAAAACATTGACCAAGATAAATGAGTATTTAACTTAACCGTTCATAGTTAATTGTTAACCTAATGGGTTTTTAAAGCCCATATACTTCAATCACGTCTCATTGTGTATTGGGCTTTGGAATATCCCAAGTTAATCAACCCCATCCGTCTCAAACATATGTCATTGGGCTTATAATGAATTTGGGCTTTGTAAATGAACTTTATACCCATAAATGGGCCTTCAAGCCCATTAAGCTAATGTGGGTCCCACTTGACTATTTTATATTAAATCCACTAAAAACGGACTCGTATTTGGCTTCCTCGATCTTTTCTTCAAACTCGTGCCGGTTTTTGTCGAATTTCGCGATCTTTGGTACCTACACACATGAAACACAAAACAAGCATATACAAGGCAATATTTAAACATTTTATGCATTATAAGCTCGTTTTATGGTATAAATGATATGAGTAAAATCACTCATATCAGGATTGTGTTTACGTAATAACACAATCTAACACGAATATATGTATGTGTTAGTGCATTTATTTTTTAAAACAAGAGAAATCTTGTTTTTATGAAGTTATCATCTCTACAATCCGCAGAAATTTACAATTGATATATACATACTCGATGATGCGACTACTCAAACGGCGACTACAACTCTTTCATTAGAACACGGGTCAACAATTAAGGGGAGCAATTGTCCAACATTCAAAATCTTTGATGCCGAAAGTGCCAAGGTCACTAATTGGTGTCAAGACAACGATATCAATCGTACACATAGTGTCAAGAGATAATTTCAGACGTGACGAGGCGACCAATATTCGTGAATAAGAACCATGTGATTCTATCATATGATGTTCTCTATCATTCAGGTCCAACCTCGTAAATTGCTAATCTTGTGAATACATTATCATATATGATATTTTCACGTGATAAATACCTTACACTTCTGTTTAAAAGGTATTTAATTTACGTTTCAAGTATACCCTCATTAATTTGAGGGGGAGCTTATGAAAATCATGAAGATAATTGAATTTGCATTTTTCTTCCCAAATTTTCTTAAAATTCTATTAAATTAATTGATATTAAAAACATCGAGTGGGTTAATATTTTTAATATGGGGGAGAAAATGTGATTTAATATGGGAAATGATTAATCACAAATGGTTTGACTTAACGTGATAGCTTATCCCGACATGTGCGAAATATTTTCGGATATCGTGGCATATGTTAAAGGGAAGAAAAATGGATTTGCATATCAAAATGGATTTCATGGTGATTTATACTTACCCCCAACCCATTTATTTCACGACGATGAAGATTGTGGTGACAAAAGGATGGTAGGATAGGTTAAGTCCAATTATTCTTCTAGAACTGGAGGAATCTTCACAAGGACATTCCATAGCTAGAAATAGTAGTCCTTATGAAATATGGAGAAAGATTGTGAACGTAGTTGAATGCCGACCAAGTACTTAAGTTAGCACTGGAACAATCACAACAAGGTGCTAGTTATGACGTATTGGTAAGCATTGAAGGGGTTGAAGAATGAAAAAGAATTGTAAAGATAAAGGGTCTAAAGAAAGAAGCCCTCCTTACAACTTAGACAGAAACCGGGTCAATACATATGCTATTAAGATCATTTTTTATGATGCTTAATATTGAAGATAGACATCATGAACCCAGTGATGCAATGCACAACCCATCTCAGCTAACTCAGATATCTCTCAAAAGATATTTGTTTTAATCACACGGAGACAACGCATTATCTATTTATTTATTCACTCCAAATAAATTGGTATTGAAATGGTGGTACTCCTCTCCAGCCTCCGATCACTAAAATCGAAAATGCACGATCGAGTCGAGATCCATTTAAGATCATCAAATATCTCATTAGGACACACTTTCATAATTTCTTGCTTCTTCACACACTGTGAAAATTAAGAAAGATCTTAAGAGTCCTACGCAAAATCTTCATGATCTTGCCTGAACATCCGAGTAATACGAAAGTATTTACAATGAAGATGGAAATTCTTCTTGAGCGAATATCAAAAAGCTTATGGTAGGTGACTTGTGCGATTCTTTTTGATCAAGCTTGTGATAGCT
Organism: Glebionis coronaria; assembly: GCA_025667525.1. Classification (NCBI taxonomy): domain Eukaryota; kingdom Viridiplantae; phylum Streptophyta; class Magnoliopsida; order Asterales; family Asteraceae; genus Glebionis; species Glebionis coronaria. Next base: position 245,285 of record JANFOE010000194.1, read on the forward strand.
GGAAAACAGTGGTTTAATTCTTAAATGAAATTAAACACGTTCCAGGCCTCTACGCAATATCTTAGTGATCTTGCAAGAACACTCAGAGTGACACTCTATAGTGTTCACAGTGACGAGTGGAAATCCTTCTAGTGTTAACATCAAACAGCACTTGGTAGGTAATTAGCAAGATTCTATATGAATCAAGCTCATGACAACTGGAAAGCAACGATGGTGCGATTCTTAAATGAACTTCACTTGTTCTAGGAACATGAATTGACGGCTTCAAATCATGCGGATAATATTATCCAAATGATTCACTCTTTATGTTCACAATCAGCTTTGGACGGTCGAATAAAGAGAACGGGTTTACCCGCGAAATCTTGTCAAGGAGGTTCTTAATTGAAACTACATGCCACAAGTACGATATTTTATATCGTCCAACGGTCTTCACTGACCGGAGGTGGCATTGTGGTGTACTATCCGAAAAGAAGTCGTCCTCACATGCTTATACTGTATGCACTTAATACTTCAACAAATTCAAGAAAGCCTAAAAGTTAAGTCTTCCGTTGTATCAAACTCTGAAGCTTTCAAGAATTTATAAAGGTGTTAGTATGTGGAACATGAAGTCACGAGGAGGCAAATTTCATAAGTGATGAATGCACAAGGTCAAGGCAAGTTAACATGCTCAAGACTAAAGTCAAAGATCACTTCAAGCATATTCACAAGAAAAGATCAAAGACTCAAGCATAGTATGCTAGGTTTAAGATTTTGTAAAATGGTGTGACCTCCCTTAGGGGGAGATTGTTGCAAATACGTTTTTCCAAAGAAAGTCTCGGTCACATCATTATTAGCATAGATCACGAGCTATAGACTATTTAGGACATTGTAACTTGGAGTGACCTCCCTTAGGGGGAGATTGTTGGAAATACGTTTTTACGTATTTAGAAAGGATCGGTCACTCCAACGATATATACGTAGATTGGGCTCGTGATCCAATATGTAAACAATATAGCCCATCAAGCCCACATGTAGGGTGGGCTATATATACCCCCTCCTAGCATGTTAGGAGGGGTTGGTCATTAGTTGTAATACACATTTCATTAATCAATCAATCTTCCTTTCTCTAATCCTCTCTTTTCTCTCTCTAACTTTCTCTCTCTAGTTATTCATCTCCCTCCCACTCTTTAGATCAATCAAACACTTGTACAATCCTAAGAAAACATGGACCTACAAAGAGAGAACACATTGAGGGTGCTAGCGTCGTGGACTTCCGACTAAGGTGGCTCATAACCACTAAGTAGGAGGTATTCAGACCATGGGATTACGGAATTTAGCCTACTATATATCATAAATAAAGAAGAAAATATTAAAACATGATCTCAAGGAGCTTTAGGGTGTGGGACATGTAGAACGAGCCTTGTCATTAGAGCCTTAGGGTGTATGGCATGGTAAGTGTTGAATAAAAATTGCTTCATCATTATTTCAAGGAGCCTTAGGGTGTGGAGTGATGATGAATGTCAATTCCCTTGTTTATGGTTCAAGGAGCCTTAGGGTGTGGATCATAGATAAGGAGCACTTTTACATCTTAAAGAGCCTAATGGTATATGATGTAAATTTGCTAACTCCATTATAAAGTCAGAATGACTTTGGAGGAATAAATAATAAGTAGTACTATTGGCCAAATTTCAAATCTGGGAATTTATTCCCTAAATCGTGTTAAATTATCCTTGATGTGGGCTTTCTTTAGTGACAACGGTTTTTGAGGATGAGGTTAGGTTCTAAGTATCGGGGTTACACCGTTTTGCCTTCATTTTTGGAGTAATAATTATTAAATAAGTCAATGAGCCTACGGGTGGATGATAATCCTTAAAATCTAGAGATACAGCTTAGGAATAATGGAGAAGGCGTTCTACACAAATTTCTTATATAAGTAGTCTTAACATGAGAACTTGTTGTTAACACTGATCTTGTTTTTGAGCTTGGCATGGAAAGAGTGAATAGTCGAGGACGATGAACCTATTCAAATTTTGTGATCCTAAAAGTTATTTTTGAATAATGAAAACGATACATTATGTCATTTACACATATAATATTAATAAAATGAATAAATGATTTTAATAAATGAAAAAGGGAGTTGCTTTATACTTTATTCTAGCATTGCGTGAGGACACGAAAATGGTTTAGTAGGGGGGTGTGATGTGACTCTAATTACACATCATATTTCCTCGTAAAATGTGCTAAAAACGGAAAAATAATCATCATAAATGCCAAATATATGCTTGTTTTGTCGTTTGTGCATGTGCATGTGTATGTACGGATATCAAGGAAATCACAAGAAACGAAGCCAAAGATCCAAAATGGACACGCGAAATAGAAAGAGCAAAAAAATCGAGTTCAACGGTGCCTTCTTATTTTATTGGGCCGGCCCGACACTGATTAAATGGTTTGGACCGACCCATTAACAATAAAATAGACTTAAGAAAATCTGCAGAGCTTACACTTCAAGGCCCAAATGTAGCAGCCCATTATAGAAGCTGCTGGCCCGAAATGGAAATGATAAGAATTGAGGACCGAGTTTACTTGAAAGCCCAGCAGGCCATTTTGCACAACTTACCTTATTCCTCCTATATAAAACAGATCGAGATCTAGAGAGAGCTATATAACTTTTAGATAGGAAATATTAGTTTGTTTTTTCTCTTGTTTTTTTATCATTCACGCAGCATACTTTTCCATATGTAGCTTATAACAGACGCATCTTCCATTTATATTATTATTCATTCTTGTCTTTTGTTCTCTGTTCTTTTTTTATCATCTCGTAGGATAGATAGAATATAAATACGCAGCAGATATATCTCCTTTTACATTGTATTTTTTCCCCTGCGTTTTGTTTATAAATTTTCTTATTCTCCAGTAATAGATTTACAAATCCTTCTTTTATTTATCTCCTTTTCTGGATCATTTTCCTTATGTCTGGTTTTATTTTTCTTTCATAGGTTTATAGGATTTTTTTTTTTTGCTTATTTCTTTAAGTCATTTAAATCCTATAGTATTAGATTTTTATCAAAAAAAAAATTTATCTTCATATTCGAAAACTTATTGTATTCAGGTTTCTTTTTATATAAGGAAGTTTATTTTCGGAGGTTTGTGTTTTAAGTTTTGGTTGTTTCAAGTTTGAGAATCGAAGGTATTAGTTGTTGATCTAGATTCAGAGCTGAGTTTAGGATTCGGTTAGGGATTTTAGATTCTAGATTGATGTTTTTGTTTGGTTATATTTTACAGGTGATTAGATTATGTTTCGATGTGTAATGAAGAAGTTCCAGATTTGGTTCTAGTAATTCTTTGTTCGGTTCGAGATTTCGGTCTCGGTTCGATATAAGATTTCGGTTCAGCTTCGATAACATCGTAGCTTGCTTCAACGAACAGGCCTGGACGTTTGTTTTCAGTCGCTGTTGTTCGTGAATTTTTGCAAGTGCTTTAGTGTAGCTTAGTTACGGTAATTAGCTTAGTTTGTTTGGTTAGCACGTCGACAGCGGGCTGCCCTGGATGGCAGGTTGTCTCATTTTAAATTTCTGCAAATCACTAGCGTAATCCGCTTGTAGCTTAGTTGTTACGTATATTTTAGTGTAATTCTGAATGTAACTTGCTTATATTTCTTTGTTATATGTTATCTGATAGTTGATCTAGTCTTGTTATTTGATCATATCGTTTTAACCTTTCGTACTTTGTATAGATGTTGTAGTCAGTGTTTGGAAGTAAGAACAATGTCACAGATTTTTTTTAGCATTTAGTTATAGAAGTCAAAGTAGGAAGAGCATAGAAAGTCAAAAAGTGTTGCGTGTATATTGTTAAAAAAAGTGACCTGCGTCACTTTGTAATACAAAAAGCTGCGTTATTCATTCAAAAAAACAGAAAAAAGTTGTGTATGGTTTTATTCCAACTATAGGGCTGCGTTTGGTTTAGTATTTACATTTGGACTACGCATGTAATTCATCACTATTGGGCATGCATATATAAATCACATTAAAGGCTGCGTAAATTACTATTAAAAGGTTGCATTTGATTTAGTAAACATTTTATTCCATTTTTAAGTTTGTAACGTATTAAATTTCAATTCATTACATTACATTTCTTTACATTTTCAAATTTCATTTTATTTTATTTTAAGTTTTAAAAAAATAGAATTTAGTTTTAATAAAAATAAAATATTTTTAATAAATAAATAAATAGAAAATATAAAAAGTATAAAAATTTAGTTTTTACATTATTAGAATAAATTTGTTATTTACATTTTTAGAATAATCTTACATTTACGTCTTTGGCATTATAGTATTTTTCATTTTCACTTATCATTTTCATTTAGAATTTTAGTAAATCTTGTTTACATTTTACTTGCGCATTTTATATTTTTACTTTGTGTTTTATTTGCGTTATTTGCAATTTGTTTTTAGAATAGTACGTATATGTATTATATAGTATTTTTACATTTTTGCGTGCTTTTCAATAGAAACAGAATACCATTTAAATACTTTAACCAAAAACAAATAAAGTCGAAACGATAAAGCGTAAATTAATTCGACACGATTCGAGAAGAAAACGAACTTACTAAAATACGGATATTACTATGCATAATTCAGGAAAACCCACGTCGTGTCAAATAATCATCGTCTTTAAATTAATAGTTTCTTTATAAACAGTTGGATCAGAACGCTTTTAAATGGTGGATTCTTATGCAAGAAATCCTATTAGGTTCGATTCTGAAGGAATAAGTTCGAATTTTTCTTGTGTTTCTTGAAATCTTTTCTTTCGATTGGCATCGACTTAGCAAGTCACCTTGACCGAGTAATTCCGAAAATATTTCTTTATGTGTTAAATGTAACGTGTGTATCCCATTTCTATCACCGCGTTGGTGATGAAATACCAAGAAACCTCATACCGACACTGAGAATTAATTTTTAACTAGATCATAAAACTGTCTAAGTGGATGAAGACCGAGTTCGAGTAACTCCGAAACATATGAAGAAGACTTCTCCTACATAAAATGTAGCTTACATAATTTTTCTCATTCTTCTTATACGTCCAGCGACATTCATAGCGGAAAGTTCCTTTTGTGTAAAACTGCTGGTTGTCTTTGTTAAACTAAGTCTGTAATCATGAACTATACTTCCTTCCCCGAAACGTATGTATTCGGTCAGTTTATGTCACAGACGAATCATAATAAGCTCGAGTTTTGAATCCAAGGTGTTTGATTTGTTCCTATTGTGCCTTGTGAACTCGAATACCGACATAAAGTCATACGAGGATGGCTAAAAAAAGGAGAGCTTTCGGCGCGAGAGCTAAGCACAATGATCGAATCCTATTGGAGCAAATTGATGTCACTCGTCATCATAATCTGTATGGAATAAAACGGTATGTAATGGATAGTTGAAGTATTTCGACCATGCATCAGTAGATAATAGACAATCTAGTTTGCCATTTGCATTTGCTTAGTTGAGGAATCCTTGTGCTTGACTTATTCCCATTTGATCTTTGATGGTCAAACGGTAGACAGCCATAGTTAAGTTTATGTGAAAAACCTTTGCTTGTTATGTGTTTATGTGATATGTGATTTAGTCGAGTGGTGGTACATTGTACGAGCACGGGGCGGCATTGTGAAAGGATGTCCGGTTGTGGGTAACGCGTACCCTGTAATATAATTTGGGTATGTATCCGTTTGTGAGCACCCTGTAATATCTTTTGGATATGCATCCGTTTGTGAGCACCCTGTAATATCATTTACGTATGGATCCGTGTGTGAGCACCCTCCGATGACAAAAATATTTTTAGATATGCATACATGGCTATCGGGCCCGTGAACATCCTCTTAACTTGTAAACTTTCCTTAGACTGGACTTATCCGAAAATTCTATCAAATATTCTTATTGGTATGGCATGGCTTGGCTATTTTGCAAGCATGTCATAATGTGATTATGTGTGCTTAGTGATAGATTTTGTATTTGATTTATATAGTGGTATTTTCGGTAGAGTAATGTATACTTCGAACGATTTCCGTTTCAATGAATTCACTTTTGACGAAATAGGTTTTCATGTTAGAGATATTGAAATTTGGTGATTTATGCGAATAGTAATAATTACCACGTCTTGAATATTTTGTAACGTTTTCGATAGAGTTATTTACTATCCATGTGATTTTTTATGACGTAATTTATTTCATCGAGACTCGTGGACGATGTGCGTTTCGATGTGATCATCGATTTTTTTTAATTGTCTGTGGCATTGGAAATTTTGCAATGCGCCCACTTCTTTCAACTCGTCACTTGTTGTGTGTACTTTTTCGAACTTATATCGAACGCCTCAAGTTTGATAAGCTAGTAGTAATGAACCATGAACCATTTCCAAAACATGGTGACTTATTCAGCTTTTTTTTGTTTCCAATGGCTTCTCCTTCTAGTTATTTATTTATCTTTCCTTATTGAAACTTCTTTCAAATCGTTCATTTGTGCTCGTAATATATACTCATTGCTTTCACTTTTGTTCATTCAACCTTCGCTAGAAACCCCAATGTCTATTCCTCACTTCTTCGCTATTAAACCGAAGACTATTAAGATGAATTAAGCGTCGGAATGTCGCTTCCTAAAGGGGTAGCTACTGTAATACTCAAAATTTAAAATCAACATTTAGACCGAGCTTTTAATTTATTCCTAATATTCAGACCAATATTTATTACCCGACTTTTATTTTTCATGTTCGTCTCTGCGAATAATATTTAATTATTGACTAACCCGTAAAGTTAGGGCTTTAACGTATCGAATACGTGTCATTTATTATTTATCGGCAAAGTCTATGTCCGTCATCAACTGTAAATATTCTTGTTATGACATAGAAATCTTTTCTATTTATCGTCGTTATAATGTTTCTCATTCGCTTATATAACGTGTTAACGTATTTTAAACTATAAGCCCTTACTTATTTATCGAAATACTAATGTTCTCTGAATATCGACGTTTTTTATTTTATATTGAGCGTTTATTTTTCGTGATTTAGCGTGTATGCTTCAAATCGCGTAACTTTAAAAATACCGGGTTTCGATAATACCCACTTTTGTAAATTATAAAAAAAGTTAATATAAATTTCCAGCCCATTCTCTCAAATCCCACACCACTATATTAATCCAACACGTAAGTCTTGACTTTTCCTCTCTTACGCCAAGTGTAGAAATGATTTTAGAATGTAACTCTTTTATCATTTAATTAGATCTCAAAACTCCATATTTTTGCAAAATAATAAAAGTAACTCATCTTCTTCTTATTTGTCTTCTTCTTGTCGTGAACAAAAATACATTAAACTTTATCACTACCTTGAATTCTACTAGTTTTTGTTGCAAGGAGTACATGTCTAGTGCTATAGTTCAACATCTTTGCTTGGTTTCTTCATAAAACACCATTATCATCAACCACTATCACCATCCTTATTTTGAAAGAGTCTTGGCTAATTTTTTTTACATCTACAAGGAGTATTTAGGTCAAGAGTTTTGATCAACTTGTCCTTGGTACATCCATTTATAGTAAGGATTATCTTAATTATTTTGTATTCTCACTTTTATGTGATTTTGTAATAAGTTTTTATTTGACTTCTATAAATATTGATGCAATAGTTTAATTTGGTTTATTGACATTGTATATGAATATTGTTTACATAAAAAGCAAGCTAGACAAGCCCTTGGTGTATATTAAAGTTTTTGCAATAGATCAGTGGCAAATATTGCATTTCAAGACAAAATCAGTAGGTTTTGAGGTTGGTTGAAAGTCATGGGTTGATAGGCCTATGTTTTGTTTTGTCGGATGAGTCGTCTCATGATGATACCCGATGAACTAGATATGAACATGTCAAAACAGAACTGTCTGTAGTAAACGGTAGAAAACTCCAAGTAATTGTATACAGACCCTTAAATATATAAAACTAAAATGGTAGCTAAATATATGTAGAATATCCATGATTCGGATAGTTTTCTATAGACATACGGTTTGGAAATGATGGCTACAACCCTGAAACTAAACTAGGCTGTCCAAAAACAGCCTCGACCCGGGGGTGATGTTGTGATCATTTTGACCATTTGTCTTAAAAACTTAAATAATGGGTGTTCCTAATCTCTATAATTGACTTAATTACAATCATGGAGGTATAAAAAACGAGTCAAGTCTCATTACAGGTAAGAAATTAAACTAGTTTCGTAAGACGTAATCTAGAAACCAAACATAAATGAATATAACTCGAGAGGGTGAATTTGTAATTTCACTCTATTGTAAATATAATTTGGGTCATATATATATATATATATATATATACTTAATACTAGTAAATCAAAGGAACTCACGAAGATGTCGAGATAAAGGATTCATTTAGACTATTTATGGTTTTTTAGAAACGATATAGTTAGCGGGATATGTTGGAAAATTAGCAAAACAGAATCATATTAATTAAATGTGAAACTTACTTATATTTATAAAAACTAAAGTGGTAGGACCCGCTTATCGTGAAATCGAGACCCATTTACATACTATTATTATGAAACCCTAGACCCGACCATCGCAAAATATTAAGTTGACATCGTTTGAGGTGTTTTTGGAACCCGTATTGCTTATTTAGTGGACTTGGGACATAAAATCCTAATGTAGACCTATAATGGCTATTTGGACATTATTGAGCCTGAGGTTAGATATAATTTATGAAACTTAAACAGAACATGTAATGGGATTGAGTGAATCAAACACTTAATAGACCACTATTGGCTAGTATTGGGCTTTCTTCATCAAAATTGGTAACACTTTATAAATCGTCGATTTTTATTAAAAGTTTATAAAACTGATGCAATGTCCAAAACTTACTAAAAATATACTATTAACATATATGTTATTTATTTCTCGTTTCAAGCCTAAGACTCGTCTCATTATATTAGGTCTCATTCGGTCATATATCAACGATTGGGTATCTCGTTCTCGATCAACGAGTAATTGTTATCTTGTGACGTCGTGTGTCGACTATCAAATGTTTGTTCCTTGATAAACGTGTAATAGCTATATAAGGTGAGTTAGTAGCCTTACTCTTTACTACTTAAATGTTTTATAAGTCCCGCGAGGGGGAAACACATGCTTGTTTTTAAAAGTGAACACAATGATTCATATGGTACGCTTTCCTGGTAGCTATATGATGTGCTAAGTGTTGTATTGCCAAAATTTGAAAGTTCCTAAAACCCATGAGTAGTTAACTACCTATGATGGGTAAGCGCTAGTATAGACGGATGGATCCATTGGGGATGATGTCCCCCACCCGGGCAGGTTACACATGTGGGTTGGAGGCTCATCCGGGTGTGTTGTATGATAAGTAAAAGGGTTATTAGGTAAGATACCTAACTAGGGCATTATTTATAGTTAAGGCTTCGGTGTCATGGCTTAGCACAATACCGTGGTTATATGATATTGTATGTGTTACATTATCACTCAATGAATGAAAAGTTGTGTTCAAAAGTTGATTTCTTTATACAAACCTATAGATTCACTCAACCGTTGTGTTGACATTTTAGCATGTATTTCTCATGTATTTAGGTTAAGAGCAGCTGGAGCATGGAGTCGCATGGGATAAAGTGAAGGCAAACAAACAATTACCATTCAATAACATTTGACAAACATTTATATTTTTATTAAAGTTTGTATGAATTGTTGGGACTTATTTTATTGAAACTCTAATGTTTATTTATCGAATGGATTAAATTTTTCAAACATCTCTTTTAATTTCGTTTACTATGAATGTGTGTGATGTGATATTAAGTAACACCCAAAGTTTAGTATCCGATGTGTTGTGAAATTGGGGGTGTTATATTTATGTTGGTTTTAATTCTCCATAAATCATCAAATACTTGGAACCATTAACTCGAGATGTTTTTACAACACGTTTTGTTGATTGCCAATTTGATGAAACAATGTTCCCAATCTTAGGAGAAGAAAATAAAAAGTTGGACAAACAAGATATAACTTTGAATAATCACAAATATTTTTTCTTGACCCTCTAAATGGTCAATATAGATTGTATGTGCCAAAGATCATTCACATGCAACGAATAGTAAATGAATTGGTTGATGCATTTACATTTAAAAAAAGAGACTAAATCATATATTCCAGCTTTAAATGCACCTTTTCGAATTGATATTCCTGAAACTATAAATGAGTCATATTTACGCAGGAAACGTGGAAGGCCAATGGGTTCTAAGGATACAAATCTACGAAAAAAGAAAGAGAATAATACAACTGAAATGCCCAAGAAGTTGTTATTAATAAAATCCAAAAAGAGATTAATAATGACATAGAAAATATGGATAAATCTCTTGAAGATGACCATGTACCTAATGACTATGAGATCTCAATAAACTTTGTACAAAATGGTACAACATGGAAACAAAATGACACATGTGTTGATGAAATCTTTGCATATGCTATAGCAAGTGAAATCATGAATGGTAAAGTTTATGTGCCAAAATATATTAAAGAATGTAGACAAATAAATGATTGTCAAAAATGGCAGAATTCCACACAAGCTGAATTATATTTGCTTAAAAATGCCAAGTGTTTGGCCTTATGACCTTAACCCCAGACAATGTGAAGTCGGTATGCTATATATGGGCATTTTCTATAAATCTAAATGAGATAAACTAAACTGTGAGATACAAATAAAGACTTGTGGCACAAGGTTTCTAAGAAATACGCGGGATAGATTATGAAGAAATATGTTCACCTGTTGTGGATAAAACAACTTTTAGATTTTTAATCAGTCTGGCAAATGTCGAAAGGATCCAAGTGGGCCTTATGGATGTTGTCACAGCTTACTAGTACGGATCACTTGATAGTGATATTTATATGAAAATTTCGGAAGATTGTAAACTTAAACCTCGTGAAACGTTTTCAATTAGGTTGAAAAAATATTTGTATGGACTAAAATAATCAGGCCGAATGTGGTATAATCTCCCGAGTGAATATCTTTCAAAATAAGGATATAAGAGCAATCAAATAAGTCCATGTATTTTTATTAAAAGATCAAAGACCGGTTCACAATCATTGCAGTGTATGTTAATGACTTAAATATCATCAAATTTTTTGATAAAATTGAACATACTAGAAATTTATTAAAGAACGAATTTGAAATGAAAGACCTTAGGATGACTAAAATTTGATCTCGTCTTGAAAATTGAGCATTTGTCAAAAGGAATAGCATAATAACAGGTTTTGGTATTTGATGATTTACATAAGTATAGGCTTTGTCCTATATCTTAGTGTTTATGTTTCTAGTCAAGTTTTATCTTTATGGGGGTTTGTCCCATTTAGGTAACTATTGGGCTTTTCTTGTATGTAACTTCATTTTATTTCATATATTTTACCTTTGTAAAAAAATGATTGTTTATCCATCAATCAAATTATGCGGATAAAATATTGAAACAATTCAATATGGATAAAGCCCATCCACTAATCTCACCAATGGTTGGTCGTACACTTGATCGAGAACTTAATCCGCTCCGTCCTAAATAACATCACGAGCACATTCTTGATCTTGAAATACTGTATCTAAGTGTGATTGGGGCTTTGATGTACACTGCTAATAATACACGCCCAAATATTGCATTTTTAGAAAACTTACTAGTAAGATATAGTTCCTAACCAACACGCCGACATTGGAATGGGATCAAACACATTTCCGTTATCTTTGTGGTACCCATGATATGGGATTATTTTACGAAAATAATTCAAAGTCAAAGTTGATTGGATACACTGATATTGGTACTTGTCTGATCCACATAAGGTAGGATAACAAACATGGTATATTTTCACATGTGGAGGCACTTTAATTTCTTGGATATCGCCAAAGCAGTCCTTGTAGAAAATAGAAGGGGGGTTGAATAGTTTCTAGTTAACTTTCAAAACATTTCGTTAAACCCACTGTGCGCGGTTCAATAAACATACCCGTGGTTCTTTATCAGTAAAGAACCACTGATCAATTTAAGGAACCGCCGACAGCGGACGAAACCATTTGTTGCATGTTAAACTTTAACAATCCTTTGTATCAATATCTTGATCAAGCTTGACTAAGTATGAGATGTGTTTGTCAAAAGATAAAGACTACAAGTAAGGAAACACACAAACACATCAAATCAAGAGTACATCAAGCAATAATCAAAACACTAAGCACACACGTAATAAGACTTAGCTTTTCCACAACTAAGATGTTTAGACTAGGGGATGCACACTTAACCATAATCTAAACATGAAGCATACACGTACTAAGCATTATCTTTTCCGCAACTTAGATGTTTAGATTATGTGATGCACACAAAGACACACAACACAAGTATGCAACTATACAATTAAAGTCATAAATGTAGAGGAGAATACCGACACGATGATTTATAGTGGTTCGGTCACGAAGCTCCTCTTCGCCCTACTCCACTCCTCGAGTAACCAACTCGAGAGTTACTTCACTAGTAAACAAAGCTCCTTTCAAGGTGGAGAAAACCATACACGTCGCTTACACATTTCTGAAACTAAGCTAGATGTCGAGTCCTTCTTCGGGTACAACCAAACCCGTTATGTTTTATAGGCCCACATAACAAACCTTTTGTTTTATGGTCCAAACACATAAAGATGTAGCTTACATTTTTTTCTGACACAAAGTTACATGTCGAGTCCTAATCCAAGCTAGAACTGATCTTACACCCATGACTCCACTAGTTATGTTTTATGGCCCAACATAACAAACCTTGTGTTTTGTGGCCTAAACACATAAATCATATAGATCTAAGTACACACCACTTAGATATATAACTCTAACACTATATCCAAGTATTAACAAAACTTGGATCTACACTCCTAATCTAAGGATGCCCATCTCTTGGATGTACTACGCTTACAAACACATCTAAGTATACCCACAACTTGGATCTTCTACATATTCATAGTATGAAAACAATGACTTTATCTTGAAGGAGAGATCTTCATCATGTTGTGAACCCAACAATTCATAGTGATGAAAGTGTTCTTCTCTTTGCACTTGAGAGGATGAGAAGAATGAAGGAGAGAATAACATCTTAAAACAAGATTAACCAAACAACTAATCAAGGATTAAGGTGTGTGAGAAAACAGAAAGATTTGTGCAAAAAGGGTTGATTAACAGGTGGAAATGATCCACTATTAATAGGCAAATAGAGCAACACATATGTTTCCCCTCGGTTCCTTAAATGCCCTTGCGGTTCCTTATCAATAAAGAACCGCGGGTTAATAACTGTTTTTTTTTGTTGATTAAAAATGTTGCTTTTGCAAGATCTTTCTTTGCGTTGCTCGTATCCAATGGATATATGTCGTTGTTTCGTTCTCGGTATCTTCTCGAATTGATCACGGTCAAAAGTGGAATCGTTGTAAATGGTGACTAAAAAGGGGGAGCTTTGGTCTAAATCTACTAAAATTATAAGAGCAAGTAATAATAAAATTAAACTAGAAACAAGAACTGAGAATAAAGCCATAATTTAAATGAAACAGTAAGTAAGTACCTCAACGTAGAATAAAACGGGCAATCTCTATTCGGAATGTCTGCTCTTACTCGGAATAATACTTCTATGCGGAATATAGTGCTCTACTCGGAATAATAATAACCCTACTCGGAAAAGTACTCTAATGCTGAATAATAGGCTTATGCGGAATATGAGCTCATCCGGAACATTGGCTATTCGGAATAATCATAACAAGAAACCCTATGCGGAATATTTGGCTATGCTGAATATTGAGCTATGCGGAATATTTTGAAATTCCACGTAACCAAAGAAGTAAAGCTCTACTCAGAATGTTTGGAAGAAAACCCTTATGCGGAATGTTTGAAAAGGAACTATATTCGGAATATTTGAAAGCAAACCTATGCTGAATATGACCTCTAATCGGAATATTTTGAATATTCCGAATAAACAACAATACACGACCTTGATCCGGAATATTTTAATATTCCGTACCAACAATGTTTCAGAAACTCTATGCGGAATTTGGGAAGAAACAGTAACCAATTAGCGAAGAACAGGGGAACCTTTTAGCACGAATTTAACACCAAAATTCACCAAGTTTTTAATCAAAACTTAAACCAATGTCACCACTAATCATTTACCTAAGGTAAACATCAATCCAAAACCACAAAATCACAAAACCCACTTACTTTTTATGATCAAATCAATAAAATAAAAATTAAGAACTCAGAATCAAAAAGATATGAAGAACAAGATGATGGAAAGATTAAAAGCAGACTTGTATTGATGATTAATGATTCAACAAACAAAGTGGAAAGATTAAACTTACAAGATTGGAAGAAATCAAAGAAAAAAGGAAACAACTCCTTAAGGGAGATGGTTTCTTCCTAAGAACTCGGAAAGAAAAATAACAGAAAAAGAACTAGTGGAGTCTTGAATGGGAGGAGTATTTATAGGCTTCTCCCTTGGTTGGTGAGTGGGCTTTCTTCCTTCCTTTTTGTCTTCTCGTCTTTTTCAGAAAAGTTGACATTTTCGATTTCGATTCGGGATTTGTCGACGAATAATTTCAAATCGTCTTTTAATTTCTTCATTTAATAGACTTGAGTTTCTTCGACATAGGTAAATCTTCCATCTTTGGTCCTTTTCTTCGATAAATCTTCAAATAGGCCCATTGACTTCAAATCTTTTGCATCTCTTGGACTATAGACTTCATCTTTTCATCTTTTTCCTCGATAAAACCCGTGCAATCCCATGTTTTCTCCAATATTTATTCGGTTGGCTCTGAAAACACAACAAACACACAAACCACGCATAATTCCAAACAAATGACATTAAATACGTGTTTTGGTCTTGTTTTAGCAAGAAATAAGTGGTAAAAGGATGGGTGTTTTCACACCTATCACGGGTATATTTAAGGAACCTCGGGCTTTGGAGTCCGTGCTCTTTTTTCCTTTAGTGGAGAAATGCTATCTGGTGAAGTTTATACCTTAAGGGTATATTCTTAGACCATTTAGAATATCCTAAATTCAAATTAAGGAATAATCTTTGGAATATACCTTAGGGAATATTCTTTGGAATATGCCAAATAAAGTTTAATAAAAACTTTTGTCACACTTAATAAAAGGTGAGTTTTAAGAAAAGCTAAATCTTTGATCACTTAGTTAGGTTAATGATTTGTTTATTCATACCTTGAGTGATTCATGCCGAATGCGATATTGGAGGTGTTGAGAGATGTATACAAATGTATACTTGAGTGATTACGTGTATCTTACACATTTTACATAATGTATTGCGAGTTATATGTTTGTACTCACCAAAACACAAAGAGATCATATTGATTAAACATCGTAATGTTTGCAATAACAATCTCCCCCTTTTTGATGATGACAAACAAGTAAACAGCAACGCGTATTAAAATGTATAAGTTACTCGTTTACACTTACTTCTCCCCTTTTGTCGAATCAAAAAGGTAGTCAACGTATTGAAGAAGAGAAGAATCAAGGTCGAGAGAGCACACATCCAAAGTGGTAGTCATCGATAGCACGTCATTTGAAGAAGAGAAGAATTAGCATCATGAGAGCTTGCATCGAAAAGGTAGTCTACATTTGTAGAAGAGGAGGATCGAATTCGAGAGAACGTGCATCCAAAATGTTGATACAAAAGTTGGATGGACCGAGCTAGGCCTAAATCAGGCTTAATTCGGTGTCTTGGCTGAAAGGACTTAACTGGATTTATTAAAGGAAAAGGAATGAGAGGTCCGGATGGACTCCTCCGCTTCGAGTGGCTTCCCGCTCGAAACGATTCTTTAGAAGGTCTAAGCATAATAACATTCTTGGTCCTGATGACCCTATCCTGATGATGCTGAATAGTTTCTGGTTCCATACTTAAGATGGATTTTCTGAATCTGACAGAATGAACAAGCTATAGCATGTAGTATACATGAAACCGTACATACAAATATCCTAAGAAGATAACATTTATATCTCTGAGCAAGTTGTTGAGATTATATAGGGACGAACTACGTGAACAATTGTGAACGTGACACGTGAGCAATTGTGAACGTGGTTCGCGATCATAAAAGGAGCATTGTGCATGAAATATGTCATGTATGTGATACGTGAAACATATTGGGAGCGTGATAATAGAACATGTCATGAACGTATGCTGACTGAGGAAGGAATGCCAAACGATACGACCTGAGACGTGAAACGTCTGCCTGGGTATGGAAAAGTTGTGCTAAACTTGAGTTTGGTTTCTCAAGCTTTCTGTAACCGTATTCGGTAACAACTGTGAAATGTGTATCGCGAGATGGGACAAGAACTTGAACGTGAACAATGTTATGAACGCGAACGTGAGCTTAAATCATGAGAGATAGCACAAAACATGAACTGAAACAGCATCGTACTGCGAATGAGACGTAAACGTGAAACTGAAAATAAACGTGAACGTAAAGTGAACATAAACATACACGTGATCGTGAACATGATTTCTGTCTAATATAATGATCGATGGAATACCTTGGAATTTGGTAGATCAGAATGTGATCAATGAATATACTAATGATTTTGTCTGAGAGTCATGGAAAAATTTTATTCATAAATTTCATAATATAACTGGAGTATTAGGGAGCTCAGAAGTATAAAATCAAAATCTTTATAGAGACTATAGTATGTGCAACATCAGTCTGGGAAACATTACGTTCTTTGATGTAGTGATTTTACTACTCTTTAGGAAAAGAGAGCAAAAGTGGCAAGTATTAAGTGTCGGTTTAGGAAAACCAAGCACTAATGACCAAATAAGTTCAAGTTCGTTTCCCAAGGAGGCTTAGTGTGTGTGTAATGAATTGATTATCTTTGTGATTATATTTGAGAAAGAAAAATAGAAATGATATTAGAAGAGAATGACGGTTATGAAGTCGGATTAAACTAAGTCGAAAAAGGTGTGCACGTAGAATCGTAAAAAGTACCAAAATTAAAATATTAACCTAAAAATTTCTAAAAATTACCAAAAATCCACAATAATATTCCAAGAGTTTACAAAAAATCCAAACTTGCCAAAACCTTTTAATTAATTAGATAATGACTTTTTAATGCTAATTAAAGCCCTAAAAATCAAAACTAATTATTAAAAAACCCTAAACAAGATTTTAAAGTTTGTAAACCTCAAAAATACTCTAATTAAGCTAAAAAGTATTTTTCAAAATTTTAAAACCACTAAAAATTATTTTTAAACAATTAAAAACTACTAAAATCAATTAAAACTTAAATTAATTATAGAAAATAATTAAAAGACCCTAAAAATATTTGGAAAGTTGCAAAATTCCTAATTAAGTGTTTAGAACCTAGGAAAAATATAAAAACTTAGAAAATCAGACTTTTAATTTTTAATGATAAAATAATATTAAAATAATATTAAAAATCCAAAAATCATAAAAAATTCTAAAAACTTTCAAACTAGCTTAATTTAACCTAAATAACGCACAAATAAAAGTTAAATTACCTAAATACCCCTATTGGGCCTAGAAAATGGGCTAAACCCAAAACAGTAGCTTATTGGGCCAAATTTGGGCCCAATAACAAAAAGTGTTCAAAATAAGCCCAAAAAGCACAGGTTGACTCAAAATTTGATTTTAAACAACTTTTTCCAAAGGACCAAAAGCTGAAAGTGTGAAATAAGCTAGCTTATAACAAGCAGCTTATTCTTAATGGGTTTTTTGGCCCATTAAGCTATAAGCCAATGCCACAAGCTAAAATTTGACACACAAGCTTCTTTTGACCTAAATAAGACTTCTGCAAAAAGAAATTTGAAATAAGCCCAAGGAATAAGCCTGAAAATGCAATAAGCAATCTATAGAAAACGACAAAATAGTCGTTTTTGAGTTCTAGGCCACCCCAAGTGCTGATTCAAGTTTCAAAAGCTTTGAAATGACTTAATTAAGCAAAATCAACAAAAAGTTTTCAAATAAGCTGACTCAATAAGCTGGAAAAAGCAAATAAGCACTTATGTAAAAGTCAAATAAGTTGGTTTTCTAGTAAAAAGTCAAAGTCAAAGTCCAATAAGCTCCAGTCTACTTAAATGGGTCAAATAATGAACACCTATCACAAAAAATAAGTTGTTGCAAGTCTGGATAAGCTAGAATAGCTTATTGATAAGCTGAGTTCAAAATTACACTAGCAGGGGCTAGTTTTGGGTGTTGAGCAGTGGAAACTTTTTCCACTGCTTGACTTGTTTGACTTTTTGTCTTTAGTGACTTTTTTGGAGATTCAGATTACACAAAGGCACCCAAATGATCTTTGGATCAAAAGGAGTCAATAACAATCAAAATAACACAATCACTAACACCCAATTGATACAGTTTAATCAATTAATCACCAGATATTGCACAGACATGAAACAATAAGCAGTTAATCACTTATGAGCAGTTTTAGCACAAATCAGCCAGCCAAATTCAACCAAATGCATACACAAGATATTATAAACTCCAATAAGCAAGTCTAAACAGGTTTCATGTAATGGTTCAAAGAATTAAACAAGATTCAAGCCAATGAATGTTACTGATGAACACTAACACATGCAGTTTTCTACTTTGCTGATGTATTTGACACTTAAGCCAGATTCAACACCCCAAATCTTTCAAACAGGTTACAATAACTTTGTTTAAACCACTTTTAGCCTTAAGCATTCATACACACTAAGTGTTCCCAAAATCCTAGGTCAAAACAGGCAGTAACAAAGTTTTTATAGCAGATTGTTTGATTCAAGGCTTCAAACCCAAAAACTTGCAGTAAAACACTCTCAACAAGGCATATATCAGATACCAAGCATAAACACAAACTTCCCTTAACACAATAACACAAAATCAACACAAACAGGTAGACCCAAACACCCCTTTATCTTTTCAAATCCAAATTTTTCAAAGTAAAAGTGAGATTTAAGACCACCCAAGCATCAAATAACACAATAACAAGTAATATTAACAGATTCAAGCAAATTTAAACCACAAAATTCACAAGAACACAAGCCACATACAAATATCACCAAAAATCATGAATTTAAGCAGATTTTAGGATTGAGTATGCAAACCTCATGGATGTACATCCACACCCACGAATTTTGAACTTATGTGCTAGCAAGAACAAGCACAAGCTTCCACAATAAAGCCTGCTAAGAATTAACAAAGTTAGAAGCACAAGTATAAAAATCAGAAACTTGAAAAATATTGATTAATGCAACCTTGTTACCCCACACTTGATTATCCCCAAGTTATAAGCCTCACCACACCTTAATCAACTCAATTAGGATGCTATGATCAGCCCTATAACCCAAGAATTCCAAGATAGAAACAAGAACTTAGCAAAATATCAAGAAAATGAGAAAATGTGCAAACTTTTGCACACTCCTCTTTTGAAAACAGGTTTTAAACTTCAAATTCAGTAAGCAATAAACAATAACAAGCAGAAATAAGATGGCACTTGGTCTTTCTTCAAAACACTTAACTCAAATTCATTAAACTGAAAAAGGATTTACAAGTGTTTGAACAAAGGAAAAACCAAAAGCAAACGTCCAAGTGAGACCTAAGGGCTTTATATATAGCCTTACATGTGAACTAAGAACAACTAAAAACTCTAAACCCTAATGCTTGAAGTCCCAAAATTGACCTTGTAGCTTTTTGAACTTTTGAGGATCATGTGACTGAATTTGGCTTATAGCATGAGTTGGTAGTGTGAAAACTTGATCAAAGGGTGAAAAATAAGCTTAGGATTGAAGCAGGATCCTTGGACGTTGGATGTCTGTCCTTTTCTTGTCTTCTTGTCCAAAGGTGAAAAATAGGGGAATCTTGTGAGCTGGGTGGTGATGTGGCAGTCTTTTTGAAAGTTGGGATGTGATTAAGGTAACCTTAATCATAAATCTGGACAATCTTAGGGGCTAATTTCAACAAGATTAAGAAAACCCAATTTGATGAAGAACACCAAGAACATGGTGTTTAATCTGTTTTGGTTTTTAAATATGTGTTAGGCGCGTGTTTTAACTAACTATTTAATTAGTTAATTAATCTGTTGAGTGGATGTGTGAGGTGGACAATGGGTGGAAGAGGATTGGTGGGTTTTGGTGAGTGGGGCATGTGTCATGCCTTGGTTGGACTAGGTATCTTCCTTTGTCTGCCAACTTTAACCCCTATTCTTTCCTTTTCCTTTCATTTTGTAAATAACCAGCCAAAACTCCTTTTCCTTTGTTAATGATGTTTTCAATTTCATACTTTTGCCCCCGAAAAGTTTTGATAAGTGAATTCAGGGGTATTTCTTGCCATTTTTCAATACTTCAAGGGCTGATTTGGCATTTTGATGATGGATAATGGTCTTGACTTGTATGTTGAGCATTTTGGAGGACTGAAATTGCCAAGTCTTGATGATTTAGGGACCATTCTTGCCAAATGTTGAAAGTTAAGGGTCCTTTTTGTAATTTTGGAATTTTCAAAGGACCAAACTTGTAATTTCTTGTACTTTGAAGGACTTCATGATATATTTGACTTTTTGGAGGATATTGGTTGACAATTTAGCTTTGTTGAGGGGCTAAACTTGCGAATTCTTCAAAGTGGAGGGCCCTTTTTGTAATTTGGACAAACTTTAGGGACCAAACTTGTAATTATGAGGATACAAGGGTATAAAGTGTCAATTCTTCCATATTGGAGGACCCTTCTTCATATTTCTTCAAATATTCAAGGGTTGATCTTGGGAAAGTCTTCATTATGGCTTGGTTCATTGTGCGGCTTGTTTCCCGTG
This sequence comes from Glebionis coronaria, assembly GCA_025667525.1. Classification (NCBI taxonomy): domain Eukaryota; kingdom Viridiplantae; phylum Streptophyta; class Magnoliopsida; order Asterales; family Asteraceae; genus Glebionis; species Glebionis coronaria. The sequence continues at coordinate 266,090 of JANFOE010000194.1, forward strand.
TTCGTTTTTGTATGATTCTTGTGATCTTTTGTCATTTTCTCAATATCCGTACCTAAAATACACAAGCAACAAACACAAGCATATATATGGGTATTTTGATGATATTTAATGCATTTTAAGCCCTATTTGGAAGATGAGACTATGTATAAAAGCAGTCTCATCACTCCCCCATACTAAACCATTGTCGTGCCCTCACACAATGCTAGAATAAAGTATCGTAGCATCTCCAAAATTTATTTTTATTCACTTTATTGAACGATAAACTAGGTACACTACTACTATTTCTACTACTACTTGTGTTTTAGACATAATGTATGATTTTCATCGCAAAATGGGACGTTTAGGTTCATAGAATAAGAAAACGTGAATGCTTCGTTAGAAATAATTTCATCGTCCTCGATTTTCACCATAATTCCATGCCAAGCGTGCAACGAGATCATTGTCATTATAAGTTAGTAATGCTAACACTACTCATATGCCCTAACCACGTACTTATCCTCCCAATTATTCCTAAGTTGTATCTCTTATATTTTATATTGTCTTGAATGTTTCACGAGGATACATTGTTTGACTTTTTGCGATAATAGAGATTTAGGTCTAAAAATAGAGTCCTAACGGTGTAACTAAGACCATCAAATCAATAACCCCTCCCAATAGACAACGATGTTAAAAAATTAAGTTGACAAGAAGAATCGATAAACACGGTTTTATAACGGTTTTGAAAATGAGACTTATTACCAAGACTTTTATATGCCCCCTAACGGAAGGGCCTTATTATCTTTGGTTTACCTCCATCTTTTATTCAACTTCTCCATGAAGCTTTTATTATGACTTTGGTCTTGCCTTGCCTTTTATTATCCACCTCATCGATAGTTTTATTAGCCAAAGACGTATATCCTCATGCTAAGGCGAATTTTGGATCATTAAAGCTTTGAAGATTAAGGCTTGATTCACTTTCAATTTTGCATAGATTTTTCGGCCTTGTGGGGCTTCAAATTGTTTGCTTGATTTAGGTGAGCACTTGAAATCTTATTATTGGGTGAAGCTTTTGATTATTCGGGTGCCAATACTTCAAAACCGTGACGCTGGCGATACCTTAATGTCTTCCCAATTTAATTACACGGAAGCTACTAGAAAAGACTAGAAACCCCACAATCCTAACTAAACCGCTAAGTCAATATTTATTAAGGAAAAGATATTTACATGCGAAGGGAGAATAAGAAAACAACGAGAACACATGAGTTTTTGAAAAAATACGAGTACTCTACGTTTAGCATAGTAACTTATAATTAACCCTATCATTTCTCGTCCTCATTTAAGAGACTTAGCCTAATATAAAGTTAAGGAATCAAAGCTAAGTGCTCAACACGCACGGTCGAGTAAAAAATTACTCTTATTCTCGCCATCGGAAAATCTAGATTCGTGTCTTCAAACACTTATAAATCATGAGAAAAATGTTAAAATTTGGCCATTTTTAGCCTTATTTTGCAACAAAACGATAAACAAAACATAAACTTTGGAAAGCGTGAAGGTTTGGCAAGGCAAGTATCTATTCACCCCCCATACTAAAGTTAAACATTGTCCTCAATGTTTCGAGTCTAGGGGTGCAAAACACCCCCATACTAGAGACGTAGTCGAATGCCTAATCTAGCATGGAAAGGGTGTAACCAATAAATTAATAGCCGTTTATGAAGTGTGCTAATAACCTAAGGTTAGAACATCAAAAGGATATATCATGGATATTGAGAAAGTCTTCAAAGCAAACGATCGAGTGCTCCCATAAAACGAACACGAGAGGCTCCAATCGTGAAGATCATGATCATCTAAAGTCCACAATTCACAAACAACCACGGAACAAAGGTTGGAAGGGCACAAATCCCCACATGTTAACTACATTAGAAAGCGATAATATGTACATAGGATAAGCATGGGACTCCCCCATTAGGCTCCTCGTTTTTTATTACCGAGTCATGAGCTCGACTCGATCCCCTCAATACTAATTATCATTGGGAAAGTGACTTGGTCGAGGTAGTTTAAGGATGGAACTTCCCCGCCAAAGTAGTGCTTCAACCTATGTCCATTCACCTTGAAGTTAGGACCATCATCTTGAGCTAGCTCGATGGTCCCATACGGAAACACTTTAGTCACGGTGAATGGACCGGACCAACGGGATTTCAACTTACTGGAAAAGATTTTTAATCTTGAATTAAAAAGCAAAACTTGATCCCCAATGTTAAAAACCCGGTTTTTAATTTTAGAATCATGCAACTTTTTAGTTTTTTCTTTATAAATCAATGAATTTTCATAAGCAATGTCCCTCAATTCATCTAATTTTCATAAGCAATGCCCAATAAGCCTTGTGTTCTAACTCGATAGGCAATGAAAATTCTTTCCATACACAAGCTTATAGGGAGTGCACCCAATGGGTGTCTTATAAGCGGTCCTAAAGGCCCATAAAGCATCGTCCAACTTATCCGACCACAATTCTCGGTTTTCCCCAACGGATCTCTCCAAGATCCTCTTCAAATCTCGGTTTGAAACCTCGACTTGCCCACTTGTTTGTGGGTGATAAGCCGTAGAAAGCCGATGTGTAACCCAATATTTCCTTAGGACCCTTTCGAATTGGTCGTTACAAAAATGGGTTCCACGATCGCTTATGATCGCACGAGGGGTTCCAAACCGAGAAAACAAGCTTTTCAAAAACTTGACCACCACACGAGCATCATTGGTGGGCAAGGCTTTGGCCTCCACCCACTTAGATAGGTAGTCAACCGCAACGAGAATGTACTTATTACCACGAGATGATGGGAACGGCCCCATAAAGTCTATAGCCCAAATGTCAAAGATCTCACACACTTGTATGATATTTTGTGGCATTTCATCTTTTTGTGAGGCTTTTCCTTGTCGTTGGCATGAATCACATGACTTCACAAGATCTTGTGCATCTCGGTAAATAGTAGGCCAAAAGAAGTCGGCATCAAACACCTTTTTAGCCGTGAGATTAGCACCGTGGTGACCACCCGTGGGTCCCTCATGGCAAGCTCTAAGGATGTTAGAAGCTTTGGTGCCAAATACACAACGTCGGATGATTTGATCCGCACAAGTTCGAAACAAGTAAGGGTCATTCCAAAAGTAGAACTTGACGTCACGAAAGAATTTTCGTTTTTCTTTAGTCGTCATACCCTTAAAGATGAAGTTACCCGCATGGTAATTTGCAAAATCCGCAAACCATGGGGTGGAAGGATCAAGCTTAGAATTCACTACACCAAGTGTCTCGAGCGGAAATGTTTCGGTGATTTCCTTGGGCTCGTAAACACTTTGGTGAGGATCTTCCAAACGAGAAAGATGATCGGTCGCTAGATTCTCGGCTCCTTTTTTGTCTACAATGGTGTGATCAAATTCTTGAAGGAGGAGAGTCCAACGAAGTAATCTAGGCTTAGCATCTTGCTTTGCCATGAGATACTTGATAGCCGAATGATCCGTATACACTATGCATTTAGCTAAGACGAGATAAGGTCGGAACTTCTCAAATGCATACACCACGGCAAGGAATTCCTTTTCCGTTGTAGTGTATTTTAGTTGAGCCTCGGTCATCGTCTTGCTAGCATAGTGAATAGGCAAGAAGTGCTTTTCATGACGTTGCCCCAAAACGGCCCCAATAGCGTAATCACTAGCATCACACATGAGCTCAAAGGGGAGGTTCCAATTGGGAGCAACAAGAATGGGAGCTTCGGTAAGTTTCCTCTTAAGGATTTCAAAGGCTCGTACACAATCTTCGTCAAAGACAAAACGTGCCTCTTTTTCAAGAAGATGTGTAATGGGTCGATAGATCTTTGAAAACTCCTTGATGAATCGACGATAAAAGCCCGCGTGGCCCTAACTCCCTTAACGGTTTTGGGATGAGGTAATTTGGCGATGACGTCTACCTTAGCTTGATCTACCTCAATCCCCGCTTTCGAGACCTTGTGCCCTAAGACGATTCCACTCTTAACCATAAAATGACACTTTTCCCAATTGAGCACAAGTTTGGTTTCCTCACAAAATTTCAACATTCTCTCAAGGTTCGACAAACACGAAGTGAACGAATTACCAAACACGGAAAAGTCATCCATGAAGACTTCCATCGTCTTCTCGATCATATCATGAAAAATAGCCATCATGCACCTTTGAAAGGTTCCCGGTGCATTGCAAAGTCCGAATGGCATTCTATGATAGGCAAACGTTCCATATGGACACGTAAACGTAGTTTTTTCTTGATCACGAGGATCGATGGGAATTTGGAAGTAACCGGAAAAACCATCTAAAAACCAATAGAAATCGTTTCCCGCAAAACGCTCCAACATTTGGTCCATGAAGGGCAAGGGAAAATGGTCTTTTCGAGTGGCTTCATTCAACTTTCGATAGTCAATGCACACTCTCCATCCGGTAACGAGTCTAGTGGGAATCAACTCGTTGGCATCGTTTGGCACAACGGTCATCCCTCCCTTTTTAGGGACACAATGAATAGGACTCACCCAAGGGCTATCGGAAATAGGGTAAATCATTCCCGCGTCAAGGAGTTTAAAGACCTCCTTTTTGATGGCGTCGTGAATTTTGGGGTTCACCCTCCTTTGACTTTGGATTGCGGGCTTGTAATCCTCCTCCATTAAGATTTTGTGGGTACAAAACTTGGGATCGATTCCCTTAATGTCGGATAACTTCCACGCAATTGCCCCTTTGTGATCCTTTAGAACATCGACAAGTGCGGTTTTTTCATCATTCGAAAGTTCCTTCGTAATAATAACCGGCAACTTTTCGTCCTTCTCCAAATAGACATATTCGAGATGAGGAGGTAAATCTTTCAACTCAAGGATAGGTGGTTCCTCAAGTGAAGATTTGGGCTCGATACTCATAACCTCCTCGGGTGGAGGAAATGGGAAATCGTTAAGAAAATCCTTGATAATCGAGAAGTCCTCATCGTTGTCGAGGTCTTCGTCACAAGTACGTGGAACATCGAATTCTTCCAATGTAAAACCACCACCTTCAAATGGAGTGAAGGTTGGTGTCGAATTATCAAGAATTGGATCTAACATAGTGGGATTGCCACTAGTTTCTTCATCACCAAAACCTAGAACTTCTTGTGAAAATTCCTCGCAAACCACGTCAATCATATCAACGAGGTTTATGGTTGCAACGGAATAAACATGAGAAATTTGAGAGTTTTGAGTTGCGTTTATAACAAGTTCCTCGTCGTTGAAACGTAAGGTGATCTTTCTAGCATGAACATCAATCAAAGCCATAGACGTATCTAAAAACGAACGACCTAAAATGAGAGGAACTTGAGGATCCGTGGGGATATCAACAACGATAAACTCTACGGGATAGTAGAACTTCCCCACTTTCACAAAAACGTCTTCCGCCAAACCACATGCGGGAATCGTGGAATGGTCGGCCAACTCGATAGACATTAGTGAAGGAGTAAGATTAGGAATATTGAGCGACTTGAAGATTGCAAGTGGCATCAAGTTAATGCTAGCACCAAGATCGGCCAAGGCGAAGCATTCCTCCATATCTTGGATTGCACAAGGGATCAAAAATTTACCGGGATCACCGACTTTTTGAGGTATGCGATTAAGATAAACCGACGAACAACTAGACAATTGGTGCAATTTCTCCTTGTTGTTCAACATACTCTTAAAGTTAGCGGCAAATCGAGGCATCATGACCAAAGCATCGGCGAAACTCACATTAAGGTGCAAATCACGAAACATTTTCATAAAAAGCTCAAATTGATAATTGTCGCGCTCTTGACGTTTCTCCTTCCTAAGTCTTGATGGATAGGGCAAAGGTGATGTGGGTTGAGGCATGTAGGAATAGCCTTTGGAATCTCGGGTTCCAATGATGGTAATGGGTCAACCGTAGGTGTGGCATGAGCGGTACTTCGTGGGATTGGGACATGCTCCTTTTGGACCACCACCTCGGGTTCTTCCTCAATTGCTTCCTCCGTAGGAGCATTTGGTTGAGGAGTCGGTTCCTTAAGTGTCTTACCACTACGTGTGGTAATCACTTTCATCCCACCCTTAGGGTTGGATACGGTGTTGCTAGGAAGACTACTCGAAGACTGTTTACACATTATTGCCTCAAACATAGACGAGATTTTATCTTCAAACACGGATTGCCTCTTCTCGGCTATAATCATTTCTTGTTTAATCTCATGTTTCCCTTGTTCCAATTTTTGTTGGTTTTGTTGCAACCTAGTGACATTTCCTTCCATCTTGTTGGTGTGGATTTTAAGTTCATTAGCTAACTCATTTTTCAACTCTTTCTTCAAGTCGTTCTTAAACTTGGATCTTAGGCTAATGATTTCTCTTTGAATATTGTCAAACCTAGCATCATTCCCACTAGCGTATTCAACAAACTCACTTGGAAGATCTTTCAATGTTTGCAAACCTTTGTTGTTATTTTGAAAATCATTTTGATTCTTGTTTGAAACTTGACTATTAGCCCCTTGATTCCCATAGTTTCCCTTGTTGTAATTGTTTTTGAAACCAACTTGATTGTTGCGATAGTTGTTGTTAGCATTTTGATTTGAACCAAAACCCGGTGGAGTCATTTGATTAGAGCGGGAACTTGACCGTTTTGGTTGTAATTTCCCGTGGCCGCGAAGGCACTCGAAGTGTTACCACCGTTGGTAATGCACTCGGAGAAATCATGACCTCCACAACAATACATGCAACAAACCTCAACCGCTTTAGCCGTAGCGGGAGCACTTTGTTCACCAACTTTAAACTCAATCAAAAGTCCTTTTAGCTTATAAAAAATCTTGTTTTCCAAGTTCGCCTCAATTTGGCAAGCATCAATGGTAGTAGACAAAGAAGGTGAAGCCGAAGACGAAGCCTTACGAACACTAGACGTGATACGAGGACTATACACCTTAGATCTATTCTTAATTATCACCAAAGCTTCCTCAACCGTTTTACACAAAAAATTACCACCCGCGGCGGCATTCAAATAATCCCTTTCATGATCATTAAGTCCATTGTAAAACGTGTCAATTTGATGCAAGTCAGAAAAACCGTGATGAGGACATTCATGTAACATTTCCTTAAACCTATTCCAAGTCGTTGAAAAACTTTCATTAAACTCTTGTGAAAATTTTGAAATCTCGTTTTTCAAGTGCGTAGTCTTAGAGGGCGGAAAAAATTGGTTCACAAACTTAGACACGAGATCCTTCCACGTCAATATAGAATTGGGTGGCTCTTTCTCTAACCAAATTTTAGCGGGCCCCGCTAAGGAATACAGAAAAAGCATCATCTTAATCGAGTCATTCGAGACATCCTTAAACTTGCAAGTGGCGGTAAGACGATTGAATTGGCGGATATGGTTGTATGGATTGTCCTTCTCATCACCACGGAATTTGTTGTTTTGGATCATCGACAACAAACCCGTTTTCACCTTAAAATTCTCCGCAAGGATAGCGGGAATCACAATAGCCTCTCCATAACCCTCGGTGGGTTCTTGAAGTAACTCCATCATAGTTCGATTCACCATGGTTGGTGCTTCTCTTACAACGGGTTCGTCAATAGGAGACTCCTCACTAGAAAGATTGGGAGTGGGAGTTTTGTTCTTTTGTTTACGTGCACGTGTTGCTTGATTACGAGTTAGCATAAACGTCACGTACAACGAGGGGACGAGCAAAGAAGATTCTTTTTGGTGTTTTGTATTTTTCAATTTTTTTGTGGTTTTTGATTGTATTAACCTTTTTGGATTTTGTGGAATGTATTAAGTAGACACAAATCTACAAATCTCCTCCTTAATCAAATCTCTCGATTAAAGAAGCCTCAAGGAATGAAAACGATCACGTAAAGTGAACGCCTTCGATGACTTTAGAACGTTGGTGGAACACCAAAACGTTCAAGAGGGTTTAATCAATGAAACCAAGAAAATATATATGATACTTCGTAATACTTTGGGCGGCAAAACCCTCGATTAGCTCTCAAAATCAAATACTCACAAGTAAGCGGGGAAACGAGGCGGCGCGAAGCACTTAAGAGCCTTTTTCCTTAGGATATATTTTATAATATCCGCCTAATACCCACCTTATAGTTTGTATTTTTCAAGATTGAGCCTCACGAAAGTATTTATATATTTTTGTCTTTTTCTTTGGTTTGAGATTCAAATACAATGATTGGGTAATGACCTCCCAAGTCAAGGTTGTGATTTCTCACGTATTTGGAGTACTTATGAATTTATTGTTCTACGTATACACTATAGTAATAGTATTCACACATAAACCGAAAACCGATAATACGTATTAGTAGAGTGCTACTAATACAAATACTAATTATGGTTAGTATATAAAAACAACAATTCCAATCAAAACACAACACGCCTCCCCGGCAGCAGCGCCAAAATGATGTAGTGATTTTACTACTCTTTAGGAAAAGAGAGCAAAAGTGGCAAGTATTAAGTGTCGGTTTAGGAAAACTAAGCACTAATGACCAAATAAGTTCAAGTTCGTTTCCCAAGGAGGCTTAGTGTATGTGTAATGAATTGATTATCTTTGTGATTATATTTGAGAAAGAAAAATAGAAATGAGATTAGAAGAGAATGACGGTTATGAAGTCGGATTAAACTAAGTCGAAAAAGGTGTGCACGTAGAATCGTAAAAAGTACCAAAATTAAAATTTTAACCTAAAAATACCTAAAAATTACCAAAAATCCACAATAATATTCCAAGAGTTTACAAAAAATCCAAACTTGCCAAAACCTTTTAATTAATTAGATAATGACTTTTTAATGCTAATTAAAGCCCTAAAAATCAAAATTAATTATTAAAAAGCCCTAAACAAGATTTTAAAGTTTGTAAACCTCAAAAATACTTTAATTAAGCTAAAAAGTATTTTTCAAAATTTTAAAACCACTAAAAATTATTTTTAAACAATTAAAACCTACTAAAATCAATTAAAACTTAAATTAATTCTAGAAAATAATTAAAAGACCCTAAAAATATTTGGAAAGTTGCAAAATTCCTAATTAAGTGTTTAGAACCTAGGAAAAATATAAAACTTAGAAAATCAGACTTTTAATTTTTAATAATAAAATAATGTTAAAATAATATTAAAAATCCAAAAATCATAAAAAAATTCTAAAAACTTGCAAACTAGCTTAATTTAACCTAAATAACTCAGAAATGAAAGTTAAATTACCTAAATACCCCTATTGGCCCTAGAAAATGGGCTAAACCCAAAACATTAGCTTATTGGGCCAAATTTGGGCCCAATAACAAAAAGTGTTCAAAATAAGCCCAAAAAGCACAGGTTGACTCAAAATATGATTTTAAACAACTTTTTCCAAAGGCCGAAAAGCTGAAAGTGTGAAATAAGCTAGCTTATAACAAGCAGCTTATTCTTAATGGGCTTTTTGGCCCATTAAGCTATAAGCCAATGCCACAAGCTAAAATTTGACACACAAGCTTCTTTTGACCTAAATAAGACTTCTGCAAAAATAAATTTGAAATAAGCCCAAGGAATAAGCCTGAAAATGCAATAAGCAATCTATCGAAAACGACAAAATAGTCGTTTTTGAGTTCTAGCCACCCCAAGTGCTGATTCAAGTTCCAAAAGCTTTGAAATGACTTAATTAAGCAAAATCAATAAAGAGTTTTCAAATAAGCTGACTCAATAAGATGGAAAAAGCAAATAAGCACTTATGTAAAAGTCAAATAAGTTGGTTTTCTAGTAAAAAGTCAAAGTCAAAGTCCAATAAGCTCCAGTCTACTTAAATGGGTCAAATAATGAAGACCTATAACAAAAAATAAGTTGTTGCAAGTCTGGATAAGCTAGAATAGCTTATTGATAAGCTGAGTTCAAAATTACACTAGTAGGGGCTAGTTTTGGGTGTTGAGCAGTGGAAACTTATTCCACTGCTTGACTTGTTTGACTTTTTGTCTTTAGTGACTTTTTTGGAGATTCAGATTATACAAAGGCATCCAAATGATCTTTGGATCAAAAGGAGTCAATAACAATCAAAATAACACAATCACTAACACCCAATTGATACAGTTTAATCAATTAATCACCAGATACTGCACAGACATGAAACGATAAGCAGTTAAGCACTTATGAGCAGTTTTAGCACAAATCAGCCAGCCAAATTCAACCAAATGCATACACCAGCTATTATAAACTCCAATAAGCAAGTCTAAACAGGTTTCATGCAATGGTTCAAAGAATTAAGCAAGATTCAAGCCAATGAATGTTACTGATGAACACTAACACATGCAGTTTTCTACTTTGCTGATGTATTTGACACTTAAGCCAGATTCAACACCTCAAATCTTTCAAACAGGTTACAATAACTTCGTTTAAACCACTTTTAGCCCTAAGCATGCATACACACTAAGTGTTCCCAAAATCCTAGGTCAAAACAGGCAGTAACAAAGTTTTTATAGCAGATTGTTTGATTCAAGGCTTCAAATCCAAAAACTTGCAGTAAAACACTCTCAGCAAGGCATATATCAGATACCAAGCATAAACACAAACTTCCCTTAACACAATAACACAAAAGCAACACAAACAGGTAGACCCAAGCACCCCTTTATCTTTTCAAATCCAAATTTTTCAAAGTAAAAGTGAGATTTAGACCACCCAAGCATCAAATAACACAATAACAAGTAAGATTAACAGATTCAAGTAGATTTAAACCACAAAATTCACAAGAACACAAGCCACATACAAATATCACCAAAAATCATGAATTTAAGCAGATTTTAGGATTGAGTATGCAAACCTCATGGATGTACATCCACATCCACGAATTTTGAGCTTATGTGCTAGCAAGAACAAGCACAAGCTTCCACAATAAAGCCTGCTAAGAATTAACAAAGTTAGAAGCACAAGTATAAAAATTAGAAACTTGAAAAATCTTGATTAATGCAACCTTGTTACCCCACACTTGATTATCCCCAAGTTATAAGCCTCACCACACCTTAATCAACTCAATTAGGATGCTATGATCAGCCCTATAACCCAAGAATTCCAAGATAGAAACAAGAACTTAGCAAAATATCAAGAAAATGAGAAAATGTGCAAACTTTTGCACACTCCTCTTTTGAAAACAGGTTTTAAACTTCAAATTCAGTAAGCAATAAACAATAACAAGCAGAAATAAGATGGCACTTGGTCTTTCTTCAAAACACTTAACTCAAATTCATTAAACTGAAAAGGGATTTACAAGTGTTTGAACAAAGGAAAAACCAAAAGCAAACGTCCAAGTGAGACCTAAGGGCTTTATATATAGCCTTACATGTGAACTAAGAACAGCTAAAAACTCTAAACCCTAATGCTTGAAGTCCCAAAATTGCCCTTGTAGGTTTTTGAACTTTTGAGGATCATGTGACTGAATTTGGCTTGTAGCATGAGTTGGCAGTGTGAAAACTTGATCAAAGGGTGAAAAATAAGCTTAGGATTGAAGCAGGATCCTTAGACGTTGGATGTATGTCCTTTTCTTGTCTTCTTGTCCAAAGGTGAAAAACAGGGGAATCTTGTGAGCTGGGTGGTGATGTGGCAGTCTTTTTGAAAGTTGGGATGTGATTAAGGTAACCTTAATCATAAATATGGACAATCTTAGGGGCTAATTTCAACAGGATTAAGAAAACCCAATTTGATGAAGAACACCAAGAACATGGTGTTTAATCTGTTTTGGTTTTTAAATATGGGTTAGGCGCGTGTTTTAACTAACTATTTAATTTGTTAATTAATCTGCTGAGTAGATGTGTGAGGTGGACAAAGGGTGGAAGGGGATTGGTGGGTTTTGGTGAGTGGGGCACGTGTCATGCCTTGGTTGGACTAGGTATCTTCCTTTGTCTGCCAACTTTAACCCCTATTCTTTCCTTTTCCTTTCATTTTGTAAATAACCAGCCAAAACTCCTTTTCCTTTGTTAATGAAGTTTTCAATTTCATACTTTTGCCCCAAAAAGTTTTGATAAGTGAATTCAGGGGTATTTCTTGCCATTTTTCAATTCTTCAAGGGCTGATTTGGCATTTTGATGATGGATAATGGTCTTGACTTGTATGTTGAGCATTTTGGAGGACTGAAATTGCCAACTCTTGATGATTGAGGGACCATTCTTGCCAAATGTTGAAAGTTAAGGGTCCTTTTTGTAATTTTGGAATTTTCAAAGGACCAAACTTGTAATTTCTTGTACTTTGAAGGACTTCATGATATATTTGACTTTGTGGAGGATATTGGTTGACAATTTAGCTTTGTTGAGGGGCTAAACTTCCCAATTCTTCAAAGTGGAGGGCCCTTTTTGTAATTTTGACAAACTTTAGGGACCAAACTTGTAATTATGAGGATACAAGGGTATAAAGTGTCAATTCTTCCATATTGGAGGACCCTTCTTCATATTTCTTCAAATCTTCAAGGGTTGATCTTGGGAAATACTTCATTAGGGCTTGGTTCATTGTGCGGCTTCGTTTCCCGTGTTCGTTTTTGTATGATTCTTGTGATCTTTTGTCATTTTCTCAATATCCGTACCTAAAATACACAAGCAACAAACACAAGCATATATATGGGTATTTTGATGATATTTAATGCATTTTAAGCCCTATTTGGAAGATGAGACTATGTTTAAAAGCAGTCTCATCATTCTTCTTCTCACCACTGATGGTAGTATGATCGTGAATTTTTCTGGAAAAATGTTAAACGCATCATAACAAGTTAGATAAACCTTCTATACGTGGAATGAGTATCAATTTATGAATGGTGATCTTGTAAATTTTTCCGGTGATCGATACATTATCTCATGTTACTGACCTTCTTTCTAAAGACAGAAACGGTACACCTCCCGGTGGTGCGCTAGGGAGAATAAAGCCTCATTCCGGTAAATCTTGCTGCAACTCTTTTAACTTAGTTGAAGCCCTGCGATCAAGTGTTCTGAAAACAGGTTATGTCCTAGAGACAAGCTCGATGTTAAACTCTTTCTCGTGATTAGGAAGGAATTTCTAGAAACCCTTCTGGAAATACGTCCGGAAATCTCTGGAAAATAAGCTGATCATGAATTTGAGGAGCTTAAGAAGTTTATTCATAACTGGTAGCTAAAAGTCTTCGTAGCTATGGACTGATAAGTCACACACTTGTAAGGCATAAACAATTTGTAATGATTTTTTTGGCAGACCTATAATGAATATATTTGGGATTTAGTTAGACGGATCTCGTCGTTAACTGAAAGAAGAACTTTAATAAACATGGGTGATACTATTGAGTCCTTTCTGGCTGAGAGGGAGGTAACTACCCGATTTAAGATAAAGCTGACATAGGAACACGTGAAGTTAACATGGCGACTTTTCACTGAATGTGTTCGTCTGTAACCTCACAGAATGAATACTGCGTCTTTAACCTGCATAATACTCTAGTGGTGGTGACTGAATTTTTAATGATTTGATTCATGTGTGGCATAATAGAACGGGTATACTAATACACGGTTTTTAGCCCGTATAAAAATTTAAGATTAAGTTCGTTGATGTGGTCTAATCGAATTGATCTTAGTTTTCTATGTGACTCAGTTTTATTTTGGTGAAACAAAATATTTTTGGTTGGTTTTTAATTTTAAATGAGCAAAAACTTAAAAGTAAATGTCGTTAAGTAAAGGGCAAGTATTAGTAAAGTGCGAGAAAATAAATCTAAGTCTAATTAAAAGAAAGGTGCGATATTTAAAAGCTTGACGGAAAGTAAGATAATTAAATGACTACAAATTTAAGTGCGACGAGAATTAAAATTAGACAAGAATTAAAATGATAACGTAAAAATAAAACAAGACAAAGTACTAAAAGTAATTCCCAATCGGAATGTATTCCGATCGGTACACCTTTACCTGATCGGAATGATGTCGTCGGAATATACAATCGGAATATGTAGAGGATAACTGATCGGAATAGCTGTCACTCAACTCAGATCGGAATATCACTAGACCAATCCAATCGGAATACTCAAACCACCTCCAATCGGAATGAAGGCTTACCTTGATCGGAATATGGTAGACCTGGTCGGAATGAAGATTGGAACACCTAATCGGAATATGTCACTTAACACGATCGGAATAACCAAACTTGCACCTCAATCGGAATGTTGTACTGAGCTCCAATCGGAATGTTTGTCACCACACACCAATCGGAATACTCAAAAATCACCCAGATCGGAATACCAGAGTCCACCAATCGGAAAGTAAAACCCTTTTCCGTTTGATCCAATCGGAATACGGAGAAAAGTACCAAAAATAAACTTAACAATTAAGCTATAATCCTAATAAGCACTAGACGAAAAACTAAGGTAAAACCGTGTAAAAATAAGCTATAAAACTGAAAGTTAACAACTCTTAAAATATGAAAAAGATAAACTTTAAGAAAAACAACTTTTTATATAAAAATAACTTTTGTAAAAACTATATAAACTTGAAAAATAAATCAAATAAGCTATGAAAATAAGAAGTTTAAAACAATCAAAAGCATAAAAATCAAATCTTTAACAAATCAACGAATTAAAAACGTGTAAATTAAAGAAAGGTAGAAGAAGATTAAGATCAACAAGATAAAGTAAAGGTGCAAGAAATTAAAGAAACACTTACTTGAAAATTAAAGGTAATTAAAAGTGCAAGACAAGTAATTAAATGTGCATAAAATAAAGATGGAAGAACTAATTGTCACGATTAGTCAACAAGAGTAAATGAATGAAAATGAGGGTTTATATAGGTGATTAGGGAGTGGTTAGGGGAAGCTTCCTCTCTCCTTCCTTTCTTGTTAATTGCACCATCAAGTCCTTCCTTCTTAATCTTTTTGTTAATCTTGGAATGTGATGACTTTTGGCTCGGGATTTCTTTGGACTCGTCTTTTAATTCTTCGATAAATAAGACTTGAGTTCCTCGGCTTTAAGTAAACTTTCGTCTTTTGACTTTTTCTTCGATAAATCTTCAGAATTGGTCTTGGACTTCCGTTCTTTATCTACTTTTGACTTCTTGACTTCGTCTTTCATCCTTTTCTTCAATAAAAGTCCGTAAATGCCCGTGAATTTCCGTGTTTTCTCCACTTTTCACCTTTTCGTCCTAAATCACAACAAAAACACAAACCACGCATAATTCCAACATAAAAGACATAAAATACACGTTTTGGTCCGGTTATTATTGTAATTAAGTGGTAGAAAAGATGGGTGTTTACACACCTATCAAATCCCCTACACTTGACCATTGCAATGTCCTCATGCAATGCATTAGTTACAAAGCATGTTTACACTTTTCATCATAATCAATCCACATTGGCCTTTATTAAAGAGATAGAAGATTATAAAAATGCAAAGCAAAGAAATTAAAAGCATACCTTGGGTTTTGAAAATGTCATGAATAATCGTCATCCTCAACTTTTCACTTTCTCCAAACCAAGCTTAAAAACGAGATCATTGTTATTATAAGTTAGTAGACTAACACGAACTCATGTGGGCCAATTATTCACTTAGACTCCCTTATTCCTATGGGTATCTCTTATATTTTATTATTTGTCTTGAATGATCACGAAGATGCATTGTTTGACTTATTTAGATAATTATTAAGTCTGAAAATAAAGTGCACGATTTAATCAATAGTTAGCTAAAGGACCAAATCTTTTAAAACTGCTTCTCGGGATATCAAAAAGTTCATATCTTGGCATAACTTGGTTCGCGATTTGAGACCTTTCTCGGGCCGATATTTGGCAGCGACTTCATACTTCAAATCTTGAGAGACGTTCATGAAATAATGGTCTTCTCTTCATAATTGGAATTTCTTCACTTGGAATTTTTGAGAGATTCTTCATATATGGACCACGACTTCTTCATTTTTCTCCAATCTTTATTTTGGATTTTGATATACAACGATCCGCCTCCTTTATTGACTTGGATCTATTTATCCTCATACCTTGTTAGGGTCTTTTCGGATACACTTCTCCATGACTTTTTGGGAGTTTTTGCTTTTCGTCGTGTGTCTCGATCCTTCATATTGATTTTTGATAAATGATTCTTCACATCACTTTTGGATCTTTAGCAACAAAACATAGCCCTCATGCCTTGTTAGGGCCTTTTCGGACTCGCCAATCTTCGCGCCCCGCTTCATAAGTTATGCCTTGGCTATGAACTCTCGTCATTACCGAGCAACTTTTAAACGATCTGGGGCTAGAAGCTAAGTAACTTTTCAAATCGTACAACCTTATTTATTAGCAGATAAATTTATTAGCAAGCGATGGGAGAATAGGCTTATAATTAACTCACATAAATTTACGAAAGAATACCGAACTTATAATTGGCTCTATCATCTCTCGTTCTCCACAGTTTAAAATCTCAAGTAATGAGACTCGTGGATACTTAGCCTATTAAATCAAAGTTTTGGGTTTTCGAGTCGCCTATAGGATCTTGCAAATTCTTGGACTTTTTCAAGCTTAGAAATCGCATCTTAAAGTTCCCTTGATAACCGACTCTCTAGGATCAATTATAGGAACTTGCGAAAAGTTCTTGTTCTTAACCCTTGAGAGTTAAGACTTTCGCGTTTTATAGCTCCCTAAATAAAAGCCTAGCAAAACTTGACTTAAACATGTTAAGGATACTAGCTAGAGTAAACTCGAATTGAGTCAAAAGATTCACAACGTTTGAAAATTAAAACCACTTATTAAACATTTATTCTAATGAGGAAAGAAAATAACTATACAAAGGGAAAAACTAATAGGCCAAAATAGATCAAAAATTTTGAAAAATGTCGAAAAATTGATTTTCCGGTTAAAATGAGGACAAAAACAAGGAAAAGGCCACTTAATTTCGATAGAAGTCCCCCCTACACTTAAGATAAACATTGTCCTCAATGTTTAAGCATGTGGGAGGAAACTCCCCTACACTTAGGACATTGTGCACGTTGTTTAAATCTTGCTAAGGAAAAGACCACTAAAGAGATTCCTATTTTAATATTGAGAAAATATAAAATAGTGAATCGAAAAGAGTTTAGGATAGAACCGGGAAGAATTAGATCACGGAATCACGGGTCGTCAAGAATCATCAAGAGTGGATCATTGAAGCTCGAATCCCTGAGTAAGAAGTGAGGAGAGGAAATAGCAATCAAAAGGGTCCCCCCTACACTTATGGTAAAGAAAGAGAAAAGATGGATGCATGGGTTGCCTCCCAAGAAGCGCTTGGTTTTTGTTAACCGAGTCGTGAGCCTGACTCGACCTTGATCATCAACGGAAGTAGCATGAAACAAATCCACCAGGATCAAAGACATAGTTTTCATCCATCAATAAGAACGAGCTTAAGGCGAACAAGGCAAGCCAAAAGAGAAGTGGCAAGGTTCCCTTAAGCAGTGATGGAGCACAGTAGAAGCAAGGATGAAGTGGTGCAAGCATGTCTTCAAGATTTCCAAAGATTTTTCCTTTTATTTCATCAGGTGGATACTGAGATGGCTTAAAGACTTCAATACCGGGGTCGAACACCTTTTCCTTTAGGGGAAAATAGCACTCAGGCTCAGCCGAGTGTGAAGAAGATCCGCAAAGAAGCACAACCTCGTCCTCAGAAGTGGGACAAAGTGGTGTCAAATCATACGTGCAACGGATTTCGGTGTCGACCGGTTTCTTCTCCTTGGATAAAATTTTCTTCAAATCCAAAGTAGGATCAAGACGATAAGATTCAAAGTCCAGAGGAGGCGCATCACTCTCATGCGGGAAGTATGTATTAAGAAACATAGAGAAATCTTCCTCGAATGAGTAATCGTCCAAAGTAGGATCGAGTGATGGCTGAGGATCTTCATCATGTGAAGAATCGCTCGAGAGAGTATCAGCCTCATCAAAATCATCATATGTGGGCAGCTCGGGATACTCAGAAGTACAATCAAAATCATCCGAATCTGAGCTAGAATCATCATCATCATAAGCATCAAAGACCGGTGGAGAATCAAAAATGGGAGAAGCGTCCAAAGTAGAGTGAGAATCATCCACATCATCATTAAAAAGTGGATTATGAGTGGAAGACTCGAATAGAGGATTGTCAAAGACGGTAAAGTCATCGAGCACATTTATCATATTCACTGATTCTCGGCCTCCAAAAGATTTGCCTGTAAGCTTCCCCATTCTAAAAACTTTAGAATCATCCCCGACTCGTAAGATTAACTCACCTTCGGCCACATCTATTAAAGCACGTCCGGTTCTCAAGAATGGCCGACCAAGTATTAAAGGAATACGAGGGTCCATTTCATAATCAACTACGACAAAATCGACCGGGAAAGTAAATGTGCCAACTTTGATAAACACATCTTCGGCTATACCAACAGGGTAAGCGAGAGTGCGATTTGCAAGTTCAAGAGTCATCTTTGTTGGAGTGAGGTCGGGCAATGATAGTGTTTTCCAAACACTCAAAGGCATCAAATTAATACTAGCCCCGAGATCAGCAAGGGCAGTAAATTCTTCAGTTTTGTTGAACACGCAAGGCAACACAAATCGACCGGGATCTCCAAGCTTTTCCGGTAATTCTTTAAGAATAGCTGCTGAGCAGTTTTCATTTAAGCGTGTGTTGGCGAGTTCAATAAGCTTCTCCTTCTTGCTAAGCAATTCCTTAAATGCTTTAACAAATTTGGGCATGTGGACAAGTGCCTCAAGAAAGCTAATGTTGAAGTTCATTTGAGAAATCATCTTGATATAGCTAGTCACTTGAGCGTCCTCCTTGTTTAGCATTTTGTTCTTGCCCAAGCGAGAGGGATATGGGATATTGGGTTTGGGTTGTGAAGGTGCAGGTGTAGGTAAAGGTTGAGATGTTGAAGGGTCATTTGTGGGAACTTCATCACGTCGAGGTAGAGACGGTAATGGTGCACTAATACTAGGTGTAGGAGGAGTAGGGATACAGGGTGGTGGAGGAGGTGTAGATGATGGGGGTGGGATTGGTGGTCCTATGATGGTGACTCCACTACGAGTAGTAATAGCACTCACATTGGCTCGCGGATTAGTGACGGTGTTTGAAGGTAGAGAACTCGAAGAAGAGGGTTGAGCGGCTGGCAAGAAACTAGCAAGCATATTCTTCAAATCATTGGTTTGATTGCTGAAGGAGGATTGAATATCATTTCGAAGCTCGGATCTTATCTCATTTCCTTGCTTTGTGATATCTCCTTTAAGATTGATAATTTGGCTCTGCAAGTTCTTGATTTGCTCTCCTTGGGTTCTCATGATGGCCTCAACATCCGGATTACTGGGTGGGTTTTGTTGGGTGGGTGGGTGATAAGGATTAGAAGCTCTTGGTGGGATTTGGTTGCTTCTAGTGTAGTTGTTTGCGGGGTTTTGGTTTTGAGGAGAAAAACCGGGTGAAAGGTAGTTGTTGGAACGGTAGCTCAACAGATTTCTATCCCCTTGTTGTCTAGCTTGGTAATTTTCCGGTGAATAATTACCGTAAGCTGCATACACATTTTCCGGATTTCCTTGTGTCGAAGGACAATCGGTGTATGAGTGAGGACCGCCGCATGTCTCACAAAGATTAGCTACTGCTTTAACTTGTTGTTGTTGTTGGTTGGAAGCGAGAAGCGTAATACTTTTGCTCATTTCAGTCATCATGTGGGTGAGTTCGGTCATCTCAGGGTTTGCTGAGGTTGAGGAAACATTGACTCTCGGGTTGTTCCTAGAAGAAGCAGAGGAATCCCAGTTCTTGTGGTGAGTAGTCATGTTTTCAATTAACTCTCTACACTCCTCGGGTCTCCTTTTCATGAATGTGCCACCGGCGGCTGCATTGATCGTATCACGATCTCGAAAAGTTAAACCGTTGTAGAAAGTATCGATCAAGGTGACCGGAAGCATGTTGTGGTTTGGACAACGGTCGATCAAGACATTATATCTCTCCCATGCATCGAAAAGAGATTCATCGGGATCTTGCATGAAACCGCTGATCTGATTGCGAAGGCTTGTGACCATGGATGGTGGAAAGTAGCGCGACAAAAAGCGTTGAGTCATGTCATCCCAAGTGTGAATAGAATTCTTCGGGAGACGATCAAACCATTTCTCGGCATGATGTAATAGAGTGTGTGGAAAGAGTTGTAGGCGAAGCTCATCCATTGTGGCACCAGCCAACTTCATGCTCTGAGTGATAGTAATGAACTTGTCGAGGTGTTTGTTGGCATCATCATCAGGCAGTCCACGGAATGGGTTGGTTTGTACTTGCTGAATCATGTGGTGCTTCAACGAAAACTCAGGAGCGTTGATTTGCATCGGCGCAATCGGTCCTCCTCGTCCAAACATGGTTGGTTGACAAAGTTCTTCCATGGTCCGAAGATCGGGCTGTGGAAGAGCATTGTTGTTATTGTTATTATTCAGGTTCGGTGGAATGTTGTTGTTAACACCTGCCATATCTAAATCTTCTTGAGGCTCGGGCTCTTGATAATTAGAAGATCTAGTACGCATACACCTGAAAATGCAAAAGAAAACAAAACCAAACACAAAGACAATATATATACACAATAAAGATAAAATCTTTTTGGATTTTTGAAAATTTTAATTTTTATGATTTTTTTTATCAATTTTCTATTTTTTTTTATGATTTTTTATTTTTTATGCAAGAAAAGTAACGCTCACAAGTGAACGGATCCCAAAAAGCAACGTGTCTCTCACAAAAAACTGTTGATCTTTACGAAAAGAGCCGGCAGCGGCGCCATTTAATACACGGTTTTTAGCCCGTATAAAAATTTAAGATTAAGTTCGTTGATGTGTTCTAATCGAATTGATCTTAGTTTTCTATGTGACTCAGTTTTATTTTGGTGAAACAAAATATTTTTGGTTGGTTTTTAATTTTAAATGAGCAAAAACTTAAAAGTAAATGTCGTTAAGTAAAGGGAAAGTATTAGTAAAGTGCGAGAAAATAAATCTAAGTCTAATTAAAAGAAAGGTGCGATATTTAAAAGCTTGACGGAAAGTAAGATAATTAAATGACTACAAATTTAAGTGCGACGAGAATTAAAATTAGACAATAATTAAAATGATAACGTAAAAATAAAACAAGACAAAGTACTAAAAGTAATTCCCAATCGGAATGTATTCCGATCGGTACACCTTTACCTGATCGGAATGATGTCGTCGGAATATACAATCGGAATATGTAGAGGATAACTGATCGGAATAGCTGTCACTCAACTCAGATCGGAATATCACTAGACCAATCCAATCGGAATACTCAAACCACCTCCAATCGGAATGAAGGCTTACCTTGATCGGAATATGGTAGACCTGGTCGGAATGAAGATTGGAACACCTAATCGGAATATGTCACTTAACACGATCGGAATAACCAAACTTGCACCTCAATCGGAATGTTGTACTGAGCTCCAATCGGAATGTTTGTCACCACACACCAATCGGAATACTCAAAAATCACCCAGATCGGAATACCAGAGTCCACCAATCGGAAAGTAAAACCCTTTTCCGATTGATCCAATCGGAATACGGAGAAAAGTACCAAAAATAAACTTAACAATTAAGCTATAATCCTAATAAGCACTAGACGAAAAACTAAGGTAAAACCGTGTAAAAATAAGCTATAAAACTGAAAGTTAACAACTCTTAAAATATGAAAAAGATAAACTTTAAGAAAAACAACTTTTTATATAAAAATAACTTTTGTAAAAACTATATAAACTTGAAAAATAAATCAAATAAGCTATGAAAATAAGAAGTTTAAAACAATCAAAAGCATAAAAATCAAATCTTTAACAAATCAACGAATTAAAAACGTGTAAATCAAAGAAAGGTAGAAGAAGATTAAGATCAACAAGATAAAGTAAAGGTGCAAGAAATTAAAGAAACACTTACTTGAAAATTAAAGGTAATTAAAAGTGCAAGACAAGTAATTAAATGTGCATAAAATAAAGATGGAAGAACTAATTGTCACGATTAGTCAACAAGAGTAAATGAATGAAAATGAGGGTTTATATAGGTGATTAGGGAGTGGTTAGGGGAAGCTTCCTCTCTCCTTCCTTTCTTGTTAATTGCACCATCAAGTCCTTCCTTCTTAATCTTTTTGTTAATCTTGGAATGTGATGACTTTTGGCTCAGGATTTCTTTGGACTCGTCTTTTAATTCTTCGATAAATAAGACTTGAGTTCCTCGGCTTTAAGTAAACTTTCGTCTTTTGACTTTTTCTTCGATAAATCTTCAGAATTGGTCTTGGACTTCCGTTCTTTATCCACTTTTGACTTCTTGACTTCGTCTTTCATCCTTTTCTTCAATAAAAGTCCGTAAATGCCCGTGAATTTCCGTGTTTTCTCCACTTTTCACCTTTTCATCCTAAATCACAACAAAAACACAAACCACGCATAATTCCGACATAAAAGACATAAAATACACGTTTTGGTCCGGTTATTATTGTAATTAAGTGGTAGAAAAGATGGGTGTTTACACACCTATCATATACCCCTTTCTGAAGGGTACCCTGAATTATTGAGGGTCTGGTTTAGAAACATACTAGAGTTATGAGTTCTGACTCGTATTTTGAGGAAAGATTCATATGACGTGTATCGTAACTGTTGTCCTGAAAGGTGTCTTCCGAAATGATACTTGAGACCCTTGCCTTGACTGTTGTCTTGACATATATTTTAATAGGTGAGTCTGAAAATGTTAAGAGTTTCTGGTAACTGCTAGGGTTGGCGGACCGGTTAGACTGCTGACCTCTGTATTTCTGGTCACGTCCGAGCCGGAGTTCCGACGGTTACTGACTGATTAATTATAAGCACGGTGGTTGTTACTACTGATTTGTCTATCAATTAATGACGGTCATTATCATGACCGTGATACATGTAACTATTCTGCTGAGTGGTCGGCTGGTTTCTAGTTCCCACTCTTCTAAATGAAAGGTTAGCTGAGTGAAGTGTAATATCTAGCTGAGGAGGTGAAAGTATGGAATGGAATGGTAGTGTCTGATGGTTAAAATTTATTCTTGTCAGAAATTTCAAATTTATAGTTTTCGTCCTTGTTCTGCAGAGTCTTCATAGTATAGACAACATCAGTATCTTGAGAACTCATCAAAGTGTCAACATCATCAGCATTTGTGAGGTCTTCAAAGTGTTAGCGGCATCAACATCTTGCAAAGTCTTCAACTCACGAGCAACATCAGCATCTAGTAAAATATCGACAACCGGAAATGCCTGAGGTGATTAAGGATGGATTAACGGTACACATGGAGTAAGGTACATGTGGTACACCTGAAATACTGTACCTGAAGTACACGATGAATACTGTTCATGTGGTACCGCTGAAGGTTTGCTGATATGATCAATACTGGTGTGAACCGTCTGACTTGGTCAACGGAGATAATTTGATTTAACTGGTTAGCAACTGAACTGAAACAACATGATAGCCTTGTAATTCATGCGTAGGCTTAATGTCGGTTTATAAGGTTTCAAGGATATGATTAAATGGAATTTCGACAATGGTCAGCATGAAGACATGACTGATGAAGATCAAACATGATTTATTATGAAAATATGATTTTACTGTAACCCTTCTGTATCTTAGCATGAACACGTCAGCACCGTGCTGATAACATAATCCTCGTAAGGAGACATGAAACTTAATCAGCATGAAACGACAACCAGGTGAGAGCATGAAACTTGACTGTTACAAAGAACATAAAAGTATAATCAACTAAAGTTTAACATCAACTTATGTGGATGGCTAAGGTTCAATCTATAGAATTTAAGGAAGAAAATATGTGACTAAGTATGAGTGGTTCTAGTTTGATCCACACTTGTCCAAATCTTATGAGAACTGTCATGTATAGGAATTTATAATCTGGAACTAACTGTGGTTGGCTGTAGTATAATCCATACTTGTCAAAACTTCCTAAAGTGTCATGATATGTGCAAAGGTGAACGTCTATGGTTCGGTTCACAATACGATATTTGACTAAAACATGAAAATTTGACCTGGATAATGGTGAACATGTATGGCTGGTTTACCAATTAATATTCGGCCAAAAACATGAATCTGACATGAGTAAGGATGAACGCTTATGGGTCGGTTTACCAATACAAAATCTGAACGGGCAAGGGTGAACGCCTATGGGTCGGTTCATCAATACAAAACTTCGCAGAAAAGCACATGCGACTAAATATGGTCAGTCCTGTACCAACCTTTTACTTAGTCAAAAACTTTAAGAAAAGCGACTGATAAGTGAAGGAAACTGAGTAATAATTACATGAGAAATATGAAAGATAACAACGCCCAAATCTGGAAGGTTCCTGGTGACTGCCCACTAGTCACGGGTTAAGTTTTAGAGCCTACAGGTCGAACCTTGCGCTCTGATACCATAATTTTAACACCCCACTTGGATAAATGGACCGTTACGTGTATTTATGGCGTGTCATCAAAGCATAAGGTAAATGTCCTAAAACATTAACTGACCATAAAGGAAATACCGGAATCAAACATCGATAATCCAAACATAAGATCAAACATGAAAAATAAATACTAAAGAAAAGGACTAAACAATGTCCAAATAAGCAGAATAATGTAAGCAGCGCATAAACTAAGAAGTCTAATAGCATCCATCCAAATGCACATGCTCTCAGAATCCTAAGAGCGTCCTCGTGTACTTGTCGTGAGAACATGAAGGAACTACGATCGAGCATAACACTCAGTGAACAGATACAAAGCATGATAAGAGATACTGAAATGAAGCAGATGATAAAATACTGAAACTATAAGACTGATAAGTAAAGTTGTAGCGGAAATCTTTGTATAATCTGCAAAGTCTGATTTATAAATAATAGAGCTGAACTGTTATCTGTTAAATCTGAAAAACATACATTTACTGTATTTTAATTGCCAAGAGCTTATATAGGTCATGTGCTGAAACAACTGTTGCATGAATAACTGGAGGGGTGACCTCGTCCTGTTGTAGAGGGGTGACCTCTAAATAATGTACAGGGTGGAGGGATCAGCTCTAATGTGAAGGATGTAGCGCACACACCACATTCACCTAATAACTGTAAACTGATAGCCTAGGATGCATCCATACGCCCCACTAATAATACGCATAAAATGACCAAGCTGAGCTGAGTGGAACGCTGCAGGATATCACTCTCCTACATGTGAGTCATGACACCGGTGCCTCAAGTGTCATGGTTACGGTACCTCAGTAACTAGTACAACTAACTGGTCATGCTTGTATATAAGGCTCATGCAATATCTTAGTTTAAATTAATTTCTGATAATTTATAACATGTAATGGGGAAAACATTTGGCTGCAGACGGGGAATCCTAATCATGCATAGAAAGGAAGTCCTTTGACTTCACAATTACTACATAAGTAAATGACGTGAAATGAGTTGACTGATATCGGTTTATTTTTACTGATCTTAACTGCTCTCAGTTTGATTGATTTTATTCTTGTTTTACTGTTTGTATATAATCTGATAACATTTGACTGTCCTAAATATTTACTGATTAGTGTATATCCTATATTTCTGGGTATTGTATATTATATTGTACCCTGATGTTATGATATTACTGTAAATAGTAACCTGCTATAAATGGAAGGTTCCCCAAATTAAAAAGGTTTCCAAAGGTAGCTTCCTTGAAAATAAATCATTAAATAAATCACCCTTTTTAAAGTAATTAAAAAGGATTAAATTAGATGTTACTAATTAAATTAATAACACAAATTAGTATAATTAAATTTATTTGTAAAACTTATTTATAATAATGATTTTATCATAATTAAAATATCCTCGTATTTATTTTTCCCGTGATCCCAAAATCCCGAGTCAAACTTCTCTATGAGACACACACGTCTCGGGTTAACCAATTTCGAGTACACCACAACCGTCGTGGCCCCCCTTTTGTTCCCACTGTCCATGCTTTTTTCCCACTACTTCTTTATAAATTCCCACCATTTGTCATTAGTTCCCCCCCCCCCCCCCCCCGCCTGTTATTCGTTCCCACTGCTGGTGTAGTGGTTCCTACTGCTAGTGCAGTGGTTCCCACTGCTCGCAGTCCCAAACACCCCCTTATTGCGAGTAAACCCAAACACCCCTGACTGTTACTGCATACCCAAACTCTCACTCTGTTGGGTTTGTTTGGTTGTTGTGGATCGAACACGGGCACCACAGCCACTACCGCACCCAACTTGGTCGCGACTGGCCAAAACAGAAAGCACGGAGACCTTGATGGTCTCGGTTGTTCATCATCACAGCCCACCGAGACACTTATGTATCTTGGTTTTCGTGTCGAACCAGAAAACCCGACACCCCTAATGATTTTGTCCATGTTTTACCAATTCTTTTATCATGCTCTTAATAATCCAATACAAATTCGTGAGGTTAAGAGAGGAGGAAAAAGAGGAATATTGTTTTAAGATTTTCTAGTAATCACACACAAGCCCTCGAACCCAGGCCAAGAAAGTCCCGATCTCCCTTTTTCTGTTTTTTTTGTCGGCAGCATAAAGGACATAACCTTAGTTTTTTTTTCTTTCTTAGAGCTTGACTACTGATTGTGAAAAAGGGTTTTCCCCCTCCCATTTTTTTTCTTTTGCAAAGCGGGCTGGACTCCAAGTTCCATTTCTTATCTCTTCTTGTTCCTTCATTTTAATAAAAACGGCCCAATAATACTTACTTGTTCTTCCGTTTTTGTTTCGCTTGTTTAAAATTATATAACTTGCGTGTTCGTGTATCGTGTTTCAATTTTCCGAAAACGAAATACTCTTTACTGTAAATAAATAATAAATACGTAATACATCGTAATGTTTTCTGAAACTTAATAATTATTTTCTGAATAATTATTATCTTGTAACATTTAAATAAAACTGAGGCTGCGGAATTACTGTTAATCATTTAATTATTTTATGTATAATAATAATACATACGTAATATTTCCTGAACCTTAGTAATTATTATTTTTTTCTGACTAATTATATGAATAGTTTCTAATAAATTAAAACTGTGTATTTAATATTCGAATTTTAAATACGGGTTTTACACCATGCCTTCTATTGCCCATCTTTGATTAACGGGTGGATATGTTTCGCCAAACGCCCTGGTCAACTCCAGTGTTACACAACAAAGATAGACTCGCTGAAGAAATGGAAAAACAAATATTTATGGATAGATAAGGTTGTGTTCCCCTTTGATTCTAACTTTATCACCCCTCAGACTATGATAAAAGACAGTGGTCTTGTCCCTGGTACATATAGCGAAGCAGATGCGCAGATGATAGACTCTGCCCGCATACCAATGCAGGAGCTTCCTGAATCACTACTATATGACCTGGAGCTGAGTGGTAATGCTCCCATACCTGCGAACCATCTCGCGCATTATTACGACGACTTTGGCCATGGTAATAAATCCTTTCCACGCACTCCCCATGAGGTTGTATTTTAATATATATATATATATATATATATATATATATATATATATATATATATATATATATATATATATATATATATATATATATATATATATATATATATATATATATATATATATATATATATATATATATATATATATATATATATATATATATATATATATATATATATATATATATATATATATATATATATATATATATATATATGTCTAACTTCGACCTTTTATCGTGTGAAGAAATAACTTACTCGTAACTCGCGAAGCGCGAGCATCCTTGTGACGTAACCATGTGCCCTCGGCCATGTAGCCCAAACGAGCTTGCAAGTGGGTGGGGCATTGGTAGACGCACCATGGCCCTCGAACCTCATTCTCTTGATACACATACGAGCACAGAGGGTATTGTCGTCCTAAATGCAACCCCTATTCGGAGTGTGCCTTATGCGATAGAGTCATCCTGCGAAGAAACAGAGGGCCTTAGGGGCGAGGGGGTGCTTGAAGGTAGCCCAACCGTTAAAGCCTATGAAGATGAAGTTCATGTTCCTAGCTTTAAGTGTCTACCTTGTTTGTCTAGTCAGGGAATTCCAAGGAGAAATAGGTCCCGGACTATCAAGCCTCATGTTCTTATTCCTACCCGGGGCTCGCGTGTAAAGCCTTGTGCGGAGTCCATCATTTCTAGGTACCCCACATTAATAATATGTCATGTTACGCTATTCGTAGAATAAGTGAGCGACTTCTAACTTATCTACTACAACTGTGTAGTCATCTGGATGCGACAAACAGGGCTACCACCATTGCCACCCGGACTAATGAATTTCTTCCCAAGTGGAGGTGTACACAATCCTGCAAACTGACCGACAGGTCCGACTGCGCAGATTTTATGCAGTCCCTTGTTCCTCCTGGGCGCATCCAGTATCTAGACGAGCTGTCTGACGAAATGTTAATGAGAGAATTAGAAATAGGTGTGTCACAAGAGGTGACATTAGTATCCCACCTAAACAAGAGGATACTACAACTCTCACAACGCCTTTCTAACATTTCTCTCGAGCTTCCCCGAACTCTAAAAGAAAAAGATAACGAATTGGCTTTTGCTAAGACCGAGTTAGCGAGCCTGCGAGGGGTCGCTAGTATAGATGCTGGATCCATACAGTATCTTGAGGATGATAAGGTATCATTGTTAAAGTATCTGAACCAAGTACGCCTTCTACGCGAAAAATAAGAAAAGGACAACCATTGGGACATGAAAAAACTGGAAGAAGGCATGAGCGTTTTTTCAACAAACAGTGAGGTGTTTTCGCAAAATTCCAAGAAGATCTGGCTAAGAAAGATAGAGTCCTAAGGCGCTTGAACACCGACTTTGATGAGGAGTTATATCCACACCTCTCAGCGGTACGGGCGGAAAATCATTGGTTGGTCATATATGGTCTGCCTCTAGCTGCTAAGGGTGCGATGGACTCACCCAACGTATCCAGGGCCGCCTGGGATGTTTTATGCGCCGCCGAGTGCTGGGCCAAAGTATGGCAATGGAGCGTGCCGCAAAAGAGGGTTTGTTGACAAAGCCTTTAGGGGATGTGCTATTTTACAATCCACATGCGCAGGAACATTTTGAGACCGCATGTCAGGTATTGAAAGACTGCGACGTCCCTGATGAGACTGCTTTTATACATAGTCTCATCGTCCAAAACGGGCTTAAAATGGTTAAAATATCATTAAAAGTGCCAAATATATGCTTTTGTTTGTTTAATGTTTATTTTAGGTACGGATATCGAGAAAATGACAAAAGATCATAAGAAACAAGAAAAACAAACACGGGAAACTAAGCCGCACAATGAACGGGACCCTAGAGTTGATTTTCCAAGAAAAGTCCTTGAAGAATTGAAGACTGTACAAGAAGGGTCCTTCATTATTGAAGAATTGACACTTTAAACCCTTGTATATTCATAATTACAAGTTTGGTCCTTAAAGTTTGTCAAAATTACAAAAAGGACCTTCAACTTTGAAGAATTGGCAAGAATGGTCCCTTAAATTTGATGACTTGTAACTTTTAGTCCTCCATGAAGACAAAGAAACAAGTGAAGACCTTAAAGAATGAAGAAATGTCAAAATCAGCCCTTCAAATATCAAGATATTACAAAACAAGCCCTTGAAATACCTTTGAAAAAGTTTTGTGGCCAAAGTCTAAAACATAAAACTTCATTAACAAAGGGAAATTCGTTTTGGCTAAATTAAACATGAAATGGAATAATGAGGAAAGAAGAGGGGTTTAATATGGATGACATGAAACTTACCTAGACCAACCAGTAAGTGACACATGCCCCACTAACACTTTTCATCCAATCAAAACTCACCATTAAGCCACATCACCATCCACTCACCACCATATTTATTAACTAACTAATTAATTAGTTATTAAACACGCGCTAAACACTTTTTCAAAAACAAAACTGGATCAAATACCTGTTCTTGATGTTCCTAATCCAATTTGGGTATTTTCTAATCACCAAAAATTAAACCTTAATCTCTTCCAGATTTGAGATTAAGGGTCCACCAAACAAAACCCAACCCTTAAACCCTATGCCACTGATGAGATGGCATTTATACATGATCTCATCGTTCTTTTCGGGCTTTAAATGCATAAAAATTTCATTATATACTATATATATGCTTGTGTTTGTTTACTTGTGTATTTTAGGTATGGATATCGTGAAAAAGACAAAAGATCACAAGATACAAGGAAAACGGACATGAGAAACAAAGCCGTACAAAGAACCAGGCCCTAATTCATGGAATATTCAACAAATACCCTTGAAGACTTAAAGATATGCAAGATTGATCCTCAATGAATGAAGAAATGACACTTAAAACCCTTGTATATTGATAATTACAAGTTTGGTCCCTTAAGTTTGTCAAAATTACACAAATGGTCCTTCAACTTTGAAGAAATGGCAAGATTAGTCCCTCAACAATTCCAAATTGTCAATTATGGTCCCTCATCAAGCCAAAGATACATTGAAGACCTTTGAAGATCAAAATGTCCAAGATCAGCCCTTGAAATATCTCAAAATGGCAAAAATAGTCCTTTGAACCCCTTTTCCAAAGTTTTGTGCCAAAACTGCCAAAACTGCCAAAAGCTGAAAGTTATTTACAAAGGGATGGAAGTTTTTAGGCTGAAAAACGTGTTATACATGTTTTACCAAAATACAAGGACTAAAGTTGTACACTCAAACATTCAAACACACAAACACGCGCCAAACATTTCCAATCCTACAAAAACGGATCAAAAGTTACTACTGTTCACCCCATGAACCCAGTAACTATCTTCATTAAAACAAAGGGTAAATCTCAATTACCCTTACTCACACTTGATTCACACGCCTATAATCCCATCCCAACCTTAAAACCCTCACTCCCACTCACCAAGAGGTCCCACACTCAAAATCGTTTCACCCATCACATCACCACTTCTTCCCAAAGGCATGCCACGTGTCAAGATCAACAGCTGAGAGCCTTTGCTTCACCCCAAAGCTACTTTAAACGTCTAGGATCATTTTGGACAACTCACAACCAAGAATTATCTAGAAGACTCAAGGGCATTTTAGAGAAATCAGTGCTAGGGTTTGTGAATAGGGTTTAGCCAGGCATTTGCCTATAAAAGGAGACCTCAACATGTGAGAGTCCCTTTGTTCCAGTCTTTACCTTTTAAACTTGTAATTCCTTTTTGTAATTTATAAAAGTTGGTATTTTGAGAAAATTGTAATTCCTTTTTATGTTTTTGAAACTTGGTGTTGTTTAAAGGTGATTCTGAGTTCCATTTGTTGTTATAAGTGTGCTTGAATCATTTTGTTCAAGGACGTTTATGTTTGGTAAGTTTTTCAAGTTTGAAAATGCTTGAAAGAACGTTTCTGATTTTTCTTATTATTATGTACTAATCCTTAACCATAAGCTATAAGCTCTTGCAAGCTTGTTGACACCAAGCTTGTGAAGGGATTAGGGCCTTTGGTTGGGCTGTTTGTTCATTGTGTTGAAGAAATCAAGCCCTTGAGTTTCTGCTTTGAAACATCAACCAAGGCATTCACCATCTTTCATGTTGAAGTACCTTGGTCTTGTTCTAGTTGTTGAACAAGGTCCAAGGAGCATAGCTGGCCCTCCTAGGATGTTGTGGAGGGCAGGTATAACCTCTTGTTAAGATTCCTCTAAAAAAATTTATGTTACTACCTGTTTTGTACTTTGTGTTGTGATTTGGTGATTCTGTGTTTGTGTTTTGTGTTTTATGGTTGTAATTTGTTAGTTGTCACCTAGTGTAGCTATTTGATCATTAAAATCAGTAGGTTGTTTGAAGGATTAAGAAGTTTGTTTGAAAAGTGGTTGATTAAGGACTGTTTGGGATTACTGGTTCATAAGGCCTTGTGGCCTTGTGCCCTTGGTTCTTAGGGTTTGGGAGGTCTAAACAAGTCATTTTATACAAGTTTTAGTCATTGGTTAAGTTTCTGAAAGTTTGGAAAAGGGATTTGAAGTTTTGCAAAAATCTGATAAAAAGTGTTTTGGAATTGGTCAAACACATCAGATCCAATAACTTCTTTGTTACTTGGATCTAAGGTCTGAAATCAGGTTTGGAAATAGTTTGGGTGATAAGCTATCTATTGGTTATCTGGTTGTTAAATTTGGTGGCTTATTGTGATTGTTATAGCTTATCAAAGTTTGTTGAAGTGGTCATTTGCATCAGCAAAGTGACCACCTCATTTTGTGTCTGCATTTGTTATCCTAGTGTATGCCTTGTGATTTTGCTGCTTGGAACTTGTTTAAGTGCTGCTTGTGAGTGGATTTTGCTATTTGGTGTGCTTTGTATCTGGCTTATAAGCTAACTGGCTTATTAAGCCCTTATTGCCAAAATCTGCCATCAAAAGGTCAACTGACCTCTTGATTCACAAGGCCTCCTCCTTGAGTCCATCACAAAAATTGCTTATAACAAGCCCATATACCATTCCTGATCATTTGGTGAACTTTGGAGTACTTTGACTTTTGGTCAAATAAGCACAAATTGGCTTATTTTTTAGAACTGCTTATTGGCACATGCAACAACTTGGCTTTTGTAATAGAAATCATTTTTCTTAGCTTAATAACAAATCTAGAAGGTTACAAGTCTTTTGGTTAAGCTTTAACTAGAAAACTAGCTTATTTGGCTTTTCAGCCAGCTTATTGGTTCTTATAGCTTATTCTACTTGGCTTTTTGTGATTTTCTTGATTGATTATTCTTAGTTAAGCTATTTGTGAGCTTTTGCAACAAACTAGAGCTTCTGAGGTGCCCTAAATCTCAAACCCGACTATTTTGTCGTTTTGTGGATTTTTACTTTGCTTATTTCTGGCTTATTGAGTGTGCTTTTTCAATAATTCTTTTTATAGATCTCATAAGCATCCCAAAAGAAGGTTGTGTGTCAAATTAGAGCTTATGGGATTAGCTTATTGCTTAATGGGCTAAAAAGCCCAATAAGGATAAGCTGTTTGCTTATTAAGCTGTGATAAGCTCACATTCAACTTTTGGGCCTTTAGAGTTTTGTTCTTAGAATTAAATTTTGAGTCAGATAGGGCTTTTCCAAGTCAATTGGGCCAAGTTTGACTTTTTGGGCCAAAAAGCCCATTAAGGTTGACTATTTTTGGTTTTGGCCCATTTGAGGGCCCAATAGGGGTATTCTGGTCATTTCACTTTGATTTTCTGATTATTTAGGTTAAAATAAACTAGTTTGCAAGTTTTTAGAATTTTTTTATAATTTTTGGATTTTTAATATTATTTTAATATTGTTTTATTATTATTTTTCAAATTTCACATTTTTCAATTTTTTATATTTTTCTTAGCTTTAATACATTAAAATAGGAATTTAGCAACTTTAAGAATAATTTTATCACTTTTAGATTAATTTTTATAATTATTTTAAGTTTTAATAGTTTTTAAATCATTTTAAATAGTTTTTATTAGTTTAAAAATTTCTAAAAATAGTTTTTAATCTTTTTAGGTCATTTTAGAGGTTTACCAATTGAAAAATCTTTATTTGGGCTTTTTGATAATTTATTTGATTTTTAGGGCTTTAATTAGCATTTAAAAATTGAATATTTAAATATTTAAAAGGTTTGAAAAAGTTTTGATCATTGGTAAACTCTTAGTTTATTTATTTTGATTTTTGGTGAATTTTTGGTAATTTTTAGAATTAATTTTTATTTTTGTAGTTTTTACGGTTTTACGTTTTGTCGTCGTAGTATTATTTTCACGTCTTCGTCATCTTCTTTTCTCACCCCCCTTCTAAACCAAATATTAATCTCAAATCTTGTACATCTTAGTCACACACATATACCTCCTTGGGAAACGAACTTGGAACTTTCAAACCATAAGGGTCATTTGTGTTTACGTTTTCCTAAATATACACTTAATACTTTCCCTATTTACTCTCTTTTCCTAAAGAGTAGTAAAACACTACAATCAGCCACCTCACCCCAAAGTGTCACATGAACCACCCCTGCACATTTTGAGAACGAAGACAAAAATGTGGTCAGCAAATCAACGTCCCATAGCCTAAGCTTCAATCCTAAGATCACTTTGATGTATGAGATCACAACACAACAAAAAAAGATCACATGTTGAAGCTCCGACTCTAAATTCAGTCAAGAAAATTCAAACTTCAAAGGGCATTTTGGGACTTCTACATACTAGGATTTATATTTTATCTTTCAACATTTAGGTCTTGTATGGCTCTATATAAAGCCCTTAACTCATTACATTTCAGTTTGCTCTTTGTTTTTCTTTGGTCAAAGTTCTATAAATCCTATATTCAAGTTAATGAAATAGTGTTTGAATCTTGTGACGAATGCCAAGTGCCACTCTTATTTACTTGTTGTTAATGTTATATGTTTGTGATTCTAAAGTTTCAAGGATTGGTTTTAAGTATTGTGCAAGTTATTGCAAAAGTTTTTCCAAAACAAGATTTTTTCTAAGTGTTGTTCAAACACTTGAAATTTTTGGATCATAAATTGATCATAGTACCCTGATAAGAAGATTATCAAGGTTCTGTGAAGCTTGTGGTTTGGGAAGGACCAAGGAGTGGTGTTTAAGCTTGAAAGAATCTTGGTCATTTTCCATTTTTCATTTTTTTGTTATAAATTGTTCTTAACTCTGTTGAATCTTAGCAGGGATGTTCTTGGATGCTTGTGCCTTGTTTAGCTAGGCACATAAGCTATAAATCCGTGAGTGTGGATGTACATTCATGAGGTTTGAACCTTTTCTCTCAAAAATCTGTCAAGAAGTGGTTTTAAGTGATTTGGTTAACTGTTGTTGTATGTGGTGTTCTTGTGGCTTAAATCGTGTTCTAACTGCATGCTAATGTTGTTATGATGTTAGTTTAAGCTTGGTTTAACCTGAAAACGTTTTTCTCTTTGTAAAATTTTATTTTCATAAGTTGAAGGACTGTTTAGGATTACTGCATGTTATGTGTTTTTGTTAAATTGAGTAAGTGTTAGTGTGTGGTTTGTGTTTGCATCAGTTATAAGGGTGATTGTATGCTAGTATTTGCTTATCTTGAATTTTGAAACACTTTAATCCAAATCTTGGCATTAAATCTTTGTTTCTTGTTGTTTTGGACTATGATTTTTAGGACACCTAGAATATATGCTATACTAGGGTTAACAAGTGATAAATCCAAATTATTGCAACCTAAGTAAGAGATTTAGGTTCTTGAATTTGGATCTGTGGCCAACTAGTTCAGTAAAAAGGTGTTTATGTTCATCAGTAAAACTGCTTAAGTCACTTAGGGTTTATATTAGCTTAAATCTTGAAACCAGTACATGAAACAAGTTTTTTTGTGTTCACTTAAGTTTATTCAAGCTTCTGTATGCTTTTGGTGGACATTGCTTGGCTTATTTTTGCTCAAACAACTTTTAATCATCATTACTGCTTATTGCCATGTCTGTATCATATCTGAGCCTTAATTGAATAAATTGTACAAATTGGCTTGGTGATTTTGTGATTTGTTGCTTGTTATTGACTCCTTATAACCCACTGGTTATAAGGGTGCCTTGTTTGTTCATTGAATCCAACAAAAGATCACTAAAAACAAAAGGTCAAGAAAGTCAAACAGTGGGAACCCTTTCCCACTGCTACTAGCTACTGCTAGTGTTAATTTGTGAACAACTTATCATTAAGCTATAATATCTTATTTTATCGTGCAACAACTTTGTTTTGGTACTAAATCTTTCTTATTTAACCCATTTGTCTAATCTAGAGCTTTTGAGCCTTTGACTTTTAGGTTTGACTAGAAAACGAATTGACTTTTCATTTTCAAAACTGCTTATTGCTTATTCCAGCTTATTCAGTGTGCTTATTTGAAATCTTTTTGATTGATAAGCTTATTTAAGTGATTTAAAACCTTTTGCAAAAAAAATCAGCTCTTGAATCAGCCTAGAACTCGAAAACGACTATTTTGTCGTTTTGTGTAGAGAACTTTTGCTTATTTCAGGCTTATATCTTGGGCTTATTCGAAATTTCTTTTTACAAACAGATTTATAATCTCATTAGAAGGATGTGTGTCAAATTTCAGCTTATGGCATTAGCTTATGGCTTAATGGGCCAAAAAGCCCATTAAGAATAAGCTGTTTGTTCATTAAGCTGTGATAAGCACTGATTCAAGTTTTGGGCCTTTAAAGTTTTGTGTTTAAAATCAAATTTTAAGCTAGACTGGAACTTTTCAGCTTATTTGGATAACTTTTTGCTTATTGGGCCAAAAAGCCCATTAAGTTTGGAATGTTTTCATTTTAAGCCCATTTGGAGGCCCATTAGGGTTATTTGGTCATTTCACTTTCATTTTCTGTTTATTTAAGTTAATTTAAACTAGTTTGCAAGTTTTTAGAATTTTTATTATATTTAAAATTTTTTATTATTATTTTATTATTATTTTATTATTAAAAATTGTTTTTTGATTAAATTAATATTTTTGCAACTTTTTCATTTTTTTAGGTCAAATACATTAAGTTAGGATTTTTAAAACTTTTGAATTAATTTTCTCATCATTTAATTAATTTTTAAGATTATTTTAATACTATAAGAGTTTTTAATCATTTTTAAATAGTTTTAATTAGTTTTAAATTTTTCAAAAATATTTTTTAGTTTATTTAAGTTATTTTAGAGGTTTACAAATTGAAAAATCTTATTTTGGACTTTTTATTAATTAATTTGATTTTTTGGGCTTTAATTAGCATAAAAAAAATATTATTTTATTAATTAAAAGGTTTGAGTAATTTTTTATTTTTTGTAAACTCTAAATGCATTTTTTAGGATTTATTGTCATTTTCTAGGAATTTTTAGGATAATTTTTAAATTTCGTCACGTTTTATGGTTTTTACGTCTTAGCTTTCGTCTTAGTTTAATTTTAATCGTAAACGTCATCATTTCTCTTTTCTTTCTTTCTTAATACTAATCACAAACATTTAATCAAGTCCTAACATACAACACACAAGCCTCCTTGAGAACGATCCCACACAAAGGGTCATAAGTGCTTCCTTTTTCCTAAACGTTCACTCAGTACTTACCGCTTTTACCTCGTTTTCCTAAACGAGTGTGAATTTATAACTATCATTTTGGGGCCGCTGCCGGGGAATCGTGTTGTGTTTTAATTGAACAAATTTTGTTTTTATATTATCCATAAATAGTAATTGTGTGTTTGAACTCTAAGCACACATATTATCGGTTTTCATTTTTTGTGAAATATTACTATATTGTATACGTATCACAATAAATTCACAAGTACTCCAAAAGTGTGAAAACACAACCTTGATTTGGGATTTCATCACTCAATCATTGTATTCGAATCTCAAACAAATAAAAAAGGCAAAATAGATAATTATGTTTGTGAAGCTTGATTTTAATTAACACAAACTATAAGGTGGGTATAAGGTGGTTGTATTTCGCGACCTAATGGAAAAAGGCTCTTAAGTGCTTAGCGCCGCCTCGTTTCCCCCGCTTGCTTGTGCGTGTTAAGAGAAAAAGGGCTAATCGAGGGTTTTCCAAACAAAGTATTATCTACATATCTATATATTTTCTTGGTTTTGTAACACTCTCAATTTTCGTATCGGTACAGCGGAAGGGTCTTTCAGAGTGTTACGGGATAGCACAATAACTCCAATCATAGACAACACATAAAAATGGTTGTACAAGGTTCAACATACATTCATTCGATAAAAAGTTTTAAAGTGTACAACAGGTCCCAAATTATACAGGTCATTAAGTTTACAAAACATAGATCGAATGAACATTTTTAATAGTATGTGGGCCATCAGAGTCGATCTCTATCCGGATTACCTTCAAGCACCTGAGATAAAAACATGCAAAAATCATATCAGCGAATGCCGAGTGAATTCATAGAGTTTAATAAAAACCGTTATATAAAACAATCGTTAAAATCAGAACACAAGTATAATATCGGAAGTAAGTCCTCATATTGCTAGTCAGGCAATATATAAATCAAGCATACATCTTAAACCGTCCATGAGACCGTAGCCTCAATATTACCATAATAGGTAATATATTCATCGTTATTTGCATCGTTATTGTATTGTATATAGGATTATTATTAGCCGCATGACATTGTTACCTTACTGTGAAAACAACGGGCCGCGAACCCGACAAACAATTTGCCCATCTAAGTTAGCGTGTCGTCACAAAAATCACGCTATGGAAATCTTCTCATACATAAATTCGCTTACCAATCAATATGGTACGACGGGAATCAAAGGTCAAGGCGCGAACTGGGGTGATCGTCCCCAAATAGTACTATCATATGCATAAGCGTCTACCAAATCCCGGTAGTTCACAATTCATGCTAATGGGACGTTGAGTGACATAACCTAACTACTAATAATCCTTTTTATCTCGTTTATAGGGTCATAGAATCATTCGGGTCCATATCATTAAGCATACCATCGGGACTACTTGTGTTCTATTTTTATCAAAATCTAGCATGTTATCTCCCTCGCGGGTTTACAAATCATTTTATAAAATATTTAAAAGAGTGCGAGGCTATGAACTCACGTTGATAATGAAAGGCGGATTATCGGCGACGGGCGTTCTTCGGTCACCGAAACCTATATAAATAATAATCGGTCTTAGACTTTTGTCCAATGACTTTATCAAAATAACAATATACATATGATTATGTTGTACATATGATGATGATCAAGTTGGTTTATATATCCTTGTTTACTCATTTTAGTGTTCATGTATTGTTAACTTTTTACTGGTTTACTAGTTTTACCTATTTACACGTTTTAAGTCCAATAAGCTTATCATAAGTTCTTTAACTTGTATTAGTTCATTTTATACTTATATTATCAGTATTTACACTTTACATGTTGGGCCCAAATGGGTTAAGCCCAATAAGTACTTTTTATAAGTGTTTAACTTATTTAGTCCAAATATTAGTCCAATATGCTTACTTAGCTTGTTAATGTCCGTATGTCCTATAGTTCGGGTTTTATCGGTTTTTACTTGTATTAGATACTTATATATCAGTATATGACTTTTAAAAACTTTACATTAGACGGGTTTGATCGTCTAAGTTTTAATTGGCGAAAAACGTTAATTTTACGGTAATAGCCGAAAAAGTCGTAAAAATCAAGTTTATAGTTTTAATAACTTATAAATCTTATTCAACTACCATTTTTATAAATTGTCCATTTATTAAACCTTATACATATTTATATAAATGAAATTCATAAGTTAGTGGGTTTTAATTTCATATTTTATACTATATAATTTGAGTGCTTATATAATAGTAATAAACATTAATTCTTCAAAATCTGATTTTTATTTTCATCTTCACCATTTTTATCATATCTAGAGTTCTACAATGAATTAGAAGCTCATTTTTGGGTGGCATGAACTTCATATTATGTGCTACAATTAACTTAGTTATAGCTACTGCTCATTTTAAGTTTAACTATCCTTAACAGTCCCTAAAAAACAGCTTATTCAGATTAGCACACTCATCTTGTTTTGATCATATCTCACTCATTTTAATCATTCCATTGCATGGCCAACTCTCACATGTGTATAACATCTTGTACTTAATGTAAATGGATTCTACCATGCAAATTTATCAGTTTAAGTTTTGGTTACATACTGTTTTTATACAGCCAACAAATTAAACATGATTTTAGCCTTGTTTCTTATGGTTATTAATCTTTTTAAGCATATTTATCAACACTTGATCCTCACACAACATTTTTATCATCATATATTCATCATATACATATACAAAAAGAAAGAAAATACATTTGATCTTTACAAAAATAACAAGAGAAAATGGAAAGGATGATCTTCTTTACCAACCAAGAGTATATCTTGTTTTTGGAAGACAAGAACTTGATGAACACCAAATGTATCCCCAAGATCATCAAACACCAAGAAAGTATGTTGAGAAATCAGCCCTATGACACAAGCAAATCACCTCCTTTGTTGTTAAAATGGCCACCAAGTAATAAAGGCTTCAAGGTAACTCCATAATATAGCTAGATAACAAGTATTTTGTGGCTAGAAAAGATCAAAAGGGGTGTTTGTTCTTGAAGTGGGGGAAATGGTGATGGAGTTGAGAGAGTTTTTAGTTGATTTGCATTAGTGAATGGTGGTAAATGAGAAGCTAGTTGTTTTTGTTAGTTTGGTGGGTAAAAACTAGCTTAAGTGTTAAGCTAAGCTTACACTTGTAAGCTACTAGTTTACATGATGCCACATCTTTGATGTGGTGTCATGTTTTGCTGTCCCATGTTATAGTGGGGTGGGATGATTTATTTTGTCCCATCCAGCTAATTTACGGGTACTCCTCGATTCTAGTTTCCTCGATTTGCGTGCCCTCGGGTCGTTTTACGAAAAACGTTTTTATAAATTATGAATCAATGGCACAAAACGAATCCAATAAAAATTGTCTCATCAAAAACGGAGTTCAAAAACGTAAATACGTAATCCTAAGGTTTCCGGTTTAATCGTAAAGGACGCTAAATTATGCACGTAAGCCCAAATTTAAATCCGTAAATTGTGAGTTCATCAACCAACACAAAAATAAGTTTCAAAATATTATACGATAAAATAATTCACTACCTGAAAATGTTAGATTGTCACAGCTTTTCCTCCTAAAAGGGATCAACGTCCTCGTGATCCATTTCATTTTGATGTCCGTTTCTTATTGAAATCGAAGAGGTGCGAATATTTCTTCCACATTTCATCCTCTCGTTCCCAAGTATATTCCGGTCCATGCTTTGAATTCCATCGGATCTTGACAATAGGTTTCCGACTTTGTTTCAGTTGCTTTACCTCACGATCCATAACCTCTACGGGTTCTTCGATAAAATGCAACTTCCCATCTATTCGAACCTTATCCAACGAAATTTTCTCATCACTCACTGCTAGACATTTCTTCAGATTAGATACATGGAATGTGTTGTGAACACCATGAAGTTCTGGGGGTAACTCTAGTTTATAAGCCACCGGACCTACTCTAGAAAAAATCTTAAAGGGTCCAATATAACGGGGATTCAATTTTCCTCGCTTTCCAAATCTTATAATGCCTTTCTATGGCGATACTTTCAACATTACTCGGTCACCCACTTTAAACTCCATCGGCTTCCGCCGCACATCCGCGTAACTTTTCTGTCTACTACGGGCAGTCAACAACCTATTCTTAATCTGAACTATCATCTCCGTAGTCTCCCGGATCAATTCCGGTCCCGTGATCTGGGTATCCCCAACTTCACTCCAATATACAGGAGATCTACACTTCCTACCATATAAAGCTTCAAACGGTGCAACCTTAATACTAGAATGGTAACTATTGTTATACGAAAACTCTGCTAACGGCAAATGTTTATCCCAATTCTTACCAAAATCTAACACACAAGCTCTCAACATATCTTCTAGTGTTTGTATCGTCCTTTCACTCTGCCCATCAGTCTGGGGGTGATAAGCAGTGCTCATGTCGAGATTCGTTCCCAAAGATCTTTGGAGAGATTTCCAAAAATTCGATGCGAATCTAGGATCTCGATCTGAAATTATCGATACAGGCACTCCATGCTTGCATATAACATTCTCAAAGTATATACGAGTCAGCTTCTCCAGTGAGAACTGCTCTTTAACCGGAATGAAGTGTGCTGATTTGGTCAGTCTGTCGATAATAACCCAAATCGAGTTGTTTCCAAATGATGTTCTAGGAAGCTTGGTGATAAAGTCCATCGTAATTCGCTCCCACTTCCATTCAGGAATCTTTGGCTGTTGAAGTAGTCCTGATGGCTTTTGATGTTCAGCTTTAACTCTAGCACAAGTCAAGCATTAAAGAACATACATAGCAATACCAGCTTTCATATTCGGCCACCAATACAACTTCTTCAAATCATGGTACATTTTATCAGATCCTGGATGAATGGAATACTTAGATTTATGGGATTCTAACATAATCAAGTCTCTTAAGCCTCCAAGCTTAGGTATCCACATACGACCTCTTAAGCATTTCACTCCATCAGCTCTAACCTCTAAAGGATCTCCTTCTCCTCGGAACCCTTCATTAACAAAATTTTCCTTCTTACAAGCTTCTATTTGCGCATTTCTAATTTGCTCAGGCAAATTATTGTGCACGGTCAAGACTAGAGAACGTACCCTGATAGGCTCTCTATCTTTCCTGCTTAATGCATCGGCAACAACATTGGCTTTTCCTGGGTGATATTTTATATCACAATCATAATCACTTAACAACTCTATCCATGTTCGTTGCCTCATGTTTAATTCCTTCTGGTCGAGAATATACTGTAGGATTTTGTGATCGGTGAATACCGTACACTTGGTGCCATACAGATAATGTCTCCACAACCTAAGAGCAAAGACTACAGCTCCTAACTCAAGATCATGAGTAGTATAATTCTCCTCATTCTTCCTTAATTGCCTAGAAGCATAAGCTATCACTTTCTCTCGCTGCATCAAAACAGCTCCATAGCCTCTAAGAGATGCATCACAATACACTACAAAATCTTCACTCTCGTCGGATAATGATAAGATTGGCGCACTACATAATTTTTTCTTCAATGTCTGAAATGCTCCATCTTCATCACTTCCCCAAACGAAAGGTTTATCCTTCTGGGTAAGCTTAGTCAAGGGTTTAGCTATCAAAGAAAATTCTTTAATGAATCGCCTATAATAGCCAGCCAATCCTAAGAACTGTCGCACTTCCGTTGGTGTTGTCGATGCAGACCAATTCTTAATGGCTTCAACCTTTGCAGGATCAACATGAATTCCATCTTTGTTAATCACATGACCAAGAAATTGCACAGAATCTAACCAGAAATCACATTTCGAAAACTTAGCATACAACCTTTCATCCTTTAACAAATTCAAAACAATCCTTAAATGTTCTCTATGTTCATCTTCATTCTTAGAATAGATTAGAATATCGTCAATAAACACAATCACAAATTTATCCAAGTAGGGCTTGCACACTCGATTCATTAAATGCATGAAAACTGCAGGTGGGTTAGTTAATCCAAATGGCATTACTTGAAATTCATAGTGTCCATAACGAGTTCTAAATGCAGTTATAGGAATATCTTCTTCACGGACGCGAAGTTGGTGATATCCTGACCGCAAATCTATCTTAGAATACACACTAGATCCTAGTAGTTGATCCAACAAAACATCAATCCTAGGTAAAGGATATCGATTTTTAATTGTCAACTTATTCAGTTCCCTATAATCAATGCACATACGGAAAGATCCATCCTTCTTAACGAACAAGACTAGAGCTCTCCAAGGCGACGAGCTCGGTCGAATAAAACCTTTATCAGACAACTCCTTAAGTTGCTCAGATAACTCCTTTAATTCAGAAGGGGCTAATCGGTAAGGCGCACGTGCCACCGGTGCAACACCAGGAATTAAATCGATTCGAAACTCTACTTGCCTTATCGGTGGAAGTCCGGGTAAATCTTTAGGAAATACCTCAGGAAATTCACAAATAATAGGTACATCTTCCAATCGTTTCTCCTTAGACTCATTCCCGGTCACTTGAGCTAAGAATAACTCACAACCGTTCCTGATGTACTTTTGGACTTTAATAAACGAAACGATTTTCAAACGGGATTCACCTCGATTACCATCAATTACTAACGTCCTAATCCTAAGAGGAATCTTAACTTTCTTCTCCCCACACAAATATTAGCCTTATTCAACGACAACCAATCCATACCAATAATAATATCAAAACTACCT
The DNA here is from genome assembly GCA_025667525.1 of Glebionis coronaria. Classification (NCBI taxonomy): domain Eukaryota; kingdom Viridiplantae; phylum Streptophyta; class Magnoliopsida; order Asterales; family Asteraceae; genus Glebionis; species Glebionis coronaria. The sequence continues at coordinate 309,739 of JANFOE010000194.1, forward strand.
AATTCTATCAACATCAAGTCAATCGGAAAGGAATAGTTCAAGAGAGTTAGAGAGCATCCTTCTAATAGCTTATTAGTTTTCACTAATTTGCCATCAGCCAATTCCATCTCGTAACTGGTATTTATCTCAACAGGTTCAATGTCAATAAGGGCACTAAATTTAGTGGATACAAAGCTCCTATCAGCACCCGAATCAAATAAAGCAACAGCATAATGATTGTTGAGTAAAAACGTACCGGTAACGACATTCGGATCCTCTTTCTTCACCTCAATTGTTCCAAGTTGATAGACACCACCCTGGGGGTTTCTTCCAGGTACAATCGCTTTCAACTTGGGGCATTCCGATTTCCTATGACCTTCTTCATTACAGTTGAAGCAAATGGTTCCCTTCTTACACCTTTCAACCTTGTGTCGAAACTTTCCACAATTTCGGCACTTCTAGCAGTCGCCAGCATGCCTCTTGTTGCCACACTTAGGACATCTATCATCGTTGCACGGTGTGTTGTTGGTAAGAGCATTTGTATTCCCCTTTCTCTAGTTCTGACGGCGATTGAATTTCTTCCTATTATCACCTCTATCTACACGATCACCGTCTCCCTTTCTTTTCTCACCAACACGGGCTTCATCTTCCCTATCCTGAATTATCTGTCCAATGAGTTGGTAAGCCATTCGAACAACATCATCAATGGTCTGTGGTTTAGATGATGTCACGTCCCCCCGGATATTCCTGGTCAACCCTTTAATATATTGCTCAATTCGGATCTCTTCGGGTTCCACCAATCGAGGACATAGCAAGGCCAACTCATGGAATCGGTTTGTGTAACTATCAATGTCCACACCTTTCATTCTCAAATGAATCAACTCTTGTTCTAACCTAATGATCACACTACGGGGACAAAACTCCAAAGTCATCCACTTCTTAATTTCAGCCCAAGGAGTAGCATTAGCAGCATTAATACCCATGAAAGCAATTCTCCCGTTCCACCAAGTCAACGCACAACCTTTAAGAGTATCCATAGCAAAAGTCACATTATATTCCTCCTTACACTTACTAATCCGAAACACCGACTCAATCTTCTCAATCCACTGGCTTAATCCTACAGCACCTTCAGTTCCATTAAAAGGTAGAGGTTCACACTTCATGAACGTCACATAAGTACAACCACCAACTTCAGGTGCATTAGTTCCAAGTCCTCCTACATTTCCTCCAGCATTAGCATTCACATTATTAGCATTCACATTCACATTCACATTAGTACCGCCAATTCCACTACCGCCAGCTCCACTACTGCCAGCTCCACTACCGCCAGCTCCACTACCACCAGCTCCACTACCGCCAGCTTCATTTCTAGCATTTGCCATAAATTCAGTCATAGATGCGGTAACTTGCTCCGTAATAATCCTACGTACATCATCCTCAGTCACAGCCTTCTTGGGCGACATAGTTCTATAATTTCACAATTTCAAAGTATTTAGCATTCACCCAACAAGGGATTCATATAATATGGATTGAATTCATAATCAAGTTACAAATAAGGCACAATATGGAAATCAAGACAAGATACATATTTCATTCGATTTGAAACAAAAGAATTGTCTTAGTTACATCCCATATCAAAGTTCTAGCACTATATATACTCAAAATTCGTGCCAAGTCTACTACTAACAAGTCGGTTCAGTCAAAGCTACAAAAGTACAAAAGATACAAAGGTCACTACTAAATACAGACTGGTCTACTGAGAACCGCCAGATGGTTCATCGTCCATCGTCTTCTATATCTTTGTCGGACGATCACTAGACACATCTTCAGCTGGGCGCTTACGGATCACTCCTCTTTCAACCATGTCAGCATAAAATCTACTATTCCAACCCACGTATATATTCAACTCCTTCTCAGCTTTCTCACGCATCACACGAGCTACATTCAACTGAATCTCCATATAATTCACCTTTTTCTTCATAGCAGTAAACTCACCACTTTCTAACACCGATAACCTCCTAAAGCCTCATTCAAACCACGCTCTACATCAGTCAAATCCAAACTAAGCAATTCCCGCTCTTTCTCACCAACCTTAGTCTTCGACTCCAAATAAGCAACATGAGTCTGAACAACACCTAATCCAATCTCTGTCATACTACTCTTAACACGGGAAGCATCTAGATCACGTCTCAAGGCCCATGGTGCAAGACCATCAATATGAGTAGCCTCTCGAGTACTAGACGACTCTCCTATCATACATCTACGAGTAGCAATACCATCGGAACCGTCAGGTGCATTATCATCCTCATCCTCCTCTGATTCAGAATCAGATTCAGACGATTCAGACATTTCATCCCTAGGTAGCTCAACCTCAGAATCAGACAAATAAACTGGTAGGGGTAAAGGCTCGACCTCTGGAACATCATAAGGATAAATAAGCTCAGCTTCCTCATCGTCATCAACCTCATCGTCTACATCCTCCTCGACATCCTCGTCGTCAATCTCATCATCTAAATTATCTAACCCAATCTCCTCATCATTCTCAATAACAACATTATCAATCTCATTCTCTACCATATCAACCTGAGGGGCAATCTGATCTCCTAGTCCTACCTCGGGCTCAGGATCCTCAAATGATTCCTCCTCATCATCCATATCATAATCTACTAAGTCTAAATAAGGATCATCATCTACATTAGGTTCGGGAATATCATGGTTCTCTACAGGAATATTAGGATCAGCCATGGCAATCTGCATTTATATATATATATCTCGTACTAGGATAACATACTATTTAAACAATTACATACTGAAACCACGATATATACATATATATAAATTAAATTATATATATCAAAATATATATCTTCTCAATAGGGCTTGTTGGTAACGTCGGAGATCTCTGGCACGGTTATAGTCAAAAGATTTTTCAAATATTTTCTCAAATGTTCATTGTCAAAAGATTTTGAAAAGTTTTGTTCAAAACCTTGGTTTTTAAAATCTTTTGTTCTCTATAACGAGAGCTCTGGTACCAAACTGTAACACTCTTAATTTTTGTATCGATACAGCGGAAGGGTCTTTCAGAGTGTTACGGGATAGCACAATAACTCCAATCATAGACAACATATAAAAATGGTTGTACAAGGTTCAACATACATTCATTCGATAAAAAGTTTTAAAGTGTACAACATGTCCCAAATTATACAGGTCATTAAGTTTACAAAACATAGATCGAATGAACATTTTTAATATTATGTGGGCCATCAGAGTCGATCTCTATCCGGATTACCTTCAAGCACCTGAGATAAAAACATGCAAAAATCATATCAGCGAATGCCGAGTGAATTCATAGAGTTTAATAAAAACCGTTATATAAAACAATCGTTAAAATCATAACACAAGTATAATATCATAAGTAAGTCCTCGTATTGCTAGTCAGGCAATATATAAATCAAGCATACATCTTAAACCGTCCATGAGACCGTAGCCTCAATATTACCATAATAGGTAATATATTCATCGTTATTTGCATCGTTATTGTATTGTATATAGGATTATTATTAGCCGCATGACATTGTTACCTTACTGTGAAAACAACGGGCCACGAACCCGACAAACAATTTGCCTATCTAAGTTAGCGTGTCGTCACAAAAATCACGCTATGGAAATCTTCTCATACATAAATTCGCTTACCAATCAATGTGGTACGACGGAGATCAACCGTCAAGGCGCGAACTGGGGTGATCGTCCCCAAATAGTACTATCATAGGCATAAGCTTCTACCAAATCCCGGTAGTTCACAATTCATGCTAATGGGACTTTGAGTGACATAACCTAACTACTAATAATCCTTTTTATCTCGTTTATAGGGTCATAGCATCATTCGGGTCCATATCATTAAGCATACCATCGGGACTACTTGTGTTCTATTTTTATCAAAATCTAGCATGTTATCTCCCTCGCGGGTTTACAAATCATTTTATAAAACATTTAAAAGAGTGCGAGGTTATGAACTCACGTTGATAATGAAAGGCGGATTATCGGCTACGGGCGTACTTCGGTCACGAAAACCTATATAAATAATAATCGGCTTAGACTTTTGTCCAATGATTTTATCAAAATAACAATATACATATGATGATTTTGTACATATGATGATGATCAAGTGGGTTTATATATCCTTGTTTACTCATTTTAGCGTTCATGTATTGGTAACTTTTTACTGGTTTACTAGTTTTACCTATTTACACGTTTTAAGTCCAATAAGCTTATCATAAGTTCTTTAACTTATATTAGTTCATTTTATACTTATATTATCAGTATTTACACTTTACATGTTGGGCCCAAATGGGTTAAGCCCAATAAGTACTTTTTATAAGTGTTTAACTTATTTAGTCCAATTATTAGTCCAATATGCTTACTTAGCTCGTTAATGTCCGTATGTCCTATAGTTCGGGTTTTATCGGTTTTTACTTGTATTAGATACTTATATATCAGTATATGACTTTTAAAAACTTTACATTAGACGGGTTTGATCTTCTAAGTTTTAATTGGCAAAAACGTTACTTTTACGGTAATAGCCGAAAAAGTCGTAAAAATCAAGTTTATAGTTTTTATAACTTATAAATCTTATCCAACTACCATTTTTATAAATTGTCTATTTATTAAACCTTATACATATTTATATAAATGAAATTCATAAGTTAGTGGGTTTTAATTTCATATTTTATACTATATAATTTGAGTGCTTATATAATAGTAATAAACATTAATTCTTCAAAATCTGATTTTTATTTTCATCTTCACCATTTTTATCATATCTAGAGTTCTACAATGAATTAGAAGCTCATTTTTGGGTGGCATGAACTTCATATTATGTTCTATAATTAACTTAGTTATAGCTACTGCTCATTTTAAGTTTAACTATCCTTAACAGTCCCTAAGAAAACAGCTTATTTAGATTAGCACACTCATCTTGTTTTGATCATCACTCATTTTAATGATTCCATTGCATGGCCAACTCTCACATGTGTATGATATCTTGTACTTAATGTAAATGGATTCTACCATGCAAATTTATCAGTTCAAGTTTTGGTTAAATACTGTTTTTATACAGCCAACAAATTAAGCATGATTTTAGCCTTGTTTCTTATGGTTATTAATCTTTTTAAGCATATTTATCAACACTTGATCCCCACACAAATTTTTTATCATCATATATTTATCATATACATATACAACAAGAAAGAAAATACATTTGATCTTTACAAAAATAACAAGAGAAAATGGAAAGGATGATCTTTTTTACCAACCAAGAGTATATCTTGTTTTTGGAAGACAAGAACTTGATGAACACCAAATGTATCCCCAAGATCATCAAAAACCAAGAAAGTATGTTGAGAAATCAGCCCTAGGACACAAGCAAATCACCTCCTTTGTTGTTAAAATGGCCACCAAGTAATCAAGGCTTCAAGGTAACTCCATAATATAGCTAGATAACAAGTATTTTGTGGCTAGAAAAGATCAAAAGGAGTGTTTGTTCTTGAAGTGGGACGGCAATGGTGATGGAGTTGAGAGAGTTTTTAGTTGATTTGCATGAGTGAATGGTGGTAAATGAGAAGCTAGTTGTTTTTGTTAGTTTGGTGGGTAAAAACTAGCTTAAGTGTTAAGCTAAGCTTACACTTGTAAGCTACTAGTTTACATGATGCCACATCTTTGATGTGGTGTCATGTTTGGCCGTCCCATGTTATAGTGGGGTGGGATGATTTATTTTGTCCCATCCCGCTAATTTACGGGTACTCCTCGATTCTAGTTTCCTCGATTTGCGTGCCCTCGGGTCGTTTTACGAAAAACGTTTTTATAAATTATGAATCAATGGCACAAAACGAATCCAATAAAAATTGTCTCATCAAAAACGGAGTTCAAAAACGTAAATACGTAATCCTAAGGTTTCCGGTTTAATCGTAAAGGACGCTAAATTATGCACGTAAGCCCAAATTTAAATCCGTAAATTGTGAGTTCATCAACCAACACAAAAATAAGTTTCAAAATATTATACGAGAAAATAATTCACTACCTCAAAATGTTAGATTGTCACAGGTTTCAAAGATTAAACCCTCTTGAACGTTTTGGTGTTCCACCAACGTTCTAAAGTCATCGAAGGCGTTCACTTTACGTGATCATTTTCATTCCTTGAGGATCCTTTAATCGAGAGATTTGATTTGAGGAGAGATTTGTAGATTTGTGTCTACGTAATGCATCACAAAAATCCAAAAAAAGTAAAAACAATTAAAAGCACAAAAAATTAGAAAAAGTAAAAACACCCAAAAGAATCTTCTTTGCTCATCCCCATGTTGTACGTGACGTTTATGCAAACTCGTAACCAAGCAAGACGTGCACGTAAACGTAGAAACCAAAAGTAAGGAACGCCTTCTAGTGAAGAATCTCCTATTGACGAACCCATCGTAGAACAAGAGGAAACCATGGCTAATCGTACTATGATGGAGTTACTTCAAGCACCCACCGAGGGTCATGGAGAGGCAATTGTGATTCCCGCTATCCTTGCGGAGAATTTTGAAGTTAAGACGGGTTTGTTGTCCATGATTCAAAACAACAAATTCCATGGTGACGAAAAGGACAACCCGCATAACCACATCCACCAATTCAATCATCTTACCGCCACTTGCAAGTTTAAGGACGTCTCGAACGACTCGATTAAGATGATGCTTTTTCCGTATTCCTTAGTGGGTCCCGCTAAAATATGGTTAGAGAAAGAGCCACCCAATTCTATATTGACGTGGAAGGATCTCGTTTCGAAGTTCGTGAACCAATTTTTCCCGCCCTCTAAGACTACGCATTTGAAGAACGAGATTTCAAAGTTTTCACAAGAGTATAATGAGAGTTTATCGACGGCTTGGAATCAGTTTAAGGAAATGTTACATGAGTGTCCTCATCACGGTTTTTCCGACTTGAATCAAATTGACACGTTTTATAATGGCTTGAACGATCATGAGCATGATTATCTTAATGCCGCCGCGGGTGGTAATCTTTTGTGCAAAACGGTCGAGGAAGCATTGTTGATTATTGAGAATAGGTCTAAGGTCTATAGTCCTCGTAGCACATCGAGTGTTCATAAGACTTCGTCTTTACCTTTTCCTTCATTGTCACATACCATTGATGCTTGCCAAATCGAGGCTAATTTGGAGAACAAAATATTTGATAAGCTTAAGGGATTGTTAATTGAGTTTAAAGTTGGTGAACAACCCAATCCCGCTATGGCTAAAGCGGTTGAGGTTTCTTGTATATATTATGGCGGAGGTCATGATTTCTTCGAGTGCATTACCAACGGTGGTAACACTTCGAGTTCCTACGTGGCCACGGGAACTTATAACCAAAACTGTCAAGTTACCCGCACTAATCAATTGACTCCATCGGGTTTTGTACCAAATCAAAATGCTAACAATTATCGAAACAATCAAGTTGGTTACCAAGGAAATCAAAGGAAAAATTACAAGGGTAATAACAACTATGGGAATCAAGGGGCTAATAATCAAGTGCAAAACAAAAATCAAAACCGTGATTTTCAAGACAACAACAATGGTTTGCAAAACTTGAAAGATCTTCCAAATTAATTTTTTGAATATGCAAACGGTAATGATGCTAGGTTTGATAATATACAAAGGGAGATCATTAGCCTAAGATCCGATTTTAAGAATGATTTGAAAAATAAGTTTAAAAATGAGCTTGCAAATGAACTTAAAACTCAAGCAAACAAAATGGAGAGTAATGTGCAAAGGTTACAAAAAACCAACAAAAGATGGAACAAGGCCAACATGAGATTAAACAAGAGATGCTTAAGGCGGATAAGAGGCAATCTATGTTTGAGGATAAAATTTCAAGTATGTTTGAGGCTATAATGTGTAAACCGTCTTATTCGGGTGGTCTTCCTAGTAACACCGTGTCTAATCCGAAGGGAGAGATGAAAGTGATTACCACAGGTAGTGGTAAGACCTTTAAGGAACCGACTCCTCCACCAATTACTCCTACGGTGGAGGAAATTGAGGAAGAACCTGAGGTGGTGGTCGAAGAGGAGCATATCCTAATCCCACGAAGTACCGCTCAAACCACACCTACGGTTGACCCATTACCATCATTGGAACCCAAGCTTCCAAAGGCTATGCCTATGCCCCAACCCACACCACCCTTTCCTTACCCATCGAGACTTCGTAAGGAGAAATTGCAAGAGCCTGAAAATTACCAATTTGAGCATATTATGAAAATGTTTCGTGATTTGCATTTTAACATAATTTTTGCCGACGCTTTAGTCATGATGCTTCCTTTTGCCGCTAACCTTAAGAGTATGTTAAACAACAAGGAGAAATTGCAACAATTGTCTAGTTGTTCATCGGTTTATCTTAACCGCATACCTTAAAAAGTCGGTGATTCCGGTAAATTTTTTATTCCATGTGCTATTCAAGATATGGAAGAATGCTATGCCTTGGCCGATCTTGGTGCTAGTATTAATTTGATGCCTCTTGCAATCTTCAAGTCGCTCAATCTTCCTAATCTTACTCCTTCAATAATGTCTATCGAGATGGTCGATCATTCCATGATTCCCGCATGTGGATTGTCCGAAGACGTTTTTGTGAAAGTGGGAAAGTTCTATTATCCGGTAGACTTTATCGTAGTCGATATTCACACGGATCCTCAAGTTCCTCTTATTTTTGGTTGTTCTTTTTTGGATACGTCAATGGCGTTGATTGATGTGCATGCTAGAAAAATCACTTTACGTTTCAACGACGAGGAACTTGTTATAAACGTAACCCAAAACTCTCAACTTTCTCATGTTTATTCCGTCGCGACTATAAACCATGTTGATATGATCGATGTCGTTTGCGAGGAATTTTCACAAGAATTTTTAGGTTTTGGTGATGAAGAAAATAATGGCAATCCCATTATGCTCGATCATATTCTTGATAAATCGACACCATCCTTCACTCCATTTGAAGGAGGTGGTTTTACGTAGGAAGAATTTGATGTTCCTCGTACTTGTAATGAAGACCTCGACAACCATGTGGACTTCTCAATTATCAAGGATTTTCTCAACGATTTTCCATTTCCTCCGCCGATGGAGGTTATGAGTATCGAACCCAAATCTTCAATCGAGGAACCACCAATCCTTGAGTTGAAAGATCTTTCTCCTCATCTTGAATACGTATTCTTGGAAGGAGACAATAAGTTGCCGGTGATTATTGTGAAGGATCTTTCGGATGATGAAAAACCGCACTTATCGATGTTCTAAGGACTCACAAGGTGCAATTGCGTGGAAATTATCCGACATTAAGGGGATTGATCCTAAATTTTGTACCCATAAAATCTTAATGGAGGAAGACTACAAGCCCGCAATCCAATGTCAAAGGAGGGTGAACCCCAAAATTCACGACGTCATAAAAAAGGAAGTCCTTAAACTCCTTAACGCGGGAATGATTTACCCTATTTCCTATAGCCCTTCGGTGAGTCCCATTCATTGTGTCCCTAAAAAGGGAGGAATGACCGTTGTGCCAAACGATGACAACGAGTTAAATCCAACTCGACTCGTGACCGGTTGGAGGGTGTGTATTGACTATCGTAAGTTAAATGACACCACTCGTAAAGACCATTTTCCCTTGCCCTTCATGGATCAAATGTTGGAGCGTCATGCGTGAAACGATTTCTATTGCTTTTTAGATGGTTTTTCCGGTTACTTCCAAATCCTCATCGATCCTTGTGATCAAGAAAAAACTACGTTTACGTGTCCATATGGAATGTTTTCCTATCGTAGAATGCCATTCGGACTTTGCAATGCACCGGGAACCTTTCAAAGGTGCATGATGGCTATTTTTCATGACATGATCGAGAAAACGATGGAAGTCTTTATGGATGACTTTTCCGTGTTTGGTAGTTCATTCACTTCGTGTTTAGGGAATTTGAAGCATATGTTAAAACGTTGTAAAGAAACCAACCTTGTGCTCAATTGGGAAAAATGTCATTTTATGGTTAAAGAAGGAATCGTCTTAGCGCACAAGGTTTCGAAAGCGGGGTTTGAGGTAGACAAAACTAAAATTGACGTCATCGCCAAATTACCTCATCCCAAAACCTTTAAGGGAGTTAGGAGTTTACTAGGCAACGCGAGCTTTTATCATCGATTCATCAAGGATTTTTCAAAGATTTCTCGACCCATTACACACCTTCTCGAAAAAGATGCTCCTTTCATCTTTAACGAAGATTGTGTACGAGCCTTTGAAATCCTTAAGAGGAAACTTACCGAAGCTCCCATTCTTGTTGCACCCAATTGGAACTTTCCCTTTGAGCTCATGTGTGACGCAATTGATTACGCCATAGGGGCCGTTTTGGGGCAACGTCATGAAAAGCACTTCTTGCCTATCCACTATGCTAGCAAGACGATGACCGAGGCTCAACTTAAGTATACCACAACGGAAAAGGAATTCCTTGCCGTGGTGTATGCATTTGAGAAATTCCAACCTTACCTCGTCTTGACTAAATGCATAGTGTATACGGACCATTCGGCAATCAAGTAACTCTTGGCTAAGAAAGATGCAAAGCCGAGATTGCTTCATTGGATTCTCCTCCTACAAGAATTTGATGTCACAATACTTGACAAAAAAGGAGCCGAGAATCTAGCGGCCGCTCATCTTTCTTGCTTGGAAGATCCTCACCAAAGTATGTACGAGAACAAGGAAATCACTGAAACATTTCCTCTCGAGACACTTGGTGTAGTGAATTCTAAGAAAGACTCGTCCACCCCATGGTTTGCGGACATCGCAAATTACCATGTGGGCAACTTCATCATTAAGGGTATGACGACTCAACAAAAACGAAAATTCTTTCTTGGCGTCAAGTTTTTCTTTTGGAACGACCCTTACCTATTTTGGACTTGTGTGGATCAAATTATTCGACATTGTGTTTTTGGTACCGAAGCTTCTAATATCCTTAGAGCTTGTCACGAGGGACCCACGGGTGGTCACCATGGTGCTAATCTCACGGCGAAGAAGGTCTTTGATGCCGGTTTCTTTTAGCCTACTATTTACCGAGATGCACATGCACTTGTCAAGTTGTGTGACTCAGGCCAACGACAAGGAAAAGCCTCACAAAACGATGAAATGCTATAAAATATCATCCAAGTGTGTGAGATCTTTAACGTTTGGGGAATTGATTTTATGGGGCCGTTCCCATCATCTCGTGGTAATAAGTACATCCTTGTCGCCGTTGACTACCTATCCAAGTGGGTGGAAGCCAAGGATTTGCCCATGAACGATGCTCGTGTGGTAGTCAAGTTTTTGAAGCAATTGTTTTCTCGGTTTGGAGCCCCTTGTGCAATCATAATCGATCGTGGAACCCATTTTTGTAATGACCAATTCGAAAGGGTTCTAAAGAAATACGGGGTTATACATCGGCTTTCTACGGCTTATCACCCACAAACGAGTGGGCAAGTCGAGGTTTCAAATCGAGCGTTAAAGAGGATCTTGGAGAGATCGATAGGGGAAAACCGAAAATCGTGGTCGGATAAGTTAGACGATGCTTTATGGGCCTTTCGTACCGCTCATAAGACGGTCATTGGGTGCACTCCTTACAAGCTTGTGTATGGGAAGAATTTCCACTTACCAATTGAACTCGAACACAAAGCTTATTGGGCCCTAAAGCATTGTAATGATGACATTGAGACCGCGGGAAAACACCAGAAAATGTAATTGAATGAATTGGATGAATTAATGGACATTCCTTATGAAAATTCACGATTTTAAAATTAAAAACTGGGTTTTTAACATTGGAGATCAAGTGTTGCTTTTTAACTCAAGATTGAAAATCTTTTCTGGCAAGTTGAAATCCTGTTGGTCTGGACCATTCACCATTACCTAAGTTTTTCCTTATGGGACCATCGAGCTAGCACAAAATGATGATCCTAACTTCAAGGTGAATGGCCATAGGTTGAGGCACTACTTTGGTGGGGAAGTTCCTTCTTTGAACTACCTCGACCATGTCACCTTCCCTAATGATAATTAGTATTAAGGGGATCGAGTCGAGCTCATGACTCAGTAATAAAAAACGAGGTGCCTCGTGGCGGAGTCCCATGCTTATCCATGTACATATTATCGCTTGCTAATGTAGCTTACGTGAGGGGATTTGTGCCCTTCCAACCTTTGTTCCGTGGTTGTTTGTGCATTGTGGTTTTTAGATGATCATTATCTTTGCGATTGGAGCCTCTCGTGTTCGTTTTACGTGAGCACTCGATCGTTTGCTTTGAAGAATTTCTCGATATCCATATGATATATCCTTATATGTTCTAACCTTAGGTTTTTAGCACACTTCATAAACGGCTATTGATTTAATGGTTCCACCCTTTCCATACTAGATTAGGCATTCGACTTCGTCTCTAGTATGGGGGTATCCTACCCTTAGACTCGAAACATTGAGGACAATGTTTAACTTTAGTATGGGGGGTGAATAAATACTTGCCTTGCCAAACCTTCACGCTTTCCAAAGTTTATCTTTTTGTTTATTGTTTTGTTGCAAATAAGGCTAAAAATGGCCAAATTTTAAAATTTTTCTCATGTTTTATAAGTGTTTGAAGACACGAATGTAGATTTTCCGATGGCGAGAATAAGAGTAATTGTTAGAAGTATTTAAGTGATGGTCATATAATATACCGTTGCGAAGCTCGTGGAAAATGCTATTCAACGGTGCCGAGAGTTCTATGTTATTGTTATGTATGTAACGTGAATTAGTCTCGAACACACAAATGAGGAAGGCCTCCTAATCTTGTAAGCCTTAGTATAAAAGGCATAACCATCCTCATTTGTGTGTATGTCTCTCATAGTATTTTCTATTCCCCTTGTTTTAGAGAGAGAAACTCTCCTTAGTTTCTCTCACTAGAATCACCTACTTTGTATCTTTCTCTTTCTTCTTCCTTAATCTAATATTCCATTCTTAGTTTTAATCTTGTTCTTCATCATCTCTATTTCTTGTTCTATAAGTCGTGTGCATACGTCCTACAAGTGGTATCATCGCCAAGGGATTCGTGGATAGCTCTTGGGCGTTGTCCATGTTTTTCTTGTGTTTCGTGATTCATATATCTTCTAAGTAGTTGTAGTAGCGATTTGAGTACATTGCTATGGTTAAAAACTCAAAATTTTTTGGTGTTTGATCCATTTTTTAGGCTTCGAATCACGAACTTGTTGGTTTCTTGTCCTTTCTGAGAAAAGTGGTAACTTTATTTCCATAGTACGATCTGATTTTTGCGATCGCATAAACCCTGAGGGTTATTACTTGCGATCCAAGATCACGATCACTTGAGTATGATCATTGGATACGATCAAGTGAGTACGATCCTATACTACGATCATCAAGTGCGATCATAGACTACGATCACCAGTGAGTGCGATCAAGTGAGTGCGATCAAGTGAGTACGATCAAGCGAGTACGATCATCAGATACGATCATTGGATACGATAATTGGATACGATCATTGGATACGATCAAGTGGGTACGATCAATTGAGTACGATCATTGGATACGATCACGTGAGTACGATCACTGGATGCGATCAAGTGAGTACGATCATTGGATACGATCAAGTGAGTACGATCATTGGATGCGATCATAGAGTGCGATCATAGACTACAATCACCAGTGCGATCATAGGGTACGATCATGAGTACGATCAATGGTTACGATCTGCCACTACGATCACTAGTTACGATCAAGGACCACAATCAAGGACTTCGATCAGGGACTTCGATCTGTTTAGTTAAATCTTGTTCGAGTATTTTTTGACTTAGCCACCATCTTGACTTCTCTCGGAGCATAGTTTACACGAAAACCATAGTAAAATTTATTTTTTCCTAGACCATTTTTAGGCCATTTAAGTTTCAATTTCAATTTTTGGCAATGCAAAAAAAATTTTGACCAAAAATTCAAATTTTCGGACCAAAATTCAAATTTTTAGGCCAAATTTCAAATTTTTTAGGTTTTATTTTTCATTAAAAAATTCATTTTTTCAAACTTTTCCCTACTAGTTATTGGCTATTTCTAACTCGATTTCAAAATTTAGTGTTTCAAAATTTATTCGGCTTACCGTTTTGTCAGACTAAGGAATTTTTTTGTCGGGCTGGAAAATATAGGAAAAGTTTCATTTTGTTGACACTCCAACACACGCTTTCTACGAATTGAGATCCTGTTTTTGACACGACTTCTACTATGACTTATCAACAAGACAGTGATGCTGCGGGTTTTGAGCATCATCATAGCCATGTAAGAAAGAAGAGGAATGCTGCCCATCTCCAGTCTCAGCTTCTTATAGCACAAAAGGAAGAAGCAGGAATTCCACTTCTAGCTGAAGAGTTTGATCTCATGGCATCTGCAACAGCATATGATGAGGAAGAAGAGGTGACTACCGACTCCATCTTGATGGCTAATTCGCAGCAATCATCCACATCGGTAGTTCAACCTGACAGATCTCATGTGTATGATTCTGACGGTTCCTCTGAGGTATACCCACGTCTCAATGATAATGAGTTATATAATATGTCTAATCAGGAGGAAGAGTATACTGAGTCACTTGAGCCTTTCACTGAGACACACGGGGTTCAAACGAATAATAGCAATATTATTTCTAATGCGCCCAGTGTGGACCATAGTGGAGATCAAGTAGCGCAACCTACAACCCTTCCAGACGAGACGCATGCGTATTTTAAATAACTATTTGATAAGCTTGCCAAGGATGTTGCACATGCGAATGTGGTTAATAATAAGTTTAGAGAAACTAATGCCAATTTGACCACTGAGCTTGCGGGATATAAGGAACGGGAGAAAAGTTTTGAGATTCATCAAGCTAAAATCAAGGAACTTGAACAAGCTCATGCTACATCGGTTAATCAAGAAAAATGCACCACAAAGAAATTAAATGCCTTACATTTAAGTAGTGCTAAAAAGATAAGCGGATTGAATGATGAAATCACCTCTCTTAATAAACAACTTTCAACTAAAAAATCTATCATTTTGGATTTAAAAGAAGAACAAAAAAAGCTAAAACATGATTTCAAAATTCGAGAAGATTGGCTTCTTGAGGATTTTTGCAAAGCTTAGATAGGATTAGGGAATTAGACAACCTTTTGGTAAAACGTGGCCAAACTATGCAAACGATAAATATGCTTGCACCTAAAGTGAATGAGATAAATTACACCCGTTACAAAATGGCTTTAGGTTGTCTTCTTCCTCCCAATCCCGAATATCTTAAGCAAGTTCATGCCACAAATCAAACTCTATATAATGGTAGTGTGCTCTTGTCTGAGGAGCATGATCCTCCTAGTGTCCATGATTCTGAGGAAACTACTGAACTTGTAGTAGAGACTCGTTTAAGAATGAAAAAGCTCGATAAAGAAGTGACACCCATTTATTATCCTAAAGTTAATCCTCCAACTGTTTTTGTTCGGTCTAAAACGACTACTGAAATGCTTTTGATACCGATGAGGAATTGCCAGATGATCCTCCTAAACCGAGTGTTGCACGAAGATTTCTTAACGAGCTAAAAGATAACTTTGTCATTCTCAAACGTGTTGTTAATTCAAAAATTACTGGAGGAAACTTTACTTCACCTGTTCAGATTGAAGTTCAGAAAATTCTTCACAACGAGATTAATCCGATCATTAATCAAGTTGATGCTAGGATAAGCAAATTTGAGAACGCTTTTCTAAAAGAACTAGCCAAATTTGTTGAAGACTTTAAATCTTTGGCGAAGGAGGCTGATGAATCTCTTGATAGAATTAAAGTTTTGGAAAGCGACCTTGCATGTCTCTCGAAAGCAAGTGATAGTGGTGATTGTGTTGATAGTAACCCCGTTGCGGTAAACATCTTTGTGTCAGACAATGAAACCCTTCAAAATGAGCTTGATCGTACGAAGGAGAAAATTGATTCTTATGTTATCAAAAAGGACAAAGAATTCACCGATCTTTTGAATAAATATGTCGAAAAATGAATGTAAGGATGACAAACTCTCGTATGATAAAGCTTATAATGAACTGCAACAAACAATCGAACAGCAGTTAGGAGGTGAATGTTGCGACAGTGAGCCTTCAACAAATGTTAATCAAAAAGAGTTCACGATTCTTCAACACCGATATGATTTTCTTCAGAAACATTGTCATTCTCTTGAACTTGCTTTGCAAAACAAAGTCGGAAAAGTTCCAGATGACAGTAAGTTACAAGTAAAACTCTCTGAATCATTTCGCGAATTGAACGAAAAGGGAGTGGAAATCTCTGATTTGAAAGCTCAATTGCAAGACAAAGACATCATGATAGCTGAGTCGAAGAAACTTGTTGGAAAGATGGGTGGAAAAACGGTGGAACCTAAGGTTGTAAAATCAGCTGTTAGACAACCAAATGCGTACAAAGTGCCAAAGACATCTATCTTAGGAAAACCGCCTTCTAATGTATCTAGGTTATCTCCTAATACCAATGTGCAACCAAATGTTCCAAAACCAGCCATATCACCCTATGTTCCTCCATTCAGAAATCCCACTTTTGCTAAACACAACAATGTGAATGCACCTTGTACTACTCCTAAGAGTACTACCAAGTGTGTGAATCTTACGCCCACAAAGGAATCCAAAGGATCAAATGAATTTGTTCAAACCAACAATCAAGGGAAGGATATGCCAAAAGGGAATACTCAGAAAGTAAACCATATGTATTCACCACCTAGTAACTAAACAACAGCTAGAGTTCAACACACTCCTAATGGTAGTCAACCAAAACCTAGGATCCCTTTACATCAACCGAGGATTTGGCAACCACCAATGAGTAGTCGTGTATCAAACAAGGTGCCTGAACGGTCTGCAAATCCTAGGTAAACAAGGACTTTCGAGAATCTCAAACTCCCTGTATGCCCCACGTGCAAAAAGGGTATTCATAATGGAAACCATGCTCATTGCATTCTGCAATACCACTATGAGTTAAATTCTCGTGCCTTTTCGAAAGAATGTAGAATCCCATAAGAGAACAAGGAGATTCACACCCGTCACAAAGAAAAGCAATGACAAGAAATCCTCAAGGCGGATCAATGCAAGACCTAGTTTCTATCTAAAGAAGTCTTCCGCTATGAAAGAGAACACTACTCCTAGATCTAGTCCTTTAGTGGAAACCAACGGGTAGGATCTTCAAGGAAGTCGGTCTTAAGTGGATTCCTATCGAGAAGAGTGATGACACCTGCTCCAGCACTAATGCGAGTGCTCTGAATGTAAAAAATGCATTTGTTATTCCTAACACTTTATTTGTGCGAACTCTTATTCTGTCATTGCAGGTACAACAACGGATTCTGAACCCACTTCTTCATCAAAGGGTTCCAACTCTGTACATTCGATATCACCTTCTTCTGTTGTACAAAGGTCTATTTTGGATTATTTTCGAAAATTTGAAAAAATCAAAATACAAAAATATAAAACCTATAAAAACAAAAAACAATGACAAAATATTTCAAAAAATACCAAAAATATTCTTCTCGACACGTCTTTCAGTTTCGATAATATGGACGTGCCTGGAAATGTCGCTCAATAACGACACGGGTGTGTACATAAAGCTCGAATGAAAGTTCAAATGTTTTCAAAACATGTCATTTCCTTTTTCTTTAAATGATTTTCAATTACCTCAGATTGTGACTCGTACCTCAAAGAAAGGAAAGTTGATCATGGATGATAACTTATCCTTAACAACGAGAAAATAAAACTTTCTCGGTCATGAGCTTCCGATAAAAACATTCCATGTTTTAAGCTCATGTAAACAACATATAGTTAAATATCAGACTGTAACTCGAACTTCAAATAAAGGAGAGTGTATCTTTAAAGATAACTTATCCTAATAACGGGTAGAGCAGTCTATCACGGGTTGAGCTTGTCACAAAACATTCAAAGTTTTGAGCTCAACATAATGGCTTATAGTCACATGTCAGACTATAACCTGGTCCCCAAAGAAAGGAAAGTCTTTGACTTATCCTCAACAACGAGAAAATAATTTTTCTCGGTCATGGGCTTATATCAAAACATTCAAAGTTTTAAGCTCATGAACACAAGGAAAATGTTCATTTATGTACATTATTTCTTAACAACGGGAAAGTAAGTTTTCCCAGGTTTTTGAGCACAATTTTTCAAAGTATTTCAAAACTGTGTGCTCATATACTCCCCTAATTTTAATTAGAATTTCTTTTCGAGGGGGAGTACAAACTTTCATGCAACATTATTCTCTCCATGTTTCATCACTAATTTTATAAAAATTTCAATGTCATGCAATTTTTGAGGGGGGAATAGTGATTAAAATGTGTTATCTTGGATAAGATCGTTGATATAAGTGCTTTCTCTTCTTAATATGTGCAAAAACCTTTCCTTTTATGATGCACATATGTAGGGGGAGCGTTTTGGTGATACAAAAAACCTTCAAGGTGTAAACACTGATTTCATCAACACCTTGATTGTTTTTTCAACAGGTTTTTCTGGTTACAATAACTATACCCTTCAACACATTAATTCACGATGGTATTGGTGTCAAAAGGTGGTTAGGTATTCGTCCTATGATCCAACCAGAACCGGAGGGATCTTCCCAAGGACAATCCATTAGAATTTAGATGTCCTTAGGAAAGATGGAGTAGTTGAGTGTACGGGAATAATGCCGACTAATGAGTTAGGCTAGCACTGGAACATTCACAACAAAGTGCTAGTTATGACGTCTTGGTAAGCAATGAAGGGGTTGAAGGATGAAAAAGAAATGTAAGGATAAAGGGTGTAAAGAAATCAGCCCTCCATACAACTTAGGCAGAAACCGGGTCAATACATCTATTATCAGAATCACTTTGATGATTTCTGATACTGAAGACAAAGCATCATGGACCCAGTGATACAATGCACAACCCTTCCCAGCCTACTCAAGCTTCTCTCAAAAGAAGTTTGTTTTATTGTCACAAAGTTCAACTCATTTCTATCAACTTTCTCACTCCGAGATAGTAGATATTGAAAAGGTGGCAGTCTGCTCCAGCCTCTAATCACCAAATAAACGTGCACTTATGGAGTCTAGGGCCAACAAGATTCATCATAAATCTCATTAGGACACTTATTCCATATATCAATAGTTGTTCATCACTAGAACGCATGTGATAATTTACAGAGTCCTACGCTCTGTCCTCGTGATATTGCCAGAACATGCAGAGTGATACTCATTAGTATTCACAGTGATGAATGGAAATCCTTCCAGTGTTAACATCAAACAGCACTGTGGTAGGTCATATGTAAGATTCACTTGAATTGAACATATGTTAACTAGAAAGCAACAATGGTTTGATTCTTTTGTGATTCAAACTCGTTCCAGGTCTCGACGCAATATCTTTATGATCTTGCCAGAACATTCAGAGTAATACTCCTCAGTATTTACAATGACGAATGGAAATCCTTCCAGTGTCATCATCAAACAGCACTACGGTAGGTGACTTGTGAGATTCCATACGAATCTAACTTGTGTCAACTGGAAAGAAACAATGGTTTGATTCTTAATTGATTCAGACTTGTTCCAGGAAATTGAATTGACGACTTAATCAGCAGACTGGATCTGCATGATTCACTCCTTACTATGAATTATCTTTCAATATATTCAAGTATTGAGAACGGCTACCACAGCCAGAAACCCTGTCAAGGAAGTTCTTTGAACTTACATAATCACAGGTATAATATTCATACTGTATAACGGGAAACCGGAGGAATGCAAACTGTTGTGTAACCTCAAGAGTCGTAATTTAAGACCACATGCTCATTGATGAGATGGCATTTATACATGATCTCATCGTTCTTTTCGGGCTTTAAATGCATAAAAATGTCATAATATACCATATATAAGCTTGTGTTTCTTTACTTGTGTATTTTAGGTATGGATATCGTGAAAAAGACAAAAGAACACAAGATACAAGGAAAAACGGACACGAGAAACGAAGCCGTACAAAGAACCGGGCCCTTATTCATGGAATAATCAACAAATACCCTTGAAGACTTGAAGACATACAAGATTGATCCTCATTTATTAAAGAAATGACACTTAAAACCCTTGTATATTGATAATTACAAGTTTGGTCCCTTAAGTTTGTCAAAATTACACAAAAGGTCCTTCAACTTTGAAGAAATGGCAAGATTAGTCCCTCAACAATTTCAAATTGCCAAAAATGGTCCCTCATGAAGCCAAAGATACATTGAAGACCTTTGAAGATCAAGAATGTCCAAAATCAGTCCTTGAAATATCTCAAAATGGCAAAAATAATCCTTTGAAACCCTTTTCCAAAGTATTGTGCCAAAATTGCCAAAGTCTGAAAGTTGACAACAAAGGAATTGGGCGTTGACACACTTTTAAACACAAATGAAAGAAAAGAAAAAGAAGAAGGGCTAAAGTTGTGCACTCAAACATTCAAACACACAAACACGCGCCAAACATTTCCAATCCCCCAAAATCGGATCAAAAGTTACTACTGTTCACCCCATGAACCCAGTAACTATCTTCATTAAAACAAAGGGTAAATCTCAATTACCCTTACCCACACTTGATTCACATGCCTATAATCCCATCCCAACCTTAAAACCCTCACTCCCACTCACCAAGAGGCCCCACCACCAAAACCGTTTCACCATCATGTGCCAACTTCCTCACCAAGGCTTGCCACGTGTCAAGATCAACAGCTGAGATCCTTTGCTTCTCCCCAAAGCTACTTTAAACGTCTATGATCATTTTGGACAGCTCACAACCAAGAATTATCTAGAAGACTCAAGGGCATTTTAGAGAAATCAGTGCTAGGGTTTGTGAATAGTGTTTAGCCAGGCATTTGCCTATAAAAGGAGACCTCAACATGTGAGAGTCCCTTTGTTCCAGTCTTTACCTTTTAAACTTGTAATTCCTTTTTGAAATTTATAAAAGTTGGTATTTTGAGAAAATTGTAATTCCTTTTTATGTTTTTAAATGTTGGTGTTGTTTAAAGGTGATTCTGAGTTCCATTGATTGTTATAAGTGTGCTTGAATCATTTGGTTCAAGGACGTTTATGTTTGGTAAGTTTTTCAAGTTTGAAAAGCTTGAAAGAAGGTTTCTGATTTTGCTTATTTTTTTGTACTAATCCTTAACCATAAGCTATAAGCTCTTGCAAGCTTGTTGACACCAAGCTTGTGAAGGAATTAGAGCCCTTGGTTGAGTTGTTTGCTACTTGTGTTGAAGAAATCAAGTCCTTGAGGTTCTACTTTGAACCATCAACCACGGCAGTCTTGCATCTCCTTTGTTGAAGTACCTTGGTCTTGTTCTAGTTGTTGAACAAGGTCCAAGGAGCATAGCTGGCCTTCCTAGGATGTTGTGGAAGGCAGGTATAACTCTTGTTAAGATTCCTCTAAAAAATTCCATGTTTATGTCTGTTTTGTATTTTGAGCATTTGATTTTGAGTTCTTGTGTTTGTGATTTGTGTTTTATGGTTGTAATCTGTTAGTTGTCACCTAGTGTAGCTATTTGATCATTAAAATCAGTAGGTTGTGTTTAAAAATCGGATTTTGATTGAAAAGTGGTTGATTAAGGGTTGTTTGGGATTACTGGTTCATAAGGCCTTGTGGCCTTTAGCCCTTGGTTCTTAGGGTTTGGATGGTCTAAACAAGTCTTAATATACAAGTTTTAGTCATTGGTTAAGTTTCTGAAAGATTGGAAAAGGGATTTGAAGTTTTGCAAAAATCTGATAAAAGTGGTTTTGGAATTGGTCAAACACATCAGATTCAATAACTTCTTTGTTACTTGGATCTAAGGTCTGAAATCAGGCTTGGGAATAGTTTGGGTGATAAGCTATCTATTGGTTGTCTAGTTGTTGAATTTGGTGGCTTATTATGATTGCTATAGCTTATCAAAGTTGGCTGAAGTGGTCATTTGCATTAGCAAAGTGACCACCTCATTTTGTGCTTGCATCTGTTATCCTAGTGTATGCCTTGCGATTTTGCTGCTTGGAATTTGTTTAAGTGCTGCTTGTGAGAGAATTTTGCTATTTGCTGTGCTTTGTATCTGGCTTATAAGCTAACTGGCTTATTAAGCCCTTATTGCCAAAATCTGCCATCAAAAGGTCAACTGACCTTTTGATTCACAAGGCCTCCTCCTTGAGTCCTTCACAAAAATTGCTTATAACAAGCCCATAGACCATTCCTGATCATTTGGTGAACTTTGGAGTACTTTGACTTTTGGTCAAATAAGCACAAATTGGCTTATTTTTTAGAACTGCTTATTGGCACATGCAACAACTTGGCTTTTGTAATAGAAATCATTTTTCTTAGCTTAATAACAAATCTAGAAGGTTACAAGTCTTTTGGTTAAGCTTTTGCTAGAAAACTAGCTTATTTGGCTTTTTTAGCCAGCTTATTGGTTCTTATAGCTTATTCTACTTGGCTTTTTGTGATTTTCTTGATTGATTATTCTTAGTTAAGCTATTTGTGAGCTTTTGCAACAAACTAGAGCTTCTGAGGTGCCCTAAATCTCAAACCCGACTATTTTGTCGTTTTGTGGATTTTTACTTTGCTTATTTCTGGCTTATTGAGTGTGCTTTTTCAAAATTTCTTTTTACAGATCTCATAAGCATCCCAAAAGAAGGTTGTGTGTCAAATTAGAGCTTATGGCATTAGCTTATTGCTTAATGGGCTAAAAGGCCCATAAGAATAAGATGTTTGGTTATTAAGCTGTGATAAGCTCACATTCAGCTTTTGGGCCTTTAGAGTTTTGTTCTTAGAATTAAATTTTGAGTCAGATAGGGCTTTTCCAAGTCAATTGGGCCAAGTTTGACTTTTTGGGCCCAAAAGCCCATTTGGTTTGACTGTTTTTGGTTTTGGCCCATTTGAGGGCCCAATAGGGGTATTCTGGTAATTTCACTTTGATTTTCTGATTATTTAGGTTAAAATAAACTAGTTTGCAAGTTTTTAGAATTTTTTATAATTTTTGGATTTTTAATATTATTTTATTATTATTTTTCAAATTTCACATTTTCCAACTTTTTACATTTCTCTTAGGTTTAATACATTAAAATAGGAATTTAGCAACTTTTAGAATAATTTTATCACTTTTAGATTAATTTTTATAATTATTTTAAGTTTTAATAGTTTTTAAATCATTTTAAGTAGTTTTTATTAGTTTAAAAGTTTCTAAAAATATTTTTTAATCTTTTTAGGTCATTTTAGAGGTTTACCAATTGAAAAATCTTTATTTGGGCTTTTTGATAATTTATTTGATTTTTAGGGCTTTAATTAGCATTTAAAAATTGAATATTTAATTATTTAAAAGGTTTGAAAAAGTTTTGATCATTGGTAAACTCTTAGTTTATTTATTTTGATTTTTGGAGAATTTTTGGTAATTTTTAGAATTAATTTTTATTTTTGTAGTTTTTACGGTTTTACGTTTTGTCGTCGTAGTATTATTTTCACGACTTCGTCATCTTCTTTTCTCACCCCTTCTAAACCAATCATTAATCACAAACATTTATCAAGTTTTTCACACACATATACCTCCTTGGGAAACGAACTTCATTGGGTCATTAGTGCTTGATTTACCTAAATCATCACTTAATACTTACCGCTTTTACGCTCCTTTTCCTAAAGGACGTAATTTACCACAATCATTTTGGCGCCGCTGCCGGGGAGGTGTGTCGTGATTAATTTGCATTGTTGTTTTTAATATTAACCATAAATAGTATTTGTATTAGTAGAAATCTACTAATACGTATTATCAGTTTTCTTGGTTTTTCTTGTGAAAATATTATTACTATATTGTATTAAGTATCACAACAAATAAACAATATCTCCAAAAGTGTGAAAACACAACCTTGATTCGGGACTTCATCACTCGATCATTGTATTCGAATCTCAAATAAAAAGAAAAAGGCAAAAATAGATAAATACTTTCGTGAAGCTCGATTTTGAAAAATACAAACTATAAGGTGGGTATAAGGCGGGTATTATAAAATATACCCTAAGGAAAAAGGCTCTTAAGTGCTTCGCGCCGCCTCGTTTCCCCGCTTGCTTGTGAGTATTTTCAGATTAAAGGCTAATCGAGGGTTTTGCCGCCCAAAGTATTATTACGTATAATATATTTGCTTGGTTTCTTTGTGATTAAAACCTCTTGAACAATTTGGTTTTCACCAAAGTTCTAAAGCCATTCGAAGGCGTTCACTCCACGTGATCGTTTTCATTCCTTTGAGGCTTCTTTAATCAAGAGTTTGATTCGAGGAGAGATTTTGTAGATTGTTGTCTACGAAGATACAACCAAAATCCAAAAAAAATTAAATACAATCAAAAACACAAAAAAATAGAAAATCCACAAAACACCCAAAAAGAATCTTCTTTTCTCACTTCCCATTCTTCGTGAAGTTTATGATCACTCGTAATCAAGCAAAACGAGCTCGTAAACGTCTTCAAAAGCAAGCCAATCAAGAGACGTTGATCGAAGAACAACCTCCAATTGTTGAACCTATTGTAGAACAAGAAGTCGTCATGGCTAATCGTACTATGATGGAGTTGCTACAAGCACCCACCGAGGGTTTTGGAGAGGCCATTGTGATTCCCGCCATTCTTACGGAGAATTTCGAGATTAAGACGGGTTTAATGTCGATGTTGCAAGCAAATAAGTTTAGAGGTCATGAGAAAGACAACCCGCACTATCACATTAGGAATTTTAATCGTCTCACCGCTACTAGCAAGTTTAAGGATGTTCCACATGACGCCATTAAGATGATGTTGTTTCCATACTCGTTAGATGGACCCGCAAAAATTTGGCTTGAGAAAGAACCGCCAAATTCGATTTTGACATGGGGTGATCTCGTTTCTAAGTTTGTGAACAAGTTTTTTCCACCATCTAAAACAACACATTTGAAAAATGAGATTTCACGATTTGTGCAAAGAAATAATGAAAGTTTTTCAATGGCATGGGAACGCTTTAAAGAAATGTTACATGAATGTCCACACCATGATTTTACGGAATTGCATCAAGTTGATAATTTTTATAATGGGCTTAATGATCATGAACGAGATTATTTGAATGCCGCCGCGGGTGGTAATTTTTTGTGAAAGACGACAAATGAGGCTTTACAAATCATCGAGAATAGATCTAAGGTTTATAGCCCTCGTAACACACCGAGTGTTGCCAATTTGGGTTCGTCTTCGTTGTCATTGTCTCGTAGCATTAATGCCTTACATGATGAAGCTAATGAGGAAAATCGGTTTTTTGATAGATTTGCTAATCTAATGTCCCATTGGAAAGCTCAAGAAGCTTCGAATTCCGCTTCGGTTAAAGCGGTTGCTAAGAGTTGTTTGTCTTGTGGTGGAGCTCATGATCTTTCCGAGTGCATTACCACGGATGGTAACACTTCGAGTGCTTATGTAGCAACCGGAACTTACAACCAAAACGGTCAAGGTTCCCGCCCAAATCAAGCTCCACCAAATCAAAATCAAGCTCCACCAAGGTGGTAATTACCAAGGCAATTCACGTAACTACAACAAAGGGAATTATCAAAATGGGAATGGACAAGTCACTAATCAAAACCAAAACCGTGATTTTCAAAACACTACACAAGGTTTTCAAAATTCTCACACTAAAAATCTTCAAGGAGAATTTTTGGATTACGCTAAAGCAAATGATGCTAAATTTGATAACATGCAACGTGAGATGATTAGCTTAAGATCCGAGTTGAAAAACGAGCTTAAAAATGAACTTGCTAATGAACTTAAAACTCATGCAAATAAAATGGAAGGAAATGTCCAACGTCTTCAACAAAATCAACAAAAGATGGAATTAGGACAACATGAGATTAAGCAAGAGTTATTAAAAGCGGATGCTAGGCAATCAAAATTTGAGGACCGAATGGCTAAAATGTTTGAAGCAATCATGTGTAAACCCTCTTACTCGGGTGGTCTTCCTAGTGATACCATTGCAAACCCGAAAGGAGAAATGAAGGTTATTACTACACGAAGTGGTAAAACTTTCAAGGAACCAATCTCTCGTCCAAGTACTTCTATGGAGAAGGAAATCGAGAAAGAACCCGAGGTGATGGTCGAAAAGGAGCACATTACAATCCCACAAAGTACCGCTCAAACCACACCTACGGTTGAACCAATACCAATTGTGGAACCCGAGTTTCCAAGGCCGTTACCTAATGACCAACCCACACCACCTTTACCCTACCCTTCGAGACGAAACAAAGTTAAATTGCAAGAACGTAACAAACAACAAATTGATGTTTTTATAAAAATGTTTCAACAAGTGCATTTTGATGTAAGTTTAGCCGACGCGTTGTTATATATGCCTCGTTTCGCTTCCACTTTTAAAAGTATGATGAGCGATAAGGAAAAGCTTTCAAAGCTTGCTAATTGTTCTTCGGTTTATCTTAACCGCATACCGGAAAAAGTTGGTGACCCCGGAAAGTTTCTCATTCCTTGTGACATACAAGATATGAAAGAATGCCTCGCCTTGGCCGATCTTGGTGCGAGCATTAATTTGATGCCATTTTCTATTTGGAAATCGCTTTCGCTTCCGGCTCTTATTCCTTCGAACATGTCTATCGAGATGGCCGATCATTCTACGATTTTAGCATGTGGAGTAGCCGAAGATGTTTTCGTGAAAGTGGGGAAGTTCTACTATCCCGTTGATTTTATAGTAGTTGACATCCCCGCGGATCCTCAAGTTCCTCTAATTTTAGGTCGTTCATTTTTAGACACTTCGAAATCGCTTATCGATGTTCATGCAAGAACTATCACTTTGAGATTCAACAAAGAGGAACTTGTTATAAACGCTACTCAAAACTCGAAACCTTCTCATGTTTATGCAATCGCTACCATCAATCACATTGACATCGTTGATATGGTTTGCGATGAGTTTTCACAAGAAGTGTTAGGTTTTTCCGATAGCTCGTCAAGTGGCAATCCCACTATTTTGGATCCGATTCTTGCTAATTCCACACCAAATCTCACTCCATTCCAAGGAGGCGATCTCACTTCAAATGAAATCGACAATGAAGATGAGGTGTTGATTAGTAATGATACTTCTATTCCACCATTTCTTCCGCCGATGGAAGTTATGAGTGTTGAACCAAAATCTTCAATCGAGGAACCACCTATCCTTGATTTGAAAGATCTTCCTTCTCACCTTGAATACGCATTCTTGAAAGGTGATGACAATTTGCCGGTTATTATTGCAAGAGGTCTTGCTAATGATGAAAAAACCGAGCTCTTGAAAGTTCTTAAGGCTCATAAAGGGGCAATTCCGTGGAAAATATCCGACATTAAGGGTATTGACCCAAAATTTTGTACTCACAAGATTTTAATGGAGGAGGACTACAAACCCGCAATTCAAAGTCAAAGAAGGGTAAATCCCAAAATTCACGATGTCATTAAAAAGGAGGTCCTTAAACTCCTTGACGCGGGAATGATTTATCCTATATCCGATAGCCCATGGGTGAGCCCAATCCATTGTGTCCCTAAAAAGGGAGGAATGACCGTTGTGCCTAATGAAAACAACGAGTTAATTCCCACTCGTGTTGTGACCGGTTGGAGGGTGTGTATTGACTACCGAAAGTTAAATGACGCCACTCGTAAAGACCACCTCCTTTGCCCTTCATGGATCAAATGTTGGAGCGACTCGCGGGAAATGAATTCTATTGCTTTTTAGATGGTTTTTCCGGTTACTTTCAAATCCCTATCGACCCTCGTGATCAAGAGAAGACTACGTTTACGTGTCCTTATGGAACGTTCGCTTATCGTAGGATGCCTTTCGGACTTTGTAATGCACCGGGTACGTTTCAATTGTGTATGATGGCGATTTTCCACGATATGATCGAGAAGTCGATGGAAGTGTTTATGGATGAATTCTCGGTGTTTGGCAATTCGTTCACGTCGTGTTTATCTAATCTCGAGCAAATGTTAAAACGTTGTGAAGAAACCAATCTTGTGCTTAATTGGGAAAAATGTCATTTTATGTATAAACAAGGAATCGTCTTAGGACATAAGGTGTCAAAAGCGGGGATTGAGGTCGATAAAGCTAAGGTAGACGTCATCGCCAAGTTACCTCATCCCAAAACCGTTAAGGAAGTTAGGAGTTTCCTAGGCCACGCGGGCTTTTATCGTCGTTTCATCAAGGACTTTTCGAAAATCTCTCGACCTATGACACACCTTCTCGAGAAGGATGCTCCTTTTAACTTCAATGAGGATTGTGTTAGAGCTTTCGAAACTCTCAAAAGGAAACTTACCGAAGCTCCCATTCTTGTTGCTCCTAATTGGGAATTACCCTTTTAAATCATGCGCGATGCAAGTGATTATGCTATAGGGGCCGTCTTAGGGCAACGTTATGACAAACATTTCCGTCCTATCCACTATGCTAGTAAGACGATGACCGAGGCTCAATTAAAGTACACCACAACGGAAAAGGAATTCCTTTCCATGGTCTATGCTTTTGAGAAATTCCGACCTTATCTCGTCTTGACTAAAAGCATCGTGTATACCGACCATTCGGCTATCAAGTATCTCTTAGTTAAGCAAGATGCTAAGCTGAGATTGCTTCGTTGGATGCTCCTCCTCCAAGAATATGATGTCATCGTGCTTGACAAAAAAGGAGCCGAGAATCTAGCGGCCGATCATCTCTCTCGTCTAGAAGATCCTCACAAAGATGTTTTTGAGAACAAGGAAATCACCGAAACATTTCCTCTCGAGACTTTCGGTGTAGTGAATTCTAAAGACACCACCCCATGGTTTGCCGACATTGCAAATTACCATGCGGGAAATTTCATAATCAAGGGTATGACGACACAACAAAAACGAAAATTCTTTCGTGACGTCAAGTTCTATTTTTGGGACGACCCTTATCTCTTTCGGGTTTGTGCGGATCAACTCGTTCGACGTTGTGTTTTTGGTGCCGAAGCTTCTAATATCCTTAGAGCTTGTCACGAGGGACCCACGGGTGGTCACCACGGTGCTAATCTCACGGCTAAGAAAGTGTTCGATGCCGACTTCTTTTGGCCTTCTATCTATCGTGATGCACACGCACTTGTGAAGTCGTGTGATTCGTGCCAACGTCAAGGAAAATCGTCTCAACGTGATGAAATGCCACAAAACATAATTCAAGTGTGTGAGAATTTTGACATATAGGGAATAGACTTTATGGGGTCGTTCCCATCGTCTCATGGCAACAAATATATCCTCGTCGCGGTGGACTACCTTTCTAAGTGGGTGGAAGCTAAGGCTTTGCCCACTAATGATGCTCGTGTGGTAGTGAAGTTTTTGAAGCAACTATTCTCTCGGTTCGGAACCCCTCGTGCTATTATAAGCGATCGTGGAACCCATTTTTGTAATGACCAATTCGAAAAGGTTCTAAAGAAATATGGAGTTACTCATCGTCTTTCTACGGCTTATCACCGGCAAACGAGTGGGCAAGTCGAGGTTTCGAACCGAGCTTTGAAGAGGATTTTAGAGAGGTCAATTGAAGAAAACCGTGCTTCATGGTCCGACAAACTCGATGACGCTTTATGGGCCTTTAGGACCGCTTATAAGACACCTATCGGTTGCACTCCTTATAAGTTAGTCTATGGGAAGAATTGTCATTTGCCCATTGAGTTGGAGCACAAGGCATATTGGGCCCTTAAGCATGCAAACTTTGACTTGAAGACCGCGGGAGATCACCGGAAAGTACAATTGAATGAATTGGATGAATTAAGAGATAATGCTTATGAAAATTCATTAATTTTTAAAGAAAAGACTAAAAAGTTTCATGGTTCAAAGATTAAAAACCGGGTTTTTAACGTTGGTGATCAAGTGTTACTTTTTAACTCTCGACTTAAGATATTTTCCAGGAAATTGAAATCTCGTTGGTCGGGTCCGTTCACCATTACACAAGTGTTTCCTTATGGGACCATTGAGCTAGCTCAAGATGATGGTCCTAATTTCAAGGTGAATGGACATAGGCTTAAGCACTACTTTGGTGGGGAAATTCCTTCAATGGTTGCCCTCGACCAAGTCACCTTCCCCAATGATAATTAGCATTGAGGGGATTGAGTCGAGCTCATGACTTGGTAATCAAAAACGAGGTGCCTCGTGGGGGAGATCCCATGCTTATCCTTTATGCTTACTATTCACTAATAAGGGGACTTGTACCCTTCCAACTCGTTGTCTCGTGGTTGTTTGTGATTGTGTTATCTAGATCATCATCATCATCTATGATTGAAGACTCTCGTGTTCGTTTACGTGAGCCTCCATCGTTTGCTTGAAGAAGTTTTTCACGAATCCATGACATATCCTTTATTGTTCTAACAATTATCTTTTAGCATAATTAATAAACGGCTTTAGATATATTGTTGATCACCCTTTCCATGCTAGATCCTAAGCATTCGATTCTTCGTCTCTAGTATGGGGGTGCTCCACCTTTAGACTCGAAACATTGAGGACAATGTTTACTTTTAGTATGGGGGGTGAATAGGTACTTGCTTTGCTACGCCCTCACGCTTTCCAATTTTCAATGTTTTGTTTTTGTTGCTAATAAGGCTAAAAATAGCCAAATTTTAAATTTTTTCTTAGTTTTCATAAGTGTTTTTAAGACACGAATGTATATTTTCCGATGGGTAGAATAAGAGTTAATTTTTGACTTGATGGGCATTTGGAGCCATTTACATTCCTTAACTCGCTCAATTCAAGTTTTGCTAGACTTTTATATAGGGAGCTTTAAAACGCGAAAGTCTTAGCTCATTCGGGTTAAGAACAAGAACTTTTCGCAAGTTCCTATAATTGATCCTAGAAAGTCACTTATCAAGGGATCTATAAAACGCATTCTCTAAACTTGAAAAAGTCCAAGAAAGTGCAAGATCCTATAGGTGGCTTGAAAACCCAAAACTTTGATTTGATATAGTCTTAATGAAAGCTAATCCAAATTTGGCTTAATTTTGACTTGCATGGCTAAGTATTCACGAGTCTCTATAATTAGAGGTCTTTACATAGTGAAGAACGAGAGATGATAGAGTTAGACAAGTGATCATGCTAAACGTAGAACATGAAAATGTTCTTTCAAAAACTCATATGTTTTTAATTGTGGTTTTTTCTTCCCATAAGATCAATGCATTAGGAATAAATCATAATTGCAATAAGTAAGGTCGTACGATTTGAAAGGTTACTTAGCCTCTAGCGCAAGATCGTTTAAAAGTTGCTCGGGGTTGAATAGAGTTCATAGCCAAGGCATAACCTATTGAAACGGGACGCGAAGATTGGCGATTATCCAAAAAGGCCCTAACAAGGCATAAGGAGCTCTATTTTTGCTAAAGATTCAAGATGATGTGAAGTATCATTATTCCTAAATCAATACGAAGGATCGAGACACACGACGAAAAGCAATTACTCCCCTAAAGATCATGGAGAAAGTCTATCCGAAAAGACCCTTACAAGGTATGAGGATAAATATATCCAAGTCCGAAAAGGAGGCGGTTCGTTGTATATCAAAATCCAAAGTAAAGATTGAAGAAAAATGATGAAGTCGTGGTCCAAATATGAAGAATCTCTCAAAACGTCAAGTGAAGAAATTCCAAATATATGAAGAGAAGACCATAATTTTAAGAACGTCTTCCAAAGATTTAAAGTATGAATTACATGCCAAATATCGGTCCGAGAAAGGTCTCAAATCGTGAAACGAGTTATGCCAAGATATGAACTTAAGGAGATACACGAGAAGCCGTTTTAAAAGATTTTGTCCTTCGGCTAACTATTGATAAAATCGTGCTACTTTGCTTTCGGACTAATAACTACTCAAATAAGTCAATATGAATCACTTGTGATCCATGACAAATAGAAAAAAAATGCTAGTAACCCATTTCCTTTTATAATAACTAGGATTACGGGAAGAAAAAGTATTACACAATTTGGACGTATGAGTAGTGTTAGCATTGTGACTTGTACCAACAATGATCTCTTTTTTGCACTTAGCATGGAATGTATGACAATCAAGGATGACGAAGTTTACTCTAAGGGACATTTGCTTGTTTCTATTCTTGGACCCTAAAAGTTACTTTTCGTGATGAAAATCATACATTATGTCTTTACACATCTTCGTAGTATGTTGCAAGTCTTTTACTCTTCAATAAAGGTTAATAAAATTGAACTTTGGTGATGCTTAGATACTTTATTCTAGCATTGCGTGAGGGCACGGCAATGGCTTAGTATGGGGGAGTGATGAGATGGCATTTATACATGATCTCATCGTTCTTTTCGGGCTTTAAATGTATAAAAATGTCATAATATACCATATATATGCTTGTGTTTGTTTACTTGTGTATTTTAGGTATGGATATCGTGAAAAAGACAAAAGATCACAAGATACAAGGAAAAACGGACACGAGAAACGAAGCCGTACAAAGAACCGGGCCCTTATTCATGGAATAATCAACAAATACCCTTGAAGACTTGAAGACATACAAGATTGATCCTCATTTATTGAAGAAATGACACTTAAAACCCTTGTATATTGATAATTACAAGTTTGGTCCCTTAAGTTTGTCAAAATTACACAAAAGGTCCTTCAACTTTAAAGAAATGGCAAGATTAGTCCCTTAACAATTTCAAATTGCCAAAAATGGTCCCTCATGAAGCCAAAGATACATTGAAGACCTTTGAAGATCAAGAATGTCCAAAATCAGTCCTTGAAATATCTCAAAATGGCAAAAATAATCCTTTGAAACCCTTTTCCAAAGTATTGTGCCAAAATTGCCAAAGTCTGAAAGTTGACAACAAAGGAATTGGGCGCTGACACACTTTTAAACACAAATGAAAGAAAAGAAAAAGAAGAAGGACTAAAGTTGTGCACTCAAACATTCAAACACACAAACACGCGCCAAACATTTCTAATCCCCCAAAATTAGATCAAAAGTTACTACTGTTCACCCCATGAACCCAGTAACTATCTTCATTAAAACAAAGGGTAAATCTCAATTACCCTTACCCACACTTGATTCACACGCCTATAATCCCATCCCAACCTTAAAACCCTCACTCCCACTCACCAAGAGGCCCCACCACCAAAACCGTTTCACCATCATGTGCCAACTTCCTCACCAAGGCTTGCCACGTGTCAAGATCAACAATTGAGATCCTTTGCTTCACCCCAAAGCTACTTTAAACGTCTAGGATCATTTTGGACAGCTCACAACCAAGAATTATCTAGAAGACTCAAGGGCATTTTAGAGAAATCAGTGCTAGGGTTTGTAAATAGTGTTTAGCCAGGATTTTGCCTATAAAAGGAGACCTTAACATGTGAGAGTCCCTTTGTTCCAGTCTTTACCTTTTAAACTTGTAATTCCTTTTTGAAATTTATAAAAGTTGGTATTTTGAGAAAATTGTAATTCCTTTTTATGTTTTTAAAAGTTGGTGTTGTTTAAAGGTGATTCTGAGTTCCATTGATTGTTATAAGTGTGCTTGAATCATTTGGTTCAAGGACGTTTATGTTTGGTAAGTTTTTCAAGTTTGAAAAAGCTTGAAAGAAGGTTTCTGATTTTGCTTATTTTTGTGTACTAATCCTTAACACTAAGCTATAAGCTCTTGCAAGCTTGTTGACACCAAGCTTGTGAAGGGATTAGAGCCCTTGGTTGAGTTGTTTGCTGCTTGTGTTGAAGAAATCAAGTCCTTGAGGTTCTACTTTGAACCATCAACCAAGGCAGTCTTGCATCTCCTTTGTTGAAGTACCTTGGTCTTGTTCTAGTTGTTGAACAAGGTCCAAGGAGCATAGCTGGCCTTCCTAGGATGTTGTGGAAGGCAGGTATAACCTCTTGTTAAGATTCCTCTAAAAAATTCCATGTTTATGTTTGTTTTGGATTTTGAGCATTTGATTTTGAGTTCTTGTGTTTGTGCTTTGTGTTTTATGGTTGTAATCTGTTAGTTGTCACCTAGTGTAGCTATTTGATCATTAAAATCAGTAGGTTGTGTTTAAAAATCAGAAGTTTGATTGAAAAGTGGTTGATTAAGGGTTGTTTGGGATTACTGGTTCATAAGGCCTTGTGGCCTTGAGCCCTTGGTTCTTAGGGTTTGGATGGTCTAAACAAGTCTTAATATACATGTTTTAGTCATTGGTTAAGTTTCTGAAAGATTGGAAAAGGGATTTGAAGTTTTGCAAAAATCTGATAAAAGTGGTTTTGGAATTGGTCAAACACATCAGATTCAATAACTTCTTTGTTACTTGGATCTAAGGTCTGAAATCAGGTTTGGGAATAGTTTGGGTGATAAGCTATCTATTGGTTGTCTGGTTGTTGAATTTGGTGGCTTATTATGATTGCTATAGCTTATCAAAGTTGGCTGAAGTGGTCATTTGCATCAGCAAAGTGACCACCTCATTTTGTGCTTGCATTTGTTATCCTAGTGTATGCCTTGTGATTTTGCTGCTTGGAATTTGTTTAAGTGTTGCTTGTGAGTGAATTTTGCTATTTGGTGTGCTTTTTATCTGGCTTATAAGCTAACTGGCTTATTAAGCCCTTATTGCCAAAATCTGCCATCAAAAGGTCAA
This sequence comes from Glebionis coronaria, assembly GCA_025667525.1. NCBI lineage: Eukaryota > Viridiplantae > Streptophyta > Magnoliopsida > Asterales > Asteraceae > Glebionis > Glebionis coronaria. Next base: position 344,306 of record JANFOE010000194.1, read on the forward strand.
CTGACCTCTTGATTCACAAGGCCTCCTCCTTGAGTCCTTCACAAAAATTGCTTATAACAAGCCCACAGACCATTCCTGATAATTTGGTGAACTTTGGAGTACTTTGACTTTTGGTCAAATAAGCACAAATTGGTTTATTTTTTAGAACTGCTTATTGGCACATGCAACAACTTGGCTTTTGTAATAGAAATCATTTTTCTTAGCTTAATAACAAATCTAGAAGGTTACAAGTCTTTTGGTTAAGCTTTTGCTAGAAAACTAGCTTATTTGGCTTTTTCAGCCAGCTTATTGGTTCTTATAGCTTATTCTACATGGCTTTTTGTGATTTTCTTGATTTATTATTCTTAGTTAAGCTATTTGTGAGCTTTTGCAACAAACTAGAGCTTCTGAGGTGCCCTAAATCTCAAACCCGACTATTTTGTCGTTTTGTGGATTTTTACTTTGCTTATTTCTGGCTTATTGAGTGTGCTTTTTCAAAATTTCTTTTTACAGATCTCATAAGCATCCGTTGTGTGTCAAATTATAGCTTATGGCATTAGCTTATTGCTTAATGGGCTAAAAGGCCCAATAAGAATAAGCTGTTTGCTTATTAAGCTGTGATAAGCTCACATTCAGCTTTTGGGCCTTTAGAGTTTTGTTCTTAGAATTAAATTTTGAGTTAGATAGGGCTTTTCCAAGTCAATTGGGCCAAGTTTGACTTTTTGGGCCCAAAAGCCCATTTGGTTTGACTGTTTTTGATTTTGGCCCATTTGAGGGCCTAATAGGGGTATTCTGGTAATTTCACTTTGATTTTCTGATTATTTAGGTTAAAATAAACTAGTTTGCAAGTTTTTAGAATTCTTTATAATTTTTGGATTTTTAATATTATTTTATTAATATTTTTCAAATTTCACATTTTCCAACTTTTTACATTTTTCTTAGGTTTAATACATTAAAATAGGAATTTAGCAACTTTTAGAATAATTTTATCACTTTTAGATTAATTTTTATAATTATTTTAAGTTTTAATAGTTTTTAAATCATTTTAAATAGTTTTTATTAGTTTAAAAATTTCTAAAAATAGTTTTTAATCTTTTTAGGTCATTTTAGAGGTTTACCAATTGAAAAATCTTTATTTGGGCTTTTTGATAATTTATTTGATTTTTAGGGCTTTAATTAGCATTTAAAAATTGAATATTTAATTATTTAAAAGGTTTGAAAAAGTTTTGATCATTGGTAAACTCTTAGTTTATTTATTTTGATTTTTGGAGAATTTTTGGTAATTTTTAGAATTAATTTTTATTTTTGTAGTTTTTACGGTTTTACGTTTTGTCGTCGTTGTATTATTTTCACGACTTCGTCATCTTCTTTTCTCATCCCCTTCTAAACCAATCATTAATCACAAACATTTATCAAGTTTTTCACACACATATACCTCCTTGGGAAACGAACTTCATTGGGTCATTAGTGCTTGATTTACCTAAATCATCACTTAATACTTACCGCTTTTACGCTCCTTTTCCTAAAGGACGTAATTTACCACAATCATTTTGGTAAATGAAGAAAGCTCAAGAACATCTAAAGACAAAGACTTCCGCTACTCTGATTATCAAAGGAGATTGTTAACAAGTTTTCAAGACAGCGCAAAGTATGAGTATGTGGAGAAAGACACAAGAACACAAGTTGGCAAAGCATCAAGATCAAGTCAAGGCAAAGATCAAAGATCCAAGATCACAAGTCATGAAAGGAACAATGAAAGAACTCTCAAGACAACGAGCTTCAAAGTCTGCAACAACAAAGAAGTGAAGTCACATAATACATGACCACCACTTAGGGGGAGATTGTTAGAAGTATTTAAAGTGAGGGTCAAAGAAGTGATGTCACATATTATATGACCACCCCTTATGGGGAGATTGTTAGAAGTATGTAAAGTGATGGTCATATAATATACCGTTGCGAAGCTCATGGAAAATGCTATTCAACGGTGTCGAGAGTTCTATGTTATTGTTATGTATGTAACGGGAATTAGTCCCGAACACACAAATGAGGAAGGCCTCCTAATCTTGTAAGCCTTATTATAAAATGCATAACCATCTTCATTTGTGTGCATGTCTCTCATAGTATTTTCTATTCCCCTTGTTTTAGAGAGAGAAACTCTCCTTTGTTTCTCTCACTATAATCACCTACTTTGTATCTTTCCCTTTCTTCTTCCTTAATCTAATATTCCATTCTCAGTTTTAATCTTGTTCTTCATCATCTCTATTTCTTGTTCTCTAAGTCGTGTGCATACGTCCTATAGTAATTTTTGACTCAACCGTGCGTGTTGAACACTTAGCTTCGATTCCTTAACTTTATATTAGGCAAAGTCTCTTAAATGAGGACGAGAAATGATAGCGTTAATTATAAGTTACTATGCTAAACGTAGAGTACTCGTATTCTTTCAAAAACTCACGTATTCTCGTTGTTTGCTTATTCCCCCTTCGCTTGTATATATATATTTTGCTAATAAGTATTGACTTAGCGGTTTAGTCTTGATTGTTGGTTTCTAGTCTTTTCTAGTAGCTTCCATGTAATTAAATTTGGAAACATTAAGGTATCGCCAGTGTCACGGTTTTAAAGTATGGGCAACCCGAATAATCGAAAGCTTCACCCAATAATAAGATTTCAAGTGCTCACCTAAATTAAGCAAAAATTCGAAGCTCACAAGGCCGAAAAATCTATGCCCAAATTGAAAGTGAATCAAGCCTTAATCTTTGTAGCTTTAATGATCCAAAATTCGCTTTAGCATGAGGATATACGTCTTCGGACATAATAAACACCTCATGGAGAGGTTAAATAAAAGGCAAGGCAAGCCGAAGTCATAATAAAAGCTTCATGGCGGAGTTGAATAAAAGATGGAGGTAAACCTATGATAATAAGGCCCATCCGTTAGGGGGCGTATAAAAGTCTTGGTAATAAGTCTCATGTTCAAAATCGTTATAAAATTGTGTTTATCGATCCTTCTTGTTGACTTATTTTTTGACATCGTTGTCTATTAGGGGGGTTATTAATTCGATGGTCTTGGTTACACCGTTATAACTCTATTTTTGGACCTTAATCTCTATCATTGTATAAGTAAAAAATGTATCCTCGTGAACATTCAAGGCAAAAATAAAACATAAGAGATACCAAATAGGATTAAGGGAGTCTAAGTACGTGATTAGGGCATATGATTAGTGTTAGCATTACTAACTTATAATGACAATGATCTCGTTATACGGTTGGCAGGGAATTGGGTAAAAATCGAGGACGATGAAATTATTTCTAACGAATAATTCACGTGTGCTTGTTCTATGAACCTAAACGTCCCATTTTGCGATGAAAATCATACATTATGTCTAAAGCGCAAGTAGTAGTAGTGTAGTAAGTTTAAGTTTCAATAAAAGTGCATAAAAATGAATTCTGGAGGTTCTATGTTACTTTATACTAGCATTGCGTGAGGGCAGGACAATGGTTTAGTATGGGGGAGTGATGAGACTACTTTTATACATAGTCTCATCATCCAAAACATGCTTAAAATGGTTAAAATATCATTAAAAGTGCCAAATATATGCTTGTGTTTGTTTAATGTGTATTTTAGGTACGTATATCGAGAAAATGAAATCATAATAAACAAGCAAAAACGAACACGAGAAACGAAGCCGCACAATGAACCGGACCCTAGAGTTGATTTTCCAAGAAAAGTCCTTGAAGAATTGAAGATTGTACAAGAAGGGTCCTTCATTATTGAAGAATTGACACTTTAAACCCTTGTATATTCATAATTACAAGTTTGGTCCTTAAAGTTTGTCAAAATTACAAAAATGACACTCAACTTTAAAGAATTCGCAAGAATGGTCCCTCAAATTTGAAGACTTGTCACTTTTAGTCCTCCATGAAGACAAAGAAACAAGTGAAGACCTTGAAGAATGAAGAAATGCCAAAATCAGCCCTTCAAATATCAAGATATTACAAAACAAGCCCTTGAAATACCTTTGCAAAAGTTTTGTGGCCAAAGTCTAAAAAATAAAACTTCATTAACAAAGGGAAATTCATTTTGGCTGATTTAAACATGAAATGAAAGAATGAAGAAAGAAGAGGGGTTTAAAATGGGAGACATGAAACTTACCTAGACCAACCAGCAAGTGACACGTGCCCCACTAACACCTTTCATCCAATCACAACTCACCATTAAGCTACATCACCATCCACTCACCACCGGTTTAATAAATAACTAATTAATTACTAAACACGCGGTAAACACTTTTTCAAAAAAAACTGGATCAAATACATGTTCTTGATGTTCATAATCCGATTTGGGTATTTTCTAATCACCAAAAATTAAACCCTATTCTCTTCCAGATTTGAGATAAAGGGTCCACTAAACAAAGCCCAACCCTTAAACCCTATGCCACCTCACCCCAAAGTGTCACATGAACCACCCCTGCACCATTTGAGGACGAAGACAAAAATGTGATCATCAAATCAACGTCCCATAGCCTAAGCTTCAATCCTAAGCTCACTTGTACGTATGAGATCACAACACAATAAAAAAGGTCACGTGTTACAGCTTCAACTCTAAGTTCAATCAAGAAAATTCAAACTTCAAAGGGCATTTTGGGACTTCTACATACTAAGGTTTCTAGTTTATCTTTCAGCATTTAGGTCTTGTATGGCTCTATATAAAGCCCTTAGCTCATTACATTTCAGTTTGCTCTTGTATTTTCTTTGGTCAAAGTTCTGTAAATCCTATATTCAAGTTAATGAAATAGTGTTTGAATCTTGTGACAAATTCCAAGTGCCACTCTTATTTACTTGTTGTTAATGTTATATGTTTGTGATTCTAAAGTTTCAAGGATTGGTTTTAAGTATTGTGCAAGTTATTGCAAAAGTTTTTCCAAAACCAGATTTTTTCTAAGTGTTGTTCAAACACTTGAACTTTTTGGATCATAAGTTGATCATGGTACCCTGATAAGAAGATTATCAAAGGTTCTGTGAAGCTTGTAGTTTGTGAAGGATAAAGGAGTGGGGTTCAAGCTTGAAAGAATCTTGGTCATTTTCCATTTTTCAATTTTCTGTTATAAATTGTTCTTAACTCTGTTGAATCTTAGCAGGGGTGCTCTTGGATGCTTGTACCTTGTTTAGCTAGGGGCATAAGCTATAAATCCGTGAGTGTGGATGTACATTCATGAGGTTTGAACCTTTTTTATTAAAAATATGTCAAGAAGTGGTTTTAAGTGATTTATTTAACTGCTGTTGTATGTGGTGTTCTTGTTGCTTAAATCTTGTTCTAACTGCATGATAATGTTGTTATGATGTTATTTTAAGCTTGGTTTAACCTGAAAACGTTTTTCTCTTTGTAAAGTTTGATTTTCATAAGTTGGAGGACTGTTTGGGATTACTGCATGTTATGTGTTTTTGTTAAAGTGATTAAGTGTTAGTGTGTGGTTTGTGTTTTCATCTGTTATAGGGGTGATTATATGCTGATATTTTCTTATCTTGCATTTTGAAACACTCTAATCCAAATCTTGGCATTAAATCTTTGTTTCTTGTTGTTTTGGACTGTGATTTTGGGGACACCTAGAATATATGCTATACTAGGGTTAGCAAGTGCTACATCTAAGTTATTACAACCTGAGTAAGAGATTTAGGGGCTTGAATTTGGATATGTGGCCAACCAGTTCAGTAAAAGGTGTTTGTGTTCATTAGTAAAACTGCTTAAGTCACTTAGGGTTTATATTAGCTTAAATCTTGAAACCAGTGCATGAAACAAGTTTGTTTGTGTTCACTTAAGTTTATTTAATATTCTGCATGCTTTTGGTGAACTTTGGTTGGCTTATTTTTGCTCAAATAGCTTTTAATCATTACTACTTATTGCCATGTATGTATCATATCTGAGCCTTAATTGAATTAACTATTCAAACTGGCTTGGTGATTTTGTGATTTGTTGCTTGTTATTGACTCCTTATAACCCACTGGTTATAAGGGTGCCTTGTTTGTTCATTGAATCCAACAAAAGATCACTAAAAACAAAAAGTCAAGAAAGTCAAGCAGTGGGAACCCTTTCCCACTGCTAGTGTTAATTTGTGAACAACTTATCATTAATCTATAATAGCTTATTTTATTGTGCAACAACTTTATTTTGGTAATCAATCTTCCTTATTTGACCCATTTGTATAATCTGGAGCTTTTGAGCCTTTGACTTTTAGGTTTGACTAGAAAACGAATTGACTTTTCTTTTTTAAAACAGCTTATTGCTTATTCCAGCTTATTTAGTGTGCTTATTTGAAATTTTTATGATTGATAAGCTTATTTAAATGATTTAAAACCTTTTGCAAAAAGAATCAGCTCTTGAATCAGCCTAGAACTCGAAAACGACTATTTTGTCGTTTTGTGTAGAGAGCTTTTGCTTATTTCAGGCTTATTTCAGGCTTATTTCTTGGGCTTATTAAAAATTTCTTTTTACAAACAGCTTTATAATCTCATTTGAAGGATGTGTTTCAAATTTCAGCTTATGGAATTAGCTTATGGCTTAATGGGCCAAAAAGCCCATTAAGAATAAGCTGTTTGTTCATTAAGCCGTGATAAGCACTGATTCAGCTTTTGGGCCTTTAAAGTTTTGTGTTTAAAATCAAATTTTAAGCTAGACTGGAACTTTTCAGCTTATTTGGATAAGTTTTTGCTTATTGGGCCAAAAAGCCCATTAAGCTTGGACTGTTTTCATTTTAAGCCCATTTGGAGGCCCATTAGGGGTTATTTGGTCATTTCACTTTCATTTTCTGTTTATTTAAGTTAAACTAAACTAGTTTGCAAGTTTTTAGAATTTTTTATAATTTTTAAATTTTTTATCATTATTTTATTATTCAAAATTGTTTTTAGATTAAATTAATATTATTGCAATGTTTTCAATTTTCTTATGTCAATAACATTAAGTTAGGATTTTTAAAACTTTTAAATTAATTTTCTCATCATTTAATTAGTTTTTAGGATTATTTTAAAATTTTAATAGTTTATAATCATTTTTAAATAGTTTTAATTAGTTTTAAATTTTTAAAAAATAGTTTTTAGTTTAATTAAGTTATTTTAGAGGTTTACAAATTGAAAAATCTTATTTTGGACTTTTTATAAATAATTTGATTTTTTGGGCTTTAATTAGCATAAAAAAAATTATTATTTAATTAATTAAAAGGTTTTAGGAATTTTTGATTTTTTGTAAACTCTAATTGCATTTTTAGGATTTATTGTGATTTTCTAGGAATTTTTAGGATAATTTTTAAATTTCGTCACGTTTTACGGTTTTTACGTATTAGCTTTCGTCTTAGTTTAATTTTAATCGTAAACGTCATCATTTCTCTTTTCTTTCTTTCTTAATATTAATCACAAACATTTAATCAAGTCTTAACATACAAATCACAAGCCTCCTTGAGAACGATCCCACACAATGGGTCATAAGTGTTTACGTTTTCCTAAACGTTCACTTAGTACTTACCGCTTTTACCTCGTTTTCCTAAACGAGTGTGAATTTACAACTATCTGTCCCTTTCATTGATGTTTTTGAGAAAGACCAGGAGCATCCTATTAGCGTTGTCATGGCGGGACTTGTTCTCGAGAAGCATTTTGAGGGGGGCGCAGAAAGCGAGCTAGATTATTGCGTCAAGCCGGACGTTTCCGAGCTAAAAGTTCCTATTTATCCTGCTAGCGAAGGTACGGTAAATTTGGTCTCGCTGGAGCAGGTGTTGAAGCGCCATGCCATGCGCGTGCTTAAGAAGAACAAATCCTCTACTCGGAGTGTTGTAATTAGATTAGGTCTGACACCCCCTAGTCGTTCTAACGGCGTGCAGGTAAGTCTGCCATTCGTTGGGGTGCGGGTACGTGTGTTACAGCATATGAAGGAGACTTGGTAGACCATTGTGCGTCCCGAAACCCGATTCATCAGAAGCTGAAAAGATCCCTATCTGCTGGAGACTTATTATAAGGAATGTTTTGCTATTATGTAATTATTTGTAACATTGCAATCCATTTGCATAATCTTTGTACAATTTGTAAATAAAGTTATATATTGCATAATGCGAATATATTTTGGAGTGTTGCCAGGTCTTTTTACCCACGCCTGAGATTGTGCGTACAAGTGCATGTTTATAAGTACATTTGGTAACGTGTAACTCGGAACTTATGGGTGATTTGAAAGTTCATTACGTGTGGCCTGCCACTACTACCATAAGTAATGTCATTGACTATGACATGTTTGTTAGGTATCACACTGTGTCTTGTGCATATACATCATAGGATGTGAGGAATGCCATACTTACTACAACGTCTTATAGTAAGCTGCCTAACAAAGGATACCTAATCCGTCGCCCTTCGGGTTGCATCCCTCTTACGTGACAAGTTTAATTAGTAGGGTAAACTTATTCCTCTTATTTCGCCTGGAAACGTTTTTTGTACATATACGTCGGAGGCCAAAAAATGCAACATACTTTATGTATAATTCCGTTTATTGTAAAGAGAAAACAACAAAGAAAGGAAAAAGTATGTGAACTGCGGAACTAGCTAGGGACCGTAGAGTTTATTCATACTCTTTATTAGGAGTTGACCACAATCAGGAGAGTGACCCATGTTGATGGTGCGATGCCTCAGAGATAGTATTGCTTTAGTCCATGATTATGTCCCGCTTGCTCTGCATCCCGACTCAGCTGACTCGGTTGTGATTGCGAACGGTTACCAATGCGTACTCTGCTCTTTCAGGACACACTGCAAATCTCCTTATCCTGGTATGCACCTTGTGTTTTGCCGCCCCCATTCGTCGGTCGCGGCCTGATGGAGACCACCTTTGCTGGCGGAATGGTGACTCCTCTTGATTCCTACCGGTCATCAACTTAGGATGGGAACATCGCTACTACATTGCGCGCAATGCTTCCCATCTTTGTGGCGAGAGAACTGAATGTACGGCCCAAGCTTGAGAGAGTTCCTCTTTCACCTGCTCGTGCGTCGGAGACACTCCTAGACTTTTTGCGTGGTCTTACTCCCATGTTCGAGCGTGTCTGGCATTGGCGACAACGCACCACTCTTATACGAGCATCCCTATGCATGAAGGGTCAATAATAACCTGAACGAATGACTTCATTTAGGATAGCTTCTGGACCTTGTTGGCATGTCCTCTTATGTAAAAACCTCCATAATTATTCGCACCCGGTCTGGACCTAGGCATTGTAGCTTTCGACCATTTGTTGACTTCTTGTATAAAACCCCGTTCATGATCGTGAACTGCCTTGCTCTGTACTGCAATTGTTTGGCACTTCTGCTGTCGCTCGGTAGTTCATGATGTACCAAATAGTTTACGATTGGTGTCATCCATGTTGGTGACGCTCCCCTGTTTTCTGCGGGTATTACCTGTACGTACAGATTTGTTCACGATGAAATCAACAAGTACGTGCCTAGGGGGATTTTCCCTGTTTACGGTTGAAAGACGATCCATTTCCATTGACATCACGCCATTCTCTTCTGAAACTTCTTGGATAGCAAAGTCAGTGAACTGCCTGACCATGGCCCTTATCTTTCTTGTGTATTAGATGAGTGTGCTCCCTCGGGGTTCGCATAGCCCTGCTACCCTATTTGCTAATAGGGGGTTATATACATACGCCGCCAAGTTTTTTATTTCCATTCTCAACGCCAGATTCAGTCCAGCTATTAGTGCTTCATGATCCGCCTCAGTACTCATGGCGATGAACTCAAAATGTAATGCGTGAGTGATCTGTATATCTTCCTGATCCGTGAGGATGAATCCTGCATCTGGCCTTTCTCTTCGCGCGAAACTTGTTGAGAGTAGGGACCATGGTAGATCTGTTGACGATCCCACGTCCCTAGATATGTTATTCTTTTGTGGTATTACCTGGTAATTTTTAGAGCTATTCTTTCTCTTTGTCGAGTGTGAACTGGAATATGTGATGTGCTCGTTCTGCCAGACATCCTTTCTTTTCCTACTGTTGGTAGAAGTGCTGCTTCTCTCTTCAAGTGTGTCCACGCTGCGAATGGTAACTATCCCATCTTGCACTAGAAAATTTAAGCATGCCATGAATTGTGGAGGGTACAGCATGTAGTGTTAAGAGTGTTGGCTGTCCGATAATACCACTGTACGATGAGTGTGATCGCACAATCATAAAGTCCATCCATACGGTCTTCGAGTGTTCTATAGTCCCCATTGTTACTTGCGTGTAGAGATGCCCGAAGGGTCGAGTCTTGTCGCTGTTAAATCCTGTGAGCACGGACGAGGTCTCCTTTAGCTCCTTCTTAACCACCATAGGCAGCTGCGTGAAGCAATGTTCATTTGTTATGTTCCCTGAGGATACTCCATCAACACACATGTCACGATTGATACGATTTCCAAGCACTATACCGACCGACAGCGAGCCTATCCTGTAATCCATATCAGTAAGAACAAGAAACGATATCTCCTTATTGCAAATTCTTGTATCGTTCTTCTCTGCATATGCGACTCACCCCTTTGTACCATGTAAATGGTCATGGGTTTTTCCATCTGTCTATTGGTTTCACTTTTCTTTGCATCCACGCCCTTTCTCTAGTCCTATATGAGGTGATTCAGTTTACCGTCCTTAGCGAGGCTCTCGATATGCCTTTTTTGTTGGATACACTCATCAGTAGCGTGGCTTTTATCATTGTGGTACTCACAGTACTTGTTGTTGTCCCTCTTGTCTGTCGGACCGGTCTTTGGACTGGGTTTTGGAAAATTTACGCCTTCGGATAGGAATATTTCTATTGGCGTTTTTTGCAGCGGAGTGAATTTGCTATTGTTATTGCGCCCAGGCTTTGTTGTGCTGCAGAAGTCTAAGGTACGAATAATGTTCTGTCTGCATGGCTGCTTCTTCGATCGATCTTGGAATTTGGAATTTGATGTCGCCTGTCGGCTGTCTGCTGCTGCAGCTTCTCCTTGGATAAACGCTCGGACCCTCTTCATAACTCCGTCAAGAGTTTTGGGGTCATGTCGTTTAGTTTTCTTATTAAATCTGGGTTAGTGATGCCTGCAAGGAACCCTGATATTTTCAGGATCTCTGGGCATTCCTTAATCTAGTTACACTCGAATTTGAAACGCTGCATGAAATCTTCCAAACTTTCATTGTGTGTCTCTGCTTGTCCCTTGCGAGTGAAACATGACTCTTGTCGCACTTCTTCTGGTGGACATTGTTCCTTCTGAACGCCCTCCTTAGTTCTTCGAAACCGATGATGATTCTTCGTGGGAGTCGATCAAACCAGTTTCTGGCGTTCCGAATTAGCGTTGAATTGAACACGTGGCACCACACCGCTTTTGGCCATTGTTTTATCCCTACCTGGGATTCAAACACCTTTAGGTGACATCCGGGTCTGTTTTTCTGTCGTAGGTTTTGACGTTGGACGGAGTTCGTCTCTTCTTGTTATCTTTAAACATGGTTATGCGTTTCGAAAGACGCATCCTCTGTCGCGACCCCATGGGAGGGACCATTCTTCCTCACTTCGCATTCTTGGCTGCTTGGGCGTTTTACGACGTTTCCTATCGTGGTCCATGGATGAAGAAACAACCCTCCTACGTCACGGATGATGATCGCTGAGATCAGAGTCTGATGTGTTTTCACTCGAGAGAGTTTCTCGCCGAGTTTTTTCTGTTACTTTTGCTTCGTTCCTATGTGTAGGATTCTGGGGATGAGCTTTTTTCTAATGACCCCAATCTTTTGAGAACACTTTGTCGACGCTGGTATGGCTTGGCTGATGCGTTAGTTCCCCTTAGGTTAGGTCCTAATCTATCTTTTACGTTCGTATGTCGCTTGTTGTTTGTTGGCGTAAGAAAAGCATCTTCCCCTCTTGAGCTATCGGAGTCGTGTGTAGATAACGCGCCTTCAGTGAGTGGCGCATCAGGGTGAGGTGTCGACATGTATAGTTCCCCTTATCTCCTCCTTTTCCTCCTTTCTTTTCGGAGTTCCTTCTTAGAACTCGACCCTTCCAGATCCTTAACTCTCTATCGAAATCTAGGCTGATCCTCAAGTCCCTTGCAGGGTTTGACTTCATTTGTGCCTTCATGAGCGGCACCAGAGCTGCGAAGTTCTTTGCAACATATTAGCTCATGTCTTGGTCAGGTTCAGGAGGAGTTTCTACTGTGGTTTGTAGTGTTAGCTCAGTCCTTGCGTTTAATTCCTCGCTAAGCAGTATAGCGGGGGTTTCACGCGAGGACGATGCATCTCCTACCACCTGCAGGCTGAGAGTGAATAGTGAGGGAGCAGGCACTTGTGGTCCCTTTCCTCCCAATCTCCGTCCCGGGTTGTTGAGTGATTCAATTCCCAAGGGTGGCCCTTGTGGCTTCTTAGGTCCGCCCTTTAAATGGGATGGGTTTGTGCCGCCTTTGTTCATTACTCAGGGTTTAGTGTAGGGCCCCATGGATTGCGCCAACTTGTAGATACAAAAGTTGGATGGACCGACCTAAATAAGGCTTAATTCGGGGTCTTGTGGATTCCGACTCTTGCACAAAGTGAAACTTGTTTGAAGACCCTGCATACTAAATAACTGTAACACCCCGAATTTCGGGTCATAGCAGCGGAAGGGTCATTGAGTGTTACTAACATGATTCAATCTCATAATCATAGAAAACGGCTCAAAACGAGTCGTTTTGGTAAAACATCCATTCATTCATTATTTAAAGATAAACAGTTCACACACGGTCCCAAATAGTTTTAAAGTTTACACAACATAACCAACGATAAAAGTTTCTTTGAATGGACCTAGTTTTGAAAATATGCAAGCTACACGAAACCGCCTTCCTTTGAGTGCCTTATTCATGAACCTGAGATAAAACATGCCATAAAGTCAACGAAAATGTTGAGTGAATCTATAGAGTTTAAAGTTTGTAAATGGAACACAAGTATTCAGAATAAACCTTCAACTATTAACAAGTATGTTGTACGGGCATAATCATCGTTGTTATTTCATAAGTCTCATGACTTTGAACGTTAATGTTGGGAATTATTTGTTAAGTGTCAAGTACCGTCAGTGTAATTTAAGTACTGTTAGTATTATGCAAGTACCGTTAGTGTTAACGCGGTACATAGTAAGTAACGCTACTTATAAAGTAAGTACTGCTATATTGATTAGGATGAATATATCTTTGTATAAGATATGTCATAGTTATAGTTGGAGTATATCTTATGTGATATACTTAAATAGTTAGAATATTGATAATATATCGTCTGTGATATAGTTATCTTTATAGAATATTCTAAAGTTTCTAGGGTTCCTTACTCTATTAAAGGAACATAGGTACTGTTAGCCGTATTTAAAGTGATGGTCATATAATATACCGTTGCGAAGCTCGTGAAAAATACTATTTAACGGTGTCGAGAGTTCTTAGTTATTAATGTTTATGTAACGGGAATTAGTCCCGAACACACAAATGAGGAAGGCCTCCTAAACACTTACTAACTTAGTATAAAAGGCCTCCTAAGCCTCATTTGTGTGTGGGTTTTCCATTTGATTGTTAGTAGAGAGAGAAACCTCATAAGTTTCTCTCACTAGGAAATCACAACTCTTTGTTTTTATCTTTTATTCATCTAATCTAATCTTTCTTTTTTGGTTTAATCTTGTTCTTAATCATTGTTGATCCCAAACTCAGATCGATTTAGCTTTATGTATACGAGATTAGATCAAGTAATACACTTAGAGAAACCTTTGTATATGCTTATGAATCTAAGTGTTATGCGGAATTTAACACTTAAACAAGAACACACAATGATATAAACAAACTTCCACTTTGATTAATAATATCAAACTTGCTTACAATGAAAGTAGTTTACGAATGAAAACTTATATATAAACATTAACCTAAAGGTCTTCTTTTATAGACATAAGAAGCCTTGTATCAGCTATTCTAGGTAAAGATAAATATAGAAAATACATTGTTGTTCCTATCTTTAGTAGAACTATTCTAGAATACAATAAACGCGTAGAGTATATCTTCCTATCAGTGCTTGTCTTCAATGTGTCAACGCTTGACTTTATCTTGTCAACGCTTGATCTGTCAGTGCTTGTTTTGTTCTTATCAACGCTTGTTTTACTCTTGTCAGTGCTCAAGTGATCTGGCCTTAATTTATTCCCAACAATCCTCCCCTAAACTTGATATCCACTCTTATGATCAAGTTTCTGAATAAGCATTAAGGACTAGGAGGAATCTTACAAACCTTCTCATACTGATAATGAATAAATCTGATCAAATCTTTTGCCACGTCACTTGAATAATCTATTTCCAGCTGAGTGTCCTTCTTCTTTTCCAAAATATCCTTGGATATGAAATACTGACCATCCACAAGTAGATACTCAGCAAACTTTGTAGAACTCAAATGGTAAACACCAGCAGCTGAATATACCCTCCATTGAAGACCACTGAGGTCATCTTCAAGATCCTTCCAAATTGTAGGATCCTCATCTTTTGGTCCACACATTATTTTGAATGTGGACCAAAGTTTTATTCCATTAGCTGAAGTTGGTGCTTCAGCCTCATACTTGGTCTCCAGCAACCTCCAAAGGTCCACCAAGTCTTCTCTATCACAACTTGCAAACAAAGATATGAGAGTGGTAAAAGTGTGTACCTATTTGCCATATCTGCCAATCTTCCAAAACCCACATTCATCTTCTTCATAGCTCACAATTGGGTTCCTGGAATCTAATGGTAACACTTACACCATATCTGAAGCTTCTAAAGGTGAGAGCTTGAGGCTCTTTCTGATGACAGCTTCACTTGGATATAGTGGATCCATATCTTTGGGAAACTCAAATGAAATTCCCTTCTTCACTGGCCTGGGAACAAACATAGCTTTCTTGAGTTCCATTTCTTCTACAAGTTCCTCCTTTCTTTCATCTGAAAGAAGTCTGAGAGTGTTTGCGTCCTACACTCTCACCCAAATGGGATAAGCCCTGCTTTCCAACTCATCAAATGTCAAAGCCCTCAACTTCTGATAAGTCCATCCAACTCCATGACATCTGAGCAACATAAAGTATAGCTCCCTTCTATCCCTTTTCAACTCTGATAGAATATTACTTGCCTTGTGTTTCAAAATTACCTGGAAATCCTTCTGAACTCTAAGAAGAATCTCCAAACCCCATATTTGATCTGAAATGGTCAAGTCTGGATACTCCATGCATCTTTCTTCCCAAGCATTGTATATTTGAACCACCTCTGGCATGTCAAAGTCAACCTGCAATTTCAACTCTCTCAACTTCTCCTTAGCCAACTCATCCCCATACTCAAGCCTTTCTGGTTCTATAATCATCACACTTGAGTCTGAGCTAGCTCCATCACTTCCTTCTTCTGAAGTCACAACAAATGGTGACTCTTTCCCCTCCTTTTTATCCTGTTCCATAATTTGTCCAGCTAATCTTCTATCAAACTCAACTTGAGCTGCATCCTTTGGAACAATCTCTTCTACCATTATACCCTTACCCTTATCTGATGGTGCAATAGTTGGTAAGGTAGATGGTGATACCTGTGAAGAAACCTCCTTGATGATAGATGATGACTGGGATACATCACCTTCATGTGCAGGTCTGTCAACGCCCAATTTTGTCCTATCAGCGCCCAAATTATTTCTGTCAGCGTCCAAATTTTCCTTGTCAATGCCCAAATATCCTCCCTCCGCGCCTTTTGTAACCTCTCTCAACATATCTGTAAATGATAAACTCAAGTTGGTAGGAGAGACTAAGGATGTATCAAAACCTGTTTGTTTCTTCAAAGTAGTAAGGACCTCAGCAACATCCATTGATTGACCATCATGGTTGCCCTTATCACTCAAATTTATTGGATCTTCCCCTTTGGAAGATTCCTCCATACCCATCCTTGCACTAGCACTCTCCAAAACAACAATCCTCTCCCTCAATTGCTTGAGTTCAAGGCCTTGTGAGCTGACAACTTGTACTAAGTCTGCATTTTGCTTTTGCAAGCTAATGCAGACTGCCGTCAATTCCATAAGAGTCATTGGTTCCAGTCTGCCCTCTTCTAAAATGGGGATTTGACCTCCCAAGTCAGATTCATTGGGCATGGATGAGGACTTAATAATGGTGGGACTGCCTTGGCCAGCTTCTAAGCCAGAACCAATAGTCCCAGCCTCATCCAAGTTACCAGCCACACTTGTGGTGGTGGTTCTCTCTGCTACATGGCTAGGACCACCAGAGGAGAACACTCCAGTAGTCCTTTGGCGTTTCATCAACCTATATTCAGGGGGTGTGGAAGATGGTGTGGAAGAATGGGTGGATGTGGGTTGGTTAAGGGGTGTTTGGGTTTGTGAAGGTTGTGTATCAGTGTTGGAAATAGGCACATCAACGCCAACATTGAATGTGTCAGCGTTGAAAGGATCCTGGTCAAGTTGCATATGTTCAGGTGAAGGTAATGGTTCAGGAATTGGGTCAAGTTGTGGTTGGGGGTCAATTGGTTGGGGTTGTGCTGCTGCAATAACAGCAAGCATAACTTTGGTTAAAGGTAGGTCACGATGGGGTGGTGAGTTCATCTTCATAAAAATAGCTTTCTTTTGCTCAGGGATCTTATAAAAATCATTATGATCCCTGGTGCAGTATCCTTGAACATCAAAAACCATTTGTAAAAATCGGGGATAAGCTAAAGTCATTTTGTTCCCCTTGTTTTTACACATGCCCTCAAAAATCATTTTAGAATAATTAAATTTTTGCCTTGTTGCAATGCACACAATAGCACTTGCAATGGATCTATTGATCTAATTGTGTGCAGTGCATTTGGGACTCAAACATTGAAGTAGGACATGTATGAGGTACTTCCAGGCTGGGGGAAATTCCTGCTTATGATACTTGTTTAAGGTACCTTCATCAGGAAAAGGATATCCCAAAGCCCTAAGCCCTTGTTCTATTTCATTAATGGGAAGGATGGCTATACCATCAGCATCATCAAGATGCAAGGCTTGGCATACCAAAGCCTCAGTAACCACCCAAGGTCTCCCATGAACAATAGAAGTCAATGTAGTCACTCTATTAACTGTTGAGAAACTAACAGTGTTCCAAAACTGTTTAATATGTGTGACTGGAATGAGTGGTACATGAGAAAGAGCATACCTTAAAGGGGATGCGTTCAAATACGCCACCATTTGTGTGTATTGGGGAAACAGAGCATCATCAGCTTCAAGATACGCAATCATGTTGTGTTGAGATCTGAACCCCAATTCCAATTCTGATGGTTTAAACTTGGGTGCCATTGATAAAAGCTGTTAATTTTAAGTGAAGAAGATGAAGTTGATAAGAGAAAATTGTGTTAGACAAGAATTATAGATACCTTGTTTAAAATAGGAGTCAAATTTATAGGAGAATAAAATGCATGTGATAGGCCCAAAAATAGGCAAGTATTTTCAAAAATCAATCATGAAAATATTGAAAAGTTAGAAGTTTATCTAATGCATTAAATGTAAAGTAACAACTCCCAAAATTACGGCCTAAAAATATGTCAAAAAGTAACAACTGGGTAGGTCCCATTGAGTGTCAACGGTCAAAAATAACCTATCAATGCCCAACGGCTATAATCTTGTCAACGTTTGCCTATAGCCATGTCAGCGTCTAATTTGGTCACAACAACGCTTGGAAAATTCTTGTCAGCGTCCAAAAATAAAAATGTTTTAAAAATGAAAAATGACCTAAACAAGTAATTTATCCTAGAGAAGAGAACCAAAAGCTGATAATTATTATAGGGCGGCAAGCACTGTCCAGTTATGCACACTTGCTTAAGCAAGATAGACATAACAGTCCTCTAGTGTCCCTTGCTAACCAAAACTCTTAACAACCAAGTTACCTTAAAAAATTCCTCGTTACTCCCAGGTAAATCCCATAACAAAATTATTCCCATGTCTCCGAACAGACCACAACCAATTCTAGGCCAAAAATGTCTTGGCAGCATGCATAGTATATCAACTTTGCATGCTACAGTGCCTCATGATTTAGTAAAACTAACTCATACTCACCTGTGGACACAATCTAGAATTGTGATAAGAGTATCATATGGATACCCAAACATCCTAAAGGTTCCTAAAAACCTCCCCTTAAACTATGATACAAAAGTTTGCCAAAATATGCATGAACATAAAAATTTATGTCAAGATAGGAATTTGAAATTCGAACCATCATCCATAAATAAAAACTTGTCCAAATACTTCTCCATTGATCCATAAGCAACTCTGTATCCAATGGTATACTGCTATCACCATCTGCACATTGAGATTGAAAACCACAAAACTAACATTGTTGCTGACAACGCCCCGATAACACATGACAGTGTTGAGGGAAGCTTTGTCAGCGTTAGACAATTATATTGCTGACAACGTTGCAAAAACACTTATCAGCGTTCAAGCAACCTTTGTCAGTGTTAGAAAAATATAGTGGAAAATCTAAAGCATCAATAAGACCAATAACAATGCATCATCCTGTACATACTTTGACAAAAAGACTCTAAAACACATATTATGTGAGATTGACCATTCCAATACTTGTTACCAAGTATTGAAATCTCCCAGCATCAAAAGGTTTAGTTAGTAAATCTGACACATTTTCCTCAGTGTCAACCCTATTTGGTTGTATTAAACCTTTCTCAAAGCAATCTCTTATAAAATGGTGTCTAATTTCTATATGTTTAGTTTTAGAATGATGTACAGGATTTTTAATGATGCATAAAGTGCTGTTATTGTCAACAAATATCTTGGTATGGATGAAATTATACCCATAGTCCAACAGCTGAGTCTGAATCCACAAAACTTGGCCACAACAAGCAGCTGCAGCCACATACTCAGCTTCAGTCGTAGAATTAGCCACCACTGTTTGTTTCTTGCATTGCCAAGAGATCAACCTGCTCCCAAGAAACTGACATCCACCAGTTGTGGATTTCCTATCAAATTTATCACCTCCATAATCACTATCTGAATATGCAATCAACTCCAATGGTGAATCCTTTGGGTACCACAAACCAAGATCAGGATAGCATCTTAGGTACCTAAAGATCCTCTTCACAGCATAAAGGTGACATTCTTTGGGAGTCACTTGATGGCGTGCACAAGCACACACAACAAACATGATGTCAGGTCTGGAGGCAGTAAGATACATCAAGGATCCAATCATGGATCTATAGTGCCTGACATCAACATCTTTCCTATCTCCAATCTTTCCCCAAGGGTGTTCTCTATCCATAGGAGTAGTAGCCCTCTTTTCATGTGGAGAAAAGCCAAACTTCTTCAAGATCTCAGCAACATATTTATCCTGGGAGATGAAGATACCATCTTCTTTCTGCTGAACTTGTAAACCAAGAAAGAAGTTCATCTCCCACATAGCACTCATCTTGAATTTGTCTGTCATAAGATTTGAGAAATCCTCACTCATCTTTGGATCAGTAGACCCAAAAATGATATCATTAACATAGACCTGCACAAGCAACACATCCTTGCCTTTCTTCTGTGTGAACAGTGTCTGATCTATGGTGCCCCTCTTGAATCCATTGTCCACCAAATAGGTAGAAAAAGTACCATACCATGCTCTTAGGGCTTGATGAAGGCCATACATAGCCTTTTTGATTCTATACACTTTATCTGGATGCTCTGGATCCTCAAAACCAGGAGGCTGCATTACATATACTTCCTCAACAATAGTTCCATAGAGGAAAGCACTCTTGACATCCATTTGATACACTGTGAATCCTATGCAGGATGCATAGGCTAGAAAAATCCTAATAGCTTCAATCCTTGCAACTGGTGCAAAGACCTCCTCATAGTCTATCCCCTCCTCTTGTGTATATCCCTGAGCCACTAACCTTGCCTTTTTCTGACCACAATGCCTCTTTCATCTCTTTTGTTCCTTAGAACCCATCTTGTCCCTATAGGTCTGACATATCTGGGACAATCAACCAGCTCCCAAACATCCTGAATTGCAAATTGGTGAAGCTCATCCTGCATTGCTTCCACCCAACTTGGTTCTTTGAGAGCATCAAATATTTTCTTGGGTTCCTGTTGTGACAGAAAACAGGCAAACAAACATGCTTGCACAAGAGGGGTATCAACCTTCTTGTGTATATTGGCAATAAACCCACCAAGACCTTGATGAGATCTTCTAGTCTGAACTGGAGTATTAACAGGACCAATGATTTGAGAAGGAGGATGATTCTTCATGACTGAAGTAAGTACTCCTCCCTCAAAAAGTCTGGTATCTTCAACTTCATGCTCTATGTTGCCAATGTTTTCTTCATCAGACTCTCTTTCATCAATATGAGGATGAACCTCTTCAAATATATTGGAAGGTTCTCCTTGTTCAAAAATGGAAGAGAAAAGATGGGCAGAATTATTGTCAACGCCTGAATTTTGTTTGTCAGTGCTTGGGCTAACAACGCTTGAACTGTTGTTGTCAACGTTTGATCCATCAACGTCTGAATTGGTCTTATCAGCGCTAGATTTGCCTTTGTCAGCGCTTGAAGGACCATGCATGTTTGTATCTGGTGGGATTTGGAAACCACCATTATCTTTTCCAGCAGCAGCAGCAGCAGCAAAAGCATTTGTCCAAATGGGAATTGTAACATATTCTTAGATAGGAGATGTCTTTTCTACTTGTGATCCAACCTTTTCATGAACCTGAGTACCTGAAACATCAACAACTTGTTCCTCCATAACATTTGAAGTTACCTTCACAATGTCTGGATTAGTGACAGGCATATAATTTAAAGTTCTAGATAAAGGTTCCAAGTCAAACAACCAATTAGGACCACTTTCAGGATCACTAGGTTTATTCTCTAAAAACCTAACATGTACTCTTTCAAGTATACGTTTTTCTTCTTTAAGATAAACCCTATATCCCTTGCTCTGCACTGAATACCCCATGAAGTAACCCTCATCACCTTTTGCACTAAATTTCCGTAAGGCATCACTAGTATCCAACACTACTACATGACAACCAAAAGGCCTGAGAAAGCCAATATTAGGTTTTCTACCCCAAAGTAACTCATAAGGTGTTTTGTTCTGAATTTTGTTAACCAATGCTCTATTTTGCACATAACAAGCTGTATTAACAGCCTCAGCCCAAAAGGCTATAGGAAAATGAGCATCAGCCAACATTGTTCTCGCTGCTTCAATTAGGGTTCTATTTTTCCTCTCAGCAACCCCATTTTGTTATGGGGTTCTAGCAATTCTAAATTGCCTTGTAATTCCTTTCCTGGCACAGAAATCATCTAGCTTTTTATTCCTAAATTCTCCACCATTATCACTCCTAAGCATTTTAACCTCATTGCCAGACCTCTTCTCAATCTGAGTGATAAAATCAATTAGAATATCAGCTGTGTCACTCTTCATAGCTAGAAAGAATGTCCAAGTAAACCTAGAAAAGTCATCTGTGATGAGAAAGCAATATGACTTACCATTCAAACTTTCTATATTGGTTGGACCAAAGAGGTCCATGTGTAGCATATGAAGAGGTCTAGGACTAGTGTGCACCTGTTTGGACTTGAATGAGACCTTGTGTTGCTTGCCTTTAAGACATGCAACACAAGAGTGGTCATTGTGGAAGGCCTTCTCAGGCAAACCATCAACTAAACCAAGCCTCACAAGTCTATTTATATTTTTAAAATTTATGTGCCCTAGTCTCCTGTGCCACAAATTACTCTCATCCACTGAGGCTTTAGCATAAAAACAAGACATATTATTATTTATTTTAATCCCATTCAAATTCATATTATATATGTCCTTATGCCTAGGTGTTCTATACTCAATATGTTTCTCATCAGGAATCTTAAAATCCTTGCTTAACACCAAACACTCAGTATCAGTAAACAGAACTTTATTTTGGTTATCACAAACTTGTGATACACTAAAAAGGTTGTAATCAAGTTCTTTTACCAGGAAGACGTTCTCAAAACGCAAATTCTTGGTGAGAAGGGTTCCTTTGCCTGTGATAGTACCATATCCGCCTCCAAAGTAAACCTTATCACCATCTTTAATGGAAGTGAAGTTCGTCAAATAGTCTTCCTTCCCTGTCATGTGCCTTGAGCATCCACTATCCCAATATCCATAATCATTGACCTATCTTTGAATGCCCTGCACATAAAGAAAACAAATTAGTTTTCTTTGGGAACCCAAGTCTTAAAAGACTTGGATTTATCTGGTTGTTCAATAAGAACATACTTAGTTCTCACAACAACCCCATTCTCATCCTACTTAGGATGAAATACCCAGTTAACCCCAATAGGTTTTGTAATGACCTTTGAAATGTAACTAAATCTATTGCAAGTCATTGAAATCCCATTATCATTAGGGTTTTGATCTTTCTTGGGTCTCCATGTTAAGCTTGAAGAAGCTTTAGACCCCTTACCTTGTGGTTGCAAATATTTAGGTCTGGTCACGTTTCTGTCAGCGTTAGAGTTTGTCCTATCAACGTTGAAATTTCCCTTGTCAGCGTTGAACCTAGGGTTTGCTACAGAAACCCATTGCCTATTTAACCAGGTGTTTGTCTTTTGAAATGGTCTTTGTCCATGAGTGTTAGACCCTCTAGTAAAGAATGGGGCAGGTCTAATCACTTGTGGACTTTGCTACACACAAGGTTTGGGTCTGACAACGTTTGACTTCCTAACAACGTTGACTTTGTTCCTGTCAGCGCTGAAATTGTTCCTGTCAGCGCTGGCTTTGGGAGCGTTGACACACTTGTATGCCAAGTGTGAAAAGCTACCACAAGTGTAACAAGCTTTTCTAGATACAACTTTAGGTCTAGAAGAAAAGAAGCCTGTTCCTTGATTGCTAACTTGGCTCTTGGGTGACCTAGTATTCCTATACATCTCTGCCTATTTAATGCTAGGTTTTCTATCAGTGTTTGAGCCAAGATTAACAACTTTACCAGTGAGTGGGTTAGTAACCTTAATGGGTGTTGACTCATTTGGACTTTCACATAGTAAGCCACCCTTAACAAATAAAGTAGGGTTAGCTTTCTTCCATTCATTCAGGTCAGTCAACTTTGGTTGATACTCTTCAACTGGAGTGACAACTCCTGGTGGAGGATTGAATTCCTCCTCTTGGAGCTCTGGCAAACCAGTCCAAGATAGGTCCTTTTGTTGGACACCATAGAAGTCACCAGCTGGTGGTGGAACCAAAGAGTAATCGTTCATCCCAATCCCAGTCATGTCCTTAGGATCCCTTTGTTTACCCACACATTCTCCTAGGGTTTGGGTGGCTCTATCAAATCTTTGAATTTTAAGGCCAACATTATCTTTATTCTTAATAGCCTCATCTAACTTAGCCTGTAACTCACCATTAACCCTTTCCATGATATTTCTAATATCCATACTAGCATCTAACTCATGTTTTAAGATGTTTATTTTATCTTTTAAGTCAAATTCCATTTTCTTGTATTCATAAACGGTTTTCTCAGTTTCAGTAAGAGCTAGTTGGTAATTAGAAAATTTACATCTTTCAGTACTCATATCATCTAATAATCTTAACACCTCTTTGTTAAGTCTTTCAGTATTTAACCTACAACCTTTGCTACAAAAAGCGTCATCATATACCTCATTATCAGATGAAGAGGAGGAGTGTGCCATGAGAGCATATTCAACATGCTCTTCTTCTTCGATATCAGCAACCAAAGCTTTGTACTCTTCAACATTCTTAGCCAGATAGCTCCAATCCCATCCCATACCATCAATTCCTTGAACTGCAACGATAGCTTTGGAATCCTGAGCTTTAACAACCTGACTTGAGGGTTTACCAGCATCAGATCTTCTAGGAGATCTACATTCCCTCATGAAGTGCCCCATACGATGGCAGTTGTAGCATTCAACTTTGGATTTGTCAAATCCAGCTATGTCTTTAGCATTAAAGGTCATTTTCTTCTTAAACCTTCTGTTCCACCTGTTTGCTCTTATACTAGCAAGAGCCATATTCCACTTGATGTCCATCTCTTCCAAGTGCTCATCACTTATCTGCTCAAGGTCCTCATATGTAATCACTGAACCATTGGGCAAAGAAGCAGTGTAAGCACAAACAGTATCCAAATCCAAACCAACAGGTTTAACTCTTGGGGAGTCACTCTTGAATGTGTCAGCGTCTGAATAGGAGACGTTGACAGGACTTGTTCCAGCGCTGACATATGTTGATCCAGTAACTGGATGCATGTAAGAGTCCTTCTGATTGAATTGACCTTCACTATGAGAGAAGAAGGCCATGTTGCTGTTGGTAGATTTGCTTCCATGTTCTAAAAGAGTTTCATCTTCCAACAGCCTTAGTTTGTTGTAGATGTCATCAAACGAGGAGCTCTTGTAAGTATTGTTGGCAAGAATGGATCTTGCCTCAATCTTCCATGCCTCACCATGACTTTTAAGAAAGGTAGCATTAATGTCAACATCACCAACTTGTGTCCCCATGAAGGACAACTTGCTTGTGATGTCAAGCAGTCTGCTTCTCACACTACTCAGTTTCTCATTGGGTTGAGCTTTGAAGACAACATAATCATGCATGAGTTGCTTTTTCTTTTCTTCCTTAGTGTCTGCATTGCCACCATATGCAACTTCAAGAGCTGCCCAAAGATCCCTAGCAGATTCATAGCCTCTATATTTATGCTGGTTTTCTTGTCCCAAAGAGACTTTCAGAATATTTAGGGCTTTCATGTCAACCCTTTTCTTTGCTATGTCATCAGCAGCCACAACTCTACCATCTCCAGGTTTTTCTCTCTTATCCTCTTCAGAACATCCAGCAACAGCTGTTCTTGCAGCAATGGCATTAGCAATATTTTGAGCCTTATTGAATGTGTTTCCATATTCAATAATCTCCCGAGTGTGTAGTCATAGATCCCCAGATATTGTTCAAAGTTGAACTTCCACAAGTCAAAGTTGGTTGCATCAAGCATGGGAATCTTGATGTTTGGTAAAGCTGAGGAGGAGGAGGTTATTGCTTCAGACATGATGTTGTTAGGATTTCTGAGAAAATTAGGGTTTTGGTGATTTTTAGGGTTCTGGTGTTCTTTAAGATCAAAAGTTCCTCAACAAGCTCTGATACCACTTGTTGATCCCAAACTTAGATCGATTTAGCTTTATGTATACGAGATTAGATCAAGTAATACACTTAGAGAAACCTTTGTATATGCTTATGAATCTAAGTGTTATGCGTAATTTAACACTTAAACAAGAACAAACAATGATATAAACAAACTTTCACTTTGATTAATAATATCAAACTTGCTTACAATGAAAGTAGTTTACGAATGAAAACTTATATATAAACATTAACCTAAAGGTCTTCTTTTATAGACATAAGAAGCCTTGTATCAGCTATTCTAGGTAAAGATAAATATAGAAAATACATTGTTGTTCCTATCTTTACTAGAACTATTCTAGAATACAATAAACGCGTAGAGTATATCTTCCTATCAGTGCTTGTCTTCAATGTGTCAACGCTTGACTTTATCTTGTCAACGCTTGAGCTGTCAGCGCTTGTTTTGTTCTTGTCAACACTTGTTTTACTCTTGTCAGCGCTCAAGTGATCTGGACTTAATCTATTCCCAACAATCATATCTATTTCTTATTCTTATAAGTCGTGTGTATCATTCCTACAAGTGGTATCATTCGCCAAGGGATTCGTATTTAAGCATTTCGTGAGTTTTTGATTGTTTTTTACGAAAGTTACAAAAAATTTTCGTGTTTGTTAGTGTTCTTAAGTCGCATACCTTCTTTATTCGTGTATTAGTGATTTGGGTATCTTGGTTTTTGGTTAAAACACAAATCTTTTGGATCAAAAGTTAAGAAATTTCTTGTTTCATCTTTCCGAATTTCTAGCAACTGATTCCATCGGAAAGTTCATGTGAGTGAGGCTCGATCGTAATAACCCAAGGGTTTTACCTTGCGATCACAAGGATTCCGACACCTTATTCCGACGGTTATTCCGATCACTCATTGCGATCGAGGATTCCGACGGTTTTTAAGGGATATTGAGTCGTTACTCTCTCCAAATAGTTTTAGCCATATTGCGATCAACATTCCGACAGCTCAACATTTCGACAGATCAACATTCCGACAGAACAACATTCTGACAGATCAACATTCCGACAGATCCAACATCCCGATAGATCATTCCGATAGAATATTCCGATGGGCATTCCGATGGAAATTTTGTTTGAGTAATTTTTAGACTTAGCCACCATCTAGACTAGTCCCGGCACATAGTTTACACGAAGATTAAAAAAATAAATTTGTTTGAGTAATTTTTAGGGCAAGTAAAATCCAAATTTTTCCCTACTAGTTTTTGGCTATTTCTAACTCAATATCAAAATTCGGCGATACAAAAATTTTCAGCTTACTGTTTTGTCGGACTGCGGAATTTATTGTCAGACTGAAAAAAATTAATTAAAAATCAGAAGTTTTGGAATTTCATCAACATCACACGCTTTCTACGAATTGAGATCCTGTTTTTCACACGACTTCTTCGATGACGTCTCAGCAAGATATTTATGCTGCGGGTACCGAGAATCGTCCACCCATGCTTAGTAAGGAGAACTACACTACATGGGCTATTCGTCTCCTTCGTTATGCAAAATGTAAACCTATGGGAAAGTTGATTGTCAACTCGATTCAAAAGGGTCCGTATGTTAGAAGAACAATTATTGTGCCTGGGGACCCTACGAATGCTAACCCAGTGGCTGACTCTAGGCATGAGCAAACGGATGAAGAATTAACTGAAGCTGAATCCAAACAACTCGACGCTGATGATCAAGCAATTCAATTCATTCTTATGGGACTTCCTGAAGATGTTAATGCTGCTGTCGATAGTTGTGAAACAGCACACGAGATGTGTCTTAGGATTCAGAAAATGATGAAGGGCAGTGAAATCGGTTTAAAAGAAAAGGAAACTAAGTTGCTTCGTGAATGGGAGAAATTTACGTCTACTGAAGGGGAACAAATTGAACCTTATTATCATCGGTTTTCAACCCTCATGAATCATCTTAGAAGAAACAAATATGAACCTGCATAAATTGCTGCCAACATCAAATTTCTTGATAATCTTCCTTCTAAATGGTCACGATATGTCACTCTTGTCAATCAAACCAAGGATCTTCATGTCGTGGACTACACTCAAGTATATGACTATTTGAAGATGAATCAAGATGAAGCTAACGAAGTTAGGGTAGAAAGACGTGCCAAAACACAAGATCCATTGGCTTTTATGGCAAACTCTCCATCATCTATGTCATATCCCATGGTACCCTACCATCAACCCTCATCAAGTAACTTCATGCCACAACAACAACAACAACTCACTGCTTATGGATATCAACCTCCTGCTGCTATGAATTACTTACAACAACCAATTGCCTGTTTTGATGACATCACCAATCCTACTCATGCTATTAATACTGGTCTTGCCCTTCTTGCAAAGGCATTCAAATTCACCATTAACCCCACCAACAACAATCAGAGAATCTCCTCAAACACTAGAAATAGGCAGATTGCTCAACCTTTCATGAATGCGAATCAAGATCACCAATTGGTAGTTTCTGGAAACACGGGGACTCAGTTTCAACAATATGGTCAAAATGGTGGGCAGACCGTTAGCAATGCAGGAAATCAGTATGGTCAAAACCGTGGTCAAAATCCGGGTGTTCCGAATGCGGGTAATCAGAATGGGTTAATAGTTGTGCCAACGGTTGGTAACCATATGGGAAACATTGTGGCTGCAAGGGCTAAGAATACTGGTACGAGAAATGGAAACAACAATCGTCAGGTTAAGTGCTACTACTGCAAGGGATTTGGTCATTATGCTCGAGATTGCACAGCCAAAAAGAAGAGGGATGCTGCTTATCTTCAGACTCAACTTCTCATAGCACAAAAAGAAGAGGCAGGGATTCCACTTCAAGCTGAGGAATTTGATCTTATGGCTTCTGCTGCAGAATATGACGAGGAAGAAGAGGTGAATGCCAACTACATCTTGATGGCAAACTTACAGCAAGCATCAACCTCAGGAATGCATGATGACAGAGCTCCCGTCTATGATTTAGACGGTCCCTCTGAGGTACACCCAAGTTTTGATGATAATGATATATATAATATGTCTAATCAGGAGGAAGAGTATACTGAGATGCTTGAGCCCTACAATGAGACACACGAGGATCAAACGAATAATAGTAATATTATTTCGAATGAGCCTAGTATGGACCTTAGTGTGGATCAAGTAGCTCATCCTACAACCCTTCCTGATGAGACACATGCGTATTATAAATCTCTATTTGATAAGCTTGCTAAGGATGTAGATCATGCTACGGTGGTTAATAATAAGTTTAGAGAAACTAATGCCAAATTGACCACTAAGCTTGCGGGATATAAGGAACCGGAGAAAAGTTTTGAGATTCATCATGCTAAAATCAAGGAACTTGAACAAGCTCATGCTACATCGGTTTATCAAGAAAAATGCACAACTAAGAAATTAAATTCCTTACACTTAAGTAGTGCTAAAAAGATAAGCGAATTGAATGATGAAATCACTTCTCTTAATAAACAGCTTTCAACTGAAAAATCTATTATTTTGGATTTAAAAGAAGAACGAAAAAAGATGAAACATGATTTCAAAATTCGAGAAGATGGGCTTCTTGAAGATTTTTGCAAAGCTCAGGATATGATTAGAGAATTAGACAACCTTTTAGTAAAACGTGGCCAAACTATGTAGACGATAAATATGCTCGCACCAAAAGTGAATGAGATAAATTACACTCGATACAAATTGGCTTTAGGTTGTCCTCTTCCCCCTAATCCCGGATACCTTAAGCAAGTTCAGGCCACTAATGAAACTTTATATAATGGTAGTGTGCTATTGTCTGATGAGCATGATCCTCCTAGTGTGCATGATTCCGAGGAAAATACTGAACTTGCTGTAGAGACTCGTTTAAGAATGAAAAAGCTTGATAAAGAAGTGATACCCGTTTATTATCCGAAAGTTATTCCTCGAACTGTTTTTGTTCGGTCTAAAACGAGTACTGAAATGCTTTTGCTACCAAGTGAGGAATTGTCTGATGACCCTCCTAAACTGAGTATCACACGCCGATTTCTAAACGATCTTAAAGATAACTTTGTCATCCTCAAACGTGTTGTTAATTTAAAAATAACTGGAGGTAATTTTACATCACTTGTTCAGATTGAGGTTCAGAAAAATCTTCAAAACGATATTAATCCGATTATTAATCAAGTTGATGCTCGGTTAGGAAATTTGGAAAATGATTTTCTTAAAGAATTAGCTAACTTTGTTGAAGACTTTAAACCTTTGACGAAGGAAGATGATGAAACTCGTGATAAAATCAAAGTTTTGGAAAACGATCTTAAACGCCTCTCTAAAGCTCGTGATTGTATTGATAGTAGTCATGTTGAGTTAGGTACCTCTATGTCGCATAATGAAAACCACTAAACTGAGCTTGATCTTATGAAAGAGAAAATGGAATCTTATGTCATTAAAAAGGATAAAGAATTCACCGATCTTTGGAATAAATTTGTCAAAAAATGTGATGAATGAAAATATGACAAGATTTCGTATGAAAAAGCTTACAATGAAATGCAACAAACAAACGCACGGTTGCAGGCTCAGTTAGGAGGGGTTTCGGAAACGAATTTGGCCTCGTCAGGGTTAGAGAGTGCTAGTGGTGGTAATGTTCAGAAGCTTAAGGCTAAGATTGCTGATTTAGAATCTGTTGTTGTTTCGTATAAGCGGGCTGTTGAACGAAGTAAGTCTGTCTATCAAAAACTTATTGATAAAATCTGTGAGAACTGTAAGTTAAAAGCCTTGTTAAAAGATAGGACTTCTGAACCTAGCTCGATTGTGGATACGATGATCCAGAAACCAGCAACCTTGGGACCCACTCGTATTGCTGTGACACCTTTTCCCAAGGTTGCTGGAACGAAAACTGCTGTGATTGCCCTAGGAATGTTCCGTGTTAGTTCTCCCTCTATGCCTAGCAAACAGCGTAAAGCAAGCGTTAGGACAAAACCGATCACTATAACTCAACCACATGTTATTGATTTAAAAAGGGCTAATTCTAATAGACGCGTGTCTTCTTCTATAGGAATAAACAACTACTCTAAGAGCAGAAGGCCACAGCCTACGAGAAATACAAGGAATGATAGGGTCCCTTTTGCCTCTAGAAGTAGTCGCCCCAAGATCAATAATGTGGAAGTAGAAGAACACCCTAGGAATTTACCACTTTTTAATCATAATCAGAAACCTAATCCATCTGAATGTAATGACTTTAAGCTTGCTATTCGGAATGAAAAATCTGAAGTTATTTGTGCTAAATGTAATAAATGTTTCTTTACTTTTAGTCATGATGCTTGTGGTTTGACTATGAATGGGTTGAATTATGGTGGTTACACTCGAATTGACAAGCTTTCAGTCAGTGAACCACAACGCACTCCTAAGGCTAAGGTGTATGTTCCAAAAAGTACGCATGTAGGGTCCACAGAAAGTCTTGCTAAGCCTAGTAGCCCTAGATTCACCTCTAAATGGTTGCCTACTGGTAGAAATTTTGACTGTAGTGGCAAAATTATCGACACTAGTAGATCTCATACTGACAGTGAAACGTCAGTATGTGATATGGCTTAATTATCATCTAACCCTACAGGAACCTATTTCATCGGTTGCCAAAACATTTTCTTCTCTTATCATTGGCAGGCTGTTGAAATTTGTCTTTGGTACGTGGACTCGGGCTGTTCCAAACATATGACTGGGAATCGAAGCCTTCTAAAAAACTTTGTATGGCATTTCATGGGAATTGTTCGATTTGGAAATGATCATGTTGTGGCAATTCCAGGCTATGGTGATCTTCATTGGGGAAATATAATCATCACCAGAGTCTCTTTTGTTGATGGCTTGGGACATAATTTGCTCTCGGTTGGGCAAGTTTGTGATTCAGACTTTGAGGTTGCTTTCAGAAGTCATACATGTTTTGTAAGAGATCTTGAAGGAATTGATTTGTTAAAAGGAAATCGTACCACCAACCTTTACACCATTGATCTTTTTCAAATGTCTGTTGCTTCTCCAATTTGTCTCATGGCCCGAGCCACATCAACAAAGTCATGGTTATGGCATCAAAGGTTATCTCATCTCAATTTCGATGCCATCACCCAACTCGCGAAAGATGATCTCGTTACCGGTCTTCCAAAGTTCAAATATACAAACGACCATCTTTGTCCGTCATGTGAGCAACGTAAAAGTAACAAGAAGCCTCACAAACCCAAACTTGTTCCCAACTCAACGAATAGGTTACATCTCCTACATATGGATTTGTGTGGCCCAATGAGAATCAAAAGCATTAATGGAAAGCGGTATGTCCTAGTAATTGTGGATGATTATTCTCATTACACATGAGTTCCTTTTCTTGCATCAAAAGATGAAACCGCTGATGTAATTATTAACTTCTTGAAGAAAACATCAGTACTACTACAAGCCCCTGTCATTATTGTGAGAATGGATAACGGTACAGAATTCACCAATCAGAAATTGATAGCTTATTTTGACGAAGTTGGGATTTCTCATCAAACTTCGGCTGTAAGAACTCCAGAGCAGAATGGAGTTGTGGAACGGAGGAATCGTACGTTAGTTGAAGCTTCTCGAACGATGCTTCTCTCCTCCAGTGCACCGTTATTCCTTTGGGCTGACGCTATAGGAACTGCATGTCATACTCAAAACCGCTCCATTATTCACACTCATTTCAACAAAACACCTTATGAGATCATTAATGGAAGAAAACCAGATATTTCATTTTTACATGTCTTCGGTGCATTATGTCATCCGAAGAATGATCGTGAAAATATCGGTAAACTTGAACCTAAAGGTGATATTGGTTTTTTCATTGGTTATTCTTCAATTGCTTGTGCTTACAGGGTTTATAATCGAAGGACAAGAAAGGTAATGGATACTATGAATGTTACCTTTGATGAACTCTCGGGTATGGCCTCTCAACATAGGAGTTCACATCCCGAGCTTCAAGGCCAGACTTCTGGACACGTAAGTTCCGGACTCGCGCTTCAATTTGCACCGTCAGCAATCTCATCTTTACAACCATCGGAACGTGACTTGTAAGTTTTATTTGGGCCAATCTATGATGAATATATGGAGGGTCCTTCGTCATTTGGTGTTCCTCAAAATGCCCCGGCAGTACCTGCTACGGTAGTTCAAGAACCTCCGATTACATCTACACCAACGACATCTACTTCTACACCATCTACGTCAACCTCAACCATATTACCTCCAAATATTCCAACCACTTCTCCGACTGCTGACGCAACTCAACAACATTCTCAGCAAATTCCTAATCATGTTCATCTTCAGAATGAAATATTTGCTGAAAATGCAAACAATGCGATGCTCAACGAACATGAGTTTGTTAATCCATTTGCGGCTTCCACAAGTACTACTTAGCCTTCAACATCATATGTGGATCCCTCGAGCTTGCATTAAGTTTTTCATACACTTCCACATGAACACAAATGGACTAAGAATCATCCTTTAGTTCAAGTGATTGGCAATCTCACACGACCAGTCTCAACACGCAATCAGTTGCGTACCGATGGTGATATGTGTATCTATGCACTATCAGTCAGCACAATGGAACCAGCAAGTATGAAAGAAGCAATGACCGATGCATCATGGATTGAGTCTATGCAAGAAGAACTAATCAGTTCATCCGGCTTGATGTATGGGAGTTAGTACCTCGACCGGACAATATCGATCCGCTTACCCTGAAAGGGTTATTCAAAAACAAGATGGATGAGGAGCAAACGGTCATTAGGAACAAGACACGGTTAGCGGTGAGAGGTTATAAACAGCAGGAGGGAATTGATTTTGCTGAATCCTTCGCCCCGGTTGCTCGGATGGAAGCTATTGGGATTTTCTTGGCATATGCTGCACACAATTTGTTCACTGTGTATCAAATGGACGTGAAGACGGCTTTCTTGTATGGACCGTTAAAAGAAGATGTGTACGTATGTCAACCTGAAGGTTTCATCAACACCGAACACCCAAGCCATGTCTACAAGTTGAAAAAGGCAATTTATGGTTTGAAACAAGCACCGAGGGCATGGTACGACGAATTATCATCATTTCTTCTACAAAATCACTTCAGCAAAGGAACCATTGATCCAATGTTGTTTATCAAGCACTACGGCAACGACATCTTGGTGGCTCAGGTCTATGTAGATGATATTATATTTGGTTCTACTAACCCAAAATATTCCATATTATTCGCCGACCTTATGAAAAGTCGATTCGAAATGCCCATGATGGGGGAATGACGTTCTTTCTTGGTCTCCAAGTTCACCAATCCCCCCGTGGTATTTTCATAAATCAGTCCAAGTATGTGCTTGAGATTCTAACGAAATTTGGTATGGATAACTGTGATCCTATTTGTACTCCTATGGACACTAAACATAAGCTTGATTTGGATAAAAAAGGGACATTTGTAGATGCTACAAAATACCAAAGTATGATCGGGTCCCTTATGTACTTAACCTCAAGCGGACCGGACATTATGCATGATACTTGTTTATGTGCTCGGTACCAGGCTAAGCCAACCGAGAAGCACCTCAAGGAGGTTAAAAGGATCTTTTGTTATCTCCGGGGAACCATTAACATGGGTCTCTGGTATACGAAGTATTCTGGTTTTAATCTCATTGGTTTTTTAGATGCCGACCATGCAGGGTGTCATGATACATTCAAGAGCACTTCCGGTGGGGCACAATTCTTTGGCGAGAAGCTAGTGAGCTGGTCATCAAGGAAACAAGACTGTACGGCGTTGTCAACCGTGGAAGCAGAATATGTGTCTCTATCCGTGTGTAGTGCTCAAGTCCTTTGGATGAGAACACAACTCACGGATTATGGCTTTTACTTTAACAAAGTCCCTATTTATTGTTATTCACAATCAGCCATAGCCATATCCTGCAACCCGGTCCAACACTCCAAGACCAAGCACATAGCTTTCTGATTCCATTTCATTAAGGAGCATGTGGAAAAAGGAACGATCGAACTGTTCTTTGTCAAGACGGACTACCAACTAGCCGACATCTTCACCAAAGCTCTTTCTCAAGACATATTTGAATTCTTGGTTCGTCGACTTGGTATGCGTAGTTTCACTCCTGATGAACTTGAACATCTTGCATCTTCGCAGTAATCTTGTATATATTTATCAGAAAATCAAAATACAAAAATATAAAACCTATAAAAACAAAATAAAAAAATGAGAAAATCTTTCAAAAATACCAAAGATATTCTTCTACGACATGTCTCTCAGCATCGATAATATGGACGTACTTAGAAATGTTGTTCAATAACGACACGGGTACGTACATAAAGTTCGAATGAGAGTTCAAATGTTTTCAAAACATGTCTTTTCTATTTTCTTCTCATAATGGCTTATAGTCACATGTCAGATTATAACCCGGTCCCCAAAGAAAGGAAAGTCTTTGACTTATCCTCAACAACGAGTAATTAATTTTTCTCGGTCATGGGCTTATATCAAAAAATTCAAAGTTTTAAGCTCATGAACACTAGGAAAATGTTCATTTATGTACATTATTCCTTAACAATGAGAAAGTAAGTTTTCTCGGGTTTTTGAGCACAATTTTTTAAAGTATTTCAAAACTGTGTGCTCATATACTCCCCTAATTTTAAATAGAATTTATTTTCGAGGGGGAGTACAAACTTTCATGCAATATTACTCTCTCCATGTTTCATCACTAGTTTCACAAAAAATTCAATGTCATGCAATTTTTGAGGGGGATAATGTGACAATCCGTCACTTTATGGTATATATTTTATTCTCAAATATTATTTAAAAACATTATTTTAATGTTATATTATGAACTCACTTATTTTTGGGAAGAAATTTAGATTTACGTCTTAAAGTAGCATCGACTACGTCTAAACCGGAGGATTCTACGTTACATGCTTACGTTTACATACACCGTTTTTGGTGACAGCCTGACATTTCAGAAAATAAATTTATGCGTGAATATTATTTTGGGATTCTAATTTTGAGTTGGTTCATAAACTCAAAAATTTACGAGAAGAGATTAGGACTTACTATTTTAATTTAACGTCCTTTACGACTAAACCGGAAACCTTAGGTTTACGTATTGACGTTTTCGAACTCCGTTTTTGATGAGACAATTTTTATTAGATTCGTTTTGTGCCGTTGATTCATAATTTATAAAAACGTTTTTCCTACAACGACCCGAGGGCACGCAAATCGAGGAAACTAGAATCGATGAATACCCGTAAATTGGCGGGATGGGACAAAACAAGTTTATCCCACCCCACTAACTTAAGGGACGGCCAAAGAGGACACCACATCATTTGATGTGGCATCCTTACACTTAACTAGCTTACACATGTAAGCTTAACTTAACATGGAAGCTTATTTCACCCACCAAAACCACAAAACCACTAACCTTTCGCATTTACTTCCATTTAAACATGCAAAACAACTTACAAACTCTCTCCCACTCCTCCCATTTCCGTTCCACTTCACCATCCAACACCACCATTTGATCATTTCTAGCCACAAGTTATATGTTATCTATTCATATTATGGAGAAACCTTGAAGCCTTGATTGATTGTTGGCCATATTAACAACAAGGAAGGTGATTTGCTTGTGTCCTATGGCTAGTTTCTCAAAAAACTATCTTGGTGATTGATGATCTTGAAGATATATTTGGTGTTCATCAAGTTATTGTCATCCAAAAACAAGATATAATCTTGGTTGGTAAAGAAGATCATCCTTTCCATTTCTCTTGTTATTTTTGTAAAGATCAAATGTATTTTCTTTCTTATTGTATATGTATATGATGCATATATGATGATAAAAATGTTGTGTGGGGATCAAGTGTCGATAAAAATGATTAAAAAGATGAAAAACCATAAGAAACAAGGCTAAAATCTTGCTTAAATTGTTGGCTGTATAAAAACAGTAAGTAACCAAGTTATAAACTGATAAAATTGCATGTTGGAATCCATTTACAGTAAGTGTTAGATGTCATACACATGTGAGAGTTGGCCATGCAATGGAATCATCAAAATGAGTGAGATATGATCAAAACAAGATGAGTGTGCCAATCTGAATAGTCTGTTTTGTAGGGACTGTTAAGGATAGTTAGACATGGAATGAGCAGTAGCTATAACTAACTTATTTGTAGAAAATAATATTAAGTTTATTCCATCCAAAAATGAGCTTCTATCTCCTTATAGAACTTAAGATATGGTAAAAATGGTGAAGATGAAACTAAAAATCAGATTTTTGAAGAATTAATGTTTAATAGTATTATATAAGCACTCAAACTAATATAGTATAAAATGTTAATTAAAACAAACTAACTTACAAATTTCATTTATATAAATATGTATAAGGTTAAATAAATGGACACTTTATAAAAATGGTAGTTGAATAAGACTTATAAGTTATAAAAACTATAAACATGATTTTTACGACTTTTTCGGCTATTACCGTGAAATTAACGTTTTTCGCCAATTAAAACTTAGACGATCAAACCCGTCTAATGTAAAGTTTTTAAAAATCATATACTGATATATAAGTACCTAATACAAGTAAAAACCGATAAAACCCGAACTATATGACATACGGACATTAACGAGCTAAGTTAGCATATTGGACTAATAATTTAACTAAATAAGTTAAACACTTATAAAAATTACTTATTGGGCTTAACCCATTTGGGCCCAACATGTAAAGTATAAATACTGATAATACATGTATTAAATGGATTAATGCAAGTTAATGAACTTATAATAGGCTTATTGGACCTAAAATATGTAAATAGGTAAAACTAAGTAAACTAGTAAAAAGTTACTAATACATAAACACAAAAATGAGTAAATAAGAATATATAAACCTACTTGATCATCATCATATATATAAAATCATCATATGTATACATAATTGTTATTTTTATAAAGTCATTGGACAAGAGTCTAAGACGAGTATTATTTGTCTAGGTTTCCGAGATAGAATCACGTACCGTACATCCGAATTGCCGATAACCCGCTTTCCCACATCAACGTGAGTTCATAGCCTCACACTCTTTTAAATGTTCTTATGAAATGTTTTATAAACCCGTGAGGGAGATAACATGTTAGTTTTGATAAAATAGGACACATTTGTCCCGATTGTTTGTTTATTGATTTGGACCCGAATGATTGTATGACCCGATGAATGATTAAATGACTCGATAGATGAAATGAAATGTATTATTAAAGTTAGGTTATGTCACTAAAAGTCCCATTAGCATGAATTGTGAACTACCGGGATTTGGTAGACGCTTATGCATATAATAGTACTATTTAGGGACGATCACCCCAGTTCGCGCCTTGACGGTTGATCCTCGTCGTGCCACATTGATTGGTAAGCGAATTTATGTATGAGAAGATTTCCATAGCGTGATCTTTGTGACAACACGCTAAATTAGATGGGCAAATTGAGTTTCGGGTTTGCTACCTGTTGTTTGTTGTAGTAAGGTAACAATGTCATGCGGCTTATAATAATCCAAATTACGAAATACTGCTATACGCACTAAATTACGATGTATTGCCTGACTAGAAATACGGGATCTTACTATTGATATTATGTTCGTGTTTTGTTTTTTCATAACCATATTCATATAACGGTTTTTATTTAACTCTATACAACGTTATAAAACATATTGTATGATGTTTTTAACGACAATGGTTCGAATAATGATTTTTGAAGGCAAACACCTATATTATGATTTTTGATAAGGATTTGTATAAAACGACTTTGGCTATTTTATGGCCTATTACAAAGATTTGTACAAAATGATTTTCGGTAATAATTTTATACCGATGTTATATTGATGGATTTCATTAATCTCTATGAATTCACTCGGCGTTTTCGCTGACCTTTTCTTTTAACATGTTTTATCTCAGGTACTTGAAGGTAATTCTTGGGAAGACAACTAGAATTCATGGCCCGCACTTAAACAATAGTTTCCATTCTAATGCTTTGTAAAACTTGTATGAAATATAATGACTTGGGACCTATGTAAATTTGATATTTATGAATGGAACTGCATTATTATAAAACGACGCGATTTTTAAGCGTTGTCTATGATGTAAGTAATGTGCTATCACGTAACACCAACGAGTCTTCCGCTGTATTGAATTGTGTAAATTTGGGGGTATTACAGTTTGGTACCAGAGCTCTCGTTATAGAGAACGAAAGATTTTTAAAAACTAAGGTTTTGAAAAAAACATTTCAAAATCTTTTAACTAAAAACATTTTTCACAAAATGTCTAAAAATCTTTTGACTATAACGGTGCCGAAGAATTCCCGAGTTACCGACAAGGCCATACTGAGAAGTGTTATTTTAATATATATATATATATATAACTTGGATTATATATATATATATATATATATATATATATATATATATATATATATATATATATATATATATATATATATATATATATATATATATATATATATATATATATATATATATATATATATATATATATATATATATATATATATATATATATATATATATATATATATATATATATATATATATATATATATATATATATATATGATGTAATTTTATTGCATGATTGTTTGATGATTATTTTGATATTTATACGAGGTATTTATACGACGTAGATTGTCACAAGGAACCCTAAATCCCCTAGCAAATCAATCGAAGCTATTCCCGTAGGAATTCTAGCTATTCTAGATCTAAACTAAGTTGTGGATATTTATGATCACAACAGAATGGTTGATATCCGTAGAAATGTTGGTATTAGTTGATTAAGATATTAAAGAAGAATTGGCGAGACTAAATCTGATATCGATGTCATGATGATCTTTCCTTATAGAGTGGAGCTTGACCAAACGTTACCACCTGGAAAGGTTTCATCTGATTCGTTGTCACCCAATTCTTAAATTGAAATCGAAAGGGTGAATGTTGCACTTGAGGCTGTAATTGGAACCATTACCCAAAAGCCTCATACCACTAGTACCTTTCCGAGAAGTCTAATTGAATGATCGAGTCATTTCATACTAGTGACTCATTTGATAACTATTGTTGTAAGAGCTATAGGATTGGAACTTAAGTGTTGTTCATATTGAGCTTTTATTGCCTTTACAAGGCCGAAGAAGAAGGTTGTAAGTATTGGAGAATGAGGTAGAATATCACATTGAGTATAATTTGGTTGAAACTTAAATAAAGTAAAATTTAACCCGTATGGAATATGAGATTGTTAAGAGGAAGTTGTTGAGTTCTGTGGTTAAATTATAAGGTTTTAAATGATTGTTAGTTTGTGTTAAGGGTTGTTCCTAGGTCATTGTCCAATGACGAGGATGCCCAGTGTCCAAGAAATAAATTAAAGAAATCTTCTTCTGAAACTGGGACCGATGGATCTTTCGGGACATGTGGAACACCTAATGACTATTGTAGATTAGTATTTATTGTGGTATCTTTTAAAAATCCCTAACTAAACTGAGACATCAGTTGGTAGGATGAGTTCTTGGAATTGTATGACATAGTGACACGTAATGTGTTACGGTACAATTTTGACTTGTTTGTGATTAAAAAAAACTACCTTCGATTGCTAAATCCTACATGTATTGATGTTATCTATCCTTTATTGTTTCATCCTAATGTTCGCATTAGTGATGCAACCATTGAACAAGTACTCATCTCGAATTGAGTTACGTTGTGGATTATTCTCTTTGTATTCCCGAGTGCCATCGAGGTCATGAATCTCATGATTAATTGGCTAAGCTCATTCCTATTATATTGTGGTTAGTTCTTGGTAAACAACTTTTCATAACTCTTTTGCAGATCACTCATTGTTTTTATAAGATAAAACAGTATCCTTTGAGAAATCTGAATTTTCATCACTATATGGATTATTTAAAGTGAGACTTATAAATAATCATTATTGAAATAAAGTTGATTATGAAATACCTTGGAAAACTTATTTGTTTTCATAACAAAGAAAATCTTTGTAAATTTATTTTTGATTCTTATTTAAGAATTAAGCATGAAAATGTTTTTATTATAAACATGATGATAAAATTTTGATGAACTGAGTATTGCATCGTTAATCTTGAAATTGTATATAGTTGCGCGCCTACATACAATTTGGAAGTGACCATGCAAGGCTGATTAGTAGTCACCATGAAATTATTAATAAACACTAAATTTTCTTTGAAGATTGTGAAAGATAAAATTTTATGAGATCCGCAAGAAGTGAAAAATAGGGACATATTGATAGGGACACCTACATATGTGCCTGTAGCATCTATTCTTCTGAGTCGAATTTACTCATCTGTGGAAATTGTCTTATTTGACAATTGACAATTCTTTCTTGTCCAATTCTCCCGAGTGAGATTCATAGGAAAAGTATCTGATTACCGAGTGTTGATACCCGACTGGATGTATCAACGTTCCTATCATTTCTTTTGATTATATTTCATTTGAATGACCTGGGTAACGTTCCGAGGAGCTTTCGAATGCGTACTCAAATTATGAAAACATGGGATATATTCATATTCGTTAAATGTTTTCGTCTGTATCTGATTTGAAATTCTCTCCCGTATATTATGCGTTGACCTTACTCTTTTAAGGTTAGTTATGTCTCTAGATATCCTTGAACTTGTGAAGGATTATGAGTTATTATTAGTCTTTTGAGAAATTCACATCTTATCGACGGTAATGAAACTGGAAAATTGATAGTGCCAGTAGAATAGATTGATTGATTATGACATGACGACATTGTCTTAATTGATGGGAACTCGAGTAGAATTCCCATAAAAGATAAGATGTTGATTATCAAAAGTGATCTAAATAATTCTTGATGGATGACCATATCCTGCATTCAGACTTGAAATTATACCGTGAATGGTTGTGAATTAGTCATAGATATTATAATCTAGAAAGAACCTAATATGAATTTATTAAAAGATATTGTTGTTATCTGAAACTTTAGGAGGTATTTGTTGATGAATTACCTAGACTTTCGTCATTAATGCAAGTTGAATTTGGTATTGATTATATTCTCGGTGTTGCGCCTGTGGCGTGTGCACTGTACGTCAGCACCATCTGAATTAAAGGAATTACCGTACAACTAAGAGAGTTGTCAGAGAAAGAATTTATTCTACCAAGCTCGTCATTATGAAGAGCTATGGTATCATCATTCCTTATATTTATTAATTACCGTGAACCAAGTAAATTGACGATTAAAATCTATATCCACGACCCAAGATGATAGATTGTTCGATCATTTACAAGGTTCTAGCGTATATTCAGGAACTTGATCCACGGAATGGTAATCATCAATTTCGCGTCCGCGAAAAAGATTACCTATTCTAATCACTACATCCAGAACTTGTAATGAATATTATGAGTTTCATGTTATGTCGTTTGGATTGACTAATGCACATGTAGCATCCATAAATTTGGTGAATTACGTGTGTAGGCTATAAATTGATAAATTCATGCTTGTGATCATTAAGGACCATCTGTTTGATTATAAGAATAAGAATGAGCTAATAATTAGTTATAGACTGCCCTAAATTGGCCGAACAATGAAAACTTGTACCTTGAGTATTTAACATGTGATTAAAGACTTAATCCTTTACATTATTGACCGTGTGATTAATAAGATAATGGAATCTATATTGACTCTTCAAAAATTTAGAGCCCTTTTAATACTTTTGGTTTTACCAAAAAGAAAGTGCAAATGTGTTTTGACAAATGTTTTATCAAAAGAACTTTTGAGGGATTATTCCCTTATACCCAGAACATTTAACTAAACTCCTGTTTAGGGGTAAATGTTTGTGTGTACTGCTAGACAACCTAAGAGGGATTGAGGAAACCGTTAAACCATGACTTAAAAATTTGAAACGACAATTTTTGCTTTTCAACTAAGAAAACTTTTACCAAAGAATAAACGAAGGTTTTTCGAACATTTACGGATCTTACTAATTATTTCCGATAAATCAACAAAAATTGTGTTAATTAAATTCAAATTTATTTTGAACATTTTTATATAATTGGAGAAACTAAGAAAATTTAAAAACTTTTTGCGTTTACGTTTCATAAAAAATTAATATTTATTATTTAATTACTTGTAGTAATTATTGACACTTTAAACGTCGGATTGAGCAAAACTGATAAAAATATAAGTTGAGATAGAACTAAGACTTAGAAAATGTGAAAAAAGAATTTTCGAATAAATACGGTCATGATATTTATTCCATCTAGGAAAGTGAACGTAATTACTGACACATTATGTAGAAAAGATAAAGAACCAATTAGGACATGTTCCTTAATAATGAAGGTGCAAAATAACTTGCCAAACAATATAAAAATAAACAATTCTTGTAAGAAGGATAATATAGATAATAAAAAGGAGTTCGCGGCTAATATGAACCATTAGATATGAGGAGACGATGGTGTTAAATGTATAAAAGGCCACTCGTGGTTGCCTAAATATGGAGATTGTGATATATAGTTATGTTGGAATCCCGTAAGTATAAGTATTCTATTCATGTCATTTCTGATTTAATGTATCTTTATCTGAAGAAGTTGTACTGATGGAAAATTATGAAGGCAGCCATTGCCTCATACATTAGTAAACGTCTAGCTATTGCAAAGGTCATCATCTGAATTTGATTCGATTTGGATCATCGTCGACAGACTGACCAAATCTGCTAATATCATTCTTGTTAATGATAGATTCTTGATGAAGAATATGACTCTTTGTATTTAAAGGAGTTGTGTAAACATAGTGTGCCTGTATCAATCATCTCTAACAAGATCCTCGCTTCGCATCGAATTTCTAGAGATTTGCTCAGAAGTCATTGGGAACGAACCTTGATGAGAGTACTGTTTACCATCCCAATCGAAGGGACGAGGTAAAGTAACGATAAAAAATGCTAGAAGCGTTGTTTTATGCTTGAATGATTGACCTTTGGTAATAAACTGTATAATCGCTTTCCTTTGGAAAGATTATAATTGATAATTATCGTGTTAGTATCGAGATCGAATCTTGTTTGGATCTATATTAGAGCATCTGTACGCAGGAGTTTGGATGAAGACACCCGACATACACCCATGGTGAGTTGGACATGTCTTTTAGGTTTAAGGTTTCCCATGATGGCAAACCTAACCTTACAAAATACTCGACCCGCGAGACCTGAAATGATTGTTGAAATTAGGATCTGATTATTGATTGTCGGTGGGCATGAGGTTATGTGAATATGAAATATAGATCTTGAAGTACCAGATAGGTAGCGAAGTTATGCCAAAAATTTTAACCATGGAAAAATAAATTGATGATCTGAAGGATCATGGGATATAAGTCCCCGTTGTATGGGACCATTGAGATGATGTAAAAGATTGGTTTGAAAGACATATAAGCTGGATCTACCCTAGGACTTCAAGAGCTGCGTGAATTATGTTTCGTATATCGAACTTGATAAAATGTCTATCAAGTGAGAATCTGATCACTTCTTGATGAAGTTTAGATCGGCGAAAAGTTGCATTCATCAAAAACCCATGAACATCATGGATAGAGAAAGTAAGTCAACATTGAGCCTTATCTTATTCCCGTAGTTATGTTTAATGAAACTCGCGTATTGTAATGAATTACACTTGTGAGGAAAGACCGAATGTGGAGGAAATACCCACATAGCTTTAACTCTATAAGAAGCGAGTA
This sequence comes from Glebionis coronaria, assembly GCA_025667525.1. NCBI lineage: Eukaryota > Viridiplantae > Streptophyta > Magnoliopsida > Asterales > Asteraceae > Glebionis > Glebionis coronaria. The sequence goes on from JANFOE010000194.1 coordinate 388,088, forward strand.
GTAAGATAAGATGATCTTTGAGGACAAAGATCCTGTTTAGGGGTAAATGCTGTGACAATCTGTCAATTTATGGTTTATATTTTATTCTCAAATATTATTTAAAAACATTATTTTAATGTTATATTATGAACTCACTTATTTTTTGGAAGAAATTTGGATTTACCTCTTGAAGTAGCATCGACTACGTCTAAACCGGAGGATTCTACGTTACGTGCTTACGTTTAAATACACCGTTTTTGGTGACAGTCCGACATTTCAGAAAATAAATTTATCCGTGAATATTATTTTGGGATTCTAATTTTGAGTTGGTTCATAAACTCACAAATTTACGATAAGAGATTAGGACTTACGATTTAAATTTAACGTCCTTTACGACTAAACCGGAAACCTTAGGTTTACGTATTTACGTTTTCGAACTCCGTTTTTGATGAGACAATTTTTATTAGATTCGTTTTGTGCCGTTGATTCATAATTTATAAAAACGTTTTTCGTAAAACGACCCGAGGGCACGCAAATCGAGGAAACTAGAATCGAGGAATACCCGTAAATTAGCGGGATGGGACAAAACAAGTTTATCCCACCCCACTAACTTAAGGGACGGCCAAAGAGGACACCACATCATTTGATGTGTCATCCTTACACTTAACTAGCTTACACATGTAAGCTTAGCTTAACATGGAAGCTTATTTCACCCACCAAAACCACAAAACCACTAACCTTTTCCATTTACTTCCATTTACACATGCAAAACAACTTACAAACTCTCTCCCACTCCTCCTATTGCCGTCCCACTTCACCATCCAACACCACCATTTGATCATTTCTAGCCACAAGTTATATGTTATCTATTCATATTATGGAGAAACCTTGAAGCCTTGATTGATTGGTGGCCATATTAACAACAAGTAAGGTGACTTGCTTGTGTCTTAGGGCTAATTTCTCAACAAACTATCTTGGTGATTGATGATCTTGAAGATATATTTGGTGTTCATTAAGTTATTGTCATCCAAAAACAAGATATAATCTTGGTTGGTAAAGAAGATCATCCTTTCCATTTCTCTTGTTATTTTTGTAAAGATCAAATGTATTTTCTTTCTTATTGTATATGTATATGATGAATATATGATGATAAAATGTTGTGTGGGGATCAAGTGTTGATAAATATGATTAAAAAGATGAAAAACCATAAGAAACAAGGCTAAATAAATTGTTGGCTATATAAAAACAGTAAGTAACCAAGTTATAAACTGATAAAATTGCATGGTGGAATCCATTTATAGTAAGTGTTAGATGTCATACACATGTGAGAGTTGGCCATGCAATGGAATCATCAAAATGAGTGAGATATGATCAAAACAAGATGAGTGTGCCAATCTGAATAGTCTGTTTTGTAGGGACTGTTAAGGATAGTTAGACATGTAATGAGCATTAGCTATAACTAACTTATTTTTAGCACATAATATAAAGTTTATTCCATCCAAAAATTAGCTTCTATCGCCTTATAGAACTCAAGATATGATAAAAATGGTGAAGATGAAACTAAAAATCAGATTTTTGAAGAATTAATGTTTAATAGTATTGTATAAGCACTCAAACTAATATAGTATAAAATGTGAATTAAAACCCACTAACTTATAAATTTCATTTATATAAATATTTATAAGGTTAAATAAATGGACAATTTATAAAATGGTAGTTGAATAAGAATTATAAGTTATAAAAACTATAAACATGATTTTTACGACTTTTTCGGCTATTACCGTAAAATTAACGTTTTTCGCCAATTAAAACATAGACGATCAAACCCGTCTAATGTAAAGTTTTTAAAAGTCATATGCTGATATATAAGTACCTAATACAAGTAAAAACCGATAAAACCCGAACTATATGACATACGGACATTAACGAGCTAAGTTAGCATATTGGACTAATAATTTAACTAAATAAGTTAAACAATTATAAAAATTACTTATTGGGCTTAACCCATTTGGGCCCAACATGTAAAGTGTAAATACTGATAATACAAGTATAAAATGGATTAATACAAGTTAATGAACTTATAATAGGCTTATTAGACCTAAAATATGTAAATAGGTAAAACTAAGTAAACTAGTAAAAAGTTACCAATACATAAACACTAAAATGAGTAAATAGGAATATATAAACCTACTTGATCATCATCATATATATAAAATCATCATATGTATACATAATTGTTATTTTTATAAAGTCATTAGACAAGAGTCTAAGACAAGTATTATTTGTCTAGGTTTCCGTGATTGAAGCACGTACCGTACATCCGAATTTCCGATAACCCGCTTTCCCATATCAACGTGAGTTCATAGCCTCGCACACTTTTAAATGTTTTTATGAAATGTTTTATAAACCCGCGAGGGAGATAACATGTTACTTTTGATAAAATAGGACACCATTTGTCCCGATTGTTTGTTTATTGATTTGGACCCGAATGATTGTATGACCTGATGAATGATTAAATGACCCGATAGATGAAATGAAATGGATTATTAAAGTTAGGTTATGTCACTAAAATTCCCATTAGCATGAATTGTGAACTACCGGGATTTGGTAGACGCTTATGAATATAATAGTACTATTTGGGGACGATCACCCCAGTTCGCGCCTTGACGGTTGATCCCCGTCGTGCCACATTGATTGGTAAGCGAATTTATGTATGAGAAGATTTCCATAGCGTGATCTTTGTGACGACACGCTAACTTAGATGGGCAAATTGAGTTTCGGGTTAGCTACCCGTTGTTTGTTGTAGTAAGGTAACAATGTCATGCGGCTTATAATAATCCAAATAACAAAATCCTGCTATACGTACTAAATTACGATATATTGCCTGACTAGCAATACGGGGTCTTACTATTGATATTATGTTCATGTTTTGGTTTTTCTTAACCATATTCATATAACGGTTTTTATTTAACTCTATACAACGTTATAAAACGTATTGTATGATTTTTTTAACGACAAATGGTTTGTATAATGATTTTTGAAGGCAAACGCCTATATTATGATTTTTGATAAGGATTTGTATAAAACGACTTTGGCTATTTTAGGGCCTATTACAAAGATTTGTACAAAATGATTTTCGGTAATAATTTTATACCGATGTTATATTGATGGATTTCATTAATCTCTATGAATTCACTCGGCGTTTTCGCTGACCTTTTCTTTTAACATGTTTTATCTCAGGTACTTGAAGGTAATTCTCGGGAAGACAACAAGAATTCATGGCCCGCACTTAAACAATAATTTCCATTCAAATGCTTTGTAAAACTTGTATGAAATACAATAACTTGGGACCTATGCAAATTTGATATTTATGAATGGAAATGCTTTATTATTAAACGACGCGATTTTTAAACGTTGTCTATGATATGAGTAATGTGCTATCCCGTAACACCAACGAGTCTTCCGCTGTATTGAATTGTGTAAATTTAGGGTTGTTACAGAGAATAGTGATTAAAATGTGTTATCTTGGATAAGATCTTTGATATAAGTGCTTTCTCTTCCTAATATGTGCAAAAACCTTTCCTTTTATGATGCACATATGTAGGGGGAGCGTTTTGGTGATACAAAAAACCTTCAAGGGGTAAACATTGATTTCATCAACACCTTGATTGCTTTTTCAACAGGTTTTTCTGGTTACGATATCTACACCCTTCAACACATTAATTCACGACGATATTGGTGTCAAAAGTTGGTTAGGTATTCGTCCTATGATCCAACCAGAACCGAAGGGATCTTCCCAGGGACAATCCATTAGTATTTAGATTTCCTTAGGAAAGATGGAGTAGTTGAGTGTACGGGAAAAATGCCGACTAATGACTTAAGCTAGCACTGGAACAATCACAACAAGCTGCTAGTTATGAAGTCTTGGTAAGCATTGAAGGGGTTGAAGAATGAAAAAGAAATGTAAGGATAAAAGGTGTAAAGAAAGAAGCCCTCCATACAACTTAGGCAGAAACCGGGTCAATACATCTATTATCAGAATCACTTTGATGATGCCTGATTCTGAAGACAAAGCATCATGGACCCAGCGATGCAATGCACAACCCTTCCCAGCCTACTCAAGCTTCTCTCAAAAGAATTTTGTTTTATTGTCACGGAGTTCAACTCAATTCTATCAACTTTCTCACTCCGAGATAGTAGATATTGAAAAGGTGGCAGTCTGCTCCAGCCTCCGATCACCAAATAAACATGCACTTATAGAGTCTAGAGCCAACGAGATTCATCAAAAAATCTCATTAGGACACTTATTCCATATATCAATTGTTGTTCATCACAAGAACACATGCGATAATTTACAGAGTCATACGCTCTATCCTTGTGATATTGCCAGAACATTCTGAGTGATACTCATTATTATTCACAATGATGAATGTAAATCCTTCTAGTGTCAACATCAAACAGCACTGCGGTAGGTCATATGTAAATATCACTTGAATTGAACATATGTTAACTAGAAAGAAACAGTGGTTTGATTCTTCTGTGATTCAAACTCGTTCCAGGTCTCGATGCAATATCTTTATGATCTTGCCAGAACATTCAGAGTAATACTTCTTAGTATTTACTGTGACGAATGGAAATCCTTCCAGTGTCATCATCAAACAGCACTGCGGTAGGTAACTTGTGAGATTCTATAAGAATCAAACTTGTGTCAACTGGAAAGCAACAATGGTTTGGTTCTTTATTGATTCAAACTTGTTCCAGGAAATGAATTGACGACTTAATTAGCAGAATGAACTGCATGATTCAAGTAATGAGAACGGCTACCACAGCCAGAAACCCTGTTAAGGAAGTTCTTTGAACTTACCTAATCACAGGTGCAGTATTCGTACTGTATAACAGGAAACCGGTGGAATGCAAACGGTGGCGTAACATCAAGAGTCGTAATTCAAGACCACATGCTCATGTAAATGAAGGAAGCGCAAGAACATCTAAAGACCAAGACTTCCGCTAGTCTGATGATCAAGGGAGATTGTTAACAAACATTCAAGGCAACACAAAATATGAGTATGTGGGGAAAGACACAAGAACACAAGTTGGCAAAGTTTCAAGATCAAGTCAAGGCAAAGATCAAAGATCCAAGATCACAAGTCATGAAAGGAACTATGAAAGAACTCTCAAGACAACGAGCTTCAAAGTCTGCAACACCAACGAAGTGAAGTCACATAATACATGACCACCCCTTAGGGGGAGATTGTTAGCCATATTTAAAGTGATGGTCATATAATATACCGTTGCGAAGCTCGTGAAAAATACTATTTAACGGTGTCGAGAGTTCTTAGTTATTAATGTTTATGTAACGGGAATTAGTCTCGAACACACAAATGAGGAAGGCCTCCTAAACATTTACTAACTTAGTATAAAAGGCCTCCTAAGCCTCATTTGTGTGTGGGTTTTCCATTTGATTGTTAGTAGAGAGAGAAACCTCATAACTTTCTCTCACTAGGAAATCACAACTCTTTGTTTTTCTCTTTTATTCATCTAATCTAATCTTTCTTTTTTGGTTTAATCTTGTTCTTCGTCATCTCTATTTCTTGTTCTTATAAGTCGTGTGTATCATTCCTACATCATAAAAGGAACATAGGTACAATGTCATTCATTACCTCATTCAAGTCGATTAATAAGATAATCGAATAGTTGAAAGTAATTATGTTCTCTTGTGCTTTATAAGTTAGATTCCGCATAACTTATTTAGTTTGAGTAAGAGTTCTTAAAGTGTTTTAGTTTTATTACAAACTACTATACTAGTTCTTAACAGAATATAGATCCAATCAAAGGGATCAACAAGTGGTATCAGAGCTTGTTGAAAAACTCTGAAAAAAGAAGAACACAACCCCAAACACTCCACACACACCAAAACTCAATGTCTCAACCAGAAGGTGATGATGATCACTTGGTTGATGTTCAGAACCCTAATCCTATACCACAGGGACAACCACAAGTTGTGCATCCTGCACCTGTATAAGGTGTTCAAGCCGTGAATCCTGTAGCTACCTCTACAACCACAACACCTTCTCATACTCTATCTGCTGTTAAACTCCCAGTTCTCAAAGGTGACAATTATGAGACATATGCTATGCAGATGGAACATTACTTGAATCAAACAGATCACACTGTGTGGCAAGTTATCAAGAATGGGAACACACATAAGAAGCTACACTGGTTGCCAGACAGTACATGCTATGCTCCACCTGCTGTGACTGCTTAGGAGGTACAAGCAGAGATCAGAGAGAGAAAAGCCAGAACTGCTTTGGCTATGGCTCTTTCAGAAGACATCTTACCAAGCTTTCATCATTATAACGATGCTAAAGCTATGTGGGATGCTATAAAACTTAGATTTGGAGGTAATGACAAATCTAAGAAGATAAAGAAGATTGTTCTTAAGCAAGAATTTGATAACTTCTCAATTTCCAGTATAGAGGGAATACATGGTGGCTATGGAAGGTTTAGTAAGCTGATTATTCAATTGGCAGTTTATGGACAAGTAATTCATAATGAAGAAGCTAATCTAAAATTCTTAAGAAGTGTTCCACCAGAGTGGAAAGCAATGGCTATGCACTTCATCACAAGAGATGATCTGGAAACAATTCCGTTTGATCATCTATACAACAATCTTAGAGCATACGACATGGATGTGAAAGGCATTGAAGTGACTAAGGCAGCAACTACTACAAAGTCTAACTTGGTTTTTGTATCAGATGGAAACAGCGGTACTTATTTTCATAATACTGCTAGTGGATCAAGCAGCGGTACATACTTCACAAATACCGGTGGAGGACTTACAAGCAGTACTTACCCACAAAGTATTGAAGGCAGCCCTATATTCTTTAAAAATCCACATGGAAGGACTTCACCATTGTTTAGTGACAATGATGCCTTCTCATTCTTCGCTGGACAAGACAACAGGCCAAGATTAACACTCAATGACTTGTTCCAAATGGATGATGCTGATGTTGAAGAGATGAATCTTAAATGGCAAGCTGCTATGGTGTCAATAAGATCTAATAGGTTCTTCAAAAAGACTAGAAGAAAGACGACTATTGATCCTAATGAGCCATTAGGATATGACAAGTCCAAGGTTGAATGCTATAACTATGGAAGGAATAGACACTTTGCAAGAGAATACTCTAGAGACAAAACTAAGAGTAGCAGTCAAAAGTCCAAGCACAGCTATGGAACCAGTCCAAGAATAACTGAAAGCTTTCCAAAAGGAAACAGAAGGAGTCCTAAAGGAACCAAAGCATTGGTAACTATAGATGGAGTGGTGAACTGGGCTGAAGATGAAGAAGAAGAAGAGCTTGGTCTAATGACTCTCTCACATGAAGATATCGAGGTACATCCTTGTTCTAAAGACTATGTTCTTAAATTTAATAGCCTAAAAGTAGAACTAGAGGAATAGTATCAAAAGGTTAACACATGCACTATAGAATTAAATTCTTTTAAACAGTGTGTTTTTAAATTAAAAGAAAATAAGGTTTTGTATAAAAAGGCTCAACAAAACTATGAAGAGAAAATAAGAATTTTAAATCTTCAAATGAGGGAAAAAGATGTGGAAATTAAAGCTTTTGAAAGACAACTTTTAAAAGTGTCAATAGAAAATGAAGCTTTAAAAGCCAGTCTTTATAATGAAAGGGAAGTGATTAATCATTGGCAAAGATCCTTTAAAGGATTGGGAAAATTGATTAATTCACAAATGGGGTATTATAATAAATCAGGCCTAGGATATATTGAGGACCAACCTGGGATAACTTTAACTGACAAGGACTTATCAAAAGGGATTTTTGATAGTTCTAGTGAGGTAGATGATACACCTGAAAATGATAGATATGCTGAAGGAATGAAGGCAATTCCTCCACCACTATCAGGAATTTTTATGCCCCTAGTAATGATACAAGTATAGAGTTAGAAGAACCAAAGGTTAAAAATACCTCAAACTCTAGTACTTTGTCCCAAGAAAAGACTATTGTGACCAAAAAAATTGTTTATCCACCTTTAATGAACAACTTTGTTTCTGAATAATCTAAGACTAGTTCTGCTCCCAAGCAGGTAAAAACTCCTGGCAAGACATTGGAAAACAATGTAAAACATAATAAAACCAAAAATGGTGGGCTAGGTTTTGAGCAAGTCAAGTCAAAACAACCTTTTGGGTCTTCTTTAAGAAGAAAAGGATGTTATGTTTGTGGTAGTCTAAGTCATTTTATCAAAGATTGTACTTTACATGAAGATAAAATTGTGAAGCAAAAGGCTGCACAAAGGGTCATGAAAAACAGTAATGGGAAAAATGCACAGGTTAATAGGAATCAGAAACTTAAGAATGACAAACCTAAGTTTGATCACTCAAGGGTAGCCAAACAGATTAAAAATAACTCTACCAAAAGTTTTGTTCCTAGAGCAGTACTTATGAAGCAAGGACTAGTACCTTTAAAGTATGGTAAACCATGTACCGGCAAGTCTAGACCTGCAAGTACTGCTAGACCAAACTTAAGTACTGCTGGTTTAAAGTCTGTCAAACCAAAGTTCTCTAAGACTTCTAAGAATGTTGTTGTAAAAGCTAAAACATCTAGAAGTATGGATAATAACAAACAGTGCAAATGTGGGTTCCTAAAAGAGAAAAATCATGTGTTAAAGCAAGTACTGCTAAAGCAGTACTTAAGGCAAAGAAGTCTGAGCACATAGAGTCACCCTATGTCTATGACTACATAACTGAAACCATGAAGTATGAGAGAAAAAGTAGCATTACTAGTAATGCTTCAGAACAGACTCTTAAGTATGTAGGTCCCACAAGATCCGAGCCAAATGTGGCTTGGGTCCCTGTTAAAAACTAATAAGTTTTATTTGTGTGCATGGGCATCTAATTGATGAATTGAAGGACAAAGGTTTAGTAGATAGTGGATGCTCAAGACACATGACAGGAAACACAGATTTTCTTGCTGAATTTGAAGAATTCAGAGGAGGACCAGTAGCCTTTGGAGGTAGCAAAGGTAGAATCACTGACAAAGGGAAAATCAACACATGGAAGTTGGAATTTGAAGATTTGTTCTTTTTGAAGGAATTGAATGAGTTCAATCTCTTTTCTGTATCACAAATGTGTGATAAGAAGAACAAGGTGTTGTTCATAGACAAAGACTGCTTGGTGCTGTCTAAAGACATTGAGATGCCTAAGGAATCTCAAGTACTGCTTAAAGTACCCAGGCAAGAAAATATGTACACCTTTAATCTTCATACTATTACTCCAACAGGTGGTATTACATGTTTGCTAGCTACGACTTCTTTTGATGAGTCTAATTTATGGCATAGAAGGTTAGGTCATGTGAATTTCAAGAATCTTAACAGATTAGTGAATAGGAATTTGGTTAGAGGTTCACCTAACAAATCTTTTCAAAATGATTTAACATGTGCTGCCTGTCAAAAAGGTAAACAACATAGAGCCTCTTGTAAGACCAAGACTATCAATACTGTGACAAAACCTTTGCAGCTTTTGCATATGGATTTGTTTGGTCCAGTTTCTATAAGAAGCATTAGTCATAAGACCTTTTGTCTAGTCATAACTGATGATTATAGTAGATTCAGTTGGGTTTTCTTTTTAGCTCTTAAAAGTGAAACAAATGAATTACTTAAGGATTTTATCACATTAGTTGAAAAGCAGTTCACTAAACAGGTTTTAGTCATTAGGACTGATAATGGGACAAAATTCAAGAATGCTGAATTTGATGAATTCTATAGGTCTAAAGGAATTAAGAGACAATTTAGTAATCCTAGGACTCCACAACAAAATGGAGTAGCTGAAAGGAAGAATAACAGGACACTGATTGAGGCTACTAGAACTATGCTGGCTGATTCTCTTTTGCCAAATACCTTTTGGGCAGAAGCAATCAACACTGCATGTTATGTGTTAAATAGAGTCTTAGTGAACAAGCCTCAAAACAAAACACCTTATGAACTTTTGACTGGTGTGAAGCCTACCATAAGTCATTTAAGACCTTTTGGGTGTCATGTGTCTATACTAAATACTCTTGATTATTTGGGAATGTTTCATGGAAAGTCTGATCCAGGATATCTTGTAGGATATTCAGTGCAAACTAAAACATATAGGGTTTATAATTTGGCATCTAAAAAGGTTGAAGAAAATGCCCATGTTAATTTCTTAGAAAATAAACCCAATGTCCCAGGAATAGGTTATGCTTGGATGTTTGATTTAGATTATCTAACTAACTCCATGGATTAATATTCTCTGCAAATAATGGAGTCAAGTGCAACTAATGTAGGTACTCAAGAAGATGTTTCTTCATCAGATGATGATGTTCATATCTATGTGTCCAATATGCCTACTTTTACTCCCATGTCTGCTACTCCTAAGAAGCAAACCATGCCATCAATAGATGATCAAGCCTCTCAAGAGCTTCAGAGGCTTCAAGATCAAGAAAAGAATGCTACATCTGCTAATAAGCATTCAAGAGAAGAATCTTTTGAGTCACAACACTCAGCAGTACATACTACACCTAGCGGTACTTCATCTACATGTACTGCTAAGTCAAAATATGCTAAATCTGTTGACTCACCAGAAGAATTTTACAAGCTATAGACGATGAAGACTTATATGCTAGTCCAGCTAAAGGAATCTTCTCCAAAGCTTCCTATGATGAGCAAGGTGAAGTAACTGATTTCAACAATTTGGAAACATAAATTCCAGTCAGTTCTATTCCCACTCATAAAGTCAACAACAACCATCCTACTACATAGATCATTGGAGATACCAAATCTGTTGTATAAACCAGAAGACAACTTCAAACCAATATTGAAACTAATGCACTTGTGAGTTATGTCAAACAACAGCAGAGAACTAATCATAAAGATACTCAGCATTGTTTGTTTGCATGTTTCTTATCACAAGTAGAGCCCAAAAACATTTCTCAGGCTCTTGATGAAGAAAGTTGGGTAGATGCCATGTAACAAGAATTAACACAATTTGAGCTACAAAAAGTTTGGATTCTTGTGGATCTTGTTGATCCCAAACTCAGATCTTAAATCTTAGCTTGTTTAAGGGTTGTGATAGAGAGAATAGATCCAATCTAACCCTAGAGAAACTTTGCAATACAAAGTAACTAAACAAGATGCGGAATGTAGTGCTTAACACAAGAACAAATGGTTAAAGCAAACGTTAAACTTTAATATATCAAAGATATACGAATACCCAATAATGGTATTAGGGATACAAAAACCTTAAAGTATGAAATGAAAGACAATAGAGAAAGACACACTTTGCATGATAACCTAGTGGGTCTTTTTATAGTACAATGACTCACTTACAAGATTACTACTAACAAACTTAGAAAGTATCTCGGAGTAGTAACAGAAATGCGTTATAATCTATTCCAAGTTTATCTCTAGCGGCAGGGCCTCTGACTTCAGCAGGGGAACCAATCCCCCTTCCTTTGTTATATAGCAGGGGGAACTTACTCTAGCAGAGGACCCATTGACCAACTAGCAGGGGTAATGAATACACTTATATTTATTCCCAACAATCATCCCCTAAACTTGTTCTTTCACCCAAAGACAAGTTTCTGAATAAATACTAGTTGATGAGGGTGCTTACAAAGTTCCTGGCCAAAGATGACTGTACATCATCTTTACCAGATCATAAGCAATAGGTGCTTTAGCATCTATAATCAAGTCAGCATGTTCCAATTTCTTCAAGGTCTCTTGATTGAAAGGATAATAACGATGACTAACCAAGTAAACACTTATCCCTTCCATGACTATCTCATACTCCCGAGAATTAGTAAATAGCTTCCAATACAACAAATTTCCTCCATTTACTACATCAAATATGGGATCAAACAGTTCATGCTCATACATCCTATGCATGCATTCCCAGATTACCCAATCCTTCTCTACACCATCCACAATAGGAGGTTTTGCAGCAAAGGTCTTCTTCAAAATCTTCCACAGATCATCTAAGTCCTCACTATCCAAAGTTTGAAACATGACATCTAGACTTAGAAATGTCTATGTTGTATTATCAGCTCTTGTAAGCTTCCACCAAGTCATCCCCTTGTGTTCATAAACAGCATATTCCACTATGCAAATTTCTTCCCAAGCTCACTAGGTGAGATTTCATCATTTTCTTGCACAATTAGCTGTTTATCAATTTCTTTATTTGAGGGACGCTGAGTCTCCTTAGTAACTATACCAACTTTTTCCATCCTCTTGAGTCTTTTGGCTGCCCTTTGTGCATTTAGTACAGATCTCCTAATTTCTGGAAAACTTGCACCTTCTTGAGTTGATGCACCTGCTTGTGATGATGCACTTGCTTGTGATGATGCACCTGCTTGTGTAGTTTCCAATGTTGTTCCTTCAGCCTTTCTTTTTCCGGATTACCTAGCTTTTTATAACATTTCATTTTGCCTCCTGAGATACTCAGCTTCCTCAGGAATGTTGATAGCTATGAATTCTTCCACATTTAACTCTCTTAGAACTGGTCTGACTGCCTTCTATATATCCCCAAAAGTCATGTCTTTGAAATTTCCATCAGTCCACTTCTTGTGTCTTTTGAGCAACACTTTGTAGTGTGCCAGCCTCCCCTTCTCAGACCTCAAATATTTTTCCTTCTGAATCTAATTTTCCCTTCTTTCCAGATATTCATCTTGATACTTGTAAACTAGACAAATCAATTCATACCTGTCTTCCAAAGGAGCATTTACCAACTCCTTTTCCCATTGATCTAGAAACTCTTGAACATGAGGCACCCTGTCATCCAACTCTCTATGTATGATTTCAATTTGCTTAAGCATCTATTTGGGCCTCATCTTTTGCATTCTCTGATCCTGCATGTCAATCTCCTCTTGTTGAAGTCTGAGAGCTACCTGTTCATCATATTCTTCTTGAGCCCTTTGTTGTTCAGGAGTTCTGTTCTTGTACTTTTTCTTGGGCGGTTCAACCATGATCCCTTTTCCCTTGTCTTTTGGTTCCACTGTTGGTGTTGGTTTGTGTTAATGCAATAATGACTAAAAACGTTACTTTCATTTTTCGGTCTCGCTTAGTTTTGATTACGACAATATGTAAAAACAAGCATTTACGAAAACAACGAAAAACGAATTCTTGAGTTCAAGTATTTTTCATTTTACCCATTTTCACTTAAGGTATGGATAAACAAGTACTAACCTTAATCAAGTGATCAAGTGATTTAATCTTTTCTTAAAACTCAGTTTTTATTAAATGTGACAAGTTTTTATTAAACTTTATTTTTAAGAAAATGTTTTATTAAATTAATTATTTGAAATTTGAAAATGGCATATTCTTATTCTGTTAAGAATATCCTTTCAGGATATTTTCTATACCCAGATAAGACCTCCACCACTAAAGGACAAAAAGGAGCGGAGTCTAGTCCGGCGGTACCTTAGCACCTAGGCGGTACCTTATCGATAAGGTATCGCGGGCTGTGATAAGGTACCGCAGGCAGATATAGTCGTTGGCTCCTTTGTCCTTTAAATAATGAACCATTCTCAGCTTTTCACCTCACCTCTTTTGCACATTCATTTCCAGATTCAAACCCCTTCTTTAATCACTCAAATCTTTGATCATTTGTTTGATTATTACTTGTTTAAGAAGTGAATCTTGTTCTTCCATCCCTTCCTCTCCAAGTGCAAAGAGAAGAACACTATCCTAGTGAAGTGTTGAGTCCACCACCAAAGATCCATTGAAGATCAAATTTTATATACTTGTAGTTGTGTCATAGTTGTGAAGATCCAAGTAGTTGTGTCTATTTGGAAGTTGTGTATGTACTAAGTATAGTTGTGTAGATTGGTCCTAGCTACGATTAGGGCTCGACTTTTAGCTTAGAGTCGGAAATTGGTTAAGCGACGTGTACGGTTTTCTCCACCATAAGGAGCTTGTTGTGTAGTGAACTCTCGAGTAAGGAGTACTCGAGGAGTGGAGTAGGAACGAGGAGTGAGCTTCGTTGCCAACCACTATAAATCCTTGGTGTTCGGTTTGATCTTTCTTTACCCTCAACTCTTTACATTCTTTATTCTTTATGCATATACATGTGTTAGTACTAAATTAGTTACACTATCATTCTTTATTCTTTGTGGATATATTTTAGTTAGTATTAGTTTAGTCACACTATCATTGTTCATATTGTGCATAAGAAGATTTCACATATTTCCTCAAGCCTAAGTTTTTGAAAAAGGATTTTTGGAAACCATATTTTAACAAGTAAATATTAGAAACTATTCAACCCCCCCCCCCCCCCTTCTAGTTTCTACAATTGGTATCAGAGCGGGTTGCTCAAGAATTTTTAAAATATATTGTATTTTAAAACTTAAATCGATCTATGGATTCCAACAAGTACCTAGAAGGGCAATCTATGCAAAGACCACCACTTTTTGAAACCGATAGTTTTATTTATTGGAAAAATAGATTTGAAACTTATGTGAAATCAAAAGATCTTTGGCATGTTATTACCAATGGTGATTTTTTACCCTTTCAATTCAATGAAGTTTCTAAAACAAAAGAATTGGTCACTTTTGACAAAGCTAATGACGATACTAAAAAGAAACTTTCAAAAAATAATGAGGCTAAATGGTGATTTATAATGCTTTGCCTAAAAAAGAGTATGAAAGAATTTTTATGTGTGAAACCGCTAAAGATATTTGGAACACTCTTTTAGTAACCCACCAAGGTAATAGCAAAGTCAAAGAAAGTAAAATCGATCTTCTTGTCCAACAATATGAACAATTTGTCATCTTAGAAGATGAAACTATTGATAGTGCATTTGCTAGGTTTAACACCATTATTACTAGTCTAAAAGCACTTGATGAAGGTTTTTCTAGCAAGAACAATGTTAGGAAGTTTCTAAGGGCCTTACATCCAAAGTGGAGAGCAAAAGTCACGGCGATTGAAGAGTCGAAAGATCTCTCAAATTTATCACTCGATGAACTCATAGGAACTTTGAAGGTTCATGAGATGATAATTTTGAAGGACTCGGAATTAGTGAAAACCAAGAGTGAAAGGAAATCTCTTGCACTCAAAGCCAAGAAGGCACAAAGTGACCATGATAGTTCCTCGAAAAGCGATGACGAGGAGTATGCGTTGGCGGTGAGAGATTTCAAGAAGTTCTTCAAGAGACGAGTTCAACACGTTAGGCAACCCAACTATGAAAAGAAACCATTGTCAAAGAATCGGTTTGTCAAGAACAAAAAAGGTGATAGGAATTTCTTTAGATGTGGTGATCCAAATCACTTCATTGGTGATTGTCCAAAGCCCGCTCGTGATAAGAACCACACGGCATTCGTTAGTGGCGCTTGGAGCGATAGCGGTGAAGATGATGATGACAACCCCAAAGAGGAGAAATGTCTTATGGCTCACACTTCTAAAGAGGTACATTCCGAAACCGAATATTATAGCAATGATAGTTCCACTTTAGATGATATTGAATTTGAAGGAAAATATGATAGCTTACACAAACTTAGTCTTAAATTCATAGAAAAGAATAAAACCTTAAAATCAACCAAAACTAAGCTTGAAAATGAGATCAATGAACTTAGGGAGAAATTGGCTAAACTTGAGAAAAACAAAGAGGTTGATTTAGGTTGCTTAAGTTGTGAGAAACTTAGATTAGAGAATGAATATCTCAAGAGCAACTCCATTAAATTGGAAAAGTTCATGAAAGATACTAGTGCTCTTGATGATATGTTAAACAAACAAGTTCATTCTAAGGACAGACTTGGTCTAGGTTTTAACTCAAATGAAGCCTCAACTAGTGAACCAAAACAAGTCAGGTTTTCACAAAAAACGCCCATTGGACGCGGTTCCAAACTGTATGGCGCGGTTCCTTATCACTATGGAACCGCGGCCATAGATAAGGTACCGCGGCCAGAAGTTGAATTTTGTGAAAATTCTGAACTTTCTGAAAAATCTAAGTTAAATGAAAATCTAATGCATCTTACTGTTAATAAGGTACAATTACCCATACTTGACGATAATGCCATTGGTAAGTTCTACAAGCCGTTAAGTAAACCTCTCATGGGAAATAGAAGTTTATCTAGACTATCCTCTACTCCACCTAGAGTACTGAATGAGTCTAAGCCTAGAAGTAGAACGACAACGCCTACAAGAGATAATCAAAACAACTCACGACCTAGAAGTAAAACCCCAACACCTAGAAGGAATAATAATAACTCTAAACCTAGATCAAACACATCTAGGAGAAGTAATGAACAACAAAATGGTTACATGAATTACTACCCTCCTCCATTTTGTTCTCCATGGGGAATCCCCTCCTCATTCATACATCCCAACCAAATGCAAGGAATGTTTGGAACTAACAATTTTGGACCCATGAGATATTGGGGACCAAATGTTTGATCTTGTGTGTTGTTACCTAGATATGCTTGGGAATTGATTTGGAGCCTGATGAGTGGATTAAGGATAGTGGATGTTCTAAACACATGACGGGTAATCGAAGTTTGTTCTCGCATTACAAAGCATATGATGGAGGTAACGTCACATTCGCTAGTAGTCTACGTGGTAATTTCATTGGCAAAGGTACGGTTTCTCTTGACTCCATGACCATTGAAAATGTTGAGCACGTAGATAACTTAGGTTTTAACCTTTTAAGTATAGGTCAAATTTGTGATAATAAGTGTAAGGTCATCTTTTCGGAACATGACAGTGAAATCATAAAAGATGGAAAAGTCATTGGAAAAGGTGTTAGAAAGCATGGGCTTATGTCATGAAGGTTAATAAGAAGTCAAAAGACAACATATGTCTTGCGACTATAGATGATAGTTCTACTCTTTGGCATAGGAGATTAGCTCACGCTAATATGCGTTTAATTCAATCTTTAGTCTCTAAGGAGTTGGTAAGACACCTCCCCAAGATTAAGTTTGATAGTCACTTTTGTGATGCTTGCAAAGTTGGTAAGCAAGTTCACTCAAGTCACAAAGCCATGAATTTGGTTTCGACCTCTCGGTGCTTAGAGCTCCTACATATGGATCTCTTTGGACCTTCCGCCATACGAAGTTATGGAGGTAACCTTTATACCCTAGTTATAGTTGATGACTATTCTAGATTCACTTGGACTAGATTTTTGGCATCTAAGAATGAAGCTTTCGATCACTTCGAAATCTTTAGTCGAAGAATTCAAAATCAACTAGGATGTTCAATTGTTTCTATTAGGACGGATCATGGTAGGGAATTTGATAATGAAGTGCAATTTGGTGCCTTTTGTGAAGGTCATGGTATTACCCATAACTTCTCGGCTCTCGCACTCCACAATCAAATGGGGTAGTTGAAAGGAAGAATAGGACTCTCCAAGAGATGAGTAGGACGATGTTAAACGAGCAATCTTTGCCTCAAAAGTTTTGGTGCAATGCCGTGGACACATCGCCTTATATTCTCAACCGAATTCTTATTCGACCTTTCCTAGGAAAGACCCCCTATGAGATTCTTAAAGGTAAGAAACCCTCATTAGAATACTTTAGGGTGTTTGGAAGCAAGTGCTTTATCCTCAACACCAAAGACTACCTTACCAAGTTTGACCCAAAGTCTTACGAAGGTATTCTTTTAGGTTATTCCCAAACTAGTAAAGCCTACATAGTCCTAAATAGAACCTCGGGGGTTATTGAAGAATCACTCAACGTAACCTTTGATGAAACCCCTCCTTCACCAAGACACCACCATTGGTTGATGATGACTTGGATGAATTAGAAGTAGGTAAAGCCAAAGAGGTTAGAAAAATAGGAGTTGAAGACCTTAGTGTTGAAAAGGAAGTAAACATTAAGGAGTCTAGGGATCATACTCTCAGTAATGTCATTGGTGATTTAAATCAAAGGACCCTAAGATCTCAAGTCCAAAACCAAAGCAACTTCTTTTGTTTTGTCTCCTTGATTGAACCAAAGAATTTTAAAGAAGCTTTGACAGATGAGAGTTGGGTCATTGCGATGCAAGAAGAATTGAATCAATTCATTGCCAATGATGTTTGGGAACTTGTTCCTCCACCTAGAAGTTCTACCATTATAGGAACCAAATGGGTATTTAGGAATAAGCTAGATGAGAATGGTGTTGTGTCTCGTAACAAGGCTAGACTTGTAGCTCAAGGCTATAATCAACAAGAAGGGATTGATTATGACGAGACATATGCACCGGTAGCTAGATTAGAATCAATTAGAATCCTCTTAGCCTACGCTTGTGCCTTAGATATTAAGCTTCAACAAATGGATGTAAAGAGTGCATTTCTTAACGGTTTGATCAATGAGGAGGTATATGTGGCTCAACCTCCCGGCTTCATTGATTTTGAGAAACCGGACCATGTTTACAAGCTTAAGAAAGCACTTTATGGACTCAAACAAGCACCCAAAGCTTGGTATGATAGACTTAAAGCGTTTCTTGTTAAACATGAGTATACCATGGGAATGGTAGACAATACACTCTTTACAAAGAAGAAAGGTCCTCACCTCATAATCGTACAAATATTTGGTGATGACATTATATTTGGCTCAACTTGTCAAGAATTGTGTGATGACTTTGCCAAAATCATGCATCATAAGTTTGAAATGAGTATGATGGGAGAACTTAACTTCTTTTTAGGACTCCAAATTAAACAAATGGACGATGGTATTTTCTTTAGTCAATCTAAGTACGCTAAAGAAATGCTAAAGAAATTTGGATTAGAAGAATCTAGACCAATGAAGACCCCTATGGCCTCGGATACTAAACTCGCCGTAGATGATGATTGTGAGTCGGTAGACAACACCAAATATAGAGGTATGATTGGTAGTTTGTTGTACCTAACAGCAAGTCGACCGGATATCATGTTCAGTGTTTGCCTTTGTGCTCGCTTCCAAGAGGCTCCCAAAACCTCTCACCTTGAAGCGGTTAAGCGTATTTCCGATACATTAAAGGCACTATACATTTAGGATTATGGTATCCTAAAGGGACCGGCGTAGAAACCATTGTCTACGCGGACTCGGATCATGCGGGAGACTATGTGGACCGGAAAAGCACTAGTGGAGTTTGTACCTTCATGGGTTGTTGTTTAACTTCTTGGTTCTCCAAGAAACAAACCGCTCTTGCGATATCCACCACGGAAGCCGAGTATGTGAGTGCCGGAAAAGCATGGCAACAAGCTCTATGGATGAAGCAAGCGCTTGCTGATTACGGGATTTCTCTTGATGATGTTCCCATCATGTGCGATAATAAAGGCGCTATAGACCTAAGCAAGAATCCCGTGCAACATTCGCGAACCAAACACATAGAAATTAGACACCATTTCCTTAGGGATAATGTTCCAAAGGGGAAAATTACTATTGAAAAGGTGCCCTCCGAGGACAACTTAGCTGATATCTTCACTAAGCCACTTAAGAGGGAACCTTTTAATTACTTGCGTCTAGGTCTAGGATTAATGGAACATCTTCCTTAAATTCTTTTTTTCTTGTGTGTTTTCTTTTACCACTTTGAGTCCTTGAAAAATCTTCTCCTCTCCTTTTCAAAACTCTCAAAGTCTCGTTAGAAAATGTTTGAGAAACTCGTTTGACATTGTTAATTCAATCTAAAAACGATTTTTCATAGATTCTCGCTATTAATCTAGAGCTTACATAATTCATATGTATGATTCTCTCAAACATAGCAAGAACAAGATTGAATCATGGAGGATCATTGTGTCATGACTTAAGGTCTTGTTTTACACACCTCCTACCTGATTTTTTTATCCTTGTATTTTGGTCAAATCTCTATTTGGTAAGTTTGCATATGTTTTCTTTGTCTATCTTTGCTTTTAAGCATATCCCTATGATAAGTTAGACTAAAAAAATAAGATTTGCTGAAAAATCTTCCTCCAAACACCAAACCCTGCTTTTGCAGGTGGTTCCATATGTGAACCGCGGTACCTTATTGATAAGGTACCGCCACCCTAGATAAGGAATCGCCTACAGTAGCCTTCCTTTTTTGGGTTTTTGTCTGAAACTCCAGATTTGCTCCAACATTTTTGAGAATATTTGTTTCAAACCCTTTGACCACCCCAAAAATACCATAAGCCTTCCCTATTTAAACCATAAGCATTTTGCATTACTTTACATCCAAAATGTCTTATTCTCCCAATGAAAGCCTTGAATCTCCTCCATTTTCTCCAATTGCTTTCAATCCAAACCCACCCAAGAACACTCTTAATCACATTTCCCCTACCAAGAATGTTGATTGTGGAACATCTTTTCTTCCACCACCACCCTTCAGTGTTCTTCCTCCTTCTCATGATAATGTCATGCACCATGGAACATATTGTCATTGTTGTCAATATCAACATCTTGCTATGGCACACATCTATGAGGAGTTGAGCTACATCAAGAGTCTCTTAATCAAGCCTCCTCTTCACTTTGATTATGAGATCTCCAATAAGCCACCACCACCACCCTACGCTATTACCTTGTCTTTCATATAAGCATTGATTGCTTATCCACAAGACACCAAATTTAAGCAAATCTTAGAATTCTAGAATAACTAGGATTAGATTTATGCTTTTGGCTTATTTCTTTTTCCATACTTCTTTGTATGATGTTCTTTTAGTAACCTATCTTGGATCTTTGACTTTGTGTTTTCTTCTCTTTTTATTTTTTTTTGTGACCTATTGCTATATATTGTTGGTTGTTTCTTTTGTTCAACTAACCCTTCTATGTAGCTTGTCACCATATCTTGATTCCTCGGTAGGGGGAGTAAGCACCAAGGGGGAGTCTTTGCAAAGTCCGTTTCTTCAACACCGGCTTACGCAACCTTTTTGCTTCGACAAAGGGGGAGAAATGAATAAACTCGTCTTCGAAATCTTTTTTTGTGTGATTGAGTTTATGTATTGTCGGAATCAAAAAGGGGAAGATTGTTAATGCAATAATGACTAAAAATGTTACTTGCATTTTTCGGTCTCGCTAAGTTTTGATTACGACAATATGTAAAAACAAGCATTTACGAAAACAACGAAAAACGAATTCTTGAGTTCAAGTATTTTTCATTTTACCCATTTTCACTTAAGGTATGGATAAACAAGTACTAACCTTAATCAAGTGATCAAGTGATTTAATCTTTTCTTAAAACTCACTTTTTATTAAATGTGACAAGTTTTTATTAAACTTTATTTTTAAGAAAATGTTTTATTAAATTAATTATTTGAAATTTGAAATGGCATATTCTTATTCTGTTAAGAATATCCTTTCAGGATATTTTCTATACCCAGATAAGACCTCCACCACTAAAGGACAAAAAGGAGCGGAGTCTAGTCCGGCGGTACCTTAGCACCTAGGCGGTACCTTATCGATAAGGTACCGCGGGCTGTGATAAGGTACCGCGGGCAGATATAGCCGTTGGCTCCTTTGTCCTTTAAATAGTGGACCATTCTCAGCTTTTCACCTCACCTCTTTTGCACATTCATTTCCAGATTCAAACCCTTCTTTAATCACTCAAATCTTTGATCATTTGTTTGATTATTACTTGTTTAAGAAGTGAATCTTGTTCTTCCATCCCTTCCTCTCCAAGTGCAACGAGAAGAACACTATCCTAGTAAAGTGTTGAGTCAACCACCAAAGATCCATTGAAGATCAAATTTTATATACTTGTAGTTGTGTCATAGTTGTGAAGATCCAAGTAGTTGTGTCTATTTGGAAGTTGTTTATGTACTAAGTATAGTTGTGTAGACTGGTCCTAGCTACGATTAGGGCTCGACTTTTAGCTTAGAGTCGGAAATTGATTAAGCGACGTGTACGGTTTTCTCCATCATAAGGAGCTTGTTGTGTAGTGAACTCTTGAGTAAGGAGTACTCGAGGAGTGGAGTAGGAACGAGGAGTGAGCTTCGTTGCCGAACCACTATAAATCCTTGGTGTTCGGTTTGATCTTTCTTTACCCTCAACTCTTTACATTCTTTATTCTTTATGCATATACATGTGTTAGTACTAGATTAGTTACACTATCATTCTTTATTCTTTGTGGATATATTTTTGTTAGTATTAGTTTAGTCACACTATCATTGTTCATATTGTGCATAAGAAGATTTCACATATTTCCTCAAGCCTAAGTTTTTGAAAAAGGATTTTTGGAAACCATATTTTAACAAGTAAATATTAGAAACTATTCAACCCCCCCTTCCAGTTTCTACAGTTTGGATTTAGGTGCAGGTTCTCCAATTTTAATTCCCTTCTGAGCTGGTTGCCTTCTATTCTTCCTAACAAATGTTTGAGTAATAGGTTTAACAGGGGAAGAACTTACAGCAGGGGGATCAGGTTTAGGAGGGGAAATTGAAGCAAGGAGTTCTTCTTGATTTCCCATAGTCAACAATGTTTGAGCAATCTCCTTTGTCGCACTCCCCTTATCACTTCCTTTCTCAGCACATCCTTTCTCAGTCCCTTTTCAGCACTTGCTACCTTTCCTTGTTTAAGATCATGTTCACCAGGATATGCATACCATTGAGTAGATTCATCTGTAATAGGAACTTCCTCCCTTTTGGAAGCATCCTCATCTGTAGATATGATAAGCTTGGGCTTTCTCCTCCCCTCAAGTGTATCAAGTCTGGTTTCCAAATTAGTGATAACTAGACCTTGCTTTTTGACAGTTTGTACAAGTTGTGCATTTTGCTTTTTCAAGCTAATGCACATATTCGTCAATTTCAAGATAGACATAGGTTGCATTCTGCTCTCAACCCTAGAAGGGGATTGCGCCCCCTTTTTTTGAGTATCACTGAGTGAGGGAGAGGACTTACTGATGGTGTCATTGTCCTGCTCACCCCTTGAGGATGAGACAATAGTGGAAGCCAAACCCTCAGAGTGATCCAACCTTTTGGAGGCTCTCCTCTCTGATACTTGTGAAGATCCACGAGGAAAGGGAGACCTGGCAAACCTGGATTTGGTTCTCCTTTCATGTTTTGGATCAGCAGGGGGTAGAGTACTGGCAGGGGAATCAGATGGTTTGTGTGTGGCTGTTTCTGTCTTAGCTTCTTCTTGTCTGATTTGTTTCATCATGATGGAAGTGAGTGGAACAACCCTGCCAGAAAATTTTAGAGATGGTGCAAGAAGTGTGGTAAACAGTTTGGTAGAGTGTTTGGTGGCTGAAAAATACCTTGTGTGTTTGATAGGACCATGTTCACTCATATTCAGCAAAAGTTGTGTAAACCTTGGGTACATACAAAATTTAGTATTGCTTGTGACATTTTTGACCATTCCTTTGAAAATCATTTGAGAAAAACAGTACTTTCTCCCTGTTGCTAAGCATATCAGGGCAGAAGCAACTTCACTTCCAAATTCATTAAAAGCAGTGGTTTTAGGTGACAAACATTGCAAAATTGTATGAATCAAATATTTCCAATGTGGGGCAAACTAACCTTTACCAAACTTACATTTTTGATCATCAGAAAGTGTGTACCCCAATTTAACAAGACCCTCAAATATTTCAGCCTCAGGTAGGTTGGTTATCCCATTCTCATCATCCAGAACAAGCTTGTCTCTGATGGAGGCAAGTGTAATCACCTTGGGATGACCATCTACCGTGCTTTGAATTATTACCTCTCCATCCACTGTTTTGGTCATGGATTTAGACCAAAACTGTTGGATGTGTGAGGTGTAAATCCTGGGATTGATGAGAAGAGCCACTCTAAAATACGAAGATTTTAGAAAAGCCACTGCATCAACGAATTCTGCTGGTTCATCATGTAATAAAGCAATTTAATTGTGATTAGCAGCAATTTTGAGAGACATGATAAATGTTGAAAACATTTAAAGGTTTATAATGGTGAGAGTTAGGTGGGATTTGGTCGAGGGAGAGAGATGGACCTGCTGGTTAAGAGAATTAAGTTGTTATAGGCGAATTGAAGAGCTGTGATTGGACCAAATTTTCAAATTGCAAAAATATCAAAGATAAATCTTGATAAAAAAGTAATTTGTTTGAAATAATAAAGAAAAGATTACCTATCAGCGAAGAAAGCACCTTAAATATCTTTTGAAAAGAATAAGATATTCCCTAACCAAAATTTTAGCAAGCAGGCCCAACGGCTATACGCAGGATAACGGTATTGTCGGTCAACGGTCAAACACGGGAATGTTGATCAAGCAGGGGAATAAAAAGGTGAAAGCAGGGGAAACTTTCCTAGGGGTATTAGACTAATCATGAAGAGACCAATGCTAAATAGCTCTGCTCTAATGCACACCCTTGTATACACAAGGTAGATACACAGAAACTCAAGAGTCCTCCATTCAGCAATGTTCTAAACAAAAAAAGTTAACACATGTGCCACCCTGCACCTGGTCAACCCATGAAAATAAGCATACCCTAGTCACCATCCCTAGCTTTCCCTTACCTATGGTCAGTTAGTCTTGGAAATGTGTACTAAACATCTGAATCTAGATAGCAAGCTGATTAATAAAGAAGTATAAGTACACATTATAGTGCCTCAAGGCTTCAGAATTCTGACAAGCTTTGTAGCAAGTCTTCATCATTCTGAACCCTTACTCACCAATGGATATGATCTAGAATCATATATGAGTATCCCAAGGATACCCAAAATCCTAAAGGTGTGACCTAACCTCCCCTAAAACATAGAGCATATACCTGATTCTCCGATGAGTGTAGCATGCACCATTTGAATCTCTACATTGTTAGTCTAAAACCACATATAACCACTATTAAAAAGAAAAAACCCAGCTTAAGAGAAGAACTCTTAGCAGGGGAAGGAACCCCAGCAGGGGAATCTTTGTTCAAAAGCAGTGGAATGAAAAGTGATGGAAAAAAAAATGACTAACATATATACAACAACAACAATAAAGCAATCATGGGTATACAAGACAAAAATAAACATCAATTTTTAGGGTGAAACCATCCCAATACTTGAAACCAAGTACTGAAACCTCCCCACTTCAAAAGCTTTTGTCAAAAGATCAGCAACATTAAGTTCTGTATCAATTTTCTCTTGGACAATCAACCCTTTTTCAAAACAGTCTCTAATAAAATGATTTCTTATTTCAATATGTTTAGTCTTGCTATGAAAAACAGGATTCTTAATAATGCAAATGGTGCTGTTGTTGTCAATAAATATCTTGGTTTTAAGAAAATTATACCCATAATCAAGCATGTGACAATCCGTCAATTTATGGTTGATATTTTATTCTCGAATATTATTTAAAAACATTATTTTAATGTTACAATATGAACTCATTTATTTTTGGGAAGAAATTTGGATTTACGTCTTGGAGTAGCATCGACTACGTTTAAACCGGAGGATTCTACGTTACGTGCTTACGTTTACATACATCGTCTTTGGTGACAGTCCGACATTTCAGAAAATAAATTTATCCGTAAATATTATTTTGGAGTTTTAAATTTGTGTTGGTTCATAAACTCACAAATTTACGAGAAGAGATTAGGACTTACGATTTTATTTTAACGTCCTTTACGACTAAACCGGAAACCTTAGGATTACGTATTTACGTTTTCGAACTCCGTTTTTGATGAAACAATTTTTATTGGATTCGTTTTGTGACGTTGATTCATAATTTATAAAAACATTTTTCGTAAAACGACCCGAGGGCACGCAAATCGAGGAAACTAGAATCGAGGAGTACCCGTAAATAATTGGGGATGAGACAAAACAAGTTTTGCCCCACCCCCAATATGGGACGGTTTAACCTTTGCCACCACAACACTTTATGTGTCAAAATGGTAGCAAGCATATAACACTTGTCTCAATTAGCTTCAAAGTTAAGCCAAAACTCCTCAAAACTATTTGCAACTCTCACACACCTCATTTGCAACATGCAAACCACCCAAAAATTTCCTCTCTACTCTCTTTGAGCCGTCCCATTTCACACCACAAACCACCATCACTTGATCTTGATTCTACTATAAAATCTCATGTTATTTACATACATGTTGAAGCCCTTTTGAAGCCCTACTGATTGATGCAAGTTATAACATCCAAGGAGGAGTTTCCATGGAGTACTAAGGCTGATTTTCCACAAGGAGTCTATGAAGAATGGTGTTCTTGAAGATGGTGTTGGCTATGCACAAGTTTCTCCATCAAAAATCCATGTTTTGATCAACCTACATCATCATGGTGGTATAAAGATTGTCCTCCTCATCTTCTTGTTATTTTGATTATGTAAACATGTGTTTTATTTCCTATTGTATATATTTATGATGACTATATGATGATAAAAATGTTATGTGGGGATTTGTTGTTGATAATCACGGATAAAAAGGTGAAAAACCATAAGAAACAAGGTTAAAATCTTGGTTAAATTTGATGACTGTATAAAACAGTAAAGAACTATATGGTAATCTGATAAAATGATGAAGTAGAATAGATTTACAGTAAGCTATGGGTCTTGTACACATGTGAGAGTTGGCCATGCAATGGAATCAAAATAATGAGTGAGATATGATCAAAACAAGTTTAGGGTATAAATCTGAGGTTACTGTTTTGGACGATTTTTAGAAAATACTTAAAGGATGATTCAACAGTAGCTATAATAGAGTTAAATGTAGCACATATCATGTAGTTTATGTGATAAAAATTTGAGCTTCTATCTCCATGTAGAACTCAAGATATGGCAGTTTTGGTGAAAGTGAAGATAAAAATCAGATTTTTGAAAAATAAAGTATAATACTATTATATAAGCACTCAAAATTATATTGTATAAAATGTAAAGTTAAAACCCACTAACTCTTGGATTTTATTTATATAAGTATGTAAAAGGTTAAATAAGTATACATTTTATAAAAATGGTAACTTGTTAAGTTTTATAAGTTATAAAAACTATAAACATGATTTTTACAACTTTTTCGGCTATTGTCGTAAAATTAACGTTTTTGTTAAATAAAACATAGATGGTTGGACCCGTCTAATGAAAAATTTATAAAACTTATATACTGATATATAGACATGTATAACAAGTAAAAAACGATAAAACCCGAACTATAAGAAATACGGACATTTACGAGCTAATTAAGCATATTGGACTAATAATTGGACTAAATAAGATAAAAACTTGTAAAAAGAACTTATTGGGCTTAACCCATTTGGGCCCAACATGAAAAATATATATACTGATAATATAGGTATAAAATGGGTAAAAACAAGTTAAAGAACTTATAAAAGACTTAATGGACTTAAAATAGGTAAATCGGTAAAACTAGTGAGCTAGTAAGACGTTACCAAGACGTAAACACTAAAATGAGTAAATGAGAATATGTAAACCCACTTGATCATCATATATATATAATCATCATTTGTATACATAATTGGTATTTTTATAAAGTCATTGGACAAACGTCTAAGACCGATTATTATTTGTCTAGGTTTCCGTGATTGAAGCACATACCGTACGTCCGAATTGTCGATAACCCGCCTTCCCACATCAGCGTGAGTTCATAGCCTCGCACTCTTTTAAATGTTTTTATAAATGTTTTATAAACCCGCGAGGGAGATAACATGTTAGTTTTATAAAATAGGACACCATTTGTCCCGATTGTTTGTTTATTGATTTGGACCCGAATGATTGAATGACCCGATTGTATGACCCGATAAATGATTAAAGGACCCGATAGATGAAATTAAATGGATTATTAAAGTTAGGTTATGTCACTAAAAGTCCCATTAGCATGAATTGTGAACTACCGGGAGTTGGTAGACGCTTATGCATTTAATAGTACTATTTGGGGACGATCACCCCAGTTCGCGCCTTGACGGTTGATCCCCGTCGTGCCACATTGATTGGTAAGCGAATTTATGTATGAGAAGATTTCCATAGCGTGACCTTTGTGACGACACGCTACTTTAGATGGGCAAAATTGGTATCGGGTTAGCTACCCGTTGTTGGTTTAGTAAGGTAACAATGTCATGCGGCTTATAATAATCCAAAACTAACGAAATACTGCTAGACGCTCCGAATTACGATGTATTGCCTGACTAGCAATACTGGGTCATACTATTGATAATATGTTTGTGTTTTGGTTTTTATAACCATATTCATATAACGGTTTTTATTTAATCTATACAACGTTGTAAGACGTATTGTATGATGTTTTTACGACATTGGCTCGTATAATAATTTTTAAGGCAAATGCCTATATTATGATTTTCGATAAGAATTTATATAAAATGACTTTGGCTATTTTATGGCCTATTACAAAGATTTGTATAAAATGATTTTGACTATTTTACGGCCGATTACAATGATTTGTACGAATTGATTTTTGGTACTAATTTTATACCAAAGTTATATTGATGGAATTTATTAAACTCTATGAATTCACTCGGCGTTATCGCTGACCTTTTCTTTTAACATGTTTTATCTCAGGTACTTGAAGGTAATTCTCGGGAAGACGACAAGAATTCATGGCCCGCACTTAAACAATATTTTCCATTCAAATATTTTGTAAAACTTTGTATGAAATAATATGACTTGGGACCTATGTAACTTTGATATTTATGAATGGAAATGCTTTATTAATAAACGACGCGATTTTTATGCGTTGTCTATGATGTGAGTAATGTGCTATCCCGTAACACCAACTAGTCTTCCGCTGTATTGAGATGTATAAATTGGGGGTGTTACAGTTTGGTACCAGAGCTCTCGTTATAGAGAACGAAAGATTTTTAAAACTAAGGTTTTGAATAAAACATTTCAAAATCTTTTAACTATAAACATTTTTCTAAAAATGACTAAAAATCTTTTGACTATAACGGTGCCGAAGAATTCCCGAGTTACCGACAAGGCCAAGACTGAGAAGTGTTATTTTAATATATATATATATATATATATATATATATATATATATATATATATATATATATATATATATATATATATATATATATATATATATATATATATATATATATATATATATATATATATATATATATATATATATATATATATAACGTGGATTATATATGTATATGATGTAATTTATTTACATGATTGTTTGATGATTATTTTGATTTTTATACGAGGTATTTATACGACGTAGATTGTCACAAGTAACCCTAAATCCCCTAGTAAATTAATCGAAGCTATTCTCGTAGGAATTCTAGCTATCCTAAATCTAAACCAAGTTGTGGATATTTATGATCCCAACAAATGGTTGATATTCGTAGAAAGGTAGATATTAGTTGATTGTGATCTTGAAAAAGAATTGGCGAGATTAAATTTGATATCGATGTAATGACGATCTTTTCTTATAGAGTGGAGTTTGACAAAACGTTATCACCTAGAAAGATGTCATCTGATTCGTTGTCATCCAATTCTTAAATTTGAAATCGAAAGGGTGAATGTTGCACTTGAGGCTGTCATTGGAACCA
Organism: Glebionis coronaria; assembly: GCA_025667525.1. Classification (NCBI taxonomy): domain Eukaryota; kingdom Viridiplantae; phylum Streptophyta; class Magnoliopsida; order Asterales; family Asteraceae; genus Glebionis; species Glebionis coronaria. The sequence continues at coordinate 417,450 of JANFOE010000194.1, forward strand.
TTACCCAAAAGCCTCATGCCACTAGTACCTTCCCGAGAAGTCTAGTTGAATGATCAAGTCATTTCGTACTAGTGACTCATTTGATAATTGTTGTTGTAAGAGATATAGGATTGGAAATTAAGTGTTGTTCATATCGAGCTTTTATTGCCTATTAAGGCCTAAGAATAAGATTGAAAGTATTGGAATATGAGGTAGGATATCGAATTGAGTATAAAATTTTGTTGAAACTTGAATAAAGTAAAATTTAACCCGTATAGAATATGAGATTGTTAAGAGGAAATCGTTAAGTTTTGTGATTGGATTATAAGGTTTTTAATTGATTGTAGGTTTGTGTTAAGTGTTGTTCCTAGACCATTGTCCACTAATGAGGATGCCCAGAGTCCAAGAAATAAATTGAAGAAATCTTCTTCTAAATTGGGACCGATGGATCTTCCAGGATAGGTAGGACACCTAATGACTCTTGTAGATTAGTATTCATTGTGGTATCTTTTAATAATCCCTAACTTAACTGAGATATCAGTTGGTAGGATGAGTTCTGATAATTGTATGACATAGTGACACGTAATGTGTTACGGTACAATTTTGACTTGGTTATGATTAATGAAAAAGACTACATTTGATTGCTAAATTCTACATGTATCGATGTTATCTATCTTTTATTGCTTCATCATAATGTTCACATTAGTGATACAACCATTGAGCAAGTACTCATCTCTGTTTGAGTTACGTTGTGGATTATCCTCTTTGTATTCCTGAGTGCCATCAAAGTCATGAACCTCATGATTAACTGGCTAAGCTCATTTCCTATCATATCGTAGTTAATCCTTGGTGAACAAGCTTTCATCACTCTTTTGCAGATCACTCATTGTTTTTATAAGATAAAATAGTATCATTTGAGGAAATTGAATTTTCATCACTATAAGGATTATTCAAAGTGAGATTTATAAGTGATTGTTATCGAAATGAAGTTGTTTATAAAACACCTTGGAAAACCTAATTGTTTTCATAACAAAGAAAATCTTTGTAAATTTAATTTTTGATTCTTATTTAAGATTAAGCATAAAGATGTTTTTATTATAAACATGATGATAAAATTTTGACGAACTGAGTATTGCATCGTTAATCTTGAAATTGTATATAGTTGCGCGCCTACATACAATTTGGAATGGACTATGCAAGACTGATTAGTAGTCACCCTAAAACTAATGAATAAACACTACATTTTCTTTGAAGATTGAGAAAGATTAAATTTTATGAGATCTGCAAGAAGTGAAAAATGAGGACATAATGTTAGGGACACCTACATATGTGCCTGTAGAATCTATTCTTCTGAGTTGAATTTACTCATCTGTGGAATTTGTCTTATTTGACAATTGATATTCCCTTCTTGTCCAATTCTCCCGTAGTGAGATTCTTAGGAAAAGTATTTGATTACCGAGTGTTGATACCCGACTGGATGTATCGACGTTCCTATCATTTCTTTTGATTTGATTTCATTTGAATGACCTGGGTAACGATCCGAGGAGCTTTCGAATGCGTACTCAAATTATGAAAACATGGGATATATTCATATTCGTTAAATGTTTTCGTCTGTATCTGACTTGAAATTCTATCGCGTAGATTATGCGTTGACCTTAATCTTAGGATGATAGTTGTGTCTATATATATCCTTGAATTTGTGAAGGATTATGAATTATTATTAGTCTTTTGAGAAATTCACATCTTATCGACGGTAATAAAACTGAAAGGTTGATAAGTGCCAGTAGAATGGATTGATTGATTATGACATGACGACATTGTCTTAATTGATGGGAACTCGAGTAGAATTTCCCGAAAAGATAAGATGTTGATTATCAAAAGTGATCTAAATAATTCTTGATGGATGACCATATCCTGCATTTAGACTTGAAATTATACCATGAATGGTTGTGAACTAGTTATAGATACTATAATCTAGAAAGAACCTAATATGAATTTATTAAAAGATGTTTCTGTTATCTGAAACTTTAGGAGGTATTTATTGGTGAATTACCTAGACTTTCGCCATTAAGGAAAGTAGAAATTGGTATTGATTATATTTCCGGTGCTGCACTTGTGGCTTGTGCACTGTACGTCAGCACCATCTAAATTAAAAGAATTACCGTACAACTGAGAAAGTTGTCAGAGAAAGATTTTATTATACCAAGCCTGTCATCCTGAAGAGCTATGGTGTTATCTTTCCTTATATTTATAGATTACTGTGACTGAGTAAATTGACAATCGAAAACGATATCCATAACTCGAAATGGAAGAATTGTTCGATCATTTACAAGGTTCTAGCAAATTTGATCCATAGCATGGTTATCATCAACTTCGCATCTGCGAAAGAGATTATCTATTCCAATCACTACATCCGGTGCTTTTAATGAACATTATGAGTTCCACGTGATGTCGTTTGGATTGACCAATGCACATGTAGCATTCATAAATTCGATGAATCACGTGTGTAGGCTGTAATTTGATAAATTCATGCTTGCGATCATTAAGGACTATTTGTTTGTTAATACGATTAATAATGAGTTAATAATTATTTATAGATTGCCCTGAATTGGCCGAACAATGAAAACCTGTATCTTAAATAATTAACACGTGATTAAAGACTTAAACCTTTATATGATTTAACCGTGTGATTAATAGATAATGGAAGCTATATTGACTTTTCAAAGATTAGAACCATTAACGCTTAGGGATTAAAAACTTAATCCTTTACATAAAATGACCGTTGGATTAGTAATGGTAAGATGTATGCATATAGACTCTTCAAAAATTAAGAGCCCTTTTAAGACTTTGGATTTTACCAAAAAGAAATGGAAATATGTTTTGACAAATGTTTTAGCAAAGGATTTTTAAGGGATTATTCCCTTATACACTAATCATTTAACTAAACTCCTGTTTAGGGGTAAATGATTGTGTATACCTTAAGACAACCTAAGAATGATTGAGGAAACTCATTTAAACCATAACTTGAAATTTGAAACGACACTTTTTGCTTTTCAACTAAGAAAATTTTGACCAAAGTATAAACCAAAGATTTTTCAAACGTTTACGAATCTTATTAATTATTTTCGATAAATCAACAAAAATCTTGTTAATTAAATTCAAATTATTTTTAAACATTTTATATAATTGGTCGAACTAAGAAATTTAAGACTTTTACGTTTAAGCTTCATAAATAATAACTAATTATTATTTAATTAATTGTAATGATTATCGACGCTTTAAAACGTCGGATTGAGAAAAACTGATAAAAATGATAGTAAAGACGAAACTGAAACATAGAAGATATGAAGAAAGAATTTTGAATAAATACGGTTGTGATATTTATTTCATCAGGGAAGTGAACGTAATTACTGACGCATAATATAGAAAGAATATCTGAGTGAATTGTGGACATGATAATTATATCATCATGAGAAGTGAATATAGACACCGACGCATTATGTAGAAAAGATAAAGAACCAATTAGGATATATTCTTTATTAATGAAGGTGCAAAATAAATTGCCGAACGATATAAAAATAAACAATGTTTGTAAAAAGGATAATATAGATAATAAAAAGGGTTTCACGGCTAATGTGAACCATTAGAATTGAGAAGTCAATAGCGTTAAATATTTAAAAGACCACTTGTGATTGTCTAAATATGGAAGATTGTGAGATATAGTTATGTTGGAATTTATAAGTATAAGTATTCTATTTAAGTCATTTTATGACTAAATGTATCTTTGTCTGAAGAGGTTGTACTGATGGCAATTATGAAGGCAGACACCGCCTCATACATTAGTAAACGTTTAACTATTGCAAAGGTCATCATCCGAATTTGATTCGATCTAGGTCATCGTCGATAGACTGACCAAATCTGCTAATATCATTCCCGTTAATGATAGAATCTTGATGAAGAAATAGACTCTTTTATTTAAAGGAGTTATGTAAACATAGTGTGCCTGTATCGATCATCTATATATCAAGATCCTCGCTTCGCATCGAATTTCTAGAGATTTGCTCAAGAAATCATTGAGAACGAACCTTGATGAGAGTACTATGTACCATCCCAAATCGAAGGGACGAGGTAAAGTAACGATACAGAGTAATATAAGTGTTGTTTTATGTTTGAATGAATGACCTTTGGTAATAGACCGTATAATCGTTTTTCTTTGGAGAGATTATCATTGATAATCATCGTATTAGGATTGAGATAAAATCTTGTTAGGATCTAAATCTTAGAGCATCTGTAAGCAAGAGTTGAGATGAAGACACCCGACATACACCCATTGTGTGTTGGACATGTCTTTTAGGTTTAAGGTTTCCTATGATGGCGAACCTATCCTTGCAAAATACCCGACCCGCGAGATCTGAGATGATTGGTGAAATTAGGATTTGATTATTGACTGCCGGTAGTGGGCAAGAGGTTATATGAATGTGAAATGTAGATCTTGAAGTGCCAAATGGGTAGCGAAGTTATGCCACAATTTTTAAACTTGGAAAAAAAATTTCATGATCTGACAAATCATTGGATATAAGTCCCCGTTGTATGGGACCATTGAGATGATATAAAAGATTGGTTTGAAAGGCATATAAGCTGGATCTACCCTAGGACTTCAAATACTGCGTGAATTATGTTTCGTATATCGAACTTGATGGAATATCTATCAAGGGAGAATCTGATTATTCTTAGTAGAGCTTAGATCGGCGAAAAGTTGCATTCATCAGAAACCCGTGAACATCATGGATAGAGAAAGTAAGTCAACATTTAGCCTGATCTTATTCCCGTAGTTATGTTTGATGAAACTCGCGTATTATAATGGATTACACTTGTGAGAAAAGACCGAATGTGGAGGAAATACCCACATGGCTTTAACTCTATAAGAAGCGAGTAGTAAGATGATCTTTGAGGACAAAGATCCTGTTTAGGGGTAAATGCTGTGACAATCCGTCAATTTATGGTTGATATTTTATTCTCGAATATTATTTAAAAAAGTTATTTTAATGTTACAATACGAACTCACTTATTTTTGGGAAGAAATTTGGATTTACGTCTTGGAGTAGCATCGACTACGTTTAAACCGGAGGATTCTACGTTACGTGCTTACGTTTACATACATCGTCTTTGGTGACAGTCCGACATTTCAGAAAATAAATTTATCCGTAAATATTATTTTGGAGTTTTAAATTTGTGTTGGTTCATAAACTCACAAATTTACGAGAAGAGATTAGGACTTACGATTTTATTTTAACGTCCTTTACGACTAAACCGGAAACCTTAGGATTACGTATTTACGTTTTCGAACTCCGTTTTTGATGAAACAATTTTTATTGGATTCGTTTTGTGACGTTGATTCATAATTTATAAAAACATTTTTCGTAAAACGACCCGAGGGCACGCAAATCGAGGAAACTAGAATCGAGGAGTACCCGTAAATAATTGGGGATGACACAAAACAAGTTTTGCCCCACCCTCAATATGGGACGGTTTAACCTTTGCCACCACAACACTTTATGTGTCAAAATGGTAGCAAGCATATAACACTTGTCTCAATTAGCTTCAAAGCTAAGCCAACACTCCTCAAAACCATTTGCAACTCTCACACACCTCATTTGCAACATGCAAACCACCCAAAAATTTCCTCTCTACTCTCTTTGAGCCGTCCCATTTCACACCACAAACCACCATCACTTGATCTTGATTCTACCATAAAATCTCATGTTATTTACATACATGTTGAAGCCCTTTTGAAACCCTATTGATTGATGCAAGTTATAACATCCAAGGAGGAGTTTCCATGGAGTACTAAGGCTGATTTTCCACAAGGAGTCTATGAAGAATGGTGTTCTTGAAGATGGTGTTGGCTATGCACAAGTTTCTCCATCAAAAATCCATGTTTTGATCAACCTACATCATCATGGTGGTATAAAGATTGTCCTCCTCATCTTCTTGTTATTTTGATTATGTAAACATGTATTTTATTTCCTATTGTATATATTTATGATGATTATATGATGATAAAAATGTTATGTGGGGATTTGTTGTTGATAATCATGGATAAAAAGGTGAAAAACCATAAGAAACAAGGTTAAAATCTTGGTTAAATTTGATGACTGTATAAAACAGTAAAGAACTATATGGTAATCTGATAAAATGATGAAGTAGAATGGATTTACAGTAAGCTATGGGTCTTGTACACATGTGAGAGTTGGCCATGCAATGGAATCAAAATAATGAGTGAGATATGATCAAAACAAGTTTAGGGTATAAATCTGAGGTTACTGTTTTGGACAATTTTTAGAAAATACTTAAAGGATGATTCAACAGTAGCTATAGTAGAGTTAAATGTAGCACATATCATGTAGTTTATGTGATAAAAATTTGAGCTTCTATCTCCATGTAGAACTCAAGATATGGCAGTTTTGGTGAAAGTGAAGATAAAAATCAGATTTTTGAAAAATAAAGTATAATACTATTATATAAGCACTCAAAATTATATTGTATAAAATGTAAAGTTAAAACCCACTAACTCTTGGATTTTATTTATATAAGTATGTAAAAGGTTAAATAAGTATACATTTTATAAAAATGGTAACTTGTTAAGTTTTATAAGTTATAAAAACTATAAACATGATTTTTACAACTTTTTCGGCTATTGTCGTAAAATTAACGTTTTTGTTAAATAAAACTTAGATGGTTGGACCCGTCTAATGAAAACATTATAAAACTTATATACTGATATATAGACATGTATAACAAGTAAAAACCAATAAAACCCGAACTATAAGAAATACGGACATTTACGAGCTAATTAAGCATATTGGACTAATAATTGGACTAAATAAGATAAAAACTTGTAAAAAGAACTTATTGGGCTTAACCCATTTGGGCCCAACATGAAAAGTATATATACTGATAATATAGGTATAAAATGGGTAAAAACAAGTTAAAGAACTTATAAAAGACTTAATGGACTTAAAATAGGTAAATTGGTAAAACTAGTGAGCTAGTAAGACGTTACCAAGACGTAAACACTAAAATGAGTAAATGAGAATATGTAAACCCACTTGATCATCATATATATATAATCATCATATGTATACATAATTGGTATTTTTATAAAGTCATTGGACAAACGTCTAAGACCGATTATTATTTGTCTAGGTTTCCGTGATTGAAGCACATACCGTACGTCCGAATTGTCGATAACCCGCCTTCCCACATCAACGTGAGTTCATAGCCTCGCACTCTTTTAAATGTTTTTATAAATGTTTTATAAACCCGCGAGGGAGATAACATGTTAGTTTTATAAAATAGGACACCATTTGTCCCGATTGTTTGTTTATTGATTTGGACCCGAATGATTGAATGACCCGATTGTATGACCCGATAAATGATTAAAGGACCCGATAGATGAAATTAAATGGATTATTAAAGTTAGGTTATGTCACTAAAAGTCCCATTAGCATGAATTGTGAACTACCGGGAGTTGGTAGACGCTTATGCATTTAATAGTACTATTTGGGGACGATCACCCCAGTTCGCGCCTTGACGGTTGTTCCCCGTCGTGCCACATTGATTGGTAAGCGAATTTATGTATGAGAAGATTTCCATAGCGTGACCTTTGTGACGACACGCTACTTTAGATGGGCAAAATTGGTATCGGGTTAGCTACCCGTTGTTGGTTTAGTAAGGTAACAATGTCATGCGGCTTATAATAATCCAAAACTAACGAAATACTGCTAGACGCTCCGAATTACGATGTATTGCCTGACTAGCAATACTGGGTCATACTATTGATAATATGTTTGTGTTTTGGTTTTTATAACCATATTCATATAACGGTTTTTATTTAATCTATACAACGTTGTAAGACGTATTGTATGATGTTTTTACGACATTGGCTCGTATAATAATTTTTAAGGCAAATGCCTATATTATGATTTTCGATAAGAATTTATATAAAATGACTTTGGCTATTTTATGGCCTATTACAAAGATTTGTATAAAATGATTTTGGCTATTTTACGGCCGATTACAATGATTTGTACGAATTGATTTTTGGTACTAATTTTATACCAAAGTTATATTGATGGAATTTATTAAACTCTATGAATTCACTCGGCGTTATCGCTGACCTTTTCTTTTAACATGTTTTATCTCAGGTACTTGAAGGTAATTCTCGGGAAGACGACAAGAATTCATGGCCCGCACTTAAACAATATTTTCCATTCAAATATTTTGTAAAACTTTGTATGAAATAATATGACTTGGGACCTATGTAACTTTGATATTTATGAATGGAAATGCTTTATTAACAAACGACGCGATTTTTATGCGTTGTCTATGATGTGAGTAATGTGCTATCCCGTAACACCAACTAGTCTTCCGCTGTATTGAGATGTATAAATTGGGGGTTTTACAAAGCAGCTGGTTCTGAACCCAAAGAACTTGACCACAACATGCAGCAGCTGCTACATACTCAGCTTCAGTTGTGGATGTGGCCATGATAGTCTGCTTCTTACACTGCCAAGATATAAGCCTGCTTCCCAAAAATTGGCATCCACCTGTCGTAGACTTCCTATCATTGTTGTCACCAGCATAATCACTATCTGAGTAGGATATCAGCTCAAATGGTGACTCCTTTGGATACCAAAGTCCTAAAGTTGGATGACACTTTAGATACCTAAAAATTCACTTCACATCAAATAGATGACACTCTGTGGGTGCTACTTGGTATCTTGCACATAAACAGACTGCAAACATGATGTCAGGTCTTGAAGCTGTAAGGTACATGAGAGATCCAATCATAGACCTGTAATTCCTGACATCAATAAGCTTTCCAGGACCATCTTTGCCCCAAGGATGATCCTTGTCCATTGGTGTGGAAACTTTCTTTCCCTCACACATGCCAAACTTCTTCATAATTTCAGCCACATATTTATCTTGTGAGATAAATATCCCATCTTTCCTCTGCTGAACTTGTAACCCAAAGAAGAAGTTGAGTTCACCCATGGCACTCATTTGAAATTTATCCTGTATCAACTTGGCAAACTCTTTGCTAAGCATAGAGTTTGTGGATCCAAAGATGATGTCATCAACATAGACTTGTACCAAAAGAAGGTCACCCTTTTGTTTCTTGATAAACAGGGTCTGGTCAATTTTCCCCCTGTTGAAGCCATTATCCAACAGATATTTAGAAAGAGTTCCATACCAGGCCCTGGGAGCTTGGTGAAGTCCATACATAGCCTTCTTCACCTTGTACACTTTGTCTCGGTGTTCTGGGTCTTCAAACCCTGGAGGTTGCATAACATAGACTTCTTCATCAATGGTGCCATATAAAAAGGAACTCTTAACATCCATTTGGAACACTGTGAAGTCCATGAATGGAGCATAAGCAAGAAACAATCTTATGGATTCAATCTTGGCTACTAGAGCAAAGACTTCCTCATAATCAATGCCTTCTTCCTGTGTATATCCTTGTGCCACCAGTCTTGCATTGTTTCTGACTACTATACCCCTCTCATCCTTTTTGTTCCTGAGCACCCACTTTGTCCCAATAGGCCTTGCCCATTTTAAACAGTCTACCAGAATCTAAACTTCCTGAATGTCAAACTGTAAGAACTCCTCTTGCATAGCTTCAACCCAACTTGGATCATTTAAAGCCTGAAAAATCTTCTTTGGCTCTTCTTGTGACAAAAATGCAGTAAACAAACAACATTGCATGTTGTCATGATTTAACTTCATGGTGATGTTTGCAATGAAGTTGTGTTCCTTTGCTGAATAACTTGTATGTCTGGGAGCTTCAGGATCACCGATGATTTGTGATAGGGGTGATCCTTATTGATTCTATAGGTAGGCTGCATGCTCATGATTACTTTTGTTTCATCCTCTTCCAGATCAAAATTGATAAGGCTATCTTGATTGGGAAAGAACTCCTCAAAAGAGCTTCCAAATGATACAGCATGACCTAGAGATGGATGTTGATGATCTGAATGCAGCTCTGAATAACTTGGACCTCCACTCCTAATTATTCTGCTTCCATTGTTGGACATGAGAGGACCAGCAGATGTAGGTGAAGATGAGTAAATGAGTAGGGATTCTCTTTCTTCATCATTAATGTCATTGAAAGTTGGATCCTTGGTAGCAGGGGAAGCAATTGATCTAGCAGGGTAATCCTGGATTCCACTGCTTTCAGCCATTCCACTGCTTTCAGAAGTTGACTTAGCAGGGGAAGAAATTTGTTGTTCTTTCCTTTGAGATGTATGATCTTCTTCACCTGTTTTTGGAGCAGCTTTAATGGGAAATAGTAAGGGTACATTCATATACCTCAATGGTGGCTTCTCCACACCAGTTGGTTCTTTAGTACCTGAAGTGTTAGTATTTTGCAAAGCAACAGGTACATAATTCATAGATTTTGAAAGAACCTCAATATCAAAGAACCAATCAGGACCTGTTTGTACATCTTCAAGCTTGTCTTCCAGAAAATCCACATGGAGATTTTATGTCACTTTGATTGTCTTCTTGTTGAAGACCCTATATCCCTTGTTGTTTAATGAATAACCAACAAAGTACCCATCATCCCCCTTTTCACTGAACTTGCCTAGATTGTCAATTGTATTCAAAATGATCACATGACATCTAAATGGTCTAAAGAAGTCAATTAAATGAGGTCTTCCATTGAACAGCTGATAAGGGGTCTTGTTGTGTGCCTTAACCACCAAGGGCCTGTTTTGAACATAACAATTAGTGGCTACAGCCTCAGCCCAAAAGATAACTGGAAGCTTGGAATCAGATAGCATAGTCCTTGCAGCTTCAATGAGTGTCCTATTCCTTCTATCTACAACTCCATTTTGTTGAGGTGTTCTTGCAATACTGAATTCCCTCTTTATTCCTTTGTTTATGCAGAAAGTGTCCAGTTTCTTGTTTCTGAATTCACCACCATTGTCTGATCTCATGGTCACTACCCTCATACTTTTGGAAAGTTCAATCTGATTGATGAACCCGATGAGTACATCAGCTGTGTCACTCTTTTCAAACAAAAAGAATGTCCATGTAAACCTTTAAAAATCATCAGTAATCACTAGGCAGTACCATTTCTTCATTATGCTTGCCACAGAAGTAGGACCAAAAAGATCCATATGCAGTAATTCCAATGGCTTGGTAGTGGACATACTTGTTTTTGATTTGCAAGATGCTCTATGTTGCTTCCCTTTCGAACAAGCAGCACAAGTATGATCATTGGCAACGGACTTGGAAGGAATACCATGAACCAGATTATATTTTACCAGTTTGTTCATGTTCTTAAATTAAGATGACCAAGTCTTCTATGCCATTTCTTACACTCATCAACTGAGGCTTTGGCAATGAAACAGGTTTCATTGTCTTGAAGAGAGATGTCCTTGAGATCAATTGTGTACATGTTCTTTTGTCTTGGTGTTCTGAGTACAATAGGAGTGTTGGGTGGTAAGACAAACTCCTTTCCTAACAGCAGACATTCAGTATCTGTAAACAAGACAAAATTCTAGTTATCAGTCATTTGTGACACACTGAAAAGATTGTACTTGAGCTCTTTCACCAAGTAACCATTGTCAAAGGTCATCCTATTGGTGACAATAGTTCCTTTTCCTATGATTGTTCCATGCCCATCTCCAAAAGAAACACCATCATTGTCATGCAGGGGAACAAAGTTAGACATATAAGATTTATGTCCAGTCATGCTCCTTGATCATCCACTATCCCAATATGCTTTATCATCCCTGGTCTTCTTTGTCACCTACAAAAAGAAAAACAAATTAGTTTTTCTTAGGGACCCAAGCCATTACAGACTTGGATCTACCTCGTGTATCAATATAGGACAACTTATCAAAGACTTGAGATACACCATTAGACTAAGCACCCCTTTTGGGTACCCAAACCCAACGAGCTGAGGCTTTCACAGCTTTTCCCCATCTGCCCATGTTCCTAGAGGGCAAAACTTTGCTAGCAGGGGATACCCCAAATTTAGCAGGGGAATCCCTATGCTTAGCAGAGGGAACCCATCTTTTGTTTTGGCCTCTATTGATGTGTTGGTAAGGTCTAGAGACATATTTATATGCATTATGAGGTGCTGGGTTGGTCATTGAAGAGCTGATCTTGGGATATGGATCATTCACCTTCCTTAGAGCAGGAACAACATACTTGTCAGAAACCTTGTTTCTCAAGGCAGGGGAAAAGGATTTTGCCCCTGCACTCAGAAGAATGGCTTTTGGTTGCATGTCCTTTAAGGGATTTGCAGCCACCACTTTCATTGTTGCCTGACAATCTTGATAAGTGTGATCAAAACTGCCACATGTGAAACAAGGTTTGGTATTTATCACAAAGTCCTCTCCTAATTGATGAGACTTTTGGTCATTCCAATTTCTTTGATTACCTCTAACAGACCTATACATACCAGCATATTTAACAGAAGACTTAGAGGATTTTGATCCTGTTTTAGATTTGGGTGAACTACTCTTAGAAGTAGAATCACTACCAAAAAGTCTTTCTCTTGAAAAGAGAATAGGGTTATCAATCTTCCACTGTTTTAGAGCAATTTGTTCCTTTTCAAATTCCCTAACCGCACTGGTTTTCACTAGTGGTTCATCTGTTTCTTGATTATTAGGTATGTATGCACTTAGGTCAAATTCTATATCTTCCTGCTTCTTGAAACAAGAGAGACCAGTCCAAGACAAATCTTTTCTAGGAAAAGGTGCATGAATATTAGCAGGTGGTGGTGGTATAGTAGCATGCTCATTGTTTATACCAAAACATGTTTTGTCCCTAGGAGACTGTCCCATTTCAACTGCCTTAGTCAAATCTTTAGAAGCTTTTCCAAATTTTTCAACAGTTTCATCATCTATCCTCTTATTAGATCTAAAAACATCTAGTTCAGCAGTTAATTCCTTAATGGAATCATTATTTTCTTTAGCATCTCTCCCTAAAATCACAATGTGATCTCTATAATCACATTCTCTTTGTTTATACTCTCTTATGGTGGAATCTAGCTGTTCTAAAGCACGTTTGTAGTTATCAAGGTCATTGTCACAATTAATGTAATCAACTTTTATCTTTCTTATTTGATCATTCAATGACTCAGTATTTTTCCTACAATCTTTAGTCTAATATAAATCGTCATATACCTTATTGTCTGAGCTAGAGCTTGACATGGCCATAAGAGAAAAATCTTCCTCTTTTTCTTCAGCAACCATGGCTTGATTTCTTTCAACACTCTCTGTCATGGCACTCCAATCCCATCCACCTGCTCCATCTATCCCCTGCATGGCTACCATAGCCTTAGCACCAGAATCATCATCCCTGGTTTCCTTCCTATGGCTGTTCCCAGTCTTAGGTCCTCTGCATTCCCTAGCAAAATGACCTTTCTTGCCACAGTTGTAGCATTCAACCTTTGTTTTTTCAAATCCAGCTACATCATAAGGATTGATGGAGATCTTCTGCCCATACTTCTTGTAAAACATGTTAGCTCTCATACTATGTAGAGCCATGTTCCACTTGATGTCCATCTCCTCCAGTCCTTGTTTACTAATTTAACTCAGATCTTCATCTAACACAGTAGATCCTTGTGGCCCTTGGGATGCTATGAAAGCACAAGCAGTGTCAAGTCTGAATGTTGCAGGCCTTTCTTCATCATAAGATGATCCAGATCTAGTAGCAGGGGAATGGGTGGCAGGGCCAACTTCGATTCTGCTACCTTTGGAGATTCCACTGCTGTGGGATATGAAAGCCATGTTAGTAGGGGAATCAGTAGATCCACTTGAATTGGTGGGGATGGTTCCTAGTGACTTCATCTCATTGACCACTGGCTCAAAAACTTTAAAGTTATTGTATATGTCATAAATATTCTTGTCATCTATATCATCCCTATTCTGCCTAATAGCTTTATAGACGAACCATTCTTTTTGAAGACTGTTAAGAAACCTGGTATTCACATGTTCTCTTGTCACTTCTATTTCAAAGAACTCCAACTGAGCCACCATATCTTGAAACCTATTGTAGATAGCACCAATTGCTTCATCACCAATTGCTTTGAAAGAAGCAAATTGATCAAGCATTTGATTCATCTTCTTCTTCTTTGTAGCTTCATTTCCTCCAAATGTTTTTCCTATTGCTTCCCAGAGTTCCTTAGCTGTTTTGAACTTTCTGAATCTTAGCTGATGTCTATCAAGTAGAGCCAACAGCAAGGAACTATGAGCCCTGACATCATGCCTTCTGGCCAATATTTCCTTGTCACAAAGAGCAGCAGATTTCTTCTTGGCTTCACCTTTGGAGCTTTCAACTTTATCTTCTCCCTTACCACCATCTTCAACCACCATTGTTTTGGTGAATTGATCACCAAACTCTATGATCTCCCAGAGAACATAATGTTCCATCTTGAGGTATTGTTGGATCTTGAATTCCCATATTTCGAAGTTTTCAGGATCCAGCAAGGGTAGTTTGAGGTTTTTGTGGTTGTTGTTGTTGTTTAAAGAAGAGTCTGAAGACATGGTTGAAATGAGAGTTTTGTTCTTGGTTTAGTCAAAGTTTCTCAACAAGCTCTGATACCACTTGTTGATCCCAAACTCAGATCTTAAACCTTAGCTTATTTAAGGGTTGTGATAGAGAGAATAGATTCAATCTAACACTAGAGAAACTTTGCAATACAAAGTAACTAAACAAGATGCGGAATGTAGTGTTTAGCACAAGAACAAATGGTTAAATCAAACATTAAACTTTAATATATCAAAGATATATGAATACCCAATAATGGTATTAGGGTTACGAAAACCTTAAAGTATGAAATGAAAGACAATAGAGAAAGACACACTTTGCATGATAATCTAGTGGGTCCTTTTATAGTACAAGGACTCACTTACAAGATTACTACTAACAAACTTGGAAAGTATCTCGGAGTGGTAACAGAAACGCGTTATAATCTATTCCAAGTTTATCTCTAGCGGTAGGGCCTTTGACTTCACTAGGGGAACCAATCCCCCTGCCTTTGTTATATAGCAGGGGGAACTTACTCTAGCAGGGGAACCATTGACCAACTAGCAGGGGTAATGAATACACTTATATTTATTCCCAACAGATCTTCCCTCAGGAAAGAGAGTAATTGGTACTAGATGGGTTTTCAGGAACAAAAAGGATGAAAGAGGAGTTGTTGTGAGGATAAAGGCAAGACTTGTTGCTCAAGGCTATAGACAGGAAGAAGGCATAGACTATGATAAGGTTTTTCCACCAGTGGCAAGGATAGAAGCCATTAGGTTATTTTTGGCCTTTGCATCATATATGGGTTTTATAGTCTATCAAATGGATGTGAAAAGTGCATTTCTATATGGTACTATTTCAGAGGAGGTATATGTCTCACAACCTCCAAGTTTTGTAGATCCTAAATAATAAGTGTGAAAACACTTATCCTTTTACCACTTATTTCCAATAATAACAAGACCAAAACGTGTATTTTATGTCGTAAAAGACGGAATTATGCGTGGTTTGTGTTTTTATTGTGTTTTAGGACCGAAAGATGCAAAAGGAAGAAAACACGGGCTATCATGGGCTTTTATCGAAGAAAAAGACTAAAGACGAAGTCAGAAGATCGAGAATGCAAAAAAGAACGGAAGTCCAAGGCCTATTCTGAAGATTTATCGAAGAAAAAGACTAAAGACGGAAGTTTAATGAAGTCGAAGCACTCAAGTCTAATTATAGAAGAAAATTATAATACAATTTCAACTTATATCGACAAATCCCGAGACGACGTCGAGAAAGACAAAGAAATTAAATCGAGTCGAGACGAGAAGAAAGAAAGAAGAAAGCTTAAGCACTTAATCTCCCCACCTCCTATAAATACCCTCCTAATGTGTCATTAGGAGGGTGGTTAGTTTTTAGTAGTTGTAGTTAATTTTTAGTTTTTAAGTGTGTTTTTAATTTCTCTCTAGTTTTCCTTTGAAACTTATTGAATCTTTACATTAATCTTGTAATCTTTTTATATTAATCTTGAATCAATCAAGCTTATTTCTTTATTTCTCATTCTACCTTTCTGAATCTTTTGGTAATTTAATTAATCATGTAGTTGATTTCATCTCTTTGATTATGTTATTGATTTATTCATGTGATTGATCTTTTAGTTTTGATGTGGTGGATGTTTTGAGCTCATTGTGGTTATTGATTTTCTAGTGTTTGGCTTATTTTTGATTAAGTTGGTTTGATAGATTTATAGATTTGATTATTGGTTGATTTTAAATGTTTTGATTATTTAGTGTTTTTATAGTTTTGAATTTGTGGCTTATTTAGTTCTTCTTAAAATTTATTTGGTTAAAGTTTTGGTTAATTTCTTGTTGGGTTCGTGCTTATTCGTAGCTTATCTTTTTAGTTTTGATATTACTGATTAACTTTAGTATCTGTTTTCTTACTTCTTCGGAAAAGGGTTTTATTTTTCTGAAATCATACCATTAAATACTTCAATATTCTGAAATCCCTATTTCTCTGAAAACTTCATTTATTCCGAAAAACTCCTTTTTCTAAAAAGACCATTATTCCGAAAATGTTAATTTCTATGAAAAGTTCATTATTCTGAAAACACCACTTTTTCTGAAAAGTCCATTATTCCGAAAACATCATTTTTCTGAAAAGACCATTATTCCGAAAATATTAATTTCTATGAAAAGTTCATTATTCTGAAAACACCACTTTTTCTGAAAAGACCATTATTCCGAAAACCATCATTTTTCTGAAAAGACCATTATTCCGAAAACACTCCTTTTTCTGAAAAGTTCATTATTCCGAAAACCCGACTTTCTATGAAATTCCAATTATCTTGTTTTCAGACTTAGTTTAACTGTTAGTCTTCTGAATTGTTTCTATTTTTTTTAAACTTTAATTTTTCCATCTTTTTTACTTAGCATTGTTTTAACTTGTTTTATCTTAGAATAAATTTTCTAGCTTTCAATGACATTTTTATTTTTAGTTTAAAATAGATAACCAAACCCTTTTATTTTTCCACCAAGAACGACTGAGTCGCACTTTCTACTAGTAATCAATTCGAAAAGACTTGGAACAACGAACTTTCATACGAGGTAAAACCTTGTATTAAATGGCGCCGCTGCCGGTTCTTTTCGTTAAGATTAACGGTTTTTAGTGAGAGACGCGTTGGATTTTGGGATCCGTTCATTTTTTGAACGTTATTTTCCTTGCTTTAAAATTTTCAAAAATCCTAAAAAATATAAAATTTTCAAAAATACAAAAAAATAGAAAAAACATAAGAAAACCAAAAATATTTCTTGTATATTTTTCTTTTCCTTTTGTAGGTGTGTATGCGTACTCGTGCTCGTAAGAAGAAAGTAGCTCAAGTCGAAGTCATTACTCCACCTATTGTCACCATGGACAATCAACCAATGATCGAGCTTTTGCAATCGCACGTAGAGGGCAACACCGATGCTATTGTCATACCCGAGATTGGAGCCAACAATTTTGAACTCAAATCCGGCTTCATTCAAATGGTCTCTGCTCAACCTTTCTTGGGGCGTTCACTTGATGATCCTCATGACCATATAAAAAGGTTTCTTCAACTCACCAATACGGTTAAATATAATGGGGTTTCACAAGAAGTTATTCGCATTCAACTTTTTCCTTTCTCCTTAGAGGGACAAGCCCAAATTTGGCTTGATAAGGAACCGCCACAAAGTATTCTTACGTGGGCGGATTTAGAGACCAAGTTTATTAACTACTTTTTCCCAACCTCACGTACTACCGCTTTGCGGAATGAAATCATCACATTTGAACAAAAGTAGACATTTAGTGAATCTTGGGACCGTTTTAAGGAAATTTTAAGAAAGTGTCCACAACATGGTTTTACAAAAGTACATCAAATTAATACTTTTTAGAATGGTTTAAGCATGAATGACCAAGATTCACTAAATAGTGCCTCGGGGGGTAACATTTTGGTTAAATCTTCTAATGCTGCATGGGACATTATTGAGAATAAGTCTAGGGGGCCAACCAAGAGTGTTCGGACTAATTGCCTAGTGCTAGTACTAGTGACGCCGACAAGAGAATTGATAAGCTTACTTCGCTTGTGGAATCACTTGCTGTACAAACCGCCAACAATGCCAAACAAATCACTGCCCAAGCTAATGCTTTGAGTCAATCATGTGAAATATGAGGGGGATCTCACTCATACACCGATTGTCCTTCAACTCATGACAATCTGGAAAATGTGTATGCCGCCAACGGTAACTATTCCACGGGAGGCTATCAAGCACGTCCTCAAGGTGACAGCAATTTGATCAGCTATCGCTCAAACAACTTTCTTTCACCACCCGGTTTCCCACCACAAAACCCAAACAACCTCAATCGTAACAATCAAAATCAACCTCGAGCTCCAAATCAATATCAAACCCAAAGAAACCCATATCCACCCTCAAAGAAACAATCAAGTTCACCAACCACCCGCTTATCAACCACCTGCCTACCATGCTCTTCCTCCCACCCAAACCACCACATTTAATCAAGAGGTTGACACTTACATGAGGACTAATGATGTGATAGTGCAAAATCTTCAGCGGGAAATGACCAACATGAAAGCAGATATGGTGAAGCAAGGGAATGATCTATACGAAACTCTTTGGCAAGTCAAACGAATGACTTAAGGAACATGATGGCTAGTTTCTTCCCAAGTAATCAAGCCTCTGGTTCGGGTTCTCTTCCGAGTAACACCGTTGCTAATCCAAGAGGGGAGATGAAAGCAATCACCACTCGTAGTGGAAAAGGTTTAAAGGAACCCGAGCTTCCTACACCTACACCGATGATTGTGACAAAGGAAAACGAGTCTACTTCTCCAATTCCTCCACATTCTATCTCTCCACTTCCTCCAACTTCTACTTCTCCAATGCCACCACCTTCTACTTCCACCCCTCCACCACCCAAGGATGTGAGTGAGAATTCCATCCCAAAGCCTTCATCTCAACCCAATATACCTTATCCTTCGAGGTTGAGGAAATAGAAATTGAAGAACAAGGATGATATTCAGGTTTCTAACTTTCTTAAAATGTTTAAACAACTGAATTTCAATATCTCCTTTGTTGAGGCACTCGCTCACATGCCAAAAATTTGCTAAAATGTTTAAAGATCTTCTCAGTGATAAGGAGATACTTCTTGATATGGCTCAGAACCCACTTAATGAGAATTGGTCTGCAGTGCTCTTAAGGAAATTACCCACCAAACATGGTGATACGGGTCGTTTTCTCATTCCTTGCAACTTCCCCGGGGTAGAGAATTGTATGTCCCTAGCCGATCTAGGTGCTAGTATAAACATAATGCCTTTAAGCGTTTGGAAACAATTGTCTCTACCCGAGCTAGTCCACATACGAACGAATTTGGAATTAGCTAACCGTACGGTTTCTTATCCAGTGGGGATAGCCGAAGACGTCTTCGTCGGTGTCGACAAATTCACCTTCCCGACGGATTTTGTTGTCGTTGACTACGAAATAGATCCCCGTGTTCCATTAATCGTTGGACGTCCATTCTTGAGGATCGGTCGCACTCTCATTGATGTAGCCGCGGGCGAACTAATTATGAGAGTTGGCGACGATAAAATCGTCTTCAACATGGGTAAACTTTCTAAGCAGCCTTCTAAAAACGAGAGTGTTAATTTCATTGACGTTCTTGATGAGGCTTGTGAAGAACATTTCAAAGACGCTTGTAAAAGTGGTTCTTCTTCTCTACCCATTGTTGAGACCGTTGCCTCTATTGCTCCATCACTAACTCCATTTGGAGAAAGTGATTTCATCTTGAAAGAATTTGAAGCAGCCTTGGGAGATGTGGACTTGCAATATAACGATTCTCCCTCCAATTGGGATGAAGACATTCGTACCATTGAGAAACTTCTCAATGAGGACCATATTTCTCCACCATCTCCTAAGGATATCTCTATCGATGAACCGAATTTGACTACGCCTTCCATGGAAAATCCTCCGGATTTAGAGCTTAAGGACCTACCGTCTCATCTAGAGTACGTTTTCCTTGAAGACAACAAGAAGTCACCCGTCATCATCGCAAAGGACTTGAAAGAGGAAAAAAAATCTTGACTTATCGCCGTGCTGAAGAATCACAAGAAAGCGATTGCTTGGAAAATCTCCGATATTCGTGGAATTGATCCTCACTTTTGCACACATAATATTCTCATGGAGGACGACTTTAAACCCACTATTCAAAGCCAAAGAAGGGTGAATCCCAAGATCCATGATGTTATCCAAAAAGAAGTTATCAAACTTCTTGATGCGGGAATGATCTACCCTAACTCGGATTCACCATGGGTTAGTCCCGTCCATTGTGTGCCTAAGAAAGGCGGAATCACCGTTGTGCCTAATGAAAACAACGAGTTGATTCCTACTCGTCTCGTTATAGGGTGGAGAGTTTGTATAGACTATCGCAAACTCAATGATGCTACGAGAAAGGATCATTTTCCCCTTCCTTTCATGGACCAAATGCTTGAACGTCTAGCGGGTAATGACTATTACTGGTTTTTAGACGGTTTCTCCGGGTATTTTCAAATTCCCATCGATCCTAAAGACCAAGAGAAAACCACATTCACTTGTCCTTATGGAACATTTGCTTATAAAAGAATGCCTTTCGGCTTATGCAATGCTCCTGGGACTTTCCAAAGGTGTATGATGGCTATCTTCCATGACATGGTTGAAGAAACTATGGAAGTCTTCATGGATGATTACTTGGTCTATAGTGATTCTTTTTCTCATTGCCTTGCCAATTTGGAACGCATGCTTAAGCGGTGTGAAGACACTCGCCTTGTTCTAAATTGGGAAAAATGCCATTTCATGGTAATAGAAGGCATTGTTCTTGGACAGAAAATCTCCAAAGCCAGTCTTGAAGTCGACCGTGCTAAAGTTGATGTTATTGCTAAATTGCCTGCACCTTCAACCGTGAAGGGTGTGAGAAGTTTCCTTTGTCATGCGGGCTTCTATCGTCGATTCATTAAAGATTTTTCTAAAATCGCTCGCCCGATGACCCACCTCTTGGAAAAAGATACTCCTTTTATCTTTTCTAAAGAGTGTCTTGAATCCTTCAATCTTCTTAAGGACAAGCTAACTATGGCACCGGTCTTGGTTACCCCTAATTGGGAGCTACCTTTTGAATTGATGTGTGATGCTAGCGACTTTGCTATAAGAGCGGTTTTGGGCCAAAGAGTGAACAAACACTTCCAACCAATCTATTACACTAGCAAGACAATGACGAGGGCTCAATTGCATTATATGTGACAATCTAACATTTTCAGGTAGTGAATTCTTTTCTCGTATAATATTTTGAAACTTATTTTTGTGTTGGTTGATGAACTCACAATTTACGAATTTAAATTTGGGCTTACGTGCATAATTTAGCGTCCTTTACGATTAAACCGGAAACCTTAGGATTACGTATTTACGTTTTTGAACTCCGTTTTTTATGATACAATTTTTATTGGATTCATTTTGTGCCGTTGATTCATAATTTATAAAAACGTTTTTCGTAAAACGACCCGAGAGCACGCAAATCGAGGAAACTAGAATCGAGGAGTACCCGTAAATTAGCGGGATGAGACAAAATAAATCATCCCATCCCACTATAACATGGGACGGCCAAACATGACACCACATCAAAGATGTGGCATCATGTAAACTAGTAGCTTACAAGTGTAAGCTTAGCTTAACACTTAAGCTAGTTTTTACCCACCAAACTAACAAAAACAACTAGCTTCTCATTTACCACCATTCACTCATGCAAATCAACTAAAAACTCTCTCAACTCCATCACCATTGCCGTCCCACTTCAAGAACAAACACCCCTTTTGATCTTTTCTAGCCACAAAATACTTGTAATCTAGCTATATTATGGAGTTACCTTGAAGCCTTGATTACTTGGTGGCCATTTTAACAACAAAGGAGGTGATTTGCTTGTGTCTTAGGGCTGATTTCTCAACATACTTTCTATGTTTTTCATGATCTTGGGGATACATTTGGTGTTCATCAAGTTCTTGTCTTCCAAAAACAAGATATACTCTTGGTTGGTAAAGAAGATCATCCATTCCATTTTCTCTTGTTATTTTTGTAAAGATCAAATGTATTTTCTTTCTCGTTGTATATGTATATGATGAATATATGATGATAAAAATGTTGTGTGGGGATCAAGTGTTGATAAATATGCTTAAAAAGATTAATAACCATAAGAAAGAAGGCTAAAATCATGCTTAATTTGTTAGCTGTATAAAAACAGTATGTAACCAAAACCTGAACTGATAAATTTGCATGGTAGAATCCATTTACAGTAAGTACAAGATGTCATACACATGTGAGAGTAGGCCATGCAATGGAATCATTAAAATGGGGTGATGATTTGCACACTCCAAAAATTTATTGGCACACTCTAAAATATGTGTGTCATGACTATTATACCCTTATTTAATGAACAAACTACTAAATGATATGAGGGTATAAATGTTAAAACTTACATAAATGGAGAGTACCAATAAATTCATAAAGTGTACAAATCACCACTCATTAAAATGAGTGAGATATGATCAAAACAAGATAAGTGTGCTAATCTGAATAAGCTGTTTTGTAGGGACTGTTAAGGATAGTTAAACTTAAAATGAGCAGTAGCTATAACTAAGTTAATTGTATCACATAATATGAAGTTCAAGCCACCCAAAAATGAGCTTCTAATTCATTGTAGAACTCTATATGTGAAAAAAATGGTGAAGATGAAAATAAAAATCAGATTTTGAAGAATTAATGTTTATTACTATTATATAAGCACTCAAATTATATAGTATAAAATGTGAAATTAAAACCCACTAACTTATGAATTTCATTTATATAAATATGTATAAGGTTAAATAAATGGACAATTTATAAAAATGGTAGTGGAATAATATTTATAAGTTATAAAAACTATAAACATGATTTTTACGACTTTTTCGGCTATTACCGTAAAATTAACGTTTTTCGCCAATTAAAACTTAGACGATCAAACCCGTCTAATGTCAAGTTTTTAAAAGTCATATACTGATATATAAGTATCTAATACAAGTAAAAACCAATAAAACCCGAACTATAGGACATACGGACATTAACGAGCTAAGTAAGCATATTGGACTAATAATTGGACTAAATAAGTTAAACACTTATAAAAAGTACTTATTGGGCTTAACCCATTTGGGCCCAACATTTAAAGTGTGAATACTGATAATATAAGTATAAAATTAAATAATACAAGTTAAAGAACTTATAATAAGCTTATTGGACTTAAAATAGGTAAATAGGTAAAACTAGTAAACTAGTAAAAATTTACCAATACATAAACACTAAAATGAGCAAACAAGGATATATAAACCCACTTGATCATCATCATATGTACAAAATCATCATATGTATATTTGTTATTTTGATAAAGTCATTGGACAAAAGTCTAAGACCGATTATTATTTATATAGGTTTCCGTGACCGAAGCACGCCCGTAGCCGATAATCCGCCTTTCATTATCAACATGAGTTCATAGCCTCGCACTCTTTTAAATGTTTTATAAAATGATTTGCAAACACGCGAGGGAGATAACATGCTAGTTTTTGATAAAAATAGAACACAAGTAGTCCCGATGGTATGCTTAATGATATGGACCCGAATGATGCTATGACCCTATAAACGAGATAAAAAGGATTATTAGTAGTTAGGTTATGTCACTTAAAGTCCCATTAGCATGAATTGTGAACTACCGGGATTTGGTAGACGCTTATGCATATGATAGTACTATTTGGGGACTATCACCCCAGTTCGCGCCTTGACGGTTGATCCCCGTCGTACCACATTGATTGGTAAGCGAATTTATCTATGAGAAGATTTTATAGCGTGATTTTTGTGACGACACGCTAACTTAGATGGGAAAATTGTTTGTCGGGTTCGCGGCCCGTTGTTTTCATAGTAAGGTAAAAATGTCATGCGGCTAATAATAATCCTATATACAATACAATAACGATGCAAATAGCGATGAATATATTACCTATTATGGTAATATTGAGGCTACGGTCTCATGGATGGTTTAAGATGTATGCTTGATTTACATATTGCCTGACTAGCAATACGAGGACTTACTTCCGATATTATACTTGTGTTCTGATTTGAACGATTGTTTTATATAACTGTTTTTATTAAACTCTATGAATTCACTCGGCATTCGCTGATATGATTTTTGCATGTTTTTATCTCATGTGCTTGAAGGTAATCCGGATGGAGATCGACTCTGATGGCCCACTTAATATTAAAAATGTTCATTCGATCTATGTTTTGTAAACTTAATGACCTGTATAATTTGGGACTTGTTGTACACTTTAAAACGTTTTATCGAATGAATGTATGTTGAACCTTGTACAACCATTTTTATGTGTTGTCTATGATTGGAGTTATTGTGCTATCCCGTAACACTCTGAAAGACCCTTCCGCTGTACCGATACGAAAATTGAGAGTGTTACAGTTTGGTACCAGAGCTCTCGTTATAGAGAACAAAAGATTTTAAAAACCAAGGTTTTGAACAAAACTTTTCAAAATCTTTTGACAATGAACATTTGAGAAAATATTTGAAAAATCTTTTGACTATAACGGTGCCAGAGATCTCCGACGTTACCAACAAGCCCTATTGAGAAGATATATATTTTGATATATATAATTTAATTTATATATATTTATATATCGTGGTTTCAGTATGTAATTGTTTAAATAGTATGTTATCCTAATACGAGATATATATAAATGCAGATTGTCATGGCTGACCCTAATATTCCTGTAGAGAACCATGTTATTCCCGAACCTAATGTAGATGATGATCCTTATTTAGACTTAGTAGATTATGATATGGATGATGAGGAGGAACCATTTGAGGATCCTGAGCCCGAGGTAGGACTAGGAGATTAGATTGCCCCTCAGGTTGATATGGTAGAGAATGAGATTGATAATGTTGTTATTGAGAATGATGAGGAGATTAGGTTAGATAATTTAGATGATGAGATTGACGACGAGGATGTCGAGGAGGATGTAGGTATAGACGATGAGGTTGATGACGATGAGGAAGCTAAGCTTATTTATACTTATGATGTTCCAGAGGGCGAGCCTTTACCCCCACCAGTTTATTTGTCTGATTCTAAGGTTGAGCTACCTAGGGATGAAATGTATGAATCGTCTGAATCTGATTCTAAATCAGAGGAGGATGAGGATGATAATGCACCTGACAGTACCGATGGTATTGCTACTCGTAGACGTGTGATAGGAGAGTCGTCTAGTACTCGAGAGGCTACTCATATTGATGGTATTGCACCATGGGCCTTGAGACGTGATCTAGATGCTTCATGTGTTAAGAGTAGTATGACAGAGATTGGATTAGGTGTTGTTCATACTCATGTTGCTTATTTGGAGTCAAAGACTAAGGTTGGTGAGAAAGAGCGGGAATTGCTTAGTTTGGATTTGACTGATGTAGAGCGTGGTTTGAATGAGGCTTTAGGAGGTTATCGGTGTTAGAAAGTGGTGAGTTTGCTGCTATGAAGAAAAAGGTGAATTCTATGGAGATTCAGTTAAATGTAGCTCGTGCGATGCGTGAGAAAGCTGAGAAGGAGTTGAATATATCCGTGGGTTGGAATAGTAGATTTTATGTTGACATGGTTGAAAGAGGAGTGATCCGTAAGCGCCCAGCTGAAGATGTGTCTAGTGATCATCCGACAAAGATAAAGAAGACGATGGATGATGGACCATCTGGCGGTTCTCAGTAGACCAGTCTGTATTTAGTAGTGACCTTTGTATCTTTTTTACTTTTGTAGCTTTGACTGAACCGACTTGTTAGTAGTAGACTTGACACGAATTTTGAGTATATATAGTGCTAGAACTTTGATATGGGATGTAACTAAGACAATGCTTTTGTTTCAAATCGAATGAAATATGTATCTTGTCTTGAATTCCATATTGTGCCTTATTTGTATCTTGATTATGAATTCAATCCGTATTATATGAATCCCTTGTTGGGTGAATGCTTAATACTTTGAAATTGTGAAATTATAGAACTATGCCGCCCAAGAAGGCTGTGACTGAGGATGATGTACGTAGGATTATTACGGAGCAAGTTACCGCATCTATGACTGAATTTATGGCAAATGCTATAAATGAAGCTGGCGGTAGTGGAGCTGGCGTTAGTGGAGCTGGCGGTAGTGGAGCTGGCGGTAGTGGAGCTGGCGGTAGTGGAGCTGGCAGTGGTGGAGCTGGCGGTAGTGGAGCTGGCGGTAGTGGAGCTGGCGGTAGTGGAGCTGGCGGTAGTGGAATTGGCGGTACTAATGTGAATGTGAATGCTAATAATGTGAATGCTAATGCTGGAGGAAATGTAGGAGGACTTGGAACTAATGCACCTGAAGTTGGTGGCTGTACTTATGTAACGTTCATGAAGTGTGAACCTCTACCTTTTAATGGAACTGAAGGTGCTGTAGGATTAAGCCAGTGGATTGAGAAGATTGAGTCGGTGTTTCGGATTAGTAAGTGTAAGGAGGAAGATAAGGTGACTTTTGCTATGTCTACTCTTAAAGGTCGTGCGTTGACTTGGTGGAACGGGAGAATTGGTTTCATAGGTATTGATGCTGCTAATGCTACTCCTTGGGCTGAAATAAAGAAGTGGATGACTTTGGAGTTTTGTCCCCGTAGTGTGATCATTAGGTTAGAACAAGAGTTGATTCATTTGAGAATGAAAGGTGTGGACATTGATAGTTACACAAACTGATTCCATGAGTTGGCCTTGCTATTTCCTCGATTGGTGGAACCCGAAGAGATCCGAATTGAGCAATATATTAAAGGGTTGAACAGGAATATCCGGGGGTACGTGACATCATCTAAACCACTGACCATTGATGATGTTGTTCGAATGGCTTACCAACTCATTGGAAATATAATTCAAGATAGGAAAGATGAAGCCCGTGTTGGTGAGAAAAGAAAAGGAGACGGTGATCGTGTAGATAGAGGTGATAATAGGAAGAATTTCAATCGCCGTCAGAACCAAAGAAAGGGGAATGCAAATGCTCTTACCAACAACACACCGCGCAACGATGATAGATGTCCTAAGTGTGGCAACAAGAGGCATGCTGGCGACTGCTGGAAGTGCCGAAATTGCGGAAAGCTTGGACACAAGGTTGAAAGGTGTAAGAAGGGAACCATTTGCTTCAACTGTAATGAAGAAGGTCACAGGAAATCGGAATGCCCAAGTTGAAAGCGATTGTACCTGGAAGAAACCCCCAGGGTGGTGTCTATCAACATGGAACAATTGAGGTGAAGAAAGAGGATCCGAATGTCGTTACCGGTACGTTTTTACTCAACAATCATTATGCTGTTTCTTTATTTGATTCGGGTGCTGATAGGAGCTTTGTATCCACTAAATTTAGTGCCCTTATTGACATTGAACCTGTTGAGATAAATACCAGTTACGAGGTGGAATTGGCTGATGGTAAATTAGTGAAAACTAATAAGCTATTAGAAGGGTGCTCTCTAAATCTCTTGAACTATTCCTTTTCGATTGATTTGATGTTGATAGAATTAGGTAGTTTTGATATTATTATTGGTATGGATTGGTTGTCGTTGAATAGTGCAAATATTTTATGTGGAGAGAAGAAGGTTAAGATTCCTCTTAGGAATAGGACGTTAGTAATTGATGGTAATCGAGGTGAATCCCGTTTGAAAATCGTTTCATGTATTAAAGTCCAAAAATACATCAGGAACGGTTGTGAGTTATTCTTAGCTCAAGTGACCGGGAATGAGTCTAGGGAGAAAAGATTGGAAGATGTACCTATTATTTGTGAATTTCCTGAGGTATTTCCTAAAGATTTAACCGGACTTCCACCGATAAGGCAAGTAGAGTTTCGAATCGATTTAATTCCTGGTGCTGCACCGGTGGCACGTGCGCCTTACCGATTATCCCTTTCTTAATTAAAGGAGTTATCTGAGCAACTTAAGGAGTTGTCTGATAAAGGTTTTATTCGACCGAGTTCGTCGCCTTGGGGAGCTCCAGTCTTGTTCGTTAAGAAGAAGGATGGATCTTTCCGTATGTGCATTGATTATAGGGAACTGAATAAGTTGACAATTAAAAATCGATATCCTTTACCTAGGATTGATGATTTGTTTGATTAACTACAAGGATCTAGTGTGTATTCTAAGATAGATTTGTGGTCAAGATATCACCAACTTCGTGTCCGTGAAGATGATATTCCTATAACTGCATTTAGAACTCGTTATGGACACTATGAATTTCAAGTAATGCCATTTGGTTAACTAACGCACCTGCGGTTTTCATGGATTTAATTAATCGAGTGTGCAAGCCCTACTTGGATAAATTTGTGATTGTGTTTATTGACGATATTCTAATCTATTCTAAGAATGAAGATGAACATAGAGAACATTTAAGGATTGTTTTGAATTTGTTGAAGGATGAAAGGTTGTATGCTAAGTTTTTGAAATGTGATTTCTGGTTAGATTCTGTGCAATTTCTTGGTCATGTGATTAACAAAGATGGAATTCATGTTGATCCTGCAAAAGTTGAAGCCATTAAGGATTGGTCTGCACCGACAACACCAACGGAAGTGCGACAGTTCTTAGGATTGGCTGGCTATTATAGGCGATTCATTAAAGAATTTTCTTTGATAGCTAAACCCGTGACTAAGCTTACCTAGAAGGATAAACCTTTCATTTGGGGAAGTGATGAAGATGGAGCATTTCAGACATTGAAGCAAAAATTATGTAGTGTGCCAATCTTATCATTACCCGATTGGAGTGAAGATTTTGTAGTGTATTGTGATGCATCTCTTAGAGGCTATGGAGCTGTTTTGATGCAGCGAGAGAAAGTGATAGCTTATGCTTCTAGGCAATTAAGGAAGAATGAGGAGAATTATACTACTCATGATCTTGAGTTAGGAGTTGTAGTCTTTGCTTTTAGGTTGTGGAGACATTATCTGTATGGCACCAAGTGTACGGTATTCACCGATCACAAAAGCCTACAGTATATTCTCGACCAGAAGGAATTGAACATGAGGCAACAAAGATGGATAGAGTTGTTAAGTGATTATGATTGTGACATAAAATATCACCCAGGAAAAGCCAATGTTGTTGCCGATGCATTAAGTAGGAAAGATAGAGAGCCTATCAGGGTACGTTCTCTAGTCTTGACCGTGCACAATAATTTGCCTAAGCAAATTAGAAATGCGCAAATAGAAGCTTGTAAGAAGGAAAATTTTGTTAATGAAGGGTTCCGAG
Organism: Glebionis coronaria; assembly: GCA_025667525.1. Taxonomy (NCBI): domain Eukaryota; kingdom Viridiplantae; phylum Streptophyta; class Magnoliopsida; order Asterales; family Asteraceae; genus Glebionis; species Glebionis coronaria. Next base: position 446,795 of record JANFOE010000194.1, read on the forward strand.
GAGAAGGAGATCCTTTAGAGGTTAGAGCTGATGGAGTGAAAAGCTTAAGAGGTCGTATGTGGATACCTAAGTTTGAAGGCTTAAGAGACTTGATTATGTTAAAATCCCATAAATCTAAGTATTCCATTCATCCGAGATCTGATAAGATGTTCCATGATTTGAAGAAGTTGTATTGGTGGCCGAATATGAAGCTGATATTGCTATGTATGTTCATCAATGCTTGACTTGTGCTAGAGTTAAAGCTGAACATCAAAAGCCATCAGGACTACTTCAACAACCAAAGATTCCTGAATGGAAGTGGGAGTGAATTACGATGGACTTTATCACCAAGCTTCCTAGAACATCATCTGGAAACAACTCGATTTAGGTTATTGTCGACAGACTGACCAAATCAGCACACTTCATTCCGGCTAAAGAGCAGTTCTCACTGGAGAAGCTGACTCGTATATACCTTGAGAATGTTGTATGCAAGCATGGAGTGCCTGTATCGATCATTTCAGATCGAGATCCTAGATTCGCATCGAATTTTTGGAAATCTCTCCAAAGATATTTGGGAATGAATCTCGACATGAGCACTGCTTATCACCCACAGACTGATAGGCAGAGTGAAAGGACGATACAAACACTAGAAGATATGTTGAGAACTTGTGTGTTAGATTTTGGTAAGAATTGGGATAAACATTTGCCGTTAGCAGAGTTTTCGTATAACAATAGTTACCATTCTAGTATTAAGGCTGCACAGTTTGAAGCTTTATATGGTAGGAAGTGTAGATCTCCTGTATGTTGGAGTGAAGTTGGGGATACCCAGCTCACGGGACCGGAATTGATCCGGGAGACTACGAAGATGATAGCTCAGATTAAGAATAGGTTGTTGACTGCCAGTAGTAGACAGAAAAGTTACGAGGATGTGCGGCGGAAGCCAATGGAGTTTAAAGTGGGTGACCAAGTAATGTTGAAAGTATCGCCATGGAAAGGGGTTATAAGATTTGGAAAGCGAGGAAAATTTAATCCCCGTTATATTGGACCCTTTAAGATTTTATCTAGAGTAGGTCCGATGGCTTACAAACTAGAGTTACCCCCAGAACTTCATGGTGTTCACAACACATTCCATGTATCTAATCTGAAGAAATGTCTAGCAGTGAGTGATGAGAAAATTTAGTTGGATAAGGTTCGAATAGATGGGAAGTTGCATTTTATCGAAGAACCCGTAGAGGTTATGGATCGTGAGGTAAAGCAACTGAAACAAAGTCGGATACCTATTGTAAAGATCCGATGGAATTCAAAGCATGGACCGGAATATACTTGGGAACGAGAGGATAAAATGTGGAAGAAATATCCGCACCTCTTTGATTTCAATAAGAAACGGACATCAAAATGAAATGGCTCACGAGGACGTTGATCCCTTTTAGGAGGAAAAGCTGTGACAATCTAACATTTTTAGGTAGTGAATTATTTTCTCGTATAATATTTTGAAACTTATTTTTGTGTTGGTTGATGAACTCACAATTTACGGATTTAAATTTGGGCTTACGTGCATAATTTAGCGTCCTTTACGATTAAACCGGAAACCTTAGGATTACGTATTTACGTTTTTGAACTCCGTTTTTGATGAGACAATTTTTATTCGATTCGTTTTGTGTCGTTGATTCATAATTTATGAAAATGTTTTTCGTAAAACGACCCGAGGGCCCACAAATGGAGGAAACTAGAATCGAGGAGTACCCGTAAATTAGCGGGATGGGACAAAATAAATCATCCCACCCCACTATAACATGGGACGGCCAAAAATGACACCACATCAAAGATGTGGCATCATGTAAACTAGTAGCTTACAAGTGTAAGCTTAGCTTAACACTTAAGCTAGTTTTTACACACCAAACTAACAAAAACAACTAGCTTCTCATTTACCACCATTCACTCATGCAAATCAACTAAAAACTCTCTCAACTCCATCACCATTGCCGTCCCACTTTAAGAACAAACACCCCTTTTGATCTTTTCTAGCCACAAAATACTTGTTATCTAGCTATATTATGGAGTTACCTTGAAGCCTTGATTGCTTGGTGGCCATTTTAACAACAAAGGAGGTGATTTGCTTGTGTCCTAGGGCTGATTTCACAACATACTTTCTTGGTGTTTGATGATCTTGGGGATACATTTGGTGTTCATCAAGTTCTTGTCTTCCAAAAAAAAGATATCCTCTTGGTTGGTAAAGAAGATCATCCTTTCCATTTTCTCTTGTTGTTATTGTAAAGATCAAATATATTTTCTTTCTTGTTGTATATGTATATGATGAATATATGATGATAAAAATGTTGTGTGGGGATCAAGTGTTGATAAATATGCTTAAAAAGATTAATAACCATAAGAAACAAGGCTAAAATCATGCTTAATTTGTTGGCTGTATAAAAACAGTATGTAACTAAAACTTGAACTGATAAATTTGCATGGTAGAATCCATTTACAGTAAGTACAAGATGTCATACACATGTGAGAGTTGGCCATGCAATGGAATCATTAAAATGAGTGAGATATGATCAAAACAAGATAAGTGTGCTAATCTAAATAAGCTGTTTTGTAGGGACTGTAAAGGATAGTTAAACTTAAAATGAGCAGTAGCTATATCTAAGTTAATTATAGCACATAATATGAAGTTCATTCAACCCAAAAATGAGCTTCTAATTCATTGTAGAACTCTAGATATGATAAAAATGGTGAAGATGAAAATAAAAATCAGATTTTGAAGAATTAATGTTTATTACTATTATATAAGCACTCAAATTATATAGTATAAAATGTGAAATTAAAACCCACTAACTTATGAATTTCATTTATATAAATATGTATAAGGTTAAATAAATGGACAAATTATAAAAATGGTAGTGGAATAATATTTATAAGTTATAAAAGCTATAAACATGATTTTTACGACTTTTTCGGTTATTACCGTAAAATTAACGTTTTTCGCCAATTAAAACTTAGACGATCAAACCCGTCTAATGTAAAGTTTTTAAAAGTCATATAATGATATATAAGTTTCTAATACAAGTAAAAACCAATAAAACCCGAACTATAGGACATACGGACATTAACGAGCTAAGTAAGCATATTGGACTAATAATTGGACTAAATAAATTAAACACTTATAAAAAGTACTTATTGGGCTTAACCCATTTGGGCCCAACATGTAAAGTGTGAATACTGATAATATAAGTATAAAAAGAAATAATACAAGTTAAAGAACTTATAATAAGCTTATTGGACTTAAAATAGGTAAATAGGTAAAACTAGTAAACTAGTAAAAATTTACCAATACATAAACACTAAAATGAGCAAACAAGGATATATAAACACAGTTGATCATCATCATATGTACAAAATAATCATATTTATATTTGTTATTTTGATAAATTCATTGGACAAAAGTCTAAGACCGATTATTATTTATATAGGTTTCCGTGACCAAAGCACGCCCGTAGCCGATAATCCGCCTTTCATTATCAACGTGAGTTCATAGCCTCGCACTCTTTTAAATGTTTTATAAAATGATTTGTAAACCCGCGAGGGATATAACATGATAGTTTTTGATAAAAATAGAACACAAGTAGTCCCGATGGTATGCTTAATGATATGGACCCGAATGATGCTATGACCCTATAAACGAGATAAAAAGGATTATTATTAGTTAGGTTATGTCACTTAAAGTCCCATTAGCATGAATTGTGAACTACCGGGATTTGGTAGACGCTTATGCATATGATAGTACTATTTGGGGACGATCACCCCAGTTCGCGCCTTGACGGTTGATCCCCGTCGTACCACATTAATTGGTAAGCGATTTTATGTATGAGAAGATTTCATAGCGTGATTTTTGTGACGACACGCTAACTTAGATGGGCAAATTGTTTGTCGGGTTCGTGGCCCGTTATTTTCATAGTAAGGTAACAATGTCATGCGGCTAATAATATTCCTATATACAATATAATAACGATGCAAATAACAATGAATATATTACCTATTATGGTAATATTGAGGCTACGGTCTCATGGACGGTTTAAGATGTATGCTTGATTTACATATTGCCTGACTAGCAATACGAGGACTTACTTCTGATATTATACTTGTGTTCTGATTTTAACGATTGTTTTATATAACGGTTTTTATTAAAATCTATGAATTCACTCGGCATTCGCTGATATGATTTTTGCATGTTTTTATCTCAGGTGCTTGAAGGTAATCCGGATGGAGATCGACTCTGATGGCCCACTTAATATTAAAAATGTTCATTCGATCTATGTTTTGTAAACTTAATGACCTGTATAATTTGGGACCTGTTGTACACTTTAAAACTTTTTATCGAATGAATCTATGTTGAACCTTGTACAACCATTTTTATGTGTTGTATATGATTGGAGTTATTGTGCTATCCCGTAACACTCTAAAAGACCCTTCCGCTGTACCGATACGATAATTGAGAGTGTTACATTATACCACTACCGAAAAAGAGCTTTTAGCTGTAGTGTATGCTTTTGATAAGTTCTGCCCCTATCTTGTCCTTTCTACCACCATCGTGTATACCGATCATTCCGCGTTGAAGTACTTGTTGACTAAGCATGATTCTATACCAAGACTTCTTTGTTAGGTTTTGCTCCTTCAAGAATTCAACATTGAAATTCGTGACAAGAAGGGAGCCAAAAACCTAGCCGTGGATCATCTAAGTAGACTTGAGGATCCTTATCAAGGGGATCATCCGAATCAAGAGATCAATGACTCTTTTCCCCTTGAAGCCTTAATGTCTGTCAATCCAAATCTTGATGACACCCCATGGTTTGCGGACATTGAAAACTACTTAGCGGGTGGAATTCTCAAGGAAGGGTTAACGTCCCTAATGTAAAGAGATTTTACTCGTTGAAAAAGTTCGTTTTCTCGGTGTCTAATCGAATTGATTTCCGGTTAATTGTGTGAGATTAATTGTTCTTGGTGAAACAAATATTTTTGGATTTGGTAAAATAAATGTGCAAGACTTAATAGTAAATGACGGGAAATTAAAACTAAAACTATTTGAAACGTAAACAGTGCAATATTTAAGACGTTAAAAGTAAATGGCGAGAATTTAAATGAAGTGAAATTAAAACTTAACAAAAAGTAAATTAACAATTAACTAAAAATGCAAACGAATTTAAAAGGAACTAAAAATAAAATGAGAAAAATTTACACTTTAACCTAAGAAAAATGTTAAAACAAAACAAAACATTCCATCGGAATACACCCGATCGGAATCCATAAGGATCCAATCGGAATGTACCCGATCGGAATGAGGCAAGATCGGAATGAGTAAAAAGGTGGCATTCGGAATACTAAACATGAATCCCAATCGGAATACACTAAGTGGTCCAATCGGAATGTTTGAAATCAACCAAATCGGAATATGGGGAAACAAGTACAATCGGAATATTCATCAAATGATATCAATCGGAATACTTGGCAAAACCTACTAATCGGAATAACATGAAACCCTTTTCCGATCTGTAGATCGGAATAAGGGGCTGTTGATCGGAAAGAGCTGATCGGAAAAGGGTTTTAACACCTTTTCCGATTTGTGTGTGATCCGAAATTTTAGCCAAGAAAATAAGCTACAAAATTAAGCTAATATCTAAAACTTAAACGAACCAATAATGGAAATAGACTTAATAAGCACTAACATCAACTTATCAAACGTAAAATAAACAAGCTTTAAAATAAAAACATAAAAAGATTAACTTAAAGACTCGAAAAGTTTAAAAGATCAAAACTTTAAATAAGAACTTGATGAAAAAGATGATGAAAACAAGATTGAGATTAACAAGAAAGATTAATAACATGAAGATTAAGACAAGATTAATCTTGAAAGGTAAAGGTTTGATTAAAAACAAGAAAGATAAAAGATGAAAGATTAAAGTTCTAGTGAGAGAAACTGTCACTTTCTCTCACTAAAACTAAACTACTCCTACTCCTAAAACTAAAACTAACCAACCCTCCTAAATGAGTTTAGGAGGGTATTTATAGGAAATGGGGAGGTGCATGTGTTGCCTCCTCTTTCTTTCTTTCTTCACGTCTTCTCGTCTTTTAAGTTCTTCGACTTTATCGACTTTGTCTCGGGATTAATTAAACTCGTCTTATAATTTATTTATTTATTAGACTCGAGTTCTTCGGCTTTAAGTAAACTTCCGTCTTTAGACTTGTTCTTCGATAAATCTGCAGAATAGGCCTTGGACTTCCGTTCTTTTTGCACTCTTGATCTCTTGACTTCGTCTTTTGTCGTTTTCTTCTATAAAAGCCTGTGAATGCCCGTGTTTTCTCCACTTTTCACCTTTTCGTCCTAAATCACAATAAAAACACAAACCACGCATAATTCCGAAATTTATGACATAAAATACACGTTTTGGCTTGGTTATTATTGTAATTAAGTGGTAAAAAGATGGGTGTTTTCACACCTATCAAATCCCCTACACTTAACCATTGCAATGTCCTCATGCAATGCATTAGTTACAAAGCACGTTTACATTTTTCATCACAATCAATCCACGTTGGCCTTTATTAAAGAGATAGAAAATTATAAACATTCAAAGTAAAGAAATTAAAAACATACCTTGGGTTTTGGAAATGTCGTGAATGATCATCATCCTCAAGTTTTCACTTTCTCCAAACCAAGCTTAAAAACGAGATCATTGTTATTCTAAGTTAGTAAACTAACACGAACTCATGTGGGCCAATTATTCACTTAGACTCCCTTAATCCTAGGGTATCTCTTATATTTTATTGTTGTCTTGAATGATCACGAAGATGCATTTTTTACTTATTTCGATAGTTATTTAGTCCAAAAATAAAGTGAATGATTTAATCAATAGTTAGCTAAAGGACAAAATCTTTTAAAACTGCTTCTCGGGACCTCATAAAGTTTATATCTTGGCATAACTCGCTTCGCGATTTGAGACCTTTCTCGGACCGATATTTGGCAGCGACTTCATACTTCAAATCTTGAGAGACGTTCATGAAATAATGGTCTTCTCTTCATAATAGGAATTTCTTCACTTGAAATTTTGAGAGATTCATACTTGGACCACGACTTCTTCATTTTTCTCCAATCTTTATCTTGGACTTTAATATACAACGATCCGCCTCCTTTTAGGACTTGGATCTATTTATCCTCATACCTTGTTAGGGCCTTTTTGGATAGACTTCTCCATGATCTTTAGGGGAGTATTTGCTTTTTGGCGTGTGTCTCGATCCTTCATATTGATTTTCGATAAATGATTCTTCACACCACTTTTGGATCTTTAGCAACAAAATGTAGCCCTCATGCCTTGTTAGGGCCTTTTCGGACTCGCTAATCTTCGCATCCCGCTTCAATAAGTTATGCCTTGGCTATGAACTCTAATTAATACCGAGCAACTTTTAAATGATCTTGGGCTAGAAGCTAAGTAACTTTTCAAATCGTACAACCTTATTTATTGCAGATAAATTTATTAACAAGCGATGGGAGAATAGGCTTATAATTAACTCACGTAAATTCACTAAAGAATACCAAACTAATAATTGGCTCTATCATCTCTCGTTCTCCACAGTTTAAAATCTCAAGTAATGAGACTCGTGGATGCTTAGCCTATTAAATCAAGGTTTTGGGTTTTCGAGTCATCTATAGGATCTTGCAAACTCTTAGACTTTTTCAAGTTTAGAAATCGCATTTTAAAGTTCCCTTGATAAACGACTCACTAGGATCAATTATAGGAACTTGCGAAAAGTTCTTGTTCTTAACCCGTGAGAGTTAAGACTTTCGCGTTTTATAGCTCCCTATATAAAAGCCTAGCAAAACTTGACTTAAACACGTTAAGGATACTAGCTAGAGTAAACTTAGATAAGTAAACTCGGGTTGAGTTAAAAGATTCACAACGTTTGATAATTAAAACCACTTTATTGAAATTTATTCTAACAAAGAAAGAAAATAACTATACAAAAGGAAAAAGTAATAGGCCAAAGTAGATCAAAAATTTTGAAAAATGTTGAAAATTTTATTTTCCGGTTAAAAATGAGGACAAATACAAGGAAAAGGCCACTTAACTTCGATAGAAGTCCCCCCTACACTTAAGATAAACATTGTCCTCAATGTTTAGGCATGTGGAAGTAAACTCCCCTACACTTAGGACATTGTGCACGTTGTTTAAATCTCGCTAAGAAAGAGACAACTAAAGAGATTCCTATTTTAATATTGAGAAATATAAAATAGTGAACCGAAAAGAGTTTAGGATAGAACCGGGAAGAAGGGAACACGGAGTCACGGTTCGTCAAAAGTCATCAAGAGTGTATCTTTGAAGCTCTAATCCCTGCACATGATAAGAAAGAAAGCAAGAAACACCACGGGGCTCCCCCTACACTTATGGTGAAAATAGATAGATAATTGGGTTGCCTCCCAAAAAGCGCTTGTTTATATTAACCGAGTCACGAGCCTGACTCGTCCCCAAATTAAATAGTCCATGCGGAAGCCTCGAATGTGATACCGGGATCAAAGACCTTGTCCTCGTTCCCGGTTGACATCAACAAAGGAGAGGTAGGGGGATAAGTCTTGAATGGGAGAAAAACCCTTTCAACATACGAGAAGTATGAGAATTCAAGATCCACGGGAGGTGGGTTGGGTATAGTAAGCACATTGTCATCCCCTGGGTCAAAGCACTCATCCTCCGTGATAGTGGCTAAAGGGGAGGATGAAAGGTGCTCGGGAGGGGGACTTGGGACAATGTCTTCCTGCAGCAAATTATCAAAAATAATGTCCCCCTCCAAATCATCGTCATCATTACCTGGTGGTATGGAGTGAATGTCGATTTCTTCCAGCAATGGGTCATTATCTTCAACGGGAGGAATAGATGGAGGCAAAGAAGCGGAAAGAGGAGGAGAAGTCAACGCTTCGATTTGAGCAATAAGAAGGTGCACTTTCTGTAATCTATCGCGAAGAAGCACGTCTTCCACCTTATTCACAAGATCATGTTCATCGGTGAACTTCTCGTAAACCGGAGAGAATAAATCGTCATCGCCCGCATCTCCCGGTGGAGATTGAGAAATTTCAAAAGTGAAATTCTCATAGCTTGGAGAAAAATCGTCATCACTAGGATCGACCTCTTCCGTAAGAGAAACGTCGTCCTCAGGCTCCATAGCAGGTAAGTCACAAACCTCATCATCCAATACCTTGTCAAGACCAACATCACTAAGCTCATTCAGCGAATCTAGATCCTTAGATGCAGTAGGAACATCGAGAGTAGGAGCAGCAACTTCAGAAGATTGGTTGAAAGTGTAGACATCATCTTCGTCGTCATCATCATAATAGATGGGACGAGTCCAGTTAGGAGTGACGTAGTCGGCTAACTCTTCCTTGATAACCTCCACATCTTTAAGAAGCTCATGCAGCAACTTTTGTTGTTCATCGCCCCGAGTATGTTCAATTTCACCAATTCTATCCCACGCTGTAATTAAACATTTTGGTGTAGAAAAGAAGGGAAAACGACTAAATTGGCTCAAAAAGGTGTCGGTGGTTTTCAAGGTTTCGTCCACATCAAGCAACGGTTGCCTTTCCTGATGTAAGTCAGCTCGAAGTTGAGCTATACTTTCTAGAATGTCATTCAAAGAAGTGAGTTGTTGATCAAGACTAGTTTGCTGAGAGGATTGATGATTGAGGGTGTGATGTGGGGGCTCACGGTTATAGACACTAGGATGATAGCACGGTACTTTCTCAAAGATTTGCGACAGATCACAAAAAAGAAGCATCGTGAGGGCCCCCACAAATATAGCACCATGGGTATGGAGAGAAACTGGGTGCCTCTTGTGGATAGCTATTATCATTTTCATAATTGTACCCCGGTTCTTGCCCGTGTCTATACGGGTATTGAACCGGGCATGAAACATGCCAATGAGAATCGCTTCCACAATAGATGCACGGGGGAACAGGAGGAGGTGGGTTCAAAAAGGACGAATTAGTCGAATTGCACAAAGGACAAAATCCGAATAGGAATTGTGTATTGTCGATATCGTTCCCGCACCGCTCACATGTACACCATTGACAAGAGTTGTTCCCAGATAATTGTTTCCCACACCGGACGCAATGGACATAAAAATCCATAGAGAAAGAAAGATAGATAAGCAAGAAGAATCTTTTTGGTGCAAAACTTTGAAAAAGAAATGCTTTTTATGATTTTTCAAATGTTTTTGGATTTTTGAAAATTTTTGACACAAAAAATAACGTTCACGAGTGAACGGATCCCAAAAGCCAACGCGTCTCTCACAAAAAACCGTAGATCCTCACGAAAAGAGCCGGCAGCAGCGCCATTTTAATGTAAAGAGATTTTACTAGTTGAAAAAGTACGTTTTCTCGGTGTCTAATCGAATTGATTTCCGGTTAATTGTGTGAGATTAATTGTTCTTGGTGAAACAAATATTTTTGGATTTGGTAAAATAAATGTGCAAGACTTAATAGTAAATGACGGGAAATTAAAACTAAAACTATTTGAAACGTAAACAGTGCAATATTTAAGACGTTAAAAGTAAATGGCGAGAATTTAAATGAAGTGAAATTAAAACTTAACAAAAAGTAAATTAACAATTAACTAAAAATGCAAACGAATTTAAAAGGAACTAAAAATAAAATGAGAAAAATTGACACTTTAACCTAAGCAAAATATTAAAACAAAACAAAACATTCCATCGGAATACACCCGATCAGAATCCATAAGGATCCGATCGGAATGTACCCGATCGGAATGAGGCAAGATCGGAATGAGTAAAAAGGTGGCAATCGGAATACTAAACATGAATCCCAATCGGAATACACTAAGTGGTCCAATTGGAATGTTTGAAATCAACCAAATCGGAATATGGGAAAACAAGTACAATCGGAATATTCATCAAATGATATCAATCGGAATACTTGGCAAAACCTACTAATCGAAATAACATGAAACCCTTGTCCGATCTGTAGATCGGAATAAGGGGCTATTGATCGGAAAGAGCTGATCGGAAAAGGGTTTTAACACCTTTTCCGATTTGTGTGTGATCCGAAATTTTAGCCAAGAAAATAAGCTACAAAATTAAGCTAATATCTAAAACTTAAACGAACAAATAATGGAAATAGACTTAATAAGCACTAACATCAACTTATCAAACGTATAAACAAGCTTTAAAATAAAAACATAAAAAGATTAACTTAAAGACTCGAAAAGTTTAAAAGATCAAAACTTTAAATAAGAACTTGATGAAAAAGATGATGAAAACAAGATTGAGATTAACAAGAAAGATTAATAACATGAAGATTAAGACAAGATTAATCTTAAAAGGTAAAGGTTTGATTAAAAACAAGAAAGATAAAAGATGAAAGATTAAAGTTCTAGTCAGAGAAACTGTCACTTTCTCTCACTAAAACTAAACTACTCCTACTCCTAAAACTAAAACAAACCAACCCTCCTAAATGAGTTTAGGAGGGTATTTATAGGAAATGGGGAGGTGCATGTGTTGCCTCCTCTTTCTTTCTTTCTTCACGTCTTCTCGTCTTTTAAGTTCTTCGACTTTATCGACTTTGTCTCGGGATTAATTAATTTATTTATTTATTAGACTCGAGTTCTTCGGCTTTAAGTAAACTTCCGTCTTTAGACTTGTTCTTCGATAAATCTTCAGAATAGGCCTGGACTTCCGTTCTTTTTGCACTCTTGATCTCTTGACTTCGTCTTTTGTCGTTTTCTTCTATAAAAGCCTGTGAATGCCCGTGTTTTCTCCACTTTTCACTTTTTCGTCCTAAATCACAATAAAAACACAAACCACGCATAATTACGACATTTATGACATAAAATACACGTTTTGGCTTGGTTATTATTGTAATTAAGTGGTAAAAAGATGGGTGTTTTCACACCTATCAGTCCAAACAAAAGAAAAAGTTCTTTAAAGATATTGAACATTATTTCTGGGACGACCCTTACCTTTTCAAACAATGTGCGGATCTTGTCATTCGTCGATGTGTTGATGGGCCGGCAACGGTACAAATTCTTGAAGCCTGCCATAAAGGACCCACCGGTGGTCACTTTGGTCCCAATTACACCGCGAAGAAAGTATTCGACTCTGAATTTTATTGGCCCACCATTTATCATGACGCTCATGAAATGGTTAAACATTGTGATGCTTGCCAAAGACAAGGAAAGATGACACATAAATATGAGATGCCTCAAAATTTCATACAAGAATGTGAAATCTTTGATGTATGGGACATCGACTTTATGGGGCCATTTCCATCATCTAAAGAAAACAAGTACATCCTCGTAGCCGTTGACTACGTATCCAAATGGGTTGAAGCTAAGGCTCTCCCTACGAATGATGCGAGGGTGGTTGTGAACTTTTTGAAGCAACTTTTTGCTCGATTCGGTGTTCCTCGTGCTATCATCAGCGACCGCGGGACTCATTTTTGCAATGATCAATTTGCTCGGGTCATGGCTAAGTACGGTGTAAATCACCGTCTTTCCACCGCTTATCATCCTCAAACAAATGGTCAAGTCGAGATATCTAACCGTGGATTGAAGAGAATTCTTGAGCGTACTGTGGGAGAGCATCGTGCCTCGTGGGCCGATAAGTTAGATGATGCTTTGTGGGCTTTCCGTACCGCTTATAAGACCCCGATTGGTTGTACACCTTATCATCTTGTGTACGAGAAAGCATGCCACCTCCCTATCGAGCTTGAACATAAGGCATACTGGGCCTTGAAGTGGGCTAACTTCGACATCAACAAAGCCGACGACCTTCGGAAGATTCAACTCAATGAGCTAAATGAACTGAGGAATCAAGCTTATGAGAACTCATTAATCTACAAGGAGAAGACCAAGATCATCAATGATGCAAGGATTAAGAACCGAGAGTTCCGCGTAGGTGATCAAGTCTTAATTTTTAAGTCTCGGTTGAAGATCTTCTCGGGCAAACTGAAGAGCCGCTGGTCTGGTCTATTTACCGTCGCCAAAGTCTTCCCATATGGCACCATTGAGCTTTCTCAGCCAAATGGGCCCAAATTTAAGGTGAATGGCCAGCGCGTGAAGTTATACTTTGGTGACGACATCCCTCATGAGATGATTCCATCCCTCACCACGTTTCCCTTGAATTAAGTTCTGGGTCGAGTCAGGCTCGTGACTCGATTAACAAAAACAAGAGCTTCTTGGGAGGCAACCCGTTGATCTATCCTTTACCGTTTTCATAATAAGTGTAGGGGGAGCCCCGTATGTGTTTGTTGTCTTGTTTCTTCTTCTGTACAGGGATTAAAGCTTCAAAGATCCATTCTCGATGGCTTTTGACGAACCGTGATTGATGTAGTGCTTTTGCAACCCTTTAGGAAAAGAGAGGCAAAGTAGCGGTAAGCGTTAAGTGTCGGTTTAGGAAAACCAAGCACTAATGACCCAAATAAGTTCGTTCTCGAGGAGGCACGTGTGTTGTGTATTGAGTTGATTTTGATTGATGATTTTATTAAGAAGAAAAGAGGAAAGAGAATAGAAATGAGAAAGAAAAGACGGTTACGAAGACGGATTAAACTAAGTCGAAAAAGGAGAACACGTAAAACCGTAAATAGTACAAAAATTAAAATTTTAACCTAAAAATTTCTAAAAATTACTAAAAATCCACAATAATTTTCTAAGAGTTTAAAAAAAATCAAAACTTGCTAAAACCTTTTAATTAATTAAATAATGACTTTTTAATGCTAATTAAAGCCCTAAAAATCACAATTAATTATTAAAAAGCCCTAAACAAGATCTAATAGTTTGTAAACCTCAAAAATAACCTAATTAAGCTAAAAAGTATTTTTTTAAATTTTAAAACCTAATAAAACTATTTTTAAACACTTAAAAACTATTAAAATCTATTAAAACTTAAATTAATTCTAGAAAATAAATGAAAAGCCTAAAAAATATTTGGAAAGTGACAAAACTCCTAATTATGTGTTTAAAATCTAGGAAAAATGAAAAAAGTAGAAAAAACAAACTTTTAATTTTTAATAATAAAATAATAATAAAATAATCAATAAAAATAAAAAGTTTATAAAATAATTCTAAAAAATTTCCAAAAACTTAGAATAATATAACTAAGACAAAAATGTGATTAAAAGTTACTAAAACATTTTATTTTATTTTATATTAAATTTTAAAGTTGTTTAAAAACCCTAAAATCAAATAAAATTAAAAATAAGACTTTTTGAAAACTTTTTGGAATGTAAACCTCAAAAATATAAATCAAAACCTAAAAACTATTTTTTTTTTATTTTTAAAATACTTTTTGCTATTTTTAAACTACTTTCTAAAAATTAAACTAAAAATAATCCTAATAAATAAATTAAAAACGGGAAAAATAAACTTTTTGGACAGAAAAGTCCTAAAACCTAATACAATCCTAGGAAAATTGCTAATTAGTAAAAATCTCAAAGAAATAAGCTTAAAACAGCTTAATTATAAGCTGTTAGCTAAATAAGCTACAAACCAAACAACCCTTAAATAGAATTTGAAATCAAAGCTATCAGTCAAAGTCCCTAGGGCGCAGATGGTTAACACGTTTGGTTGTGGGAGGAGTGGCGCAGGTTCGAGTCCTGGCCACGTCCTTTTTGGTAAAACTTTTTTTTTTTTTTGCTTTTAAAAAACACAATCCAGTAACTATTTTAATCACCAAAACACAAACACAATTCAAATTTAACAAGATTTGAACACTACAAATCCAAGAACGTGCTCAGATATGGATCATGTGACTGAAGAACACAAGTGAAGATTATGATCAAGAGGTCTTGATCCTGAGTTTGTGGATGTTTGATTGGACAAGAAAGGCACCCCTATACTCAGTTGAGTATAAGGAGTCAGCAGAAAACACAAACAAGCAAGTTGCTACACACAAAAGCTCAATCAAGGGCAAAATGAAGTTTCTGATATTACTTGTCTAGGTCTGATGAACAGAATGCCTTTTTCTTACACAAAATCAAATTTTAAGGGCCAATTACTTGCAAATGAGTTCACCAAATCACATCAAAGCAATAAACAGTCCTACTACAACCTATATTCTAGCAAATAATCAAGCTTGAAGTCAAAATTATTACAAAAATAAGCAGAAAAATACACTTGCTGATTTTGACAGCTTGAACCAATTTTTATGCATCCAACTTGATTGAAAACTTTACCAACCTAAGGACTAAACTATCATGCACCCTACAAATACCCTAGTGAGTGATTAAAACAAGATTGCAGGCAAAATCTAAACCAATTAAACCAATTAAAACCTTGATCCAAACACCCTTTTATAAACTGAAACTGACTTTTAACAAACCAAATGACTTCAAAATCTAACCATACTGATTCAAATGAATCTAAACATGCATAACATAGCAAGTAAACTCAAATAAAACCACATAAACAACACTTAAACACTTTTCATGCACAATCACACAAATCACATAAAATTTTCAGAAAACTAAAAATGGAAAAGGGATTTTACCTTGAGGGACTTACATCCAAGTCCCTTAGTGGTTGCTTAACCACTTCCAATAGGCCCGGGCCTATGCTGATCCTTGGACAGCTATCCTTCAACAAACCTGCTAAGAAAATGAAAAACACAAGCACAAATAATACACTATTCTGATTTTCTGAAACTTCTTAAACCTTTTCAAAAAAAATTTTGAAACCTTTTTAACCAAATGATACGTTTTAAAACTCAAGTGCAGAACTCAAAAATCCAAATCCAAATCCACTTTCACTTTTTTGGACCTATGATTTCTAAAATTCAAAACCTATTTCAAAACCTCCAAAAACACAAAGTGTTTTTGATAAATTAAAATGGAACTCAGTTCTTAGCTTTCAAACACACACACAAAACTTTTAACAATTATAAAAAGGAATTACACTTGTTTCAAACACAAATACCAAACTTTTATATCATTAAAAAGGAATTACAATGGTGAAAGGTAAAAAACTGGAACAAAGCCCTACTCACATGTTGAGAGGTGCTTTTATAGGCATAGTAGAACCATCTAGAACTGGAATAAACAAATAATAAACAGAAAAACCCTAATGCTTGGAAAATCCGAAATTGCCCTTGTTCTTTTGACTGAAAATTTTCAAATTTGTTCCTCATTTGATCTTTGTACTTGGCCAGCTGTTGGAAAGTGATCATGGCTGTTTATAAGTCCTTGGGGACTAAGGAGTTGCATCCAACCGTTTAAAATGTCCCCTCCTAGGGTTTGTTGGAAAGTGACGCAGCAGGGGAGGTACTTTTAAGGACCCACAGCCATGTGGTGGTGTTTCTGGGTGTGGGGAAAGGTTTACTTAGGGGTGAATAGTAAATCTGGAAAGGTTGGGGTAAAAACCCTTTGTTTTGGGTAAATTAGTTGTTAGGGTTTATGGGATTATGAACATGGGATTAGGGTGTTTTAATCTTTTTTTTTTTTGTGGGGTTAGTTTAAAAAACGTGTTTTCCACCAAAAGTAATCAGATTAATTAAATCTGATTTTTAAAAAATGTGGGTGGAAGGTGACATGGAGTAGAGGTGATGATGTGTAGGATGGTGAGTGGTGGGTTGGAGTGATGTGGCGAATTGATAGGCTGTGGTAGGTTTGGATGTTTGACAGTAATGGCCCCCCAATGTTCATACTTTGTTTATATTGTGAAAAACAGCCAACAACGTCCCATTATACTTGTGTCAACTTTGCACAAGTTGTCATTTTTGGCACAACTTGTTTTCCTACTTTTAACAAGGACTTCAAATGCAATTCTTGGATTCTTCAAGGAATGATCTTGTAATATCTTCAAACTTTAGGGACCCTATTCATAATTTTGAATATTTGAGCGGTATAAAGTGTTAATCTTCAAAAGTTGAGGGACTAAAGTTGCCAATCTTCAATTCTTCAAGGGCATTTTTGTAAAATCCAAACTTGGGCCTGGTTCATTGTGTGACTTCGTTTCCCGTGTTCGTTTTTGAATGATTCTTGTGATCTTTTGCCATTTCCTCAATATCCGTACCTAAAAATACACAAGTAACAAACACGAGGATATATTTGGCAGTTTTAATGATATTTTATGCATTTTAAGCCCGATTTGGACGATGAGACCATGTATAAAAGTAGTCTCATCACTACCCCATACTAAATCATTGCCGTGCCCTCACGCAATGCTAGAATAAAGTATCATAGCACCTCCAAATTCATTTTTATTCACTTTATTGAAATGATAAACTAGCTACACTACTACTATTACTATTACTTGCGTTTTAGACATAATGTATGATTTTCATCGCAAAATAGGACGTATAGGTTCATAGAATAAGAACACGTGAATGCTTCGTTAGAAATAATTTCATCGTCCTCGATTTTCACTTCAATTCCATGCTAAGCGTATAACAAGATCATTGTCATTATAAGTTAGTAATGCTAACACTACTCATATGCCCTAATCACGTACTTATCCTCCCATTATTCCTAAGTTGTATCTCTTATATTTTATTATGTCTTGAATGTTTCACGAGGATACATTGTTGACTTATGCGATAATAGAGATTTAGGTCTAAAAATAGAGTCCTAACGGTGTAACTAAGACCATCAAATCAATAACCCCTCCTAATAGACAACGATGTTAAAAAATTAATTTGACAAGAAGAATCGATAAACACGTTTTATAACGGTTTTGAACATGAGACTTATTACCAAGACTTTTATACGCCCCCTAACGGAAGGGCCTTATTATCTTTGGTTTACCTCCATCTTTTATTCAACTTCGCCATGAAGCTTTTATTATGACTTCGGTCTTGCCTTGCCTTTTATTATCCGCCTCATCGGTGGTTTTATTAGCCAAAGACGTATATCCTTACGCTAAAGCGAATTTTGGATCTTTAAAGCTTCGAAGATTAAGGCTTGATTCACTTTCAATTTTGCATAGATTTTTCGGCCTTGTGGGGCTTCAAATTGGTTGCTAGATTTAGGTGAGCACTTGAAATCTTATTATTGGGTGAAGCTTTCGATTATTAGGGTGCCAATACTTCAAAACCGTGACGCTGGCGATACCTTAATGTCTTCCCAATTTAATTACACGGAAGCTACTAAAAAAGACTAGAAACCCAACAATCCTAACTAAACCGCTAAGTCAATAATTATTAAGCAAAAAATATTTACAAGCGAAGGGAGAATAAACAAACAACGAGAACACATGAGTTTTTGAAAGAATACGAGTACTCTACGTTTAGCATAGTAACTTATAATTAACTCTATCATTTCTCGTCCTCATTTAAGAGACTTAGCCTAAAAAGTTAAGGAATCAAAGCTAAGTGCTCAACACGCACGGTCGAGTAAAAAATTACTCTTATTCTCGCCATCGGAAAACCTACATTCGTGTCTTCAAACACTTATAAAACATGAGAAAATTTTAAAATTTGGCCATTTTTAGCCTTATTTTGCAACAAAAACGATAACAAAAAGATAAACTTTGGAAAGCGTGAAGGTTTGGCAAGGCAAGTATCTATTCACCCCCCCATACTAAAGTTAAACATTGTCCTCAATGTTTCGAGTCTAGGGGTGCAAACACCTAAAACCTTTTAATGCTAATTAATTAAAAGATATTTTTAAAATTTTAACATAAAAATTTCTAAAAATTACTAAAAATCCACAATAATTTTCTAAGAGTTCACAAAAAATCAAAACTTGCTAAAACCTTTTAATTAATTAAATAATGACTTTTTAATGCTAATTAAAGCCCTAAACAAGATCTAATAGTTTGTAAACCTCAAAAATAACCTAATTAAGCTAAAAAGTATTTTTTAAAATTTTAAAACCTAATAAAACTATTTTTAAACACTTAAAAACTATTAAAATCTATTAAAACTTAAATTAATTCTAGAAAATAAATGAAAAGCCTAAAAAATATTTGGAAAGTGACAAAACTCCTAATTATGTGTTTACAATCTAGGAAAAATGAAAAAAGTAGAAAAACAAACTTTTAATTTTTAATAATAAAATAATAATAAAATAATCAAAAAAATAAAAAGTTTATAAAATAATTCTAAAAAATTACCAAAAACTTAGAATAATATAACTAAGACAAAAGTGTGATTAAAAGTTCCTAAAACCTTTTATTTAATTTTATATTAAATTTTAAAGTTGTTTAAAAACCCTAAAATCAAATAAAATTAAAAATAAGACTTTTTGAAAACTTTTTGGAATGTAAACCTCAAAAATATAAATCAAAACCTAAAAACTATTTTTTTGGATTTTTAAAATACTTTTTGCTATTTTTAAACTACTTTATAAAAATTAAACTAAAAATAATCCTAATAAATAAATTAAAAACGGGAAAAATAAACTTTTTGGACAGAAAAGTCCTAAAACCTAATACAATCCTAGGAAAATTGCTAAACAGTAAAAATCTCAAAGAAATAAGCTTAAAACAGCTTAATTATAAGCTGTTAGCTAAATAAGCTACAAACCAAACAACCCTTAAATAGAATTTGAAATCAAAGCTATCAGTCAAAGTCCCTAGGGCGCAGATGGTTAACACGTTTGGTTGTGGGAGGAGTGGCGCAGGTTCGAGTCCTGGCTACGTCCTTTTTGGTAAAACTTTTCTTTTTTTTTTTGCTTTTAAAAAACACAATCCAGTAACTATTTTAATCACCAAAACACAAACACAATTCAAATTTAACAATATTTGAACACTACAAATCCAAGAACGTGCTTAGATATGGATCATGTGACTGAAGAACACAAGTGAAATCTTCACAAGTGAAGATTATGATCAAGAGGTCTTGATCCTGAGTTTGTGGATGTTTGATTGGACAAGAAAGGCACCCCTATACTCAGTTGAGTATAGGGAGTCAGCAGAAAACACAAACAAGAAAGTTGCTACACACAAAAGCTCAATCAAGGGCAAAATGAAGTTTCTGATATTACTTGTCTAGGTCTGATGAACAGAATGCCTTTTTCTTACACAAAATCAAATTTTAAGGGCCAATTACTTGCAAATGAGTTCACCAAATCACATCAAAGCAATAAACAGTCCTACTACAACCTATATTCTAGCAAATAATCAAGCTTGAAGTCAAAATTATTACAAAAATAAGCAGAAAAATACACTTGCTGATTTTGATAGCTTGAACCAATTTTTATGCATCCAACTTGATTGAAAACTTTACCAACCTAAGGACTAAACTATCATGCACCCTACAAATACCCTAGTGAGTGATTAAAACAAGATTGCAGGCAAAATCTAAACCAATTAAACAATTAAAACCTTGATCCAAACACCCTTTTATAAACTGAAACTGACTTTTAACAAACCAAATGACTTCAAAATCTAACCAAACTGATTCAAATGACTCTAAACATGCATAACATAGCAAGTAAACTCAAATAAAACCACATAAACAACACTTAAACACTTTTCATGCACAATCACACAAATCACATAAAATTTTCAGAAAACTAAAAATGGAAAAGGGATTTTACCTTGAGGGACTTACATCCAAGTCCCTCAGTGGTTGCTTAACCACTTCCAATAGGCCCGGGCCTATGCTGATCCTTGGACAGCAATCCTTCAACAAACCTGCTAAGAAAATGAAAAACACAAGCACAAATAATACACTATTCCGATTTTCTGAAACTTCTTAAACCTTTTCAAAAAAAACTTTGAAACCTTTTTAACCAAATGATACGTTTTAAAACTCAAGTGTAGAACTCAAAAATCCAAATCCAAATCCACTTTCACTTTTTTGGACCTATGATTTCTGAAATACAAAACCTATTTCAAAACCTCCAAAAACACAAAGTGTTTTTGATAAATTAAAATGGAACTCAGTTCTTAGCTTTCAAACACACACACAACTTTTAACAATTATAAAAAGGAATTACACTTGTTTCAAACACAAATACCAAACTTTTATATCATTAAAAAGGAATTACAATGGTGAAAGCTAAAAACTGGAACAAAGCCCTACTCACATGTTGAGAGGTGCTTTTATAGGCATAGTAGAACCATCTAGAACTAGAATAAACAAATAATAAACAGAAAAACCCTAATGCTTGGAAAATCCGAAATTGCCCTTGTTCTTTTGACTGAAAATGGTCAAATTTGTTCCTCATGTGATCTTTGTACTTGGCCAGCTGTTGGAATGTGATCATGGCCGTTTATAAGTCCTTGGGGACTAAGGAGTTGCATCCAACCGTTTAAAATGTCCCCTCCTAGGGTTTTCTTGGAAAGTGACGCAGCAGGGGAGGTACTTTTAAGGACCCACAACCATGTGGTGGTGTTTCTGGGTGTGGGGAAAGGTTTACTTAGGGGTGAATAGTAAATCTTGAAAGGTTGGGGTAAAAACCCTTTGTTTTGGGTAAATTAGTTGTTAGGGTTTATGGGATTATGAACATGGGATTAGGGTGTTTTAATCTGTTTTTTTGGGTGGGGTTAGTTTAAAAAACGTGTTTGCCACCAAAAGTAATCAGATTAATTAAATCTGATTTTTAAAAAATGTGGGTGGAAGGTGACATGGAGTAGAGGTGATGATGTGTAGGATGGTGAGTGGTGGGTTGGAGTGATGTGGCGAATTGATAGGCTGTGGTAGGTTTGGATGTTTGACAGTAATGGCCCCCCAATGTTCATACTTTGTTTATATTGTGAAAAACAGCCAACAACGTCCCATTATACTTGTGTCAACTTTGCACAAGTTGTCATTTTTGGCACAACTTGTTTTCCAACTTTTAACAAGGACTTCAAATGCAATTCTTGGATTCTTCAAGGACTGATCTTGTAATATCTTCAAACTTTAGGGACCCTATTCATAATTTTGAATATTTGAGGGGTATAAAGTGTTAATCTTCAAAAGTTGAGGGACTAAAGTTGCCAATCTTCAATTCTTCAAGGGCATTTTTGTAAAATCTAAACTTGGGCCCGGTTCATTGTGCGACTTCGTTTCCCGTGTTCGTTTTTGAATGATTATTGTGACCTTTTGCCATTTCCTTAATATCCGTACCTAAAAATACACAAGTAACAAACACGAGCATATATTTGGCAGTTTTAATGATATTTTATGCATTTTAAGCCCGATTTGGACGATGAGACTATGTATAAAAGTAGTCTCATCACTACCCCATACTAAACCATTGCCGTGCCCTCACGCAATGCTAGAATAAAGTATCATAGCACCTCCAAAATTCATTTTTATTCACTTTATTGAAATGATAAACTAGCTACACTACTACTATTACTATTACTTGTGTTTTAGACATAATGTATGATTTTCATCACAAAATAGGACGTTTAGGTTCATAGAATAAGAACACGTGAATGCTTCGTTAGAAATAATTTCATCGTCCTCGATTTTCACTTCAATTCCATGCTAAGCGTGTAACGAGATCATTGTCATTATAAGTTAGTAAGGCTAACACTACTCATATGCCCTAATCACGTACTTATCCTCCCATTATTCCTAAGTTGTATCTCTTATATTTTATTATGTCTTGAATGTTTCACGAGGATACATTGTTGACTTATGCGATAATAGAGATTTAGGTCTAAAAATAGAGTCCTAACGGTGTAACTAAGACCATCAAATCAATAACCCCTCCTAATAGACAACGATGTTAAAAAATTAAGTTGACAAGAAGAATCGATAAACACGGTTTTATAACGGTTTTGAACATGAGACTTATTACCAAGACTTTTATACGCCCCCTAACGGAAGGGCCTTATTATCTTTGGTTTACCTCCATCTTTTATTCAACTTCACCATGAAGCTTTTATTATGACTTCGGTCTTGCCTTGTCTTTTATTATCCGCCTCATCGGTGGTTTTATTAGCCAAAGACATATATCCTTACGCTAAAGCGAATTTTGGATCTTTAAAGCTTCGAAGATTAAGGCTTGATTCACTTTCAATTTTGCATAGATTTTTCGGCCTTGTGGGGCTTCAAATTGGTTGCTAGATTTAGGTGAGCACTTGAAATCTTATTATTGGGTGAAGCTTTCGATTATTAGGGTGCCAATACTTCAAAACCGTGACGCTGGCGATACCTTAATGTCTTCCCAATTTAATTACACGGAAGATACTAGAAAAGACTAGAAACCCAACAATCCTAACTAAACCGCTAAGTCAATATTTATTAAGCAAAAAATATTTACAAGCGAAGGGAGAATAAGCAAACAACGAGAACACATGAGTTTTTGAAAGAATACGAGTACACTACGTTTAGCATAGTAACTTATAATTAACTCTATCATTTCTCGTCCTCATTTAAGAGACTTAGCCTAAAAAGTTAAGGAATCAATGCTAAGTGCTCAACACGCACGGTCGAGTCAAAAATTACTCTTATTCTCGCCATCGGAAAACCTACATTCGTGTCTTCAAACACTTATAAAACATGATAAAAATTTAAAATTTTGCCATTTTTAGCCTTATTTTGCAATAAAAACGATAACAAAAAGTTAAACTTTGGAAAGCGTGAAGGTTTGGCAAGGCAAGTATCTATTCACCCCCCCATACTAAAGTTAAACATTGTCCTCAATGTTTCGAGTCTAGGGGTGCAAACACCCCCATACTAGAGACGTAGTCGAATGCCTAATCTAGCATGGAAAGGGTGTAACCAATAAGTTAATAGCCGTTTATGAAGTGTGCTATAAACCTAAGGTTAGAACAAAAAAGGATATATCATATGGATATTGAGAAATGCCTTCAAAGCAAACGATCGAGTGCTCCCATAAACGAACACGAGAGGCTCTAATCGTGAAGATCATGATCTAAAAACCACAATGCACAAACAACCACGGAACAAATGTTGGAAGGGCACAAATCCCCTCACATTAACTAATTAGAAAGAAATAATATGTACATGGATAAGCATGGGTCTCCCCCACGAGGCACCTTGTTTTTGATAACCGAGTCAAAAGCTCGACTCGAATCCCCATAAATGTGATCATTTAAGGATAATCATGATGTGGTCAATTTTTGGCGGGGCTTACATGATAACCAAGGCCCAAAAACAACCGGTATAAAGGACTAAGTCCTTTGATGGTGCAAAATACCGGGATCGAAGATGGCGTTCTCGTTTTCATTGGAAAAACAAATCAACGCCACTTCATCAATAGTCAACAAAAACTCAAAGAGTTTCAAGAAAATAGGAGAGAAGAAATAGAAGGGTGGGACAATAGGTAAGTCATACAAACATTGAGCTACTCGAGGTAGACTCGCACCAATCAAATGAAAAGATTTTCCATTTATTGCATCGGTGGAAGACCGAGATTTCCCTTTATAAGCAATTCCAGGATCAAATATCTCGTCCTCGGTGGAGAAAGGGGAGGGAACATAAGGGGATTCCCCCACACTAAGTCCACACAAAGCATCGTCAAAAGGAGAAGAAGAGCTTGTAGTACTCAATACACGTGGTGATGACGGAGTTAGAGTTGTAGAAAAATCTTTTAAATTCAATTCAAAATCTTTTCCTTTTTCATCTTTTAAACTCTCTTTGTGAAAACCCGATTTAATTATGTCAAAAATATTTGGTGTATCTAAAGCAATGTTAGTCACACTAAAAATTCTCACATTTTGAAACCGTTTTGGCAAAGGTGGTGGTAAGTTTTCAAATCTTTTGTCAACAAAGAAAACCTCCCCATCGGGATCAACGTATTCATCATCCAAAGAATCATTCACAATTGGAACCGTAGGCTTAACACTCTTAACCTCCACCGGCGGAGGGGACGGAACTTCATTTTTATCAACAACTCCTAAAACTCTATTTGAAATCTTTTTGCAAATGTTTTTGATAGGATTGACATTGTACAAAGATGTGATAGAATACACATGAGAAAGAGTGGAGTTTTGGGTTGCATTAATGACGAGTTCTTCCTCATTGAAACGAAGAGTGATTTTTCTTGCATGCACATCGATAAGTGCTCTCGAGGTATCCAAAAAAGATCGACCTAAAATTAACGGAACTTTAGGATCGATAGGAATATCAACAACAATGAAGTCTACAGGATAGTAGAACTTTCCAACTTTCACAAAGACGTCCTCGGCAACTCCACAAGCTAGAATCGTAGAATGATCGGCCATTTCGATTGACATTCTTGAAGGAGTGAGATTTGGAAGATTGAGCGATTTAAAAATCTCAAGAGGCATCAAATTAATACTAGCACCAAGATCGGCCAAGGCGTAGCATTCTTCCATGTCTTGTATCGCACATGGGATTAAAAACTTTCCAGGATCACCGACTTTTTGAGGTATGCGGATTAGAAAAACCGATGAACAACTAGACGATTTTTGCAATTTCTCTTTGTTATTCAACATACTTTTGAAGTTCGCGGCAAATCGAGGCATCATGACTAAGGCGTCAGCAAAACTTATATTAAAATGCAAGTCACGAAACATTTTCATAAAGAGTTCAAATTGATAATTATTTCGTTCTTGTGCCTTTTCCTTGTCTCGTCTTGAAGGGTAGGGTAAAGGTGGTGTGGGTTGGGGCATAGTGGGCATAGGCATCGGCCTTGGAATCTCGGGTTCCATGATTGGTATTGGTTCAACCGTAGGTGTGGTTTGAGCGGTACTTCGTGGGCTTGTAATTTGCTCCTTTTCTACCACAACCTCGGGTTCTTTCTCTTTTTCCTTCTCCATAGAAGTACTTGGACGAGAAATGGGTTCTTTAAAAGTTTTACCACTACGAGTAGTAATAACCTTCAATTCTCCTTTTGGGTTCACGATGGTATCACTAGGAAGACCACCCGAAGAAGAGGGCTTACACATGATAGCTTCAAACATCTTAGCCATTCGGTCTTCAAACTTAGATTTCCTAGCATCCGCTTTTAACAACTCTTGCTTAATCTCATGTTGACCTTGCTCCATTTTTTGTTGATTTTGTTGGAGACGTGTGACATTTCCTTCCATTTTGTTTGCATGAGTTTTAAGTTCATTAGCAAGTTCGTTTTTAAGCCCGTTTTTCAACTCGGACCTTAAGCTAACCATTTCACGTTGCATATTGTCAAACTTAGCATCATTAGCCTTTGCATAATTCAAAAATTCTCCTTGAAGATTTTTGGTGTGATCGTTTTGAAAACCTTGGGCATTGTTTTGAAAATCACGGTTTTGGTTTTGGTTAGAAATTTGCCCATTACCACTTTGATAATTACCCTTGTTATAATTCCTTTGATTTGGTAATTTCCACCTTGGTTGTTGTTTCGATAGTTATTAGCATTTTGATTTGGTGGAGCTTGATTTTGGCGGGAACCTTGACCGATTTGGTTATAAGTTCCCGTGGCTACATAAGCACTCGAAGTGTTACCATCCGCGGAAATGCACTCAGAAAGATCATGAGCTCCACCACACGACAAACAACTCTTAGAAACCGCTTTAACCGAAGCGGAATTTGAAGCTTCTTGATCTTTCCAATGGGACATAAGGCTAGCAAATCTATCAAAAAATCGGTTTTCTTCATTTGCCTCATCATGTAAAGCATTAATGCTACGAGACGATGATGACGAGCCCAATTTGGCAACACTCGGTGTGTTACGAGGGCTATAAACCTTAGACCTATTCTCAATTATGACCAAAGCTTCTTCAACCGTTTTACACAAAAAATTACCACCCGCGGCGGCATTTAAATAATCTCTTTCATGATCATTAAGTCCATTGTAAAACGTGTCTATTTGGTGCAAGTCGGAAAAACCGTGATGAGGACATTCATGTAACATCTCCTTAAACCTATTCCAAGCCGTAGAAAAACTTTCATTTGATTCTTGTGAAAATTTAGAAATCTCATTTTTCAAATGCGTAGTCTTAGAGGGCGGAAAAAATTGGTTCACAACCTTTGAAACGAGATCCTTCCACGTCAATATAGAATTGGGTGGCTCTTTCTCTAACCAAATTTTAGCGGGCCCCGCTAAGGAATAGGGAAAAAGCATCATCTTAATCGAGTCATTCGAGACATCCTTGAATTTGCACGTGGCAGTAAGACGATTAAATTGGCGGATATGGTTGTGGGGATTGTCCTTCTCATCACCACAGAATTTGTTGTTTTGGATCATCGACAACAAACCCGTTTTCACCTCAAAATTCTCCGCAAGGATAGCGGGAATCACAATAGCTTCTCCATAACCCTCGGTGGGTGCTTGAAGTAACTCCATCATAGTTCGATTCGCCATGGTAGGTGCTTCTCGTACAATGGGTTCGTCAATAGGAGACTCCTCACTAGAATGAGTTGGAGTGGGAGTTTTGTTCTTTCGTCTACGTGCACGTTTTGCTTGATTACGAGTGAGCATAAACGTCACGTACAACGAGGAGACGAGCAAAGAAGATTCTTTTTGGTATTTTGTATTTTTCAATTTTTTTTGTGGTTTTTGATGGTATTAAATTTTTTTGGAAATGGGTAAAATGTATTAAGTAGACAATAATCTACAAATCTCCTCCTTAATCAAATCTCTTGATTAAAGAAGCCTCAAGGAATGAAAACGATCACGTGGAGTGAACGCCTTCGATGACTTTAGAAAGATGGTGGAACACCAAATCGTTCAAGAGGGTTTAATCAATAGAAACCAAGAAAATATATATGATATGTAATAATACTTTGGGCGGCAAAACCCTCGATTCACTCTCAAAATCAAATACGCACAAGCAAGCGGAGGAAACGAGGCGGCGCGAAGCACTTAAGAGCCTTTTTCCTTTAGGTCGTGAAATACAACCGCCTTATACCCACCTTATAGTTTGTATTATCAAAATCAAGCTTCTCGAAAGTATTTATCTATTTTTGCCTTTTTTCTTTGGTTTGAGATTCGAATACAATGATTGGGTAATGACCTCCCAAGTCAAGGTTGTGATTGCTCACGTATTTGGAGTACTTGTGAATTTATTGTTCTACGTATACAATATATTAATAGTATTCACACAAAAACCGAAAAACGATAATACGTATTAGTAGAGTGCTACTAATACAAATTCTATTTATGGCTAATATAAAAAACAACAATGGTTCAATCAAAGCACAACACGCCTCCCCGGCAGCGGCGCCAAAAAGATAGTCGTAGAAATACGTCTATTAGGAAAAAAGCGTAATTAGGGCAAGTGAGCACGACGATTTAGGAAAACCGTGTGTGTATGACCCTAAAAGTGAGTTCGTTCTCGAGGAGGCACGTGTGTTGTGTAATGAATGATGATTAATGTTTGTGGTTATTGTTAAGAAAAGAGAAAATAAGAAAGAGGAAAGAAAATGACGGTTACGAATACGGATTAAACTAAGTCGAAAAAGGCGAACACGTAAAACCGTAAATAGTACAAAAATTAAAATTTTAACCTAAAAATTTCTAAAAAATACTAAAAATCCACAATAATTTTCTAAGAGTTTACAAAAAATCAAAACTTGCTAAAACCTTTTATTTAATTAAATAATGACTTTTTAATGCTAATTAAAGCCCTAAAAATCACAATTAATTATTAAAAAGCCCTAAACAAGATCTAATAGTTTGTAAACCTCAAAAATAACCTAATTAAGCTAAAAAGTATTTTTTTTAAAATTTTAAAACCTAATAAAACTATTTTTAAACACTTAAAAACTATTAAAATCTATTAAAACTTAAATTAATTCTAGAAAACAAATGAAAAGCCTAAAAAATATTTGGAAAGTGACAAAACTCCTAAGTATGTGTTTACAATCTAGGAAAAATGAAAAAAGTAGAAAAAACAAACTTTTAATTTTTAATAACAAAATAATAATAAAATAATCAAAAAAATAATAAGTTTATAAAATAATTCAAAAAAATTACCAAATACTTAGAATAATATAACTAAGACAAAAATGTGATTAAAAGTTCCTAAAATCTTTTATTTAATTTTATATTAAATTTTAAATTTGTTTAAAAACCCTAAAATCAAATAAAATTAAAAATAAGACTTTTTGAAAACTTTTTGGAATGTAAACCTCAAAAATATAAATCAAAACCTAAAAACTATTTTTTTGGATTTTTAAAATACTTTTTGCTATTTTTAAACTACTTTCTAAAAATTAAACTAAAAATAATCCTAATAAATAAATTAAAAACGGGAAAAATAAACTTTTTGGACAGAAAAGTCCTAAAACCTAATACAATCCTAGGAAAATTTCTAAACAGTAAAAGTCTCAAAGAAATAAGCTTAAAACAGCTTAATTATAAGCTGTTAGCTAAATAAGCTACAAACCAAACAACCCTTAAATAGAATTTGAAATCAAAGCTATCAGTCAAAGTCCCTAGGGCGCAGATGGTTAACACGTTTGGTTGTGGGAGGAGTGGCGCAGGTTCAAGTCCTAGCCACGTCCTTTTTGGTAAAACTTTTCTTTTTTTTTTTTTTGCTTTTAAAAAACACAATCCAGTAACTATTTTAATCACCAAAACACAAACACAATTCAAATTTAACAAGATTTGAACACTACAAATCCAAGAACGTGCTCAGATATGGATCATGTGACTGAAGAACACAAGTGAAATCTTCACAAGTGAAGATTATGATCAAGAGGTCTTGATCCTGAGTTTGATTGGACAAGAAAGGCACCCCTATACTCAGTTGAGTATAGGGAGTCAGCAGAAAACACAAACAAGCAAGTTGCTACACACAAAAGCTCAATCAAGGGCAAAATGAAGTTTCTGATATTACTTGTCTAGGTCTGATGAACAGAATGCCTTTTTCTTACACAAAATCAAATTTTAAGGGCCAATTACATGCAAATGAGTTCACCAAATCACATCAATGCAATAAACAGTCCTACTACAACCTATATTCTAGCAAATAATCAAGCTTGAAGTCAAAATTATTACAAAAATAAGCAGAAAAATACACTTGCTGATTTTGACAGCTTGAACTAATTTTTATGCATCCAACTTGATTGAAAACTTTACCAACCTAAGGACTAAACTATCATGCACCCTACAAATACCCTAGTGAGTGATTAAAACAAGATTGCAGGCAAAATCTAAACCAATTAAACCAATTAAAACCTTGATCCAAACACCCTTTTATAAATTGAAACTGACTTTTAACAAACCAAATGACTTCAAAATCTAACCAAACTGATTCAAATGACTCTAAACATGCATAACATAGCAAGTAAACTCAAATAAAACCACATAAACAACACTTAAACACTTTTCATGCACAATCACACAAATCACATAAAATTTTCAGAAAACTAAAAATGGAAAAGGGATTTTACCTTGAGGGACTTACATCCATGTCCCTCAGTCGTTGCTTAACCACTTCCAATAGGCCCGGGCCTATGCTGATCCTTGGACAGCAATCCTTCAACAAACCTGCTAAGAAAATGAAAAACACAAGCACAAATAATACACTATTCTGATTTTCTGAAACTTCTTAAACCTTTTCAAAAAAAACTTTGAAACCTTTTTAACCAAATGATACGTTTTAAAACTCAAGTGTAGAACTCAAAAATCCAAATCCAAATCCACTTTCACTTTTTTGGACCTATGATTTCTAAAATTCAAAACCTATTTCAAAACCTCCAAAAACACAAAGTGTTTTTGATAAATTAAAATGGAACTCAGTTCTTAGCTTTCAAACACACACACACAACTTTTAACAATTATAAAAAGGAATTACACTTTTTTCAAACACAAATACCAAACTTTTATATCATTAAAAAGGAATTACAATGGCGAAAGCTAAAAAACTGGAACAAAGCCCTACTCACATGTTGAGAGGTGCTTTTATAGGCATAGTAGAACCATCTAGAACTGGAATAAACAAATAATAAACAGAAAAACCCTAATACTTGGAAAATCCGAAATTGCCCTTGTTCTTTTGACTGAAAATGGTCAAATTTGTTCCTCATGTGATCTTTGTACTTGGCCAGCTGTTGGAAAGTGATCATGGCCGTTTATAAGTCCTTGGGGACTAAGGAGTTGCATCCAACCGTTTAAAATGTCCCCTCCTAGGGTTTTGTTGGAAAGTGACGCAGCAGGGGAGGTACTTTTAAGGACCCACAGCCATGTGGTGGTGTTTCTAGGTGTGGGGAAAGGTTTACTTAGGGGTGAATAGTAAATCTGGAAAGGTTGGGGTAAAAACCCTTTGTTTTGGGTAAATTAGTTGTTAGGGTTTATGGGATTATGTACATGGGATTAGGGTGTTTTAATCTTTTTTTTGGGTGGGGTTAGTTTAAAAAACGTGTTTGCCACCAAAAGTAATCAGATTAATTAAATCTGATTTTTAAAAAATGTGGGTGGAAGGTGACATGGAGTAGAGGTGATGATGTGTAGGATGGTGAGTGGTGGGTTGGAGTGATGTGGCGAAATGATAGGCTGTGGTAGGTTTGGATGTTTGACAGTAATGGCCCCCCAATGTTCATACTTTGTTTATATTGTGAAAAACAGACAACAATGTCCCATTATACTTGTGTCAACTTTGCACAAGTTGTCATTTTTGGCACAACTTGTTTTCCAACTTTTAACAAGGACTTCAAATGCAATTCTTGGATTCTTCAAGGACTGATCTTGTAATATCTTCAAACTTTAGGGACCCTATTCATAATTTTGAATATTTGAGGGGTATAAAGTGTTAATCTTCAAAAGTTGAGGGACTAAAGTTGCCAATCTTCAATTCTTCAAGGGCATTTTTGTAAAATCCAAACTTGGGCCCGGTTCATTGTGCGACTTCGTTTCCCGTGTTCGTTTTTGAATGATTCTTGTGATCTTTTGCCATTTTCTCAATATCCGTACCTAAAAATACACAAGTAACAAACACGAGCATATATTTGGCAGTTTTAATGATATTTTATGCATTTTAAGCCCGATTTGGACGATGAGACCATGTATAAAAGTAGTCTCATTAGTGATCCCGTGTACCCGTCTTCCCTTTTCTATCCTAAACTGTCGTGATTTAATATTTCATATCTTATATGTTCACAATGAAATCACTTTAGTTGTCCTTTCCTTAGCAAGATTGAAACAAAGTGCACAATGTAATAAGTGTAGGGGAGTTTATTCCCACATGCTTAAGCATTGAGGACAATGTTTATATCAAGTGTAGGGGGGACTTCTATCGAGGTAAGTGGTCTTTTCCATGAATTTGTCCTCATTTTAACCGGAAAATCTAATTTTTCGACATTTTTCAAAATTTTTAATCTATTTTGGCCTCGTAGTTTTTCCTTTGTTATCGTTATTTACTTTATTTGCTAGAATAAATTTTCAATAAAGTAGTTTTAAAATTTTCAAAGTCGTGAATATTTTGACTCAACCCGAGTTTACTTATCTAAGTTTACTCTAGCTATTATCCTTAACGTGTTTAAGTCAAGTTTTGCTAGGCTTTTATATAGGGAACTTTAATGCGCGAAAGTCTTAACTCTCACAGGTTAAGAATGCGAGTTGTTTATCAAGGGAATTTTAAAATGCGATTTCTAAACTTGAAAAAGTCTAATAATTTGCAAGATCCTATAGATAACTCGAAAACCCAAAACTTTGATTTAGTTGGCTAAGCATCCACGAGTCTCATTCCTTGAGATTTTAAATTGTGGAGAACGAGAGATGATAGAGTCAATTATATGTTTGGTATTCTTTCGTGAATTTATGTGAGTTGATAGATCCTATAGATAACTCGAAAACCCAAAACTTTGATTTAGTTGGCTAAGCATCCACGAGTCTCATTCCTTGAGATTTTAAATTGTGGAGAACGAGAGATGATAGAGTTAATTATATGTTTGGTATTCTTTCATGAATTTATGTGAGTTGATTATAAGCTTTTTCTCCCATCGCTTGCTAATAAATATATCTGCAATAGATAAGGTTGTACGATTTGAAAAGTTACTTAGCTTCTAGCACAATATCGTTTAAAAGTTGCTCGGTATTAATTAGAGTTCATTGCCAAGGCATAACTTATTGAAGCGGGATGCGAAGATTGGCGAGTCCAAAAAGGCCCTAACAAGGCATAAGGACTACATTTTGTTGCTAAAGATCCAAAAGTGATGTGAAGAATCATTTATCGAAAATCAATATGAAGGATCGAGACACACGACGAAAAGCAAATACTCCCCTAAAGATCATGGAGAAGTCTATCCAAAAAGGCCCAAACAAGGTATGAGGATAAATAGATCCAAGTCCTAAAAGGAGGCGGATCGTTGTATATCAAAGTTCAAAATAAAGATTAGAGAAAAATGAAGAAGTCGTGGTCCAAATATGAAGAATCTCACAAAAACTTAAAGTGAAGAAATTCCTATTATGAAGAGAAGACCATAATTTTAAGAACGTCTCTCAAGATTTGAAGTATGAAGTCGCTGCAAAATATCGGTCCGAGAAAGGTCTCAAATCGTGAAGCGAGTTATACCAAGATATGAACTTCGAAAGGTCCCAAGAAGCAGTTTTAAAAGATTTTGTCCTTTAGCTAACTAATGATCAAATCGTCCTACTTTATTTTCAGCCTAAATAACTATCGAAATAAGTCAAACAATGCATCCTCATGATCATTTAAGACAATATTAAAATATAAGAGATACACCTAGGAATAAGGGAGTCTAAGTGAATAATTGGGCCACATGAGTTCGTGTTAGTTTGATAACTTATAATAACAATGATCTCGTTTTAAGCTTGGTATGGGGAATGTGAAACTTGAGAATGATGAACATTCATGACAACCAAAAACCCAATGTAAGTCTTTGATTTCTTATTTGTTTTGTTCTTTTAATTTCGTTAGTGTTTAGCATTTAATAAAGGCCAAGGTTGGTTATTTATGATGAGAAATGTAATTTGTGCTTTGAAATTAATGCATTGCATGAGGACATTGCAATGGTCAAGTGTAGGGGATTTAATAAGTGTGAAAACACTTATCCTTTTACCACTTATTTCCAATAATAACAAGACCAAAACGTGTATTTTATGTCGTAAAAGTCAGAATTATGCGTGGTTTGTGTTTTTATTGTGTTTTAGGACCAAAAGATGCAAAAGGAAGAAAACACGGGCTATCACGGGCTTTTATTAAAGAAAAAGACTAAAGACGAAGTCGGAAGATCGAGAATGCAAAAAAGAATGGAAGTCCAAGGCCTATTCTGAAGATTTATCAAAGAAAAAGACTAAAGACGGAAGTTTAATGAAGTCAAAGAACTCAAGTCTAATTATAGAAGAAAATTATAAGACAAGTTCAACTTATATCGACAAATCCCGAGACAACGCCGAGAAAGACAAACAAATTAAATCGAGTCAAGACGAGAAGAAAGAAAGAAGAAAGCTTAAGCACTTAATCTCCCCACATTCTATAAATACCCTCCTAATGTGTCATTAGGAGGGTGGTTAGTTTTTAGTAGTTGTAGTTAATTTTTAGTTTTTAAGTGTGTTTTTATTTTCTCTCTAGTTTTCCTTTGAAACTTATTGAATCTTTACATTAATCTTGTAATCTTTTTATATTAATCTTGAATCAATCAAGCTTATTTCTTTAATTCTCATTCTACCTTGCTTTATCTTTTGGTGATTTAATTAATCATGTAGTTGATTTCATCTCTTTGATTATGTGATTGATTTATTCATGTGATTTATCTTTTAGTTTTGATGTGGTGGATGTTTTGAGCTTATTGTGGTTATTGACTTTCTAGTGTTTGGCTTATTTTTGATTAAGTTGGTTTGATAGATTTATAGATTTGATTATTGGTTGATTTTAAATGTTTTGATTATTTAGTGTTTTTATAGTTTTGAATTTGTGGCTTATTTAGTTCTTCTTAAAATTTATTTGGTTAAAGTTTTGGTTAATTGCTTGTTTGGTCCGTGCTTATTCGTAGCTTATATCTTTAGTTTTGATATTACTGATTAACTGTATCTGTTTTCTTACTTCTTCGGAAAAGGGTTTCATTTTTCTGAAATTATACCATTTTTCTGAAATACTTCAATATTCTGAAATCCCTATTTCTCTGAAAACTTCATTTATTCCGAAAAACTCCTTATTCTGAAAAGACCATTATTCCGAAAATGTTAATTTCTATGAAAAGTTCATTATTCTGAAAACACCACTTTTTCTAAAAAGACCATTATTCCAAAAACATCATTTTTCTGAAAAGACCATTATTCCGAAAATGTTAATTTCTATGAAAAGTTCATTATTCTAAAAACACCACTTTTTCTTAAAAGACCATTACTCCGAAAACCATCATTTTTTCTGAAAAGACCATTATTCCAAAAACACTCCTTTTTCTGAAAATTTCATTATTCTGAAAACCCCACTTTGTATGAAATTCCAATTATCTTGTTTTCAGACTCAGTTTAATTGTTAGTCTTCTGAATTGTTTCCATTTTTTTAAAACTTTAACTTTTCCAGCTTTTTTACTTAGCATTGTTTTAACTTGTTTTATCTTAGATTAAATTTTCTAGCTTTCAACGACATTTTTATTTTTAGTTTAAAATAGATCACAAAACCCTTTTATTTTTCCACCAAGAACGACTGAGTCACACTTTCTACGAGTAATCAATTCGAAAAGTCTTGGAACAACGAACTTTCATACGAGGTAAAACCTTGTATTACTAAATTCCCCAATAGAGTCTACAAGGTTATCAAATCACTTTATGGTCTACATCAAGCTCCAAGAGCCTGGTATGCAACTTTATCCAATTTTCTGCTAGAGCATGGATATAGGAGAGGAACCATTGACAAAACTCTGTTCATCAAAAAGAATGCTAAGGATACCATTCTAGTTCAAGTCTATGTTGACGACATCATTTTTGGTTCTACCAAGAAGACATGGTGTGAAGAGTTTGAGGCTTTGATGAAAGGAAGATTTTAGATGAGTTCTATGGGAGAACTAACTTTCTTTTTGGGACTGCAAGTCAAACAAAGGAAAGATGGAATATTTATCAGCCAAGATAAATATGTTGCTGAAATCTTGAAGAAATTTTCATGTATGGATACAAGGAGTACAAGCACACCTTTTGAAGCTAAGAAGTCTTTATCAAAAGATGAACATGGAGAAAATGTTGATATTCATCTATATAGATCAATGATTAGTTCATTGATGTATCTTACTGCTTCAAGACAAGATATTATGTTTGTTGTGTGTGCTTGTTCAAGGTTCCAAAACATGCCTTGTATTAGGTGTGCCATGGATTGCAGAAGCTTGATCTTATCTAATGGGATCAAGATTAGTGTTATGGGAAGCAGCTATTTGTCATTCTTTTAGTTGCTTAGTTTTTTTCTTTGTGTAATGTGCATGGGGTTTGTCCATTGCATTTACCTATAGTATTATTGAGTATGGGATGTTGTCCATACCTTTTTTGTTGCTATAGCTTGTTAGTTGGGGATGTTTCCCATTTAATTTTTGTCAAGCTTTAGCTCTGTACTTCTGCCTTTGTGGCCTTTTCTTAATAAATTTACCGTTAAGAAAAAAAAAGTTCATCCAAAGGTGTCACATCTACATGCTGTGAAGAAGATTTTTAAGTATCTGAATAGTCAACCCAATTTAGGATTATGGTATCCTAGAGATTCCACCTTTGAATTGGAAGCTTACTCAGACTGTGATTATGCTGGAGCCAATCATGATAGGAAATTCAGAACAGGAGGTTGTCAATTCCTAGGCAGAAGACACATATCATGGCAGTGTAAGAAGCAAACCATTGTTGCTACTTCTACAACTGAAGCTAAATATGTAGCTGCTGCTCATTGCTGTGGCCAAGTACTGTGGATTCAAAATCAATTGTTTGATTATGGGTGTAACTTCATGAACATCAAGATTTACATTGATAGTGAAAGTACTATATGCATTGTCAAGAATACAATATTTCACTCCAAGACCAAGCATATTGAAATAAGACATCACTTTATCAGAGATGCTTATGACAAGAAGCTTATTCAAGTCTTGAAGAATCATACAGACAACAATGTAGCTGATTTGTTGACCAAGGCATTTGATGCAAAGAGATTTGAATTCTTGGTGACACACATTGGTATGCTTAACCAATAGACTTCTACATATGTTGAGGGGAGGTAATAGCTGTACAAATTTTTATAATTTTTATTGTATGGTCTATGTTTTGTGTTTTTGATGTAATTGCAGGTTCATAGAAAAAGAAAAAAGAGGTTACAATGATAGTGGAAAGCATGAACTGGTCAAAATTGTGAGGTAACGTTATAACTCCAAGTCCCGCTAGCACAAATTCAAGTACCAAGTATGTTCCATGTACCGCTACATGCCCGTTGTACCGTTAAGGGTCTCTTTTGTAAATTTGGCGGTTTCTTTGCGCTTTGGTTTGTTATTTACTTAAATACTTACTCCAATAATACAATTGATTCACCTAATCTTTTATTTTTATCTCTTGATTCTATAACCTTCTCTCTAATTTTTCGATCATCAAAAATACTAATGGTTGCTTTACAAGTGATCTCTAAGCATAATTTGGTTGCGAATCTTGCTACGAATGATGACTCTCTTGGTTTCCATGAGATTCTTGGTTTCTTATCTCGAAGTCATGTTTGTTTTTCACTCACTGTAAGTCCAGTTGTCTCTATTTCTATTGTTGAACAATTTTGGATTACTGATGTGTTAGGTACTCGGTTTAATCAACCTTACATTAAGGCTAGGGTGAATCATAGAAATATATATGTAACTGAGGTACTACTAAGGGCAAGTTTGAGATTAAATGATGAAAATGGACTTAGTATGCTTAATAATACAAAGATTCATGATGGCCTTGCAGCCATGGGCTATGGAGGTGGTAGGGAAAGTCTTACTTTCTTTAAAGCTTTATTTTCACCTCAATAGAAATTGCTTTTTCATGCTATTATTCACTGTTTAAGCTTTAAAAGTACATCTTTTGATCAAATTCCTGCTACATTGGCATCCGCTGGTATTTGTCTAGCAAATAATAGAGTTTTTAATTTTTCAAGATTAATTTTTCAAGGCATGACTAGGAATTTGGAAGGAACCAAAACGTTTTTGATGTATCCTAGATTCATTCAAACTTTAGTTAGTGATCAAATACCTAACCTACCAAAGTTAACTGATACATGGGATGTTTCTACATTCACAAAGAGAACCTTCTCTTTCTTGACCAAACAAGGCAATGCCTTTATAGGAACAGTTACACAATTGTTTGCTCATATGTTAGCCCAACCTGACAATCAAGAAGGTGACGAACCTACCAATGCTAGTGCTTCTCAGCAAACTCCTTCTCACCAGAGTTCACATTCCCTTGAAGATTCACAATCTTCTTCTCACAATGTTGGTGCTCCACCAAACAATGATGAGATGATCCACACACCTGCTGCTTCTGTTGCTGCTAGTGGTTCACCACAATCACAAGTACCAGAGGTGGTGGATGTTGCAAATTTAACTGCTTTGTGTACTAGTTTGTCCCAACAGGTACAGGTGTTACAGAAAGAAAAGCTTGTTCAAGACAAGAAAATTTATGAATTAGAAGCTAGCCTAATCAAGTTGAGGAACAAAGTATCACCTTGGATGAGGCAACATACATCTATTCAGAAGGCTGCACTTAAGAAGCAATGATTCAGGAACCACAAGAAGAGGTAACTGAATGAAACCAAACAGGGTAGGAATTATGATAAACAACCACCTGCTTCTGATAATCAGACAAGGATCTCTGGAAATGACATCAATTTTGAGATGGATGAAGATGTCATGGGGACTTATGAAGATGGAACTGGTTTAGAGACTGGTGTGGATGGACCTTCAAATATGGAGATTCAATAGGAAGAACCACAGCCTACTCATGAGGAGCCACAAGTTGAAGAGATTATGGTAACTCAGCCAGCACCAACACCTCAATCACCACTTCAAGTGAATTGGAGTACTTTCTATGAGAAGTTGGAGGAAATTAACATTCAGTTTCCTATATCTTCAACTACACCACCACAAAGACAAATATGGTTTCAAAGGAAACAGACTTTACAAGTAATATCTAGATCAAGAATGAGCAATAGATCAGACAAGAGTGAAGAGGTGCGAGTTGAAATGATGGCTTCCATAAAAAAAAGAGTATATGGGGATACACAAGTGATTGAAGAAACAAGTGTGTTTAATACTGGTGAAGTCAACATTGTTGAAGATCCAAGTACTGCTAAGCCACCTAAGCCGACTGCAAGTACTGTTGACATTAATGAAGACCCAAGTACTGCTAAGCCAACTAAGATGATTGCAAGTATCGTTGGTGATCATCCTTCACTAGAAAGTCAAAATCCTTTTGGAGAGGATGAGACTTTAGCCCAATTACTGCTTGACTTAAGAAAGAAGAATTCAGCTGAGAAGACTAAACAAGCAGAGGCAGAGAAAAAGACACAACAAGAAGTTCTTGCCAAAAAGGATCGAATTCAAGGTAAGAAAGTTCAAGCTTCACACCCTACTAAAGGAATAGTTATTCAACAGCAAGCTGATGAGGAAAGACCTTCCAAGCTGAAGAAGAAGCTACCTAAAATTAATCCAAAGGATAAGGGGAAGAAGCAAATATTATCAGAATCTGAAAATGTAAGTGATCCAGATGATGATATAAGCAAAGTCATGTACAGATTTAATCAATTGGACCATGATGAGGAATATGCTTTCAGAATGCAAGCACAAATTTGTGAAGATGAATTACAAGAAGAACTTGCAGCAAAGCAGCATTTGCTAGAAGCTAAGAGAATACAACAAGAATGGAATATACACGAGTCTGCTAGGATTCAAGTTGAATTACATGCAAGTGAGCTTCTTGCAGACTCATTGATAGCTGGAGAGAGAGATGCTTATGATGAAGAAGAGAAATTAAAGTTGATTGATGATCTCGTAAGGGAGCAACAAAGATTCTTTGCTGAAAAGAGAAGAAGAGAAAATATTAATCCTCTAACTACTATGCAGATTAGGAATCAAATGATGAATTTTCTTAAGAGAGTTAAGGGTTTTACTCATATTCAGCTGGTCAAGAATAATTTTGAAGAAATCAGGACTTTGTATGAGCAAAATAAGAGAACTGAATTGAATTTTGTTGAGATTAGATCTGAAGCAGATAGAATAGCTGTTGAAAGACATAGAAGACATTTGCAACAACAAAGGCAATTTGGAAGTACTCCTAGAATTGAGCCAAGTACTGATGAACCTACAAATACACCTCCACCTATCAAGACCACTTATGTGAGGAAGAATAGAAAGGAGAAGGTAAGTTCAAGGGAGGAAGAGACTGCTCAAAGAATGAATGAAGGAGTTGAAGCTCAAGATATTGCTCAGACTGAAAATGTACAAGCAGTACATACACAGTCAACAGTACATACTTATGAGACGTTACATACAGACTTAGAAGAGGGTTCAACACAACTTGAGGGAACCTCCAAGGGTGTTAAAAGGAAAAGGTCAACAAAGACAAAGAAGAAAGCCAAGAGGGCTAAATCAACAGCTGAAGATAGTGATGATGATGAGAGCTTGAAGAAGTACTTGAAGATTGTAAAATTTGAAGATCAATGTATTGATACAGAGATTTTTGGAATGAGATCTATTGCTAGATGGATTTACTCTATGGATCAAGGACTTGAAGCTCATGGAATTCAAAGAACTGATGGCACAACAAGGATATTCAGACTTTTGGAGGATATTCTTCACATTCTTGACAGACAAGATATTCAGGATCTTTTCAGGTTAGTTCAAGAAGCCAGTGCAGGTAAAACTGAAGTATCACTATTATATAGGGAATTTCTCTTTATGTATGAGCCACACACTGTGATCAAGAAATGTTGAAGGTACTAGAGAAACAGGTTCCTAGTTACTGGAGATATTATAGGGTATGTGGATTGCATATTTTGGATATAGATGATGTTACATACTATATGCTGCAAGAGAAGACTTACCCATTCAAAAGAAGATTTTTGGAAAGAATGTTGGAACAACAATTGGAAGTTACAAAAGAATCTGTTGATGCTTTGGAGTTGATCAGAATGGTTAAACAACAAATCAAGGATTTGAAAGATGAGGAAGAAGCTGAGAAAGAGCCTTAAGTGTTTGACTTTCAGTCACACTTCAAAAATGGTTCTCAGTTCACCATGTCTAACACACATAAGAACTGGCTAGTCCATAAGCAAACGATTTGTGGTAAAGACTTCTCAAATCCGTTGAAAGCTGATAGTTTGCTAAAAACCATATGGTTCTAACTCACCTTGTTTCGAGACAAAGAGTTGGCTAGTCCTAGACAAACGGTACTAGGTAAAGACTTCATCAAATCCGTTGATGGTTGACAATTTACCAAAAATTTTAAGGTTATCAGTATACCTTATTCTTTATGAATAAAGTATTGGCTATTCCAGAGTGTACGGCTAACTGGTAAAGAATTTATCAAATCCGTTGATAGCTGATGATTTGCTAAAAATCATGAAGCCAATATAGATTGGTTTTTGTTGTTAATTGTTTTATTTCAGATATGAAGATAGCAAAGGAGTATTTAAAGAAGAAAATACTTAGAAGGCTTTTTCTTATCAAATCAAGACCGAAGTTCATGATTCAGAGTTCATAGATTTAACTCAAGAAGACAATTACTGATGCTGCAAAGATGAATGAATGTTTAGAAGACACAAAGAAGATCATAGTTTGAAGACAAATGTGACAATCCGTCAATTTGAGGTCGATATTTTATACTCAAGTACTATTTAAAATCATTATTTTGTTATTAATTTATGAACTCATTCACATTTGGGGAAAAAATAAGGGTTTACGTCTTAAAGTAGCATCGACTACGTCTAAATCGGAGAACTCTATGTTATGTGCTTACGTTTACGTATACCATTTTGTGACAGTCCGACATTTCAGGACATAAATTTATTCTTTAATATTATTTTTGAATTTTAATTTGTGTTGTTCATAACTCACAAATTTACGAGAAGAAATTAGGACTTACGTGCATAAATTAATGTCTTTTACGATTAAACTGTCGGTTTACGTATTTACGCTTTTGTGCTCCGTTTTTTATAAGACAATTTTTATTAGAATCGTTTTGTGCCGTAGTTTCATAATTTATCAAAACGTTTTTCGTAAATCGACCCGAGTGCACATAAATCGAGAAAACTAGAATCAAGGAGTACCCGTAAATTAGTGGAGATGAGACAAGTGGGACACTTGTCCCACCCCCTCTATGGGCTGATTTCAACAAGCCAACACCTCTCCTTGGTATCACATTTTTACAAAGTGCTAGGACACTTGTCCCATACACTTGACCAAAAACCACCAAAACCTCAAAAACCACTAACTCTTTTTCATATTCAACTCACACACATGTAAATCTAGCAAAATTTTCTCCATCTCCATTTCTCTCTCTCTATGAACGTCCATAGACACCCTTTTATCACCATTTTTATCAAATTTTAACCATAAGCAAAGGCTATAATCAACATATATTGAAGCCTACTTGAAAAGATGAAGATTGGAGGTGATTATAACATGTGAAAAGGAGTTTCCATGGAGTTTTAAAGCTGATTTCAAGAAGGTGTATGGATGATTTTTTAAGATGTATACATACTCTTGGTGACCTCAAGAGTGATTTGCCAAGATTAAAGATGTGACAAGAACCAAGCCTTGTTCATCCAAAATCTCACCCTTTCTATCAACTTTGGTGGTATATTGATTGTTTCTTCCTATCATATTTTTATTTTGTAAAACTAATCATGTAATTTATTTATAAATATATATGTATATGATGATGAATGATGATCAAAATATTATGTGGGGATTTTGTGTTAATAGATTTGGTTAAAAAGACTAAAATCTACATATAAAGATGTTAAAATCTTGATTAAATTTATAGGCTGTATAAAACAGTAAGTAACCATATGAACACTTGATTAAATGGCTTGGATTATTGAATATACAGATAAATATATGATTTTTACATATGTGGTGAGTTTGCCACTCAATGGAATCAATAAAATGAGCAAGATATGATCAAAATACTATTAAGGTTCAAATCTGTATAGTCTGTTTTGGACAAATTATTAGGGACACTTAGAGGATGATTGAGCAGTAGCTAAACTGGAATTAATTGTAGCACATATTATGTAGTTTGTTCTGCCCAAATTTGAGCTTCTATCTCTTTGTAGAACTCAAGATATGGCAAATATGGTGAAAGTGAGTTTGATAATCAGATTTAGAAATAAAACTATATAATATAAATTAAGGACTCAAGAAATACTAATATAAAATACATATGTAAAACCCACTAACTAATGATATACTTATAAAATAAGTTGTATACTTTGATAAATAAGTATGACATTTTTATAAAAGTACAAATTGATATATTTTCTAAGTTATAAAACTATGTTTATAAGTTTTACGTCTTTTCGGCTAAAAACCGAAAGATTAACGTTTTCGTCAAATAAAACTTAGACGATCGGACCCGTCTAATAGAAACTTTTTATAACTTATCTACTGATATGTAACTACATTTTACTAGTAAAACCGATAAAACCCGAGCTTTATAACATATGGACATTAACGGGCCTAAGTAGCCTTATTGGTCTATTAACCCAAGTAGTTTGGCTAAACACTAATGGACTTACTCATGGGCTTAACCCACTTGGGCCCATCATATGAGTATAGGCCTGGTATTAAAAGTACAAATTGGCTAATATAATGTATTGAACTATTAATGGGCTTATTGGGCCTTAATATATAAACAAGTTGAAACTAGTGTAACTAGTCTAAAATTTAACTAACACATAACACTATAAGGTGTATGAAGAGATAAAATCCCACTTGATCATCATCATACTTATAATGTCATCATATATAAATAGCCATTGTTTTTATAAAGTCATTGGACAAGAGTCTAAGACCGAGTATTATTTGTCTAGGTTTCCGTGATTGAAGCACGTTCCGTACATCCAAAACGCCAATAGCCCGCCTTTCCCAATCAACGTGAGTTCATAGCCTCGCACTCTTTTAAATGTTTTATGAAATGTTTTATAAACCCGCGAGGGAGATAACATGTTATTTTTAATAAAATAGGACACCAGTTGTCCCGATTGTTTGCTTATTGATATGGACCAAAATGATTATATGACCCGATGAATGATTATATGACCAGATGTATGAAATGAAATGGATTATTAATAGTTATGATATGTCACTAAAATTCCCATTAGCATGAATTGTGAACTAACGGGATTTAGTAGACGCTTATGCATATAATAGTACTATTTGGGGAAGATCACCCCAGTTCGCGCCTTGACGGTTGATCCCCGTCGTGCCACATTGATTGGTAAGCGAATTTATGTATGAGAAGATTTATATAAGCGTGATTATTGTGATGACACGTTGTTTTAGATGGGCAAAGGAATTACGGGTTAGCTACCCATTTGTCGGTTATAGTAAGGTAGCAATGTCATGCGGCTTATAATAATCCAATATTGAAACTACTGATGTATGAATTGAATTATAATATGTTGCTTGACTAGCAATACGTGGTATTATTATTGATATTATGTTCATGTTTTGGTTTTACATAACCATTTTCATATAACGGTTTTTATTAAACTTTATACAACGTTATAAAACGTATTGTATGATGTTTTTACGACAATGTTTCGTATAATGGTTTTGAAGGCAAAACCTATATTATGATTTACGACAAAGATTTGTATAAAATGTCTTTGGCCTATTTTATGGTATACGACAAAGAATTGTACAAAATGATTTTTGGTAATGATTATATGTATACCGGTGATATATTAATGGTTTTTATTAAACTCTATGAATTCACTTGGCGTTTTCGCTGACCTTTTTAACATGTTTTATCTCAGGCACTTGAAGGTAATTCTCGGGAAGACGATAAGAATTTATGGCCCGCATTCAAATAAAATTTCCATTCAATTGTTTTGTAAAATTGTATGAAATACTATGACTTGGGACCTATGCAATTTGATATTTATGAATGG
Organism: Glebionis coronaria; assembly: GCA_025667525.1. Lineage (NCBI taxonomy): Eukaryota > Viridiplantae > Streptophyta > Magnoliopsida > Asterales > Asteraceae > Glebionis > Glebionis coronaria. The sequence goes on from JANFOE010000194.1 coordinate 491,674, forward strand.
AAAATGCTTTATTATTAAACGACGTGATTTCTAAGCGTTGTCTATGATTTGAGTAATGTGCTATCCTGTAACACCAACGACTCTTCCGCTGAACTAAAGTATGAATATTTGGGGGTGTTACAGTTTGGTACCAGAGCTCTCGTTATAGAGAACGAAACATTTTTAAAACCAAGGTTTTGAATAAAACATTTCAAAATCTTTAAACCATAAATATTTTTAAATAAATATTTTGAATAAAATATTTACAAATCTTTTGACTATAATGGTGCCGAAGAATTCCCGAGTTACCGACAAGGCCAGACTAAGAAGTGTTATTTTAATATATATATATATATATATATATATATATATATATATATATATATATATATATATATATATAACTTGGATTATATATATATGTGGTAATTTGATTACATGATTGTTTGATGATTATTTTAATACTTATAAGAGGTATTTATACGATGTAGATTGACACAACGAACCCTAACTCCCCTAGAAAATTAATCGAAGCTATTCCTGTAGGAAATCTAGCTATTCTAGATCTAAACCAAGTTGTGGATATTTATGATCCAAACAAAATGGTTGATATTCGTTGAAATGTTGATAGTAGTTGATTGTGATCTTGAAGAAGAATTGGCGAGATTAAATCTGATATCGATGTCATGACGATCTTTCCTTATAGAGTGGAGTTTGACAAAACCTTACCACCTAGAAAGGTGTCATCTAATTCGGTGTCACCCAATTCTTAAATTTGAAAACGAGAAGGTAAATGTTGCACTTGAGGCTATCATTGGAACCATTACCCAAAAGCCTCATTCCACTAGTATCTTTCCGAGAATTTTAATTGAATGTGTGAGTCATTTCATACTAGTGACTCATTTTATAACTATTGTTGTAAGAGCTATAGGATTGGAAATTAAGTGTTGTTCATGTCGAACTTTTATTGCTCTTTCAAGGTCTAAGAATAAGGTTGAAAGTATTGGAGAATAAGGTAGGAAGTCGCATTGAGTATAAGTTGATTGAAACTTGAATAAAGTAAAATTTAACTCGTATGGAATAAGAAATTGTTAAGAGGAAGTCGTTGTGTCCTGTGATTGAATTATAAGGTTTTAAATGATTGTTGGTTCGTGTTAAGGGTTGTTCCTAGGCCATTGTCCAATGACGAGGATGCCCATTATCCAAGAATTAAATGGAAGAAATCTTCTTCTAAATAGGGACCGATGGATCTTCCGCGACAGGTGGAACACCTAATGCCTCTTGTATATTAGTATTCATTGTGGTATCTTTTAAAATCCCTAACTTAACTAAGACATCAGTTGGTAGGATGAGTTCTTGGAATTGTATGACATGGCGACACGTAATGTGTTACGGTCCAATTTTTGACTTGTTTGTGATTAATGATAAGACTTCCTTTGAATGATAAATTTTACATGTATCGATGTTATCTATCTTTTCTTGCTTCTTCCTAATGTTCGCATTAGTGATGCAACCATTGAACAAGTACTCATCTCGATTTGAGTTACGTTGTGGATTATTCTTTTTGAGTGCCATTGAGGTCATGCACCTCATGAATATTTGGCTAAGCTCGTTTTCTATCATATCATTGTAAATTTTTGGTGAACAACTTTTCATCACTCTTTTGCAGATCACTCATTGTTTTTATAAGTTAAAACAGTATTCCTTAAGAAAATTTTTTGAATTTTCATCACCATATGGGTTATTTAAAGTGAGACTTATAAATAATCATTATCGAAATAAATTTGTTGATGAAACACCTTGGAATACTTAATTGTTTCCATAACAAAGGACATCTCTGTAAATTCATTTTGATTCATATTTCAGAACTAAGCATGAAAATATATATATTTTAAACATGATGACAAAGTTTTGACGAACTGAGTATTGCATCGTTAATCCTAAAATTGTATATAGTTGCGCGCCTACGTACAATTTGGAAGGGACCATGCAAGGCTGATTACTAGTCACCATAAAAATTTTAATAAACGTTACATTTTCTTTGTAATTGTGAAAGATTTAATTTTTATGAGATCTGCAAGAAGTGCAAAATAGGGACATATTGTTAGGAACACCTAAATATGTGCCCGTACCATTTATTTTTCCAAATTGAATGTACTCATCTGTGGATATTGTCTTGTTTGACAATTGATAACCCCTCTTATCCAATTCTCTCATGATGAGATTATTTGTAAAATTTTATAATTACCGAGTATTGATACCCGACTGGTTGTATCGACGTTCCTATCATTTCTTTTGATTAGATTCCATTTGAATGACAAGGGTAACGATCCGAGGTGCTTTCGAATGCGTACTAAATTCATGAAAACATGAGATATACTCATATTCATTAATGTTTCCATCTGTATCTGATTTGAAATTCTCTCGCGTAAATCATGCGCTGACCTTACTCTTTTAATGGTAGTTATGTCTCCATATATCCTTGAAATTGTGAAGGATTATGAGTTATTATTAGTCTTTTGAGAGGTTCTCATCTTATCGACGTCAATAAAACTGAAAAGCTGGTAGTGCCATTAGAATGGATTGGTTGATTATGACATGATATCATTGTCTAAATTGATGGGAACTCGAGTAGAATTCCCCTAAAAGATAAGATGTTGATTATCAAAAGTGATCTAAATAATTCCCAATGGGAGATCATATCCTGCATTCAGGCTTGAAATTTTACCATTAATGGTTATGAACTAGTCATAGATCTTGTAATATAGAAAGAACTTAAAGTAAATTTATTAAAAGATGTTCCTGTTATTTGAAACTTCTGAGGTACTTGCTGATGAATTACCTAGACTTTTGCCATTAAGGCAAGTTGAATTTAGTATTGGTTATATTCCCGGTGTTGCTCCTGTGGCATATACACTTTACGTCAGCACCATCTGAATTAAAAGAATTACTGTACCACTGAGAGAGTTGTCGGAACAAACTTTTATTCTACCGAGCTCATCATCATGGAGAGATATGGTGTTATTATTCCTTATATTTATTGATTACCGCGAACTAAGTAAATTGACGATCAAATTCATATCCATTACCCAAGATGAAAGATTTGTTCGATCATTTACAAGGTTCTAGCGTATATTCAAAAATTTGATCCCCGACATGGTTATCATCAACTTCTCGTCCACGAAAAAGATTATCTATTTCAATCACTACATCCATAACTTGTAATGAACATTATGAGTTTCATGTTATGTCGTTTGGATTGACCAATGTACATGTAGCATCCATAAATTTGGTGAATCACGTGTGTTGTAATTTGCTAAATTCATGCTTGTGGTCATTAAGGACCATCTGTTTGATTCTAAGAATAAGAAGGAGTTAGTAATCATTTATAGACAGCCCTGAGTTGGCCGAGCAATGAAAACCTGTACTGTCACACACCACCATGGCGTAATATGGGGCGCGACGTATGGATATCATCACAACACACGGTGTCTCTATAGAGAAAACTAAAATGCAAATATAATGTCATAAATGGCGACACAAAGGTCATGACAATATCTCAACAAAGTAGGAGTCTAGGTAAGTAGGTAACAGTCATACCTCTTACCCAAGACAAACAAATATCATACCAAAACAATCATATGTGTGCCACAGTATCACTTATTAAAATGAACAAACAAATAAAACTAAGAAGGAAACGGGGATATCCTTCTATATGCATTCCTACTCTCTCCAAGACCTAGCCACTTAAGTTCTCATGCTTAACCATAGTATCACCTGAAAGAGACACTAAAACACGTCAACATAAAGTTGGTGAGAGTCATAGGTTTAGACTCCAACACAAGACAAGTCATAAGCTGTGAATACCATAAACCAATAAACATATGGACAATGCGCTACAATCATGTACTAACAACTAGCATTCAAGTTCAATCAATCATTACAATTCCAAGGCATCACGCCTTACCAACAATCACAATTTCCAAGGCATCTCGCCTTACCAACAATCACAATTTCCAAGGCATCACGCATCATTAACCATAGGTCCCATAGGCGCCCATACACCTATGTACCTTTCCAATCCAGATCACACACAAACAAGAATCACATAGCAGTTAATCACATAAATGTACACACAAGTCTATCTGAAACATTAAACATTCACAACATTAATTTAGAAAATAATTCAACACAGTGTCTCTTCCATCCCATCTGGAAGTCAAAATCAATAATAAACATGGGACTATGAAACTCACTTGATAGCTTCTTCACAAGTCCTCGCACTAGCAACAAGCTAACAAACCAAAAACACGAAATCAATACACGAACCTATCACTAAGATGGCTCATCAACCTATGATGGACATCTAGTCTATTCCCATATAAAAACCTCATTGATAATCTCTAACCATCTCATTAACCTTCCCTAACAAGTCCTTAACTTGATTAAGTTTAATAACTATCCCGTTCATATTTTACACAAATCAGTCCCAGTTTTTAAGTCTCAAAACTTTAAGTCAAAAGTCCACTTAAACATACCCATGGTTTCTGTAAGAGGAATATTCATACCCTTACATATGTTGGCTAACACCTCCCACTTTCCCTAACCTTAAAGCTACTGTTAAGGCCCCGATATACATATATCTACTTTTATCATTCCAGATTTCCTGATTTTAAACGTATTAAAAGTTTGTTACCATTAAGGGGTCTTACCCTAAACCACAACCTTAGCCCAAGTGCATATACTTACTAAAATATAAAAACCATCTCTCACGTTCGTGAGAAGATCCCAATGCAACCCTAAGTACCCCAAACAACCCAAAACTTAAAAAGAAAACAGGCTGAATTCAAAACTGTTTTGACCTCTGACTGTTGTAACCTGTTTTTGACCCACTTCCCACCTCCAATTTAGTTCTCGTTTCTTGCATTGGAAAGCCACTTCAAATATCTTTTCAGGGGTACTTGTATCGTAAAATAAGAGTTTATAGAACTCTCGATATGATCAAAACAATTGACTCAAAATTCTGCCCAGTTTTTAAAAACGGGTTTAACAAAATCAACCTCATTAATTAACCCTAATCTCTTTAATTACAAGCCCTAATTTATTTAATCATTAAAATATGATTAATATACTGTTTTTAATTAAACCCTAACCTATATCTGTCATAAGATGATCATAGAAAACATTAAAAACAATTAATATGAAAAGGGCTAAGAAGGTTTTACCTTTAATTTAATGGAAGATGAGAAAACCTAATTTTTGAAGAACCCTAATTGGCCACCATTGATGAATTTCGGCTAGGAGTTGTTATGGAGGTTAAAAACCTGATTATTATGGTTATGAGTTGGGTTTGGTTAAGTCCTAAAGGCCCCCTATTCCCATTACAAGTCCATTGGGCCTGTTTTGGGCTTTTCCCTTCTTTCTTTCTTCTTTGGTGCGTCTAAACCGACCCAAACACCCCTAAATTCGTTTTTTTTTATTTTTATTATTTAATATTATGTTATTAATATTACTTTAATTTTCCTTAGTTTATTTCAGCTCCTAAAGCTTCCAAAACCACAAAACCGTAAAACTAGTCAAATTTACGCGTTTTACCGTAAAAGACGTAAAATATACACTTTTAAAAAAAATCTCAAATTTTGCAATTAACTTTATAACTAAGTCCTAAATGACTTAAAACCATCCCGAAAAATATTCATATGACTAATTACCTCATCCGCGACCTCTAAATGCTAAACCGTAAATCGTAAAAATACGATTTTCTATAATACATATACATATACTTAGAACCACCAAATAATACCATGTCACTTCATAGTCACTACCATGTGAACTCATGAACAAGAAATCATCACACATCGTTTCATTCACAAGGTACCCCGTACCGGAAACGATATCCAAACCACAATCTATACACACCAATAAGCACATAAACACGTAAAGACACGCAACTAGCACAAAACAAAACTAAGTGGCGAACCTCAAAACCAGGGTTGTCACATCACTCCCTCCTAATAGAAATCTCGTCCCGAAATTTACTCCTTAGGATCAAACACACAGACAACAAACCACATGAGGATAGTTGTTCTAAAAGAACTCCTCTCATTTCCACGTGAACTTTAGTTCAAGTTTCAAAATACCACATATACAAACCAAAAACAATTAAACTCATTGCCAAACTCTTGACCTCACAGTCAATAAATCTCCTAGATGACTCTTTGATAAAACAAAGACTCTCATTAACACAAGTCCCGAATAACCGTACATGCAAAATGCATTCTCAAATAACCTTTACCAATCTCAATACATGAAATGTATCATGTATACAACTCATTTCCCCCAGGAAATTCTATGCTCATAAGCTAATGGTCCGATCTTTCTAAAGATCATAAATGGAGCTACAAAACTCTACATCAACTCTTCCATTTTACCAAAACATACCACCCGTTACTATGGGTGAAACTCCCTACATAACTTTGTCACTAACTCTAGTGGTTTCCTCCTTTTTTACATAGCATCCCTTGTTGCTCTCATCCTTTCCACAACCATCATTACCACATTAGTAGCCTCTTTTACCAATTCTACTCCACAATAGGGACAACTCACCCTATCCTTTCATATAGTGCCTCAAATGGCATTTATCGACTTCTAGTATGATAACTATCATTATATGAAAACTCAGCCATCGCTAACGAGTTTCCTAACTACCTCTAAATCAATCAGTATAGGTCAGTGCCATTTTCTTTTCCACACTACGACAGTATTAGCCTGCTTGTACTTTATTCTACTCATTAAGCTCTACCAAAGTTTTACCTTCGGTTCCTATCTCGACCTATTTCATTCATGCTTCGCTTCTATACACACTTCCTTCTTCTTCTTCAACTCCTACCATACATCACGATGTGATGCTTCCCATCGTTTCTTCCCTTTCCATAATCCTTCATAAGGCATTCCATACATATTAGGCTAACTTTTACGCAACATCCACTATTCCATCACATCCGTACGCAATCCTTCCAACTTCTCAACTATGTGACTTCTCCTTCCTCTTGAAATGTGTGATGAATTAGTCAGTCTATCGACTATCACCCAACTCCCATCGTACTTAATCCTCCACCGCATTATGTATCCCTTCCACCAACTTCGTCCTTACATCGCCCTTTCTAAGCTGCTCCTATCTATGTAGGAATTATAGTTTACGTCCCTCTTCTCCGTATGATTGTCCAAGCCACGCATCATACACGTTGACGCGTTCTCTGCTTTAGGCAACTCAACTCGTGCAACCTATATCCTTTATCCAAACCGCTCCAATACGTCATCCCTATAGTTCAAGTTCGTCTCAGCTTCACCTCATTCTTCTTATTCCATGTCTCATCGACCATGCTTGCCTTTCCCAGATGGTACTTGGCCTTGCAATTTTCTTTCGTCACTTAACTCCACCTACCACCTTTGCCAAATGTTCAATCAAGATGATTGAATATGTGTTGGAGACGTTCATGATCCGTATAGAACATTCTCCACGTCTCGTACACCAAATGCCTCTAGCATTCTAGGCAGATATAACAATCCAGCCCCACTAACTAAGTCCATCTAGTTCTTCCAAATCTTCAGTTCCTGCAACGTATAAGCGATCGCCTTTCTTTGTCGACCTCGTACGCGTCCAAATCCATTCTCCACGTATCTTCATGCTTTGCGAATTCATCCGATCCTTCCGATAATGCCAAGATCGGCTCATTATCCAATCCACCTCTTCAGCCTCCAAAACGCTTCCTCATCCTTCCTCACTTCACCCTTGCTGGTTCCATGATATGCCACCACCTCTACTGCTCATCCTCGTAAACTTAATCCTAAAAACTCTTTCTTGAAAATCTCACGTATAACTCCTTCTTATCAGACCACTCAACCGCTTCCACATCACATTTACTACCAGGAAACTCAACCTTTATCCTGCATCCCTTGCAATTTCTAACCACCCTCTATGGCGCGTTACTTGTGCCAATATCCATACATTATACAAATCTCTATTCCTCTCACTGGTACTCCAAGAGACCATATATTCACATTTGTTCGTCTACGAACTTCTTCCCTCCCCACTAAGGGCATTCCGACCGTTCTCTCATGGCCACCTACTTAAGCGTGTAGGCGCGACCAAGTCTTTCATATGACTACCTCAACGCTCCCGAACAATACGAAACCAAAACTACATCCTAAATCCATCAGATACGATCAACGAATCAAACCAACGGATAACTAACGACATTTCACGTGCACCAATTAAAACAAGTCAAAACCACGAGACTCAAAAGAAAACTCAAACCCAGAACATGTATCAATTCAAAATGACCCATGACAATGAAAAATAATCCAAGAAACACCCAATGGCAACCAAAACATATTACGCCCCGCAACATATTATTAAAACCGTGCAAAAGACCGACCTTTCCAAAAGAATATACTCTTATTTATTATTATTATTATTTTTTTACCTCCCCACATCTATGTGACTCAAACCATCTATAAACAACCTTCTAGGCGATCTCAAAACTCAACCCAAGGACTAGGTATCCCATACACCCCAAATAAAAATAAACTACTATTCAAAACTCAACCTTGAACCCGACACTTGTACAACAATTCCGAACATTCCACTGACCTCCTATGACTATACTTTCTGAATATTTGAAAAGTACGTTCCGAGTACATAATTTTTGGCTTTTGAATCACTCAAAAAGCTCTAAAAACGAACAAGTTATGACCGAAACAGTTTTATATTAATGAAAGATAAAATTGTATGTGAAATCTTTATAAACTCAATTTAACCTTGAGTTAATAATTATAAATGACGTGAATCGGTTAAACCCAATTATATAAACTATGTAAGTAGAATGAAATTTTACTTCGCTTTATTTTAAAGAAAGTCTTTTAGAATTTCAAATAAATAAGTGTTGACTAAAAAGAAATCTTATGTTACATCTTGTTTCAAACACGACCCCAACACCTTTCCCTTATTTTACCGAATACGAACAACTATCTAACCCTATAATATATTTCCAAGTCCCCTTTTTCCATATACCAACCAAAAGAAATGTAAGACTCGACACAAAAGATTTCATTATCTCAAAAGAAATCCCAGGTTATTTCAATAGACTTAAAACCAAGAACACCGTTTTAAAACGTACACGTGAAATACGAAACTCAAAGAATACGCTACAAGACACAGTTCAAAAGATTCAAAACGTCGTTGAAACTCCACCAAACTCCAGCACCATAAAACACGAACAAACACAAGGTTCGTTCAAGTTATAATAACTAGTGAACGACCATATACCATAACTTAACACATAGTAGTATATATACATCCACATATGTATACCTATTGAATCCCCCAAACATACTCGTTATCATACACGTAAGTCAATCAATCGCTTTATACGCTCGTTTTTTTCCATACGAGTAATCACCATCTCACCGTGCCACAACAAGGCATAAAGCCCACCTCCAAAACCAAACCATATCGTGTGACCCCAAAATCACACAACACATCTATAACCCAAAACATATAACACAAAAAGAACAATAGCCATATCGTAGGTAGCCATTACATAAACTCATATATATTACGTATACCCAAATTATACATCTCATCATATACAAGCATGTATTAACCCTCTTTCATGCAACCATACTTGGGAACCCATTGAGGTTGTGGTACTTGTATAACTATGTTGGCCACCATACTTATATAGTTACCCTTTCCCCAATGCACTCCCTCCTATGATGACACTTATAAGAATCAATACAACATATAACACATAAATCCATCTACTCACATAAGCTCATAACCACATAACCAATAAGATCCAAAACTCCATCTATAAAAATAACATAATAAAACTCTTGGAATACAGAAATCCATAGTCTAGCTTAAACAACCTAGACTAAATCCAAAACGAAAACATAATCAGTTATAAGTCATGTCGCCCATAAGAGTGGAAACGGCTTAAAATCCTTCCTACCCATGTACTCCTAGTAACTCGAACCACCACACGATTCTTAGGGAACATGACTTAAACATCAAAAGAAAAATACTATACCTCAGGTACATAAAATAACCCAACAAAAGATAGAACTACCATGTACCAAATTATGTACTATAATGTACAATTTAAGCAAAATACGACAATGACTAGTGTGGACGATTATGGTTCAACCCGCACTAGTCACCACCCAAAAAGAAAATAACATGTGGCTATGTATGAACTTACTATGGTTCAATTCATACTAGTCAAAACATCACAATAAATAACATTCAAACACATCAATTATAATAAAATGCACACATACTCCTATGACGCCTATATGCAGGGACCCTTAAGCTATAGACTAGGCTACGCGACTAGGCAACCTAATTCTCTATAACCATTGTCTCTGATACCATTCTGTCACACACCACCATGGCGGAATATGGGGCGTGACGTATGGATATCATCACAACACACGGTGTCTCTATAGAGAAAACTAAAATGAAAATATAATGTCATAAATGGCGACACAAAGGTCATGACAATATCTAAACAAAGCAGGAGTCTAGGTAAGTAGGTAACAGTCCTACCTCTTACCCAAGACAAACAAATATCATACCAAAACAATCATATGTGTGCCACAGTATCACTTATTAAAATGAACAAACAAATAAAACTAAGAAGGAAACAGGGATATCCTTCTATATGCATTCCTACTCTCTCCAAGACCTAGCCACTTAAGTTCTCATGCTTAACCATAGTATCACCTGAAAGAGACACTAAAACACGTCAACATAAAGTTGGTGAGAGTCATAGGTTTAGACTCCAACACAAGACAAGTCATAAGCTGTGGATACCATAAACCAATAAACATATGGACAATGCGCTACAATCATGTACTAACAAGTAGCATTCAAGTTCAATCAATCATTACAATTCCAAGGCATCACGCCTTACTAACAATCACAATTTCCAAGGCATCACGCCTTACCAACAATCACAATTTCCAAGGCATCACGCCTTATCATTAACCATAGGTCTCATAGGCGCCCATACACCTATGTACCTTTCCAATCCAGATCACACACAAACAAGATTCACATAGCAGTGAATCACATAAATGTACACACAAGTCCATCTCAAACCTTAAACATTCACAACATTAATTTAGAAAATAATTTAACACAGTGTCTCTTCCATCCCATCTGGAAGTCAAAATCAATAATAAACATGGGACTATGAAACTCACCTGATAGCTTCTTCACAAGTCCTCGCACTAGCAACAAGCTAACAAACCAAAAACACGAAATCAATACACGAACCTATCACTAAGATGGCTCATCAACTTATGATGGACATCTAGTCTATTCCCATATAAAAACCTCATTGATAAGCTATAACCATCCCATTAACCTTCCCTAACAAGTCCTTAACTTGATTAAGTTTAATAACTATCTCGTTCATATTTTACACAAATCAGTCCCAGTTTTTTTAAGTCTCAAAACTTTAAGTCAAAAGTCCATTAAACATACCCATGGTTTCTGTAAAAGGAATATTCATACCCTTACATATGTTGGCTAACACCTCCCACTTGCCCTAACCTTAAAGCTACTGTTAAGGCCCCGATATACATATATCTAATTTTTTCATTCCAGATTTCCTGATTTTAAACGTATTAAAAGTTTGTTACCATTAAGGGGTCTTACCCTAAACCACAACCTTAGCCCAAGTGCAGATACTTACTAAAATATAAAAACCATCTCTCACGTTCGTGAGAACATCCCAATGCAACCTTAAGTACCCCAAACAACCCAAAACTTAAAAAGAAAACAGGTTGAATTCAAAACTGTTTTGACCTCCGACTGTTGTAACTTGTTTTTGACCCACTTCCCACCTCCAATTTTGTTCTCGTTTCTTGCATTGGAAATCCACTTCAAATATCTTTCCAGGGGTACTTGGATAGTAAAATAAGAGTTTATAGAACTCCCGATATGATCAAAACAATTGACTCAAAATTCTGCCCAGTTTTTAGAAACGGGTTTAACAAAATCAACCTCATTAATTAACCCTAATCTCTCTAATTACAAGCCCTAATTTATTTAATCATTAAAATATGATTAATATACTGTTTTTAATTAAACCCTAACCTAAATCCATCATAAGATAATCATAGAAAACACTAAAAACAATTAATATGAAAAGGGTTAAGAAGGTTTTACCTTTAATTTAATGGAAGATGAGAAAACCTAATTTTTGAAAAACCCTAATTGGCCACCATTGATGAATTTCGGCTAGGAGATGTTATGGAAGTTAAAAACCTGATTATTATGGTTATGAGTTGGGTTTGGTTAAGTCCTAAAGGCCCCCTATTCCCATTACAAGTCCATTGGGCCTGTTTTGGGCTTTTCCCTTCTTTCTTTCTTCTTTGGTGCGTCTAAACCGACCCAAACACCCCTAAATTCGTTTTTTTATTATTTAATATTATGTTATTAATATTACTTTAATTTTCCTTAATTTATTTCAGCTCCTAAAGCTTCCAAAACCACAAAACCGTAAAACTAGTCAAATTTACGCGTTTTACCGTAAAAGACGTAAAATATACACTTTTAAAAAAAATCTCAAATTTTGCAATAAACTTTATAACTAAGTCCTAAATGACTTAAAACCATCCCGAAAAATATTCATATGACTAATTACCTCATCCGCGACCTCTAAATGCTAAACCGTAAATCGTAAAAATACGATTTTCTATAATACATATACGTATACTTAGAACCACCAAATAACACCATCTCACTTCATAGTCACTACCATGTGAACTCATGAACAAGAAATCATCACACATCGTTTCATTCACAAGGTACCCCGTACCGGAAACGATATCCAAACCACAATCTATACACACCAATAAGCACATAAACACGTAAAGACACGCAACTAGCACAAAACAAAAATAAGTGGCGAACCTCAAAACCATGTTGTCACATGTACCTTGAGTATTTAACATGTGATTTAAGGCTTAATCCTTTACAATATTTGACCGTGTGATTAATGGTAGTGAAATCTATGTAACTCTTCAAAGATTAGAGCCAGTAAGGCTTTGGGTTATACCAAAAAGAAAGTGCAAAAATGTTTTGACAAATATTCATCAAAGGATTTTTAAGGAATTATTCCCTTATAATCAGATCATTTAACTAAACTCCCTTAGGAGTAGATGGTTATGTATACCTCAAGGCAACCCAAGAGGAATTAAGGAAAACATTTAAATCGTGACTTGAAATTTAGAACGACAATTTTTGCTTTTCAACTAAGAAAATTTTGACCGAAATATAAACAAACATATTATTCGAACATTTACGGATCTTATTAATTATTTTCCATAAATCAACAAAAATTTTGTTAACTAAATTCAAATTTATTTTGAACATTTTTTCTATAATTGGGCGAACTGAGGAATTTAAAATTTTTACGTTTACATTTCATAAAATTAAATATTTATTATTCAATTACTTTCAATATTTATCGACGTTTTAAATGTTGGACTGGGCAAAACTGATAAAGTTAATAGTTGAGACGAAACTAAAACTTAAAGAGAAGAATTTCTGAGTGATTTTGGTTATGAAAATTATTTCATCTAGGAAGGTGAATGTAGATACTGACACATTATGTAGAAAGGATAAAGAATAAATTAGGATGTGCTCCCTTGGTAATGAACTATGAAAAATAATTTGCCCGAACAATTTAGAAATAATTGATGCTTGCAAAAAGGACAATATAGATAATAAAAGGGGTTCTCGGCTAATGGGAACCATTAGAAATGAGAGCCGATGGCGTTAAATGTTTAAAAGGCCGCTTATGGTTGCCTAAATATGGAGGTTTGTGAGATTTATTCATTTTAGAATCTCATAAGTTTAAGTATTCTATTCATGCCATTTTTGATAAAATGTATCTTTACCTGAAGAAGTTGTACTGATGGCAAATAATGAAGGCAGACATCGCCTCATACATTAATAAACATCTAACTTTTGCGAAGGTCAGGGCTGAATGCCAAAACCTATACGGATTGCTTCTAAAGATTATTAATTCTTGTTTGGAAGTGAGATAGAACCACCATGGATTTTATCATAAATCTTCCAAGGTCATCATCTGAATTTGATTCGATTTGGGTCATCATCGACAAACTGACCAAATCTTCTAATATCATTCCCGTTAATGATAGATTCTTGATGGAGAAGTTGAATATTTAATATTTAAAGGAGTTGTGTAAGCATGGTGTGCCTGTATCGATCATCTCTATCAAGATCCTCGCTTCACATCAAATTTCTAGAGATTTCCTCAAAAGTTATTGGGAGCGAATCTTGATGAGAGTACTGTTTACCACCCCTAATCAAAGGGACAGGGTAAAGTAACGATACAAACACTAGAAGTCTTGTTTTATGTTTGAATGATTGACCTTTGGTAACGAACGGAATAATCTTTTTCCTTTGGAGAGATCATCATCGATAATTATCGTATTAGGATCGAGATCGAATCTTGAGAGGATCTATATAAAGAGCATCTGTAGGCAGGAGTTGGGATGAAGATACCCGACATACACCCATTGTGAGTTGGACATGTCTTTTAGGTTTAATATTGCCTATGATGAAAAACCTAACCTTACAAAATACCCGACCCGCGAGACCTGAAATGATTGTTGAAATTAGGATCTGATTATCGACTGCCAGTAGTGGGCAGGAGGTTATGTGAATATGAAATGTAGATCTTGAAGTGCAGGATGGGTAGCGAAGTTATGTCGAAAATTTTCGTCATGGAACAGTGAATTGATGATCTGAAGGATCATGGGAAATAAGTCCCCGTCGTATGGGACCATTGAAATAATGTAAAAAGTTGGTTTAAAAGGCATATAAGCTGGATCTACCCTAGGACTTTAAGGGATGCGTGAATTATTTTTCGTATATCGAACTTGATAAAATGTCTATCAAGTGAAAATCTGATTATTTCTCAATAAAGTTTTGATCGGAGAAAAGTTGCATTCATCAAAAACCCATGAACATCATGGATAGAGAAAGTAAGTCAACTTAAGCCTGATCGTATTCCCGTAGTTATGTTTGATGAAACTCGCGTATTGTAACGAATTACACTTGAGAGAAAAGACCGAATGTGGAGGAAATTCCCACATGGCTTTAACTCTATAAGAAGCGAGTAGTAAGATAAATCGATCTTTGAGGAAAAAGATCCTCTTTAGGGATAACTGCTTTGACAATCCGTCAATTTGAGGTCGATATTTTATTCTCAAGTACTATTTAAAATCATTATTTTGTTATTAATTTATGAACTCACTCACTTTTGTGAAAAAATAAGGGTTTACGTCTTAAAGTAGCATCGACTACGTCTAAACCGGAGAACTCTACGTTACGTGTTTACGTTTACATACACCGTTTTTGTGACAGTCCGACATTTCAGGAAATAAATTTATTCTTGAATGTTATTTTGGAATTTTAATTTGTGTTGGTTCATAAAGTCACAAATTTACGAGAAGAAATTAGGACTTACGTGCATAATTTAACGTCTTTTACTATTAAACCGGAAACCCTAGGTTTACGTATTTACGCTTTTATTCTCCGTTTTTTATGAGACAATTTTTATTAGAATCGTTTTGTGCCGTAGTTTCATAATTTATCAAAATGTTTTTCGTAAATCGACCCGAGGGCACATAAATCAAGAAAACTAGAATCGAGGAGTACCCGTAAATTAGTGGAGATGAGACAAGTGGGACACTTGTCCCACCCCTACTATGGGCTGATTTCAACAAGCCAACACCACTCCTTGGTGTCACATTTTTACAAAGTGCTAGGACACTTGTCCCATACACTTGACCAAAAACCACCAAAACCTCAAAAACCACTAACTCTTTTTCATATTCAATTCACACACATGCAAATCTAGAAAAATTTTCTCCATCTCCCTTTCTCTCTCTCTATGAACATCCATAGCCACCCTCCTATCACCATTTTCATCAAATTTTAACCATAAACAAAGGCTATAATCAACATATGTTGAAGCCTACTTGAAAAGATGAAGATTGGAGGTGATTATAACATGTGAAAAGGAGTTTCCATGGAGTTTTAAGGCTGATTTCATGAAGGTGTAGGGCTGGGTTTTGAAGATGTATACATACTCTTGGTGACCTCAAAAGTGATCTTGCCAAAATTAAAGATTTGGTGACAAGAACCAAGCCTTGTTCATCCAAAATCTCACCCTTTCTATCAACTTTGGTGGTGTAGAGATTGTTTCTTCCTATCATCTTTTTATTTTGTAAAACTAATCATGTAATTTATTTATAAATATATATGTATATGATTATGAATTATGATCAAAATATTATGTGGGGATTTTTTGTTAATAGATTTGGTTAAAAAGACTAAAATCTACATATAAAGATGTTAAAATCTTGATTAAATTTATAGGCTGTATAAAAAAGTAAGTAACCATATGAACACTTTATTAAATGGCTTGGATTATTGAATATACAGATAGATATATGATTTTTACATATGTGGTGAGTTGGCCACTCAATGGAATCAATAAAATGAGCAAGATATGATCAAAATACTATTAAGGTTCAAATCTGTAAAGTCTGTTTTGGACGAATTATTAGGGACACTTAGAGGATGATTGAGCAGTAGCTAAATTGGAGTTAAACGTAGCACATATTATATAGTTTGTGCTACCAAAATTTGAGCTTCTATCTTCTTGTAGAACTCAAGATATGGCAATAATGGTGAAAGTGAGTTTGATAATCAGATTTGGAAATAAAAGTATATAATATAAAATAAGCTCTCAAGTAATACTAATATAAAATACATATGTAAAACCCACTAACTTATGATAATACTTATAAAATAAGTTGTATAATTTGATAAATAAGTATGAAACTTTTATAAAAGTACAAATTGATATGTTTTCTAAGTTGTAAAACTATGTATATAAGTTTTACGTCTTTTCGGCTAAAAACCGAAAGATTAATGTTTTCTTCAAATAAAACTTAGACGGTCGGACCCGTATAATGTAAACTTTTTATAACTCATCTACTGATATGAAGTACATTTGACAAGTAAAAACCGATAAAACCCGAGCTTTATAACATATGGACATTAACGGGCCAAAGTAGCCTTATTGGGCTACCAACCCAACTAGTTTGGCTAAACACTAATGGACTTACTCATGGGCTTAACCCACTTGGGCCCAACATATGAATATAGGCCTGGTATTAAAAGTATAAATAGGCTAATATAATGTATTGGACTATTAATGGGCTTATTGGGCCTTAATATATAAATAAGTTGAAACTAGTGTAACTAGTCTAAAATTTAACTAACACATAACACTATAAGGTGTATGAAGAGATAAAATCCCACTTGATTATCATCATACTTATAATGTGATCATATATACATAGCCATTGTTTTTATAAATTCATTGGACAAGAGTCTAAGACCGAGTATTATTTGTCTAGGTTTCCGTGATTGAAGCACGTACCGTACATCCAAATCGCCGATAGCCCGCCTTTCCCAATCAACGTGAGTTCATAGCCTCGCACTCTTTTAAATGTTTTATGAAATGTTTTATAAACCCACGAGGGAGATAACATGTTAGTTTAAATAAAATAAGACACCAGTTGTCCCGATTGTTTGCTTATTGATATGGACCCGAATGATTATATGACCCGCTGAATGATTATATGACCCGATGTATGAAATGAAATGGATTATAATTAGTTATGATATGTCACTAAAAGTCCCATTAGCATGAACTGTGAACTACTGGGATTTGGTAGATGCTTATGCATATAATAGTACTATTTGGGGAAGATCATTCCAGTTCGCGCCTTGACGGTTGATCCCCGTCGTGCCACATTGATTGGTAAGCGAATTTATGTATGAGAAGATTTATATAAGCGTTATTATTGTGACGACATGCTGTTTTAGATGGGCAAAGGAATTACGGGTTAGCTACCCGTTGTCGGTTATAGTAAGGTAGCAATGTCATGCGGCTTATAATAATCCAATATTGAAACTACTGATGTACGAATTGAATTATAATATGATGCTTGACTAGCAATACGGGGTCTTATTATTGATATTATGTTCGTGTTTTGGTTTTACATAACCATTTTCATATAACGGTTTTTATTAAACTTTATACAATGTTATAAAACGTATTGTATGATGTTTTTACGACAATGGTTCGTATAATGGTTTTGAAGGCAAAAACCTATATTATGATTTACGACAAAGATTTGTATAAAATGTCTTTGGCCTATTTTATGGCATACGACAAAGAATTGTACAAAATGATTTTTGGTAATGATTATATATATACCGGTCATATATTAATGGTTTTTATTAAACTCTATGAATTCACTTGGCATTTTCGCTGACCTTTTTAACATGTTTTATCCCAGGTACTTGAAGGTAATTCTCGGGAAGACTACAAGAATTTATGGCCCGCATTCAAATAAAATTTCCATTCAAATGTTTTTGTATAATTGTATGAAATACTATGACTTGGGACCTATGTAATTTGATATTTATGAATGGAAAATGCTTTATTATTAAAAGACGTGATTTTTAAGCGTTGTCTATGATTTGAGTAATGTGTTATCCCGTAACACCAACGACTCTTCCACTGAACTAAAGTATGAATATTTGGGGGTGTTACAACAAAGATGATATTCGAGATGTTTGAAGATTATCTTATCAGAAGAATATCTATATTGAAATGTTTGGCTACATTTTGTTGGATACAAATACAAATTACCAAGATCAATCCAAGGATGAAGGAAAGACTAAAGACGTGTATTTTAAATACATCCAGTACAAGAGAAACAAGAAGACAACAAGTTATCATTCTTGTTTAGGGGAGGATTGTTGGGAATTATTTGTTAAGTGTCAAGTACCGTCAGTGTAATTTAAGTACCGTTAGTATTATGCAAGTACCGTTAGTGTTAACGCGGTACATAGTAACTACTGCTACTTATAAAGTAAGTACTGCTATATTGATTAGGATGAATATATCTTTGTATAAGATATGTCATAGTTATAGTTGGAGTATATCTTATGTGATATACTTAAAGAGTTAGAATATTGATAATATACCATCTGTGATATAGTTATCTTTATAGAATATTCTAAAGTTTCTAGGGTTCCTTACTCTATAAAAGGAACATAGGTACAATTTCATTCATGTACCTCATTCAAATCGATTAATAAGAGAATCGAATAGTTAAAAGTAATTTTGTTCTTCTGTGCTTTATAAGTTAGATTCGGCATAACTTATTTAGTTTGAGTAAGAGTTCTCAAAGTGTTTTAGTTTGATTACAAACTACTATACTAGTTCTTAACAGAATATAGTCCAATCAAAGGTATCAACAGTTAACATATTATATTTCACCCCACAACACACCTAGCCAGAATGTGTATATTTTTCTTATACAAATGTATCCGATGTGCTTCACTACACTTTGCGATAGCTAGTCACGTCAGACTGGGCATCACCCTGATAGATCTATCCATAGTATTAGCGTTCACTCATACCGGATAATTAACAATTCACGATAAGTGGGTCCTTGAGGCTATAAGCAAACTTATGTAAATAACGTCATCTAGCATACAATCGGGTCCCTTGTGTTCTATTTTAAAACAAGCATGTTATCCCCCTCGCGGGTTTTATAAAAACTTATAAATAAGTTAAAAGCGAGGCTCTAGACTCACCTTAGTACAAGAGTGGTAATGAGACGATCGTCGACGATAGGTGATGCCTGTTAGACACGAAAACCGCAACCTACCAAATAAGGCGCGCTCATTAATAATTGACTCAAGTATAATTTATACTTAAATAATACAAACTCAAAATTACAAAACCATGACAAATCCGAAAGAGTAACAATACAAGTGATACTTCTATACCCTTTTATGTGTTTATTCTATTAAGCTATACCTTCGATAAAAATCTGCCGACACATACCAATGTACAAGCTTATTTCACCTACTTAAACAACTCCGTTTTTGATGAAACTTGGTGACAAACTCACACATAACCTGAATAAGAATCGATTCAAATTTAATCCAAAAATATTACTCCTAAGGCCTTCTGCCTGACACATCTTTAAGTTACAAATGTCAGACAGTTTTATGCCTTTGACTCATGAAACCATTTTAATCTCCCTAAATAACTCCGTTTACAAAACCGACACTCGAGTTTGAAAATATACACACAACGTGAGGTTTAGAGACTTACAAAAGCCCTTGACTATTTTCAAAACTCATTCTATAGTCCATGAGATTCAATCCAAATATCGACAACAACTTCGAATTGTGTCGATACTCGTCTCTAGGTACACGAATAATCAAACTACTGTAACTTCACACTCGTTTGGAGTTAGAAGCTCTAAATTATATCAAATCAAAGCTAATGAAATTCTCTACAACACTATCCAATTCGTATAACAATTATTCAAACATAAGATACCCAAAATCTGCCTTAAACTCACTGCCCTAAATCACCTCATAAAAACTCCTATCAAATCAATGTTTTCAAACAATTTCAACCACTTTTCTATCAATCCAAATACCCTAACATCAACCTCTATAATTCCTAACACTTGTATGATTCATAAAAACAAAAAACCCAAATCAAAAATCAAACTTTCAGTATAAAAATAACAAGATTTAAACATAATCATCTCATGCATGATCATCAACAATTCACACCAACACTAGTTTATAACAATTTTTCAAAACTTGTTGTATGTTGGAGACTTTGGTATAGATGTGATCACCTTTTGATAACTAAGATGGGACTTTTGTTACTTTTTGCTAAATCAAAGTAGATCAAAATTTATGGTGGTGTTTTTGTTTGGTTTAGGGGACGGCAAAAGGGAGAGCAAAGAGAGATGTGTGAATTTTTTTTTTTTAAAAATGAGTATTAGTGGGGAAAATTTGGTGAATTTGGTTTATATAGTGGGGTTAGTTGAGGGTAGTGTTTGTCATTGTTGCATTCTTGTGGACTAAAAATCAATTAAGTAATTTAAAGGGTAGAAAATGACTATTAGTCAAATTTGAAAATATTTACGGGACTCGGGTTTCATAAAATACTTTTCAAAAGTTGAAACGCTTCATAAATATGATAATATAGTCTCGACACGACTTAAAACGTAATTAAATCGAAAACGTCAAAATTATTAAATATCGAAACAATCGATATTAAAAGGTAAATTTTTGGGCATCCGTCGGTATCGCGATCACTAGTAGTTCTCGTCACTCGTTAAAACGTAAAGCATGAGAAATAAAGATAAATACAATAAAATCATTCTTATGATAATTTGAGAATATAATATCGATACATAACGTATTCCTTGCTGGATTTTATCTAAACGATATTCTTACGCTAAGTTTTAAGCCATAACCTTCTCGGTTATAAGATAATTTAAAATTCTCATTAAAGTAAATACTGTGGATTTGCTATCTATGATCCGGTGGTCTAACATGGTGGAATATGGTGGCGGTAGCCATTGTTGATAGAGAGAGAGGAGAGGTTGCGTGAAAATAGAAAATGTATTGAAAATATGAAAATGGAACACAAGCAACACCCCTCCTTGGAAGCTAAGGAAGGGTATATATAGTCACACACGCTGCTTAAACTATACAACGTTCCTATTCTAGTCTAAGCGTGTGTGACTATGATAACTAATGGGAATTCTTAAATGTCGTCGCATAAAGTGAGTTTCCAACAATCTTCCCCCATGGGACGACGTGTAGAATTCCTTACAATATTTTTCCTAACAAGTACATAATGATAAAGAACAATAGCTTTCATGAAGCGTCCAATGCTGATGATCTCTTCTGAGGCCTTTGACTTCAAAACGACTCATCTTTAACTTGTAGTAGAAATACTGTAACGGCACGAGCTAAGTAACCCATACACTTCTGGTTAAGGAGAAGCTTCTGAATTAGCTTCCCCCTAATTCATGCCACATAAACTTGATGTAGAAGCTTTTAAATAGCTTCCCCCTAAATCGACAATCCTCGTAAGCAACTTCAAAGCTTTCAATAAAGCTTAGAATGATTAAGCGCACAGTGGAATCTAACAAGCAAATCCCATCATATAACATGATAACGTTGCTAAGAGGGATTGAAAGCTTGGGGCACACCAAGTTGATCAACAACTTCTCTTCTCACGCTTGATTAATTCTTCTGAATTTTTCTTCCCCCTGAGAGTTCAAGTTATGCATACCAGAAAGAATCAAGACATTTCTTCCCCCACATAGTTGAAGAAAGTAAATCAATCCCAATTATGAAGCTCAAATACTAAAATGGACACTTTATCCCATTCATGAAGTTGACATCGTAACACCAGAGTCAATTAAGTCTCAGAAATGCACATATCTTCTTCCGGAGATGCACCAGAGTCAATTAAGTCCCGGGAATGCATATAGGATAATGATGATGTTTAATTGCAACAATCAAACAATTTTCTCTGCGGCTATGACAAATGTCATCCCAGAATGTCTTCAAATCAAAAGAAGGTATGAAGTTCATCACCTGTACTCGTTGTGCGTTCAATGTGTCTTCTTCTTCCCCTTGATGGTTTCTAAACTCGGAACCATCAATAAATCGTATGCACATGAACCTGAAATCTCGTGAGAATAATAAATAAGCTGAATTATATATTTTGTGAGAATCAGCTGTTGATCGAAAATCTCTTCTCATAAACTCTCCATGGCCACCTTTACCAACCCACGTGAAAGCAATTTGAAGTGACCGCTGATTGAATGAACCAGATACATCAAACGTGAAACAGAATAAGAATCCTTCGATCTTGTGACTTAAGCTTGCACAATTGTTGAATGAAGAATGGTGGAGAAATCTCTAAGTACTCAATGCATCACTGAAGAAGTCTATAAGCACAACACCTCTTGAAATTATCCACGTCGACTAAGCGCGTAACACTGAGTACAACAATGTAACCCCTTTAAGTGATAGTTATCCGAGTCATCAACCACCCACCCCTAACCCGGAAACCAGATAAACAAGTCTTCATTCTAATATGAAGCACGAGCAAGTTATCTTTGAAAGATAAAATAAGTTCACGCCTTCGAAAAATCCGTCTTCAACTTCCCATAATTAATACCCGATTCAGAAAAATCTGTAGTCACTAAAAAATCGCCCATTTTTCCGATACGTAATAGTCGAGGTTAGGATAATGACCTGAAATTGACGGATTGTCACAATAAAATACACCGTTAGGCTTACCTAGGGCGCTTGTCCCACGATTAGACTCCAGCGTGAGAGTAAGTAATCGGTTTGAGTATATGTGAGGGTTTTAGAGTATTTTGTATCGTACCTTTGTGGAACCTCGGGGGTTCCTTTTATACCCGAGAGAGTCGTGGCTGGCTCTCCTACTCTTGCAGCCTAAGGAAAAGATAATGACTAGAAATAGATTGATCCTTATCGAGTAGCTATGGTAAGTGTATATCTTTTTTTCCTTAAGCGAATATAATCATAAAATAGATTATATTCTGTTTTATCCTGTCTTAAGGCGACGAGAACTTGGTTAAGTAATCAACCGTTATGCGACAGCGGCTTACTAGGCCTTGCGCGCGCCACGAAGTGATAATCCATACCCAATGGATACGGGTAGTACCCGTGGGTCGGGTTATACAACACGAATAGGGACTATACGTCATCACAAAAAGCTAATCATCCCTTTTGGTTGGTGGTTGAGAGGCGAGAATCCAAACCGTAGACCCATCATCCAAAGATATTGAGCTTGCATCATCCTAGTGAAGTCTTCAATCACCATAGGTTAACCAACTCCATGCATAATAATATGCTTATCTTTGAGATCCCATAATTCATTACTTTCAAGATGTTCAATGAATGCAATTTAAGTGAGTGAACGATCGCAAATGTAATGAGTTGAACTCTTGTAAATGCTCCCTCTTGATATGAATTCCCACTATCTTGAGACACCAACAAAGCAAGAAAATTGGCGAGCAAAAATGGGTTAGAAATTTCCTACAAAACAAAGTTATAACAAGGTCACCCAAACGGAATTAGCTTTAAACAACTCGAGTATAAAGAGATGGACTCAAGAGAAAGCTAAAACAATCTTAACTTTTAGAAGTATCAAAAAGTTGACAAGTTAAGAAAAAATAATGTGGCTATTAGATAGAAAAGATAACCTAAATTATTTTTGGTGACACCAAAAAATATAAAGAGGACTAAGAGAGAAAAGAGATGTCCAATCTGTAAGAAAAATATTGTCGAGAGGACACACGTCACTTTAATATCTTGGCAAGAATACCAAACTAAAGAGAGTATGACATGGACACAAAAACAATTCCACATAGTCGAAAAGAGAGGAAGAATGACTAGGATGGACAAGAAAATGAGGATGATAAACAAGTCATTTTCACAAACAATGACAAGCATTGAAGAAAGAAGTGTGCACGCGATGCTATCAATCACAAAAAATGTACAAGGAGAGGATTTTGACAAGCTCAGTTCACAATTAGTAGAATAAAGATAGAAAAGAAACATCTATACCAATTGTAATGATAATATGTCAAAGGGTTAAAAGCTTAGAATTTTTGGAATTACCCAAGAAAATTCAAGATTTAACCAAAATCCTCTCAAAAGGTTAAAAACTTAGAATTGTTGGAATCACCCAATCCAATTGTAAATTCTAACCGCAATCAACTCTCAACAACGAGAAAAGTGAAAAAAACTCATATCAAATACATTATAGGCAAGAATGCCTATGAATGTCGACACAAGAATATGACTCCTTGATTTAGAGAAAGTGTTAGCCTTAAAATATTGAGTCAAACAAGAATGCTCGCTCATATGTTTATTATGTATCGTATTTTAGAACGTTGTA
Source organism: Glebionis coronaria (assembly GCA_025667525.1). Classification (NCBI taxonomy): domain Eukaryota; kingdom Viridiplantae; phylum Streptophyta; class Magnoliopsida; order Asterales; family Asteraceae; genus Glebionis; species Glebionis coronaria. Next base: position 516,618 of record JANFOE010000194.1, read on the forward strand.
ATAGGTAGTATGTTAGTCGTGTATTACGGGCTTAACTTTAAGCTAAGGTTCATTCATAAGTAACCAAAGCCCAACAGGAAAGCCCGTCCCATGATCATATAGCCCATTAAGCTACATGTAAGCAAAGGCTATATAAACCTTTCCTAGCATGTTAGGAAGGGTGTTGGTCATTTCATTTTTTCTCTAATCTAATATCACCTAGTTTCTCCAGCCATTTCTCTCTACTTTCTCTCACTACTTTTTCTCTCTAAAATTCATCTCATACCTACCTATCTTTCTTCATAAATTCGTATTACATCACAATATATTAGGGACAACAATTGGTATCAATCGCCATGGGGTAGTTTTGTGATTGGTTGTTGTGTTTTCACTTGATTTATTCGATTTGATCCTTATTTCTTCCACGAATTCAAGATTTTTTTTGTTTGTTTGTGATTTCAAGTCATATACCTTCTTCAATAGTGTTGTAGTGATTTTGGTATCTTGGTTTTGGTTAAAAACACAAACTTTCTTGGATCAAACGTTTAAAAATTCTTGGTTTTTCATCATTCCGAAATTCTAGCAAAGGTATCCATCGAAAAGTACAAGTATTTGTGGTTTGATCGCAATAACCTTTTGGTTCTACTTTGCGATCACTGGTTTACAATACCTTATTCCGACGCGACATTCCGATCGTGCATTGCGATATGGGATTTCGACGGTTTTTTAAGGAATTTTGAGTCGTTACTCTGCCAAATTTGTTTCAGCCATATTCCGATCTGAACATTCCAACGGTACATTGCGATCTGGGATTCCGACAGGTATACATTGTGATCTAAGCATTCAGACAGAAGGACATTCCGATCTAAACATTCCGACAGTGCATTGCGATCTAAGCCATATTCCGATCTAAACATTTCGACAGTGCATTGCGATCTAAGCATTCCGACAGCCAACATTCCGATGGACATTCCGATGGCACATTCCGATGGACATTCCGATGACATGTTTAGCTAAATTTTTTTTGAGTATTTTTTAGACTTAGCCACCATCTAGACTAGTTTCAGAATATCGTTTACACGAAGATCAAAAAAAAAATCGGAAATTTTTTTTTCCGTCAAGTAAATTCAAATTTTTTCCATACTAGTTTTAGGACATTTCTAGCTCGATTTCAAAATTTGGCGATTACAAATTTTTTGGTCTACCGTTTTGTCGGACTGGGGAATTTATTGTCGGACTGAGAGAAAAAAAGAGGAATTTTCGGAATTTCTTCAACAACTCAATCACATCATATCTACTTAAGATCCATATTCACTTCATCATTTCAGAGAATTTTGAGATGGATTCTACTGCAGAATACCGTGTGACGAACAACAACATAATGGTGGCGGGTAACAAAGAGAGACCACCAATGCTTGTAGCCGGTCGATATGCTCAATGGCAATAACGTTTTCTTCGTTATCTTGATACAAGACCTAATGGTCATTGTAGAATATTGATAATCAATGAATCTATGAAGGGGTTTGTTGATTTCTAGAGAGAGAAAGTTAGAGAGAGAAAGTGAGAGAAACTATGTGTATTTTATTAATATGGAAAACATGAAATGACAACAACCAACCCCTTTCCATGGTGGAAAGGGGTATTTATAGTTCCAAGCATAACATGGGCTTGGGCCAGTCCATGACAAGCCCATGGACCGGTTCTTACTTAAGTTAATAAGCAACTAATGACTAATTACTAACTACGAGCTATTACAACATAAATCATATTGTAGAGTGACCGATACTTCTAATATACGTTAAAACGTATTTCTAACAATCTCCCCCTAAGGGAGGTCACTCCACGTTACAAAGTTCTAAACCTAGCATACTATACTAAGTCTTCGTTCTTTAGCTCGTAGTCTTTTCTTCTTTTCTTTCTTTTGTTGTGAATATGTTGATTTGATCTTTTTGGCTTTGACTTGAGAGCATTGTTCTTTGGCCTTTCACGTGCGATCTTTGCCTTTCTTGTGAACTTTGCCTCCTCGTGACTTCATGTTCCACACACTTACGTCTTTTTGTTGAATTCTCGAAAGCTTCAGAGTTTGGTACAGCGGAAGACTTCATCTTGTACTTTCTTGAATATTTTGCTGAACTTTGTTGCAAAAAACATAAGCATGTGGGAACGACTTTTACAGGTACACCGCAACACCACCGTCTTCACTGGTACACAGCAACGCCACCGTCTTCAACAGGTACACAGCAACGCCACCGTCTTTAACAGGTACACAGCAACGACACGAATAAAATGGCTTTGAACATTTTATTCTAATTCGGTAGCATTTTACCTCCGGTCGGTGAAGACCGTTGGACGATATTAGATATCGTACCCGTGACGGATAGTTTCAATTAAGTAACTTCCTGACAGGATTTCGCGGGTAAACCCGTTCTCTTTATTCGACCGTCCAAAGCTGACTGCGAACATAAAGAGTGAATCACTTGGATAAATTATCCTTGTGATTAAAAGCCGTCAATTCATGAAACCTGGAACAAGTGAATTTCAATTAAGATTTTCACCATCGTTGCTTTCCAGTTGTCACGAGCTCAATTCATAAAGAATCTTGCACGTTACCTACCAAGTGCTGTTTGATGTTGACACTAGAAGGATTTCCACTCGTCACTGTGGTCAATAAAGAGTCACTCTGAGTGTTCTGGCAAGATCATATGATAATGCGAAGAGGCCTGGAACGAGTTTAAGTTCAATTAAGAATTAAACCACTGTTACCTTCCAGTTTTTCACAAGATTGGTTCTAAAAGAACCGCACGTGTAACCTACCATGAGCTTGTTTGATGTTGGCTCAAGCAGGATTTCCATCTTCATTGTAATACTTACGTATTACTCGGATGTTCTGGCAATATTACAGGAATATTGCGTAGGACTCATGAAAATCTCTTACTTTTCACAGTGTGTGAGAAAGCAAGGAATAAATGGAAAGTGTCCTAATGAGACTTTTGATGATCTCTTGGCTCTAGACTCGATTGTGCGTTTTGATTTAGTGAGCGATGGCTGGAGAGGAGTGCCACCTTTTCAATACCAGTTTATTCGGAGTGAATAAACCAATAGATAACGTGTTGATCTCCGTGTGATTAAAACAAATACCTTTTGAGAGATATTTGAGTTAGCTGGGGAAGGGTTGTGCATTGCATCACTGGGTCCATGATGTCTTTCTTCAATACCGAGAATCATTAACAAAAATGACCTCAATAGCATATGTATTGACCCGGTTTCTGCCTAAAGTTGTAAGGAGGGCTTCTTTCTTTACACCCTTTATCTTTACATTTCTTTTTCATTCTTCAACCCCTTCAATGCTTACCAATACGTCATCACTAGCACCTTGTTGTGATTGTTCCAGTGCTAGCTTAAGTACTTGGTCGGCATTCAGCTACGTTCACATTCTTTCTCCATCTTTCCTAGGACTTCTAATTCTATCTAGGGAATTGTCCTTGGGAAGATTCCATCGGCTCTGATGAATCATTGGACTTAACCTATTCCTACCACCCTTTTGTCACCACATCCCTCGTGAATTAAGCGTGTTTTGGGAAGGAATTGCCACCATGAAAAATCATTGAAAATCACCTAAAGTACTTGTGATATTGAAATCAAAAGTTTTGTACCTTAGGTGTTTTGTTCATCAAAAACGCTCCCCCTTAACACGTGCTTTACACATATTAAGTTGGATAATCTGTAAGTCTTTTTCATCTTTTAGCCAAGTATCACTTACGTCTCCTTAATCCCATTTTCTCCCCTTATCCAAAATGTTAACCATTAATATTTGGGATATTGAATGGATTAACCGGTCTTTTGGGTAAAAATGAAATCGATGTTTGGCCATAGAACAAGTTATTGCTCCCCCTTAAGTTAATAAGGGATAGTTGTAGTGCTTTGGTATGACATATTTTGAAAGATTTAGAATCTCGTGAGAAATTCTTGAAAAATTATCATACCTTAACACTACACCAAGCCATTCAAGCACATTATTCACAAATTTACATATTCACAATTGAAAACCAATATAGAGTGACCTGAAATGTACGACCCATTAGATGGATCGTTGCAGTGTCCTGTAGTGCACTCCATATGGTCTACCACCCACGAATCTTTCCAAGCTCCTCATCAATCTACGTTCACGGAGCTTTTGATCAATCTTCTTGATCACGTACTTCGCCATCTGCCGGTAACCCGGATGCCAATCCTCCGTCATCTCTGGCAAAGTCCCACCCGAGTTCAGATGCTCCAACTTTCCTCTGACTTGTATAAGAGTTCCATCACTATACTTGTGGAGCTCCCCCACCCTCATAAACTTCATCAAACCTCGACTGTTCAAGTAGAAGATGCCGTAATTCGGGACAGAAATGCCGGTATAGGGACATCTTTCTACATGTTGAGGTAGCACTTGATTCACAGGACGGGTTAAGTTGAGCTTCCTTTGATAGCTTTCGACTCCCAACTGAAGATCTTCAACTCGTGACTTGATGACAACACTTCGTGTGAACATACGAAGTGCTGTATTCAAAGCAATCAGGTCTTCATGAGGAATGTGTGTAAGTTGATCTCTGGTCATCAGAAGCAGCATATCTTCGATATCCTCAAGGCGAATGATGGAAAAATCTCCTTGCTGGATTTTGTATTCCCTGTCATCCTCCCTTTTCAAGCGAATCTCCGTCACATGATAATAGCCGTTCTTGGCTTCAGTTTTCATTCCTAAGATGCTGGAGATGCGGATGTCGGATCTAACATTGCTTCCAGAATTGACCAAGCAGCAACCCCTGTACGCCCTTCGGACTCGTTCGTCCCAATGAGATGCACCTATGACAGCATACATATCATAATTACGATTTATCTTAGGGACCCAGAGTCTGTTTACCTTTTCCTCGATAAAGGGTATTGTCCCCCAGTTGGCAGCTTTCAGCAAGGTCAGGGAGGTTGCGTACTTTGATGACCCCTTCAGTAGATACACAAGATCGTTGGTGACGAAGAAGTCAAGAGCAATCTGATTATCTTGAGCAGGATCCATTGGAGGTGGAGTTCTGTCTGATTCATGAAGACCTGGCCGTTGAACGGTTTTCAGAGCCTTCAGGATCTCATCGGCATAGTACTCGAACTCCATTCGGGGTAATCGGGTTTTGGCGCGAAGTCTCCTATCTTTCAGCGCTTTCTTGACCAAGGATGGAGTAACCGAAGTCTTATACTCATGAGCAAAAAATGCACATAAGTCAATCGGACTTCGGATACGGAGATACAACACATCTTTGTCAGCGTCTGTGATCGGATCATATTGTGCTGCTGCCGTGATCCAAGCTTGTGGTGGTGCAGACTCGTCTATCTCCAACGTGTCTTCCCAATTTCGTATGCTTGGTTCAGGAGCCGTAGATTGTTGAGCTTGTTGTTGAGGAGTTGAAGTGCGAACATCTGTTGGTTCAGTTTCAGGCATTTCAGCAGTGTCGTGAACTGGTGAGTGTTGTGCAGCTTCGGGTTCCGTCACTGATTCTGCGATCACAGGAGCAACGACAACAGAACTAATGGGGTTAGTGGTAATAGGTAAAGATACAGCGATAGAGATACCGGGAGCCAAAGACGCTGTAGTGGCATTCACATCGTGGCGCCACTTAGTTCGTCTTGATTCCGAGGATGTCGATTTGTCCTTCTGTGCTGCATCTTTTGTGGACTTGGTTCCAGTCTTAGCAGCAGTTTTCTTGGAGCTGGTAACCTTGTCTCCCTCTTTCGGCTGTTCACCCCCATCATCATCCTGATTGTCATCCCCGTTACTACCTCTAGCACTCTCCTGATTCTCATCACCACCATCATCGCCATCATCATCATCCTCATCCTCGTCATCATCCTCATCATCCTCATCATCATCACCACCCTCGTCATCGTCTTTATCCTTTTCTCCTTCTTCTTCTTCTTCTTCCTCTTCTTCCCCCGTACCCTCTTCTTCACTCTCTTCCCTTTCTTCCTCAGGTAAGATGTGATATGGTACCACACTTCCAAACGTTTTGAATAATCTATCATCCTCCATGATAGCATCATTCAGGGATTTATATAGAGCCCGTTGAATCCTAGACTTGTCAAACGACCCAAGTTCCACCATACGAGCTTTAAGGATCTTCTTCAATTCAAAATCCGTCAGGTCATAAGCAATCTTGTAGGCGGCTTCTGAAGGATTGGATGATTTGACCATCAAGTTGTCAGCAGCAAGAGTCTTCAACTCGTCACGAAGTTTAGGCATTAAGGATTCAACGGATTCTTGCACTCTTTCTTTCACAGATGCTTCAAGTGCTTCTTTTTGTTCCTTATATTTATCCCTCATCGCTTGAAGTCTGGTAATACGTGCAGCATGCTTGTCAGCCTCAGCCTGCTTAACCCGAGCAAGTTCTTCTGCATGTGCTTTTCGAGTCAACTCCATATCTGAAGCGAACCTAGCAATCATCTCCTCTTGGGCTTTCCTAGATTCTTCTTCCCTCTGAGCTCGTCTTTGCAACTCTTGGCGAAGTTCATCCATTTCGCGTTTGTGAGTATCCACATGTTTTTCAAACATTTCGGCCATCACTAATGCAGCCATTGCAGAGGTTGCAGAGCTGCTCTAGGTTGATTGAATGGGCTCGGTTGTTACTGCTGTACTAAGGATGGGGATTATGGGTGGTGGAAGAAATGGTGTTGAAGCCGGTCGGGTTGGTAAAGGTTGTATGGGTGGAGGTTGAGTTGTTAAGGGTTGAGTTGACACCACGATCGTAGGAGCAACAGGTTCCTTTTCCACACTTGCTGAAATAGGGATTGATGGCTCCTTCGAAGTGGAATAGTGTTCAGGTGACCCAAACTCATCAACATCATCTGGTTCCACGTACTCATCCTCAATATCTACCCTTGCCCCTGAACCACTACCTCCAGTATCTTTCCTACTCCTTTTAATAGCAATCTTCATCATTTGTTGCTCGGCTTTATCAAGAGTAGGATCAACAATATCTTCTTCGTCACGTAGACGCATCTTATCCTTACCCTTTCCCTTCTTACCCTCTGTCTTCTTCTTCTTGGGTTCGGGTTCAGGTAACGCAGCTGGTTGTTTGCGTTTACCTTTACTCTTAACCGTTGTGGATGAGTCTTCTCCAGTTTGAAGGTTTGCTTTCAGCCTCTGGATTTCTATCTGCAGTAGCTTGTAATCTGCAGAACCTTTGATTTTATCAGATAGAAGGTAATCAGGAATAGGACCCGGAATCACACCAATAGACGGTCCTTCATGCCTTAGATCTACAGTATCATCAGCTTCTTCAGTGTGATAGCGACCTGCTGTACGCCTATCAATAGTAGTATCAAGCTTCATAAAATAATTAATGATTAGCTTAATAAACCGAGGATAAGGAAAGAAGTTTGTCTTCAGCTTCTTGTTGTAGAAGAGTTGAAATGTGAATTCTTCCCATATCAACAAAGCATAATCTGAATTTGCAGCTTTGTACATGCCATAGAAGAGGTTTATTATAGGACTGCGCAGTGCATCATGGCCACTTGTTTTTGGTGTAAGACATTTACTAAGAATACCCATCAATGCTCTCCAAGGTTGTCCCACCTTAGCAGTGGTAAACTCAGATGCAACTCGTATTTCCGGACATCCAAGTGCTTCAAATAACTCCACGAGTTCATCTTTAGTGGGATCCCTCGAGAATGACATGCCCTTGGGTGTATCCCGTATACCAAGAATCTTACGGAAGTCTGAAACTGTGAGCGTCTGCTGCTTGTTGTCGATGGTGAAGGTGATCTTGTTCGAAGTGATTTCCTTGGTAGCCCAAAATTCAAACATATACTCATAAGGCACCGAGGCTGTACTCCTAAGGGCGTTCTTGAAATGAGAGTTGTCAAGGATGGCTATGGCGACCTTAAAACCATGGTGAGTGGATTTAGAGACTTGCTTCAGCCGGTAGTTGTTGGGTATAAACTTAAGGGTTCGGGCTTTAGCAATATCGGCTTCTCTAGATTCTTGGATTGCTTGTACTGTTGGATTGGTCATTGTATCTGCTTAAGATAAGACATGAAAGGTTGATGCACAAAAACATATAGATAGATATCATTCTTACTTCTAAGCATAACACATTTCATAAGATAAAACAACAAGTACATATATAGCATGCAAGCAATAATAATCAAACTCTTCATCCGGAACTTTTCCTCATTCGGAACATCTTCATCCGGAACTTTTCCTCATTCGGAACTTCTCCTCATTCGGAACTTCTTCATCCGGAAGTTCTTCATTCGGAACTTCCTTCATCCGGAAGTTCTTCATTCGGAACTTCCTTCATCCGGAAGTTCTTCATTCGGAACTTCCTTCATCCGGAACATTCCTTCATTCGGAACTTCCTTCATCCGGAAGTTCTTCATTCGGAACTTCCTTCATCCGGAACATTCCTTCATTCGGAACTTCCTTCATCCGGAACATTCCTTCATTCGGAACTTCCTTCATCTGGAAGTTCTTCATTCGGAACTTCCTTCATCCGGAAGTTCTTCATTCGGAACTTCCTTCATCCGGAAGTTCTTCATTCGGAACTTCCTTCATTCGGAAGTTCTTCATTCGGAACTTCCTTCATTCGGAAGTCCTTCATTCGGAACTTCCTCATTCGGAAGTTTTTTCAGAAGAAATCCTTCATTCGGAAGTTTCAATCCATGTTCATCCGGAACTTTTACAAACGAAACTCAGATGATTATTCTATCGCGTTTGTGAGTTTCTAAGGCAAACTAAGGCATTTAAACATGATATCATACTAATCCGCACCAAACCCACCACAAATCCCTAGTTAATTAACCCTAATTTAATCATAAACCCTAATTGGATTAGACTGATTAATTGATCAGAATTATATGATGAATGGAATGAATTAGAAGTGTAAATGTTGATGTTTATACCTTATTTAGACGAATGAACAAGAAGGATAAGTAAGCGAATGATTTTTTAGATCGTGTATGTGAGGTTCAACAATGGCGGCAAAGTGTGTGTGATACAGTGAACATGAATAGAGAGGGGCGGGGGTTTTGTTTTTTTGTTTTTTTTTTTTTTTGACTTTGGTCAGTTTTTGCCTAGTTTCATTAAATACCACCTTTAGTCCCTCCAATTTCACTCCCTATCCTTTTTGTTTCTAACTTTTTTAATTCACTTAATCCTTGTTTAACTTACACACAATCTTAGCAAACGCATCCTATTTAGCATATCTCCAAAATCTAAAAGCAACGCCTATCACTTAGAACGAACACAAGTCATATTCTAAAGCAAAACCACTCAATTACCATGTAGCCCTTAATTTTCACAATCACTTTTGAAAATCAATTTTAATGACGAAGATGATTTTACTATTTTCTCCCCCTTAAACGATGACCCGATTTCTATTTAAAGAGCTGTAGTCATTGTTTAAAGAGTCAAATAGTGATGAAAGCATTTCCAATTTATATCTTGAAAAAGTTTGATTCGTGGTGTCAATAAGATTTCTCTTATTTTAACAAATTAATGCACTGAGACGTACACAAATTCGTGATAGACCAAGTTATAAAGTAAACTTGATCCCTTTGCGTGATTTGGCTTGTAAATCACGCCCGAGAAAATTAATTCCCGTTCTGAGCCAACGTTTTCCAAGGAAATACGTGACTTTAATATGAAAACCGGGTTGCAGTCTGAAATAACTACAAGCTATAATGGGCATGTTTTAAAAATGTACAACTTTTATACGGACTCTATTTATGGCACCGTGTCAATATTGATCGACTTTCTAAGACCGTAAATATTACCGTACTAAAAGACATGCCCGTTTTAAAACAAAAATATTTTTGGTTTTTCTTGATTTTATCATTTTTATGGTTTTTCTAGGTTTTATATTTTTATGGTTTTTGTTGGTTTTATATTTTTGTATTTTCTTTTTGAGGTTTATATATTTACGATAATATACATGATCACAACCAAAGGATACTCTGAATAGTTTACCACGACTATTCAGCTGATTCTTCTGCCAACTCTTTGAGAGTCGCTGGAGTGAATGATTTCATGCCAAGCTTGTCGATCAAAAACTCGATTCGTCCTCGATCTAAGGCTTTGGTGAACATATCCGCCAGCTGGTACTCAGTAGTGACAAAATACAGCTCGATCACTCCGTTCTCCACCTGCTCCTTAATGAAATGGTAGCGAATGTCTATGTGCTTGGCCCGGGAGTGTTGAACATAGTTGCAGCAAAGGGCAATGGCGCTCTTGTTGTCACAATACATCGGGATTTTGTTAAATCCAAGACCGTAGTCAGTTAATTGTGATCTCATCCAAAGGACTTGAGCACAACAACCGGACATGGCGATGTATTCAGCCTCCGTGCGTGATATTGCAGCGCTTTTCTGCCTTTTTGAAGACCAACTGATCAATCTATCTCCTAGGAGTTGCACAGATCCAGAAGTGCTACGCCTCGTGTCTTAACATCCAGCATGATCGGCATCTGCGTATGATATTAAAGCAATCGAGGAATCTTTCGGATACCATAGACCACGATGAAGTGTTCCTTTTAGATACCGAAAGATCCTTTTCACAACATGTAGGTGCTTTTCGGTAGGCCGAGCCTGATACCGGGCACACATGCATACAGCAAATTGCAAATCAGGCCTGCTAGCAGTCAGATAGAGAAGGGTGCCGATCATTCCACGGTAAAGTTTCGGATCGACAATAATCCCATCCCTATCTTCATCTAACTTGGATTTCTCCACCATTGGAGTGTCTACGGGGTCACAATTCTCAAAGTTATATTTCTTAAGTGATTCTAGAGCATATTTGGATTGATTTATAAAGATGCCTCTGGGATTCTGAGAAATCTGTAATCCTAAGAAAAATGAAATTTTTCCCATCATCGACATCTGAAAGCGTGTGGACATTATCTTCTCAAATTGTTTAGACAATTCTATGTTAGTGGCAGCAAATATTATATCATCAACATAAATTTGTACCAGAAGCATGTCGTTGCCGTCCTTGAGAGTGAATAGAGTAGGGTCTACTTTGCCTTTGGAGAAGCCTTCTGACATGAGATATGTTGACAGGAGATCATACCATGCGCGTGGAGCTTGTTTCAACCCATAGAGAGCAATCTTAAGCTTGTACACATGATTAGGAGACTCCGTACTGACGAACCCATCCGGTTGACTAACATAAACCTCTTCCCTTAGTTCACCGTTCAAAAATGCCGTCTTTACATCCATTTGGTAGACGATCATGTTCATATGAGCAGCAAACGCAAGGAATAGTCTAATCGCCTCCAATCTAGCCACAGGAGCAAAAGATTCCTCAAAGTCTATACCCAAGGCTTGTTTATATCCTCTAGCGACCAGTCTAGCTTTATTCTTCAATACCGCACCCATCTCATCAAGTTTAACCTTATAAACCCATAACAAAGTAAGGATGTTAACCTTGTCAGGGCGAGGAACCAATTCCCATACTTCTAGTCGTTTGAATTCATTGAGTTCCTCCTGCATAGCTTCAATCCAAGATGATTGGGTCATAGCCTGCTGCCAATTTTTGGGTTCAACTTCAGAGAGAAATGCATCAAAGTAACAATAAAGTGCACTCTCTTGTAATTGATGGCGTGTAGAGACTGGTCGATCTAGATCTCCAATAACATTCCTAATTGGGTGATCTTTTGTCCATTTAGTGCTATGGTTTTCAATCCTAGGTGGTCTGGAGTGAACAATAGAAGGAGCTTCTTCTGAGGTAGACGCGGCTGAAGGGTTTTCAGGGATCGCTACACCAAAGAAAGGAAGCTCTTGCAAGTGAGCATATTCCAAGTCGTGATCAGTAGAATCCTCTTCTACATCATTAGGCACAAGTAGGGGTGATGATTCAGGTGTAGTTTGAGAATCACTTGGTGAAGGTGCATCCGGTTCAATGTGAATTGTAGATGCATTAGATAAAGGTTCATTAACTTGAGCAACCACTTCAGGTATTGGAGCAATTACTACAGGTGCTGGAACTTCATCAGTCGGGGGATCGAAGAATTCATCAAACAACGGTTGAAACAGTTTATCCCACTCGGGCCTTGATGGTGGTAAAAATGATGTAGAAGTAGGATTGTTGGGAACTAATCCGGAACTAATAGCACCGGTTCCCATCTCATGAAGCGCGGGTTCAGAGCTGTGTTGCTCAGAAGCCATCGCTGTCAGCTCGTCGAAATCTGCGTCCATAGTTTCTACAATCTTGCCAAGACGACGGTTATAGATTCGGTATGCTCTTTTGGACGGTGAGTAACCAATGAAAATACCTATATCGGCTTTTGGTTGAAGCTTACCCAAGTTCTCACTATTGATGTTTGGATAACACAGAGCACCAAACACATGGAAAAATGAAACATCGGGTATGCGGTCATGTAGAAGCTCATAAGGTGTTTTTCCATGGCGTTTTCGAATGATAGAACGGTTTTGGGTGAAACATGCAGTAGAAATAGCCTCTGCCCACAAGAACAATAGAGCGTTCGCATAAATAAGCATGGTCCTAGCAGCTTCCATAAGTGTACGATTCCGTCTTTCAACGACACCGTTTTGTTGTGGAGTGCGTGCGGCGGATGTCTCATGTGATATACCAACTCCTTCATAATAATCACGAAGAGTCTGGTTGACGAACTCTGTACCATTGTCTGTACGAATACGGCGGACAGTCGTATTCAAACGTACCTGGATGAACTTCAGAAAAGTAATGATAGCCTTCAGTGCTTCATCCTTTGTACGTAGAAATATAACCCATGTAAACCTTGAGAAATCATCCACAATAACCAGAATGAATTTCTTACCGCTCACACTTTCAGTTCTCATCGGTCCACAAAGATCCATATGCAAAAGATGAAGTTTTTCTTGATTGGTGTCTTCAGCTTTGGGCTTGTAAGATTTCTTGGTACTTTTCCCCCTTGAGCACGCGGAACATAAATGGTCCTTGTGAAATTTAAGCTTTGGAAGACCACGAACTAACTCGTTTTTAGCCAGATGATTAATAGCATCAAAGTTAAGATGAGATAATCTACGATCCCATAACCATGACTTGGTCTTAGAAGCCTTAGAGAGAAGACATACTGGAGAGGCGGCCATCATGTCTTGTAAGGACAAGGTATATAGATTTGCACCACGAGATCCCTTCAACAAATCTTTTCCTTCCAAGTTGCGGATGAAACAAGTGTGTTGTCGAAAAGCAACCTCAAGGTTGGAATCACAAAACTGTCCTACTGAGAATAAGTTATGACCAAGACCTTCTACATAGTATACCCTAGAAATCGTCACGTTTCCAATCTGATATTCACCGTACCCCATAATCTTTGCTATATGATCATTCCCAAATTTAACCGTACCAAGAAACTTGCTGACGAAATTTCGGAGCATCGAGCGATTTCCGGTCATATGTTTTGAACAACCGGAGTCCAAATACCACAGGATGATTTGGACCACCTGAAAATATCACCACACAAAGACAATGTAGAGGTATCGGAATCTGAGTGTTCCTTGTTATTAGCAGGTACAGATTTAATAATCTTAGATTTGCTAACTCTAGGTTTCTTAGATTTCCTAGCCTTCCTCTTCTTAATAGGTGGTGTAGATTCTAATTGGCTCAAATCCTGAGGTATTTCTTCACTGATAGGCACTATAGTGGGGGCTGACCTAATTAAAGGGCGCTGTTTCCATACTTGAGTGCGAGTGTTCCTAACTAAAGGACGCTCAGACCTAACCTCAATGGATGCATTCCTAGTTAAAGGGCACATTTTACCATCTAGTGTAAAGGTCCTACCAGTGGGACGCCATTGCCAGCCAACTTGGGCACGAGTTCTACCCGTTGGCTTCCATTCAAGACCATTCTTAATAGCATTCATTTCATTAACGTGATCAATCAGACACAAATCATGACGCTGGGAAAACATACATTCATTACAATTCCAACAATTTAAATCAGAATTCACGAATGGTTTAGGCTGCTGCACAGGCGCAGAGCTTTTAGTCTTAACATGATTCGTTTTATTTAAAACTGAACTAGCATTCCTATTGTGGACTTCTACTTTCTTCTTTGTGGCACTACTAGTGGAGGGCTTGATCTTAGCTTTCTTGAGTGGCGATCCTTTAGCCTTAGTAGTCTCTTTTAATCCTGTAGAAGGCAAAGTGGGAACATTAGCAACAGATTTTAAAGGTGTCTTACTTGATTGTGCCAATGACGGTTTCGCTCCTGGAGTCTTATTAAATGGAGTGACAGCAATGGGCCTATTATTAAGTAGTGCAGAACCTGGTGTACCTATGTATTGCAAATAAGCCAAGCAATATTGAACTCTCTTAACATATTCATGAGCCGAATAATAGTCGCTACTTGAGGGATCTAAGGCATAAAGATCGTCTAAAATATCCCTAAGAAGATCGACATGCTTAATGGCATTCCTCATATAATCATCATAGGTAACCTGGTTTCTCTTATGAAGCGGATTCTTATAAAGCACTACTGACTTGGTTGTTGGAGCACTAGTGGACGGTGCAGAGTCGGTAGCTAAGTTATCAACAACTTCTTGTCGGGTGAGAAGAAGTGTCTCCTTTAACTCAGCCAAAACCATATTTTTGTCTATGAGCAGGATGTTCAAATCAGAGATTTCCTCGCACTTTTGGTTCAGTTATTCAACAAAATATTGTTGATGTGCCGCATTAAAAGCGAAGCGTTCTTCTAGTGAACCATAAAGAGCGGATAATCCCTGTCTTGTCCGATCCATCTCCCCTAGAACAGATGATAGTCTAATTTCTAAGACTTGGTTTTTGGACTCTGCAGCCTCTAGTTCCAATTTTAATGTTTCCTTTGATGATACCTCTCTCTTCAATCTCATGATTTCTTCCTCTAATGTCTCAACAATTGCAATCATCTTGTCACTAGTCTCAACACCGTTTTCACAACCATTTGATATCAAAAGATCCTCATTTTGAGTTTGTTGTTTTAATTCTAAAGATATACAGTGTTGTTCTAGTTGATTAAAGCGTTTTGAAAGTAAATTGTAAGAATCTTGTAGCTTTAAAAACTCAGCGTTAGATTCGTGACAAGAATGATTATCTACCTCATTTACAGTTTCAGCAACATTTACAGAAAGATCACAAACATCATCACAAATATGCACAGCATCACGATTCATCATAGCGGATGTAAGCTCATTTGAATAATTAACATTTACAGTAGTAAGCACATCGCACGAGATTACTTCGGACAAGAATCGGTCATATTCGGTTAAAATCTTTTCCTTTTCAATTAGTTGCAGTTCGTAAGCGGTGTCCATTTCATAAAACACTTTTTGAACTTCCCCAATTTCAAACTGAAGATTTTCCTTAAGAGATGCAAAACTTCTGATATTAGCGTTTTACTAGGTTCAGATTTCTCGGAATCCTCTCGAATTGATCTCAGTTAAAAGTGGAATGATTTGTTCTTGGTGACAAAAAGTGGATTTGGTTTTCTATTCTACTAAACAGGTAAGTAAATAAAATGGTAATGAAGTTAACTTAAAACAATTAACAATTAATAATCTGAAAAATAATCTGAAAAATAACTCTTACTGAAGAAGATCCTATGCGGAAAGTATGACCATTCGGAATATAATATTGCTCTATTCGGAAAGTTTACACCATGCGGAAAATCCAGTCTATTCGGAAAATACTTCTATTCGGAATAAATTGTCTCATGCGGAAAATTAAGGTCATTCGGAAAAATCAGGGCTAAGCGGAAAATTGTTCCGAATAAGGAAAATTAAAAATTGCTATTCGGAATGTAAAGGCTATTCGGAAAATGTTCCGAATAACAAAACAAAAACACCCCTATTCGGAATATGTGAATATTCCGAATAAGGCAAAAATAAAAGTTCCGAATAAGGAAACAGGAAAGGTCCTATGCGGAAAATATGAGCTTATTCGGAAAATCATGCCAATTCGGAAAACTAAGGTTATGCGGAAGATTTAAAATGTTCCGAATAGGGGAAAAATGGAAACCCCTATTCGGAATAAAAACTCTATTCGGAAAATTGGAAAGTTCCGAATAAGGAAACTGAGAAACAAGGCTATGCGGAATATCCAAGATATTCCGAGTAAGGAAACAAAGACACCCCTATTCGGAATATTTGGAAATGTTCCGAATAAGGAAAACTCAAAAATGGCTATTCGGAAAATCTGGGAGATGAAGAACAGTAACAGCAGAAAGTAAGCAGGGGACACGAATTTTACTCCAAATCAAACTAAATACTCAAAAAGGTTTTACCAAACTATCCAATAATCATTAACATACCATAAGGAACAAATCCCACCAATAAAAACACTAATTCAACAACTTTTTAAGATCAAACTAGAATCAAAGAAGAAACTTAGAAACTTGCAATAAAAGTGATGAAGAACAAGATGAATAGAAAGATGGAATGGGTTGATTAATATAAAAGTAACAAGGTTAATGATCAATGATTACAAGATTGAAAAAGAAAAATGAAAATCACCAAACTCCCTAATGGAGTTGGTGAAGGGACGAACTACAAAGCCTGGGAAAAAGGAAAAATGAAGCTAACTCCCTAATGTGTGAAGGGAGTTTCTATATATAGTCCTAGTGGTTGGTTGGTGAGTGGGCTTTCTCCTCTTCTTCTTGTCTTCTCGTCTTTTCAGAAAAGTTGATGTTTTCGATTCTGATTCGGGATTTGTTGTCGATTAAATCCAACTCGTCTTTTAATTTCTTCGTTAAATAGACTCGAGTTTCTTCGACTTATGAAAATCTTCCGTCTTTAGTCCTTTTCTTCAATAAATCTTCGAATAGGCCTAGTGACTTCAAATCTTTTGCATCTCTTGGACAATAGACTTCGTCTTCAGTCTTTTTCCTTGATAAAACCCGTGCAATCCCATGTTTTCTTTAATATTTATCCGGTCAGCTCTGAAATCACAATAAACACAAAAACCACGCATAATTCCAAACAAATGATATTAATTATTTGTTTTGGTCTTGTTTTAGCCAGAATTAAGTGGTAAAAAGATGGGTGTTTACACACCTATCAAATCCCCTACACTTAACCATTGCCATGCCCTCATGCAATGCTTAGTGATAAAGCAATTTTACATTTTTCTCATAATTAATCAACCTCGGCCTTATTCAAATACTACTAATTAAGAATCAAATAACTAGGAGAAATAAAAACTTTAAGATAAACAAATAGAAATGAAATAACTTGTAAAGAAATCAAAGACTTACATTAGGGCTTTGGTGTTGCGAAGATTTATCACCCTCAAGTTTCACGTTCCCCAAACTAAGCTTAAAAACGAGATCATTGTTATTATAAGTTAGTAAATCAAACACTTACACACATGGCTTAATTAAATGCTTAAACTCCCTTATTCCTAGGTGTATCTCTTATATTTTATTTTTGTCTTAGAATGATCATGAAGATGCATTTTTGGACTTATTTCGATAGTTTATTAAGGCTGAAAGCAAAGTAGGACGATTTGATCAATAGTTAGCTAAAGGACAAAATCTCTTAAAACTGCTTCTCGGGATATCAAAAAGTTCATATCTTGGCATAACTTGGTTCACGATTTGAGACCTTTCTCGGGCCGATATTTGGCATTTACTTCATACTTCATATCTTCGAGAGACGTTCTTGAGATAATGGTCTTCTCATCATAATAGAGTTTCTTCACTTGGAGACTTTTGAGGGGTACTCCAACTTTGTTGACCACGACTTCATGATTATTTCTTCAATCTCTATTTGGGATTTTGAGATACAACGATCCGCCTCCTTTTCGGACTTGGATCTATTTATCCTCATACCTTGTTAGGGTCTTTTCGGATAGACTTCTCCATGATCTTTACGGGAGTTGATTGCTTTTCGTCGTGAGTCTTGATCCTTCATATTGACTTTAGGAATAATGCTTTTCACATCACTTTGGATCTTCAGCAATAAAATTGAATCCTCATGCCTTGTTAGGGCCTTTTCGGACTCGCCAATCTTCGCGCCCCGCTTCATAAGTTATGCCTTGGCTATGAACTCTTATCATTACCGAGCAACTTTTAAACGATCTTGGGCTAGAAGCTAAGTAACTTTTCAAATCGTAAGACCTTACTTATTGCAGATAAATATTAGCAAGTGATGGGAGAATAGGCAAATAATTACACCAAGTGAGCTTGCGCAAGATTACCGACTTATAATTGACTCTATCATTTCTCGTCCTCCACAATTTAAAATCTCAAATAATGAGACTCGTGGATACTTAGCCTAATAAACCAATTAAGGTCTACATGGTTAAGGATACTAGCTAGAATAAACTTGGATAAGTCTATTCGGGTTGAGTCAAAATAAACGCAACGGGCCTAATATGTCAAAAACTTCTAAACTAGCCAAACCAATTTATTAATATTTTTAACTTTATTGCGGAATATATACATATGAAAGCAACGATAAAAATTTAAAAATTACAACTAAATGGCCAAAGTTAATAAAAAATTTGAAAAATGCTGAAAAATAGGATTTTCTGGTTAATTGAAGGCATTTTCATGGAAAAGTCCACTTAAAACTTCGATAGAAGTCTCCCCTACACTTAAGATAAACATTGTCCTCAATGTTTAAGCATGTGGGAAAGTCTCCCCTACACTTATGACATTGTGCACGTTGGTTAACTCAAGTTAAGGAAGAGACGACTAAAGTGATCAATTTCAAATGTGAGAATGAAGAAAATTGAATCACGATAGTTGAGAGATAGAACCGGATTTCGGATAACACGGGAGCACGGTTCTTCAAAGATTTCCAAGATTGCAGTAATCCCTGTAATCACATCACCACACAAAGGCAAGCACATATAGGAGTCCCCCCTACACTTAGGGGATTAAAACATGCAAGGATAGATACTCGGGCTGCCTCCCGAGGAGCGCTTGTTTTTGATAACCGAGTCACGAGCCTGACTCGACCCAAAGTTAGTTCATGGGGAACGTGGTGAGGGATGGAATCACCTCCTGAGAGGTGTCCTCACCAAAGTACAACTTCACTCGTTGGCCATTCACCTTAAAATTTGGTCCATTAGGTTGAGCGAGCTCGAGAGTACCATATGGAAAAATTTGGGCGATGGTGAATGGGCCGGACCAACGAGATTTGAGCTTGCCCGAAAAGATTTTCAACCGAGAGTTAAAAAGTAAGACTTTGTCTCCAACATGGAACTCTCGGTTTTTGATCTTGGAGTCGTGAATGAGCTTAGTTCTTTCCTTATAGATCAAAGAATTTTCATAAGCCTCATTCCGAAGTTCATTCAGCTCATTGAGTTGGATCTTGCGTAGGTCACCGGCTTTGTTAATATCAAAATTGGCCCACTTCAAGGCCCAATAAGCCTTGTGCTCCAACTCAATGGGGAGGTGGCACGCTTTCCCGTACACAAGACGATAAGGCGTACAGCCGATCGGGGTCTTGTAAGCAGTACGGAAAGCCCACAAAGCATCATCGAGTTTATCAGCCCATGCGGCACGATGCTCTCCCACGGTTCTTTCCAAAATTCGCTTCAATCCTCGGTTGGATATTTCAGCCTGGCCATTAGTTTGTGGGTGGTAGGCTGTGGAAAGACGATGGTTTACCCCGTACTTAGCCATGACTCGAGCAAATTGGTCATTGCAGAAATGAGTCCCACGATCACTAATAATGGCACGAGGCACACCGAAGCGAGCGAATAGAGCTTTCAAAAAGTTACAAACCACCCTTGCGTCATTAGTAGGCAAAGCTTTGGCTTCAACCCACTTTGAAATATAGTCAACGGCTACAAGGATGTATTTGTTTCCTTTAGATGAAGGGAATGGCCCCATAAAGTCGATACCCCAAACATCAAAAATTTCACACTCTTGAATGAAATTCTGAGGCATCTCGTCTTTATGTGTGATTTTGCCTTGCTTTTGGCAAACATCACATCGCTTAACCATATTGTGAGCATCACGATATATGGAGGGCCAATAAAATCCCGAGTCAAACACTTTCTTTGCGGTGTAGTTGGGACCAAAGTGACCACCGGTGGGTCCTTTGTGGCAAGCATCAAGGATGTCCGACGCTGCCGGTCCATCAACACATCGGCGAATTATCAAATCAGCACATTGTTTGAATAGGTAAGGGTCGTCCCAAAAGTAAGTCTTGATGTCGGTAAAGAACTTCTTCTTTTGCTGGGACGTCAACCCTTCCTTGAGAATTCCACCCGCCAAGTAGTTTGCAAAGTCCGCAAACCACGGGGTTTCATTCGGCTTCGAGTTTATAGACATTAAGGTCTCCAAGGGAAAAGAATCATTGATTTCTTTGGTCGGATGATCCCCTTGGTATGGATCCTCAAGTCTACTAAGATGGTCTGCGGCTAGGTTTTCTGCTCCTTTTTTATCGCGGATGTCGATTTTAAATTCCTGGAGCAGCAAAACCCAGCGAAGAAGTCTTGGTTTGGAATCTTGTTTTGTCAACAAGTACTTCAACGCGGAATGATCGGTATACACAATGGTGGTGGAAAGGACAAGATAGGGGCGGAATTTTTCAAAAGCATAGACAACAGCTAAAAGCTCTTTTTCGGTTGTCGTATAATGCAATTGTGCCCCAGTCATTGTCTTGCTAGCGTAATGGATCGGTTGGAAGTGTTTGTTCACTCTTTGTCCAAGAACCGCTCCAATAGCAAAATCACTAGCATCGCACATCAACTCAAAGGGCAGCTCCCAATTAGGGGTAACCAAGACGGGTGCCTTAGTTAGCTTATCCTTAAGCGAGTTGAAGGCATCAAGGCACTCTTTGGAAAAGATAAAAGGAGTATCTTTTTCCAAGAGGTGGGTCATCGGGCGAGCGATTTGAGAAAAATCTTTGATAAATCGGCGGTAGAAGCCCGCATGACCCAAGAAACTTCTCACACCCTTCACAGTGGAAGGTGGAGGCAACTTTGCTATAACATCAACTTTAGCACGGTCTACTTCAAGACCGGCTTTCGAAATCTTATGTCCAAGCACGACGCCTTCTTTTACCATGAAATGGCATTTTTCCCAATTTAGAACAAGGCGAGTGTCTTCGCACCGCTTTAGCATACGTTCTAAATTGGCAAGGCAAGATGAGAAGGAATCCCCAAAGACCGAGAAATCATCCATGAAGACTTCCATGGTTTGTTCAACCATGTCATGGAAGATAGCTAACATGCACCTTTGGAAAGTCCCTGGCGCATTACATAAGCCAAAAGGCATTCTTTTGTAAGCGAAAGTGCCATAGGGACAAGTGAATGTAGTCTTCTCTTGATCTTGGGGATCGATGGGTATTTGAAAATAACCCGAGAAACCATCCAAAAAGCAGTAATATTCATTACCGGCTAATCGTTCAAGCATTTGGTCCATAAAAGGTAGAGGGAAATGATCCTTTCTCGTGGCATCATTGAGTTTGCGGTAGTCTATACAAACTCTCCACCCAGTAACGAGACGAGTGGGAATCAACTCGTTGTGTTCATTGGGAACAACGGTTATTCCGCCCTTCTTGGGCACACAATGGATTGGACTAACCCATGGGGAATCCGAAATAGGGTAAATCATACCCGCATCAAGAAGTTTGATAACCTCTGTTTTGACGACTTCATGTATTTTTGGATTTACCCTTCGTTGGCTTTGAATAGTGGGCTTGAAGTCGTCCTCCATGAGAATTTTGTGTGTGCAGAAGTGAGGATCAATTCCACGAATATCGGAAATCTTCCAAGCGATAGCCTTCTTGTGATCTTTCAACACAGCAACGAGACGAGTCTTCTCTTCATCTTTCAAATCCTTCGCAATAATGACGGGCGATTTCTTGTTGTCGTCCAGGAACACATACTCGAGATGTGGCGGCAACTCCTTAAGTTCCAAATCCGGAGGATTTTCGACGGGAGGCGTTTTCAAAGTCGTGGCATCGATAGCAATAACCGTGGGAGATGGGGGCGAAGGATTGTCTTCGGTGAGAAGATTGTCAAAGAAACTCATATCTTCATCCCCCTCGGTGGGAGAATCATTAGTAGCTAAATTCGCATCTCCCATGGTGGCTTCAAGATTGTTCCAGAATAAATCACTATCTCCAAATAGAGACAACGATGAATCAATAGAGGAGACGGTCTCAACAGTGGGAAGAGAGGTAGGAATACTTTTGCAAGCATCATTAAAGTGTTCTTCACAAGCCTCATCAAGAACGTCAATACAATTAACGCTCTCATACGAATAAGGTTGTTTGGACAACTTTCCCATGTTGAAGACTACTTTGTCGTCACCCACTCTCATGATAAGCTCTCCGGCTTCAACATCAATAAGAGTGCGACCGGTCCTAAGGAACGGACGACCAACAATAAGTGGCACACGGGGGTCCATCTCGTAGTCGACGACAACAAAATCAGCAGGGAAGGTGAATTTGTCGACTCCTACGATAACATCTTCGGCTATCCCCACTGGATAAGCAACCGTACGGTTGGCCAATTCCAAAGTCATTTTAGTGGGGACAAGCTCTGGGAGAGATAATTGCTTCCAAACACTTAGAGGCATGAGATTTATACTGGCACCTAGATCGGCTAGGGCCATGCAATTCTCTACTCCCGGGAAATTGCAAGGGATAAGAAAACGACCCGGATCACCAAGCTTGGTTGGCAATTTCCTTAAGAGCACTGCAGAGCAGTTCTCATTAAGTTGGGTGTTGGCAATGTCGAGGAGCTTTTCCTTGTCGCTCAAAAGATCTTTAAACATTTTAGCATACTTGGGCATGTGAGCGAGAGCCTCAGCGAAGGAGATATTGAAATTCAGTTGTTTAAACATTTTAAGAAAGTTAGAAACCTGAATATCATCCTTGCTCTTTTGCTTCTCTTTCCTCAACCTTGAAGGATAAGGTATATTGGAAGAAGAGGAAGGCTTTAAGGGAATAGGGTCACTCACAACCACGGGTGGAGGAGGGGTAGAAAGAAGAGGTGGAGAAATTGGGGAAGGAGAAGGAGGAGGAATAGGAGCAGGCGACTCGTTCTCCTTAGTCACAACCACCGGTGGGGGTATAGGAAGCTCGGGTTCCTTGGTACCTTTACCACTTCGAGTGGTGATTGCTTTCATCTCCCCTCTTGGGTTAGCAACGGTGTTACTCGGAAGAGTACCCGAAGAAGAGGGTTGACTACTTTGGAAGAAACTAGCCATCATGTTCCTCAAGTCATTCGTCTGACTATCCAACGTGTTTCGCATATCGGCCCTCAAATCATTTCCTTGCTTTACCAAATCGGCTTTCAGGTTGAGCACTTCTCTCTGAAGATTTCCCACTATCGCATCGTTAGTCCTCATATAAGTTTCCACTTCTTGGTGAAGAGCGGTGGGTTGGTTGGGAGGAGCATTGTATGCAGGTGGTTGGTAAGCAGGTTGTTGGTAGACTTGATTGTTTCTTTGAGGTGGTTGTTGCTGCTTGTGAGGTGGGATGTATGGTTGTCGAGGCTGTTGTTGTTGTTGAGGAGGGCGATTAAGGTTTTGTTGTTGGTTTGGGTTGGTAGGAGGAAAACCAGGTGGGGAAAGATAGTTGTTGTTGCGGTAGCTAAGCAAGTTACGGTCACCTTGGGGTTTTGCTTGATAAGCGGGTTGTTGGTAGGTGCCATATGCCGCATTCACATTCTCAGCAGGGTAATCTTGGGTGGCGGTACAAGTTGTGTAAGAGTGGGGACCACCGCATATCTCACAAGGTTGGCTGACAGCGTTGACTTGTGCATTTTTGGCGTTGTTGCTGTTGTTGTTGCTGACGGTATGTGTGACAAGCGATTCAAGAAGCGTGGTGATTTTGTCTAATCGCTTGTCGCTGTCATTAGTGCTAGCACTAGCAACATTGGTCCTAACACTCTTGGTTTGCACACGAGATTTGTTCTCAATGATATCCCAAGCAGCATTGGAAGTCTTAGCCAATAAATTACCCCCTGAGGCACTATTCAGTGAATCTTGATCATTCATGCTTAAACCATTGTAAAAAGTATTTATTTGATGTACTTTGGTAAAACCATGTTGTGGGCATTTTCTTAAAAGATCTTTAAAACGATCCCAAGATTCACTGAAAGACTCATCGTACTTTTGTTCAAAGTTTATAATCTCATTCCGCAAAGCGGTAGTACGAGAGGGCGGAAAAAAGTAATTGATGAACTTTGTTTCCAAATCCGTCCACGAGAGAATACTTTGTGGCGGTTCCTTAGCAAGCCAATGCCGGGCTTGTCCCTCTAAAGAAAAGGGAAAAAGTTGTAACCTTATGACCTCCTGTGGAACTCCATTGAATTTGACCGTGTTGGTGAGTTGTATAAATCTCTTGATATGGTCATGTGGATCATCAATGGTGCGTCCCAAGAATGGCTGAGCGGAGACCATCTGGATAAAGCCTGACTTGAGCTCGAAATTGTTGGCGGCAATTGGTGGTATAACAATTGGATCCGTGTTGCCATCAACATGAGCTTGCAGCAATTCAATCATTGGCCGATTATCCGGAAGTGGCTCATTGTTGTTGTTATTCATGTTGTTGAAAGGCGGGTTGTTGTTGTTATTATTGTTGTTCGGAGGTGGTATGTTATTGTTGTTTTGAACACCAGCCATGTCTAAGTTATCGAGAGGCTCGGGCTCTTGATAAGACGTGGATCGAGTGCGCATACACCTGCAAAAGAACGAACAAAGAAAAACAAAGCAAAAATATTTTTGGTTTTTATTGTTTTTTTTACTTTTTAGGATTTTTGAAAATTTTATATTTTTAGTGTTTTTGAGAATTTTATGAAAAAGTAACGTTCACGGGGAACGGATCCCAAAATCCAAGTTCTACAAAAAACTTTTGATCTTAACGAGAGGAGCCGGCAGCGGCGCCATTTGATATTAGCGTTTTACTAGGTTCAGATTTCTCGGAATCCTCTCGAATTGATCTCAGTTAAAAGTGGAATGATTTGTTCTTGGTGACAAAAAGTGGATTTGGTTTTCTATTCTACTAAACAGGTAAGTAAATAAAATGGTAATGAAGTTAACTTAAAACAATTAACAATTAATAATCTGAAAAATAATCTGAAAAATAACTCTTACTGAAGAAGATCCTATGCGGAAAGTATGACCATTCGGAATATAATATTGCTCTATTCGGAAAGTTTACACCATGCGGAAAATCCAGTCTATTCGGAAAATACTTCTATTCGGAATAAATTGTCTCATGCGGAAAATTAAGGTCATTCGGAAAAATCAGGGCTAAGCGGAAAATTGTTCCGAATAAGGAAAATTAAAAATTGCTATTCGGAATGTAAAGGCTATTCGGAAAATGTTCCGAATAACAAAACAAAAACACCCCTATTCGGAATATGTGAATATTCCGAATAAGGCAAAAATAAAAGTTCCGAATAAGGAAACAGGAAAGGTCCTATGCGGAAAATATGAGCTTATTCGGAAAATCATGCCAATTCGGAAAACTAAGGTTATGCGGAAGATTTAAAATGTTCCGAATAGGGGAAAAATGGAAACCCCTATTCGGAATAAAAACTCTATTCGGAAAATTGGAAAGTTCCGAATAAGGAAACTGAGAAACAAGGCTATGCGGAATATCCAAGATATTCCGAGTAAGGAAACAAAGACACCCCTATTCGGAATATTTGGAAATGTTCCGAATAAGGAAAACTCAAAAATGGCTATTCGGAAAATCTGGGAGATGAAGAACAGTAACAGCAGAAAGTAAGCAGGGGACACGAATTTTACTCCAAATCAAACTAAATACTCAAAAAGGTTTTACCAAACTATCCAATAATCATTAACATACCATAAGGAACAAATCCCACCAATAAAAACACTAATTCAACAACTTTTTAAGATCAAACTAGAATCAAAGAAGAAACTTAGAAACTTGCAATAAAAGTGATGAAGAACAAGATGAATAGAAAGATGGAATGGGTTGATTAATATAAAAGTAACAAGGTTAATGATCAATGATTACAAGATTGAAAAAGAAAAATGAAAATCACCAAACTCCCTAATGGAGTTGGTGAAGGGACGAACTACAAAGCCTGGGAAAAAGGAAAAATGAAGCTAACTCCCTAATGTGTGAAGGGAGTTTCTATATATAGTCCTAGTGGTTGGTTGGTGAGTGGGCTTTCTCCTCTTCTTCTTGTCTTCTCGTCTTTTCAGAAAAGTTGATGTTTTCGATTCTGATTCGGGATTTGTTGTCGATTAAATCCAACTCGTCTTTTAATTTCTTCGTTAAATAGACTCGAGTTTCTTCGACTTATGAAAATCTTCCGTCTTTAGTCCTTTTCTTCAATAAATCTTCGAATAGGCCTAGTGACTTCAAATCTTTTGCATCTCTTGGACAATAGACTTCGTCTTCAGTCTTTTTCCTTGATAAAACCCGTGCAATCCCATGTTTTCTTTAATATTTATCCGGTCAGCTCTGAAATCACAATAAACACAAAAACCACGCATAATTCCAAACAAATGATATTAATTACGTGTTTTGGTCTTGTTTTAGCCAGAATTAAGTGGTAAAAAGATGGGTGTTTACACACCTATCAACTTCCTTTTAGACTTTCGACAAACGGATTGATCTCAGTTTTAAACACCTCGTTCATGTGTTCGAAAGCCCATTCTCCGGCGTTTAAGCCATTTGAAGTCGTACATTCCAAAATGACCTTGTCAAAGTTAGTAAAGTATCGGTTAATCTCTTGCAAGTTTAACCATACAGTGCTAACAGGTGGAAGATTCTTTGGAATTTCCTTAGGACCTTCCATGTTGACAAGTGTAGGAAATGTACTAGGGCTTTCTTCCTCTATCATGTAGGTTGGTGCTGTGATGAGATCCTTATCCATATGGAAGCGAACTCTAAAATCAGTTTTAGCAAGCTCCTTATTCATTTTAAAATAATCACACTCGGGATATTTTGCAGAATTGTATGACCGATCCTCATCAACTAGATCCTTACTTGTTCTATCATCGGGAAAAACAATCGGGTCTAAAGCCAATCCTAATTGAGTTGCATTATAAAGTCTAGGACTATGTCTTAAAGCTTGTTTTGCATACCGTGGATTAGGGGGAAGGCCTTTTTGACGTGATAAGTTAAATTCTCTAAATGAAGCATCAAATAAGTGAACTAGTTGAGAAGCAGCGTATTGTCTTAAAAGCAAGTAGTCTAGACTTCTAATCTTATTAGCAGCATTAATCTCCATTTCATTCTTCTTAGATTCGATTAATTCAAAATCAGTTTGAAGTTTTTGAAAATTAGTGACCACTAACTCCTTTTCTTTAAGTTCATTAGACAGATTTGCTCTTAAGTTTTCGATCTCTTGCAAGTGACTCATTTGTTTGTTTCTAAAATGATCATATTCGAGATTTGTGAGAACACTTGACGAAGGCACTAATTCCAAAGTTTGTACTTTCTCATTGCTTAAGGCAAGCTCATTAGACAAATTCTTATTCTTAGCTAAGGTTTCTAAGAGTGCAGCATTCATTTGGCTAAGTAATGTAGCAGGAACCATTACCAAATCTTGTTGAGCAGGAGTAGGCGTATGCGAACTGAGTCCCGATTGTGATTCACTCAAAGTCTGGGGACTCACATTGATATTGCTATCATTGTTTGTCTCCTCGTTTGAAGGACTCACCACCGAAGATTTGTTCGAGTCAGCACTCTCTTGCACAACTTGATGTGGTTGAATACTAGCATCAGTGGCATTATCGGTGTTATTAATAAGTACCTCAGATCTCTTATCTGGCCCTAAGCTGGAGATAGTTGCCATGAGAGCAGCCTTTGCAGTTTGAAAGTCATCACAGTCGGAGTCATACGCATCAAGATCATCGGCTTGGTAAGCTGCATTCTGCGTAGTGACAACGTCTTGTTCAGCAATCCCTGGGTCAGCAAGAAATGCAATCTCCTCTTCATCAAGTTCCCTTCCTTGCGCCTGAGCATTTACCAGATAGATCTTTTCTGCAAACCACTGTCCATCCCTTCTCCTCTTGGGTTTCTTACAATCCCTGGACATATGACCCTCTTCCTTGCAGTTGTAGCATGTAATCATTCTCAACTTGCCTGTATTAGCCCGTGGAGGATTGTTGACCATTGGAGCAGGAGCAGGATTGATCGTGCGAGCATTGGTTGATGTGGAAGGTCTCCCCTGATATGGTTGAATTGGCTGAACCATTACCCTGCCATTCTCAATTGTAGCTTGTTGGCGAGAATTGGATGAATTCCTCAACTGATTGTTGGTAGGAGCTGATCCTCTGTATCCTCGTTTGCTTAAAGTTCTTGTGAGATAAGCAGACATAGTAGTTAGCACTTCAACTGGGTCAGCTCCTTGTTGGAATACAGGAACGGGGACTTCCTCATCATCACAATATAGTGCTTGATCTGGATGAGCTGCATAATCAGTAAAAGGAATACTCATTTGATCCGGGTAGCTTGTTGGATATGCTGCATTCTCTTGATAAGAAGAATATGATGGCTGAGCATAAGGTGCAACATTTGCTGGATGAAGTTGTGAAGCATACTGTGGTGAAGGTGCATTGAACCGATATTGTTGCTGATGTGAGGTGGGTGGTTGTGGTAGAATCGAGTATTGGGGAAAGGCTGGTGTCAAGTAAGGTGATTGATGATAAGCTTGATGTCCTAAGATATAAGGTGTGTTGTTGTGTGACAAACTTGGTTGATTCGCCATCAAAGCTAAGGAATCTGGATACATACCACGAGGAGAACGGTGCATAATCACATGCTTCTCATGCTGCTGAAGGAAGGCATATATTTGATCCAAATTGCACTTATGCAGATCCCTGGTTAACTTGACATCGGTAATGTACTCACCCCATTCAGCTTGAGGTAGAGTATTCAAGAATTTGGTGTTAACCTGGAATGGTGCAATCACAAGATTGTATACATTCAGATCATTCATGAGTGTGGTGAATCTGAAGTAATAATCGTGAAGTGTTTCCCCTGGGTTGTAGGTGAATCTATCAAACAGGTCATACAACTGACATTCCCTTTCCTGTTTGGTGAGAGACGTTCCTTGTAGCAACACCTTAAGACGTTCCCATAGATCCTTTGCCACCGTATACTGACTCACCATCCTATAGATGTCATGGGGAAGAGCTTGGAGAATTGTTTGAAGAGCTTTTTCATCTGCATCTGCAAAAAGTTGTTGAGCTGGAGTGAGTTCTTCAAATTCTCGTGGTCTAGTCACGTTGTCAACCGTAATGGTACCATAGTCGAGTGGACCATTCAAAATCGATTTGACCATAAGCCTTCCGTATGTCGGTTTTCCCTTTAGATATTGCATCATTCGACCTTGCCATGCCTCAAACACCTCTTTAATAAGCATCGGTGGACGGCTATCAGTTCCCGTTATGATTGATATATCCGTAAGAGATGTCATCTGAGGCATTACTGAATTTGGATTCATTTTGTTTTTCTTCAAAGAAACAGAGATTATCGGTTGATCGAGCAGTGAAGTAAAGCTTGTGAATTGTGTTGTGTTTTTGTTGTAAGAAACCAAGATTAAATCCTCTAAAAAATCGTCGAAAAAACAAGCAAAATAACCCTTGATTCGGAACTTTTTGTTGATTCGGAAGTTTGATTCGGAAGATTACCTTGATTCGGAACATTTTGTTGATTCGGAAGATTACCTTGATTCGGAACTTTTGGATTGATCCGGAACTTCTTGGTTCGGAAGTTCTTGGTTCGGAACTTTGGCTTGATCCGGAACTTCTTGACTCGGAAGTTCTTGGTTCGGAACTTTGGCTTGATCCGGAACTTCTTGACTCGGAAGTTCTTGGTTCGGAAGTTTCTTGATCCGGAACTTCTTGGTTCGGAAGTTTCTTGATTCGGAACTTCTTGACTCGGAACTCCTTGATCCGGAACTCCTTGATCCGGAACTTCTTGATCCGGAACTCCTTGATCCGGAACTCCTTGATCCGGAACTTCTTGATCCGGAAGTTTTGCTGAATAAACAGAAACTTCCTCCGATGAACAGTCGAACAGTAAAAATTAAGATTAAGCCCAGATTTTGACCAAATAACCCAAAAAGTTTTGTGCTTTCGACTAAAATAAGTAACAACTAATACTTATCCACTAATCCCAATCACAAAAACACCAAAAACACCAAGAATCAAGATGATTTTTCTTAAAGAACACTAATACAATCAAAAACTAAAAAACGACACAAATCACCACCTTAAATCACCCCATAGCTTTGATACCAAATGTAGAATATTGATAATCAATGAATCTATGAAGGGGTTTGTTGATTTCTAGAGAGAGAAAGTTAGAGAGAGAAAGTGAGAGAAACTATGTGTATTTTATTAATATGGAAAACATGAAATGACAACAACCAACCCCTTTCCATGGTGGAAAGGGGTATTTATAGTTCCAAGCATAACATGGGCTTGGGCCGGTCCATGACAAGCCCATGGACCGGTTCTTACTTAAGTTAATAAGCAACTAATGACTAATTACTAACTACGAGCTATTACAACATAAATCATATTGTGGAGTGACCGATACTTCTAATATACGTTAAAACGTATTTCTAACAGTCATGCATTAAGGCAATGTATTAACAATGGACCATATGTTTTCTCCGATATCACTGTTCCTCATACACCAGCCACTAACACTACCACAGAAGTACCCGCAACCACAAGAAAAGAAACGTTATCTGATCTTACACCAGAGAAGTGTGCTTGGTATGATGCAGAAAAAGAAGTGATCTATATGATTCTAAGTGGAATTGGAGATGATATTTATTCCACGGTTGATGCATGCCCTACGGCACAAGAAATGTGGACGACTATTGAACGCTTGCAACAAGGAGAATCACTCAACAAGCAAGATGTTAAAACTAACTTGTTTTGGAATTTTGGTAAGTTTACTGCATTGGATGGAGAATCAATTGAGTCTTATTATTCACGATTGTACAAGATGATGAACGACATGACAAGAAACAACCTGGAGGTCTCCACCATGCAAGTCAATGTGCAATTTCTTCAGCAACTTCAACCAGAGTGGACACGTTTTGTTACTTTGGTGAAACAACAGAAGCAGTTAGACAAGGTAGACTATCACACTCTCTTTGATATGTTGAAACAATTTCAGCATGAGGCAAATGAAATTCGAGCTGAACGAGTTGCAAAGACGGCTAATCCACTTGCTCTAGTGTCTACAACTCAAGATCATCGATCTCGTACTTCAAATTACACTTCATTCAATCATCCTCACCATGATATTCCACATCATCCAAGTCCTCATCCTTCACAAGATCACGCGGAAAAGAACCAAGAGCACCATCACCACCATCTGAGTCATCATCTGAAGAGGATAGTGATGAAGATCAAGCTCAGAAGAATCGGGAAATGAA
Source organism: Glebionis coronaria (assembly GCA_025667525.1). Lineage (NCBI taxonomy): Eukaryota > Viridiplantae > Streptophyta > Magnoliopsida > Asterales > Asteraceae > Glebionis > Glebionis coronaria. The sequence goes on from JANFOE010000194.1 coordinate 547,953, forward strand.
ACAACAAATTGCTTTCATTATGAAGACCTACAAGAAAATCTACAAACCCACCAACAACAATCTTTGAACATCATCCAACACAAAGAACAAATATGTTGAGAACCCTTCACGGTATGACACACGTCGACGTGGTGAAAGTCCTTCTAGGTATGATCGAGATAATCCAACACATGTTGAGGGGTCTGCAAGGTATGATCGGCAAACTGCCAAGTATGATACTCAGAGGATTGCTGCTGCTACTCGGAATAGGGAAACTGTTGGAACACAAGTGGTTCAACAAAGTGGGATTCAGTGTTATAATTGCCAAGGTTATGGGCATATGGCAAAGGAATGCAGAAAGCCGAAACGGGTTAGGGACTCTAGCTATCATAAAGAGAAGATGTTGTTATGCAAGAAGATGGAAGCAGGGGTGAAATTGTCGGCTGAGGAAGGAACAATGCTTGATGATACTGATGATGAAGCCTCCGACCAAGAAATAGAAGCACATTACTCGTACATGGCAAAGGTTGACGAAGTTCTCAACGTCACTGAAGATGACAATGGACCTATCTTTGACACTGAGCCACTCGATAAGGTACACACCACTGGTGAATATAATGTGTTTGGTGATATTCATGAGCATAGTGAGCTACCCAATGCCATTAATGACACATGTTTGACGGAAAAGGTTGATAGCAATACCACACCCGATTCATCAGACATGTGCAATAATGAATTTGAGGATGATCAACATGCAAATGAGTATGATGATGAGGAGCGCGTCGCGCTTGCTAATTTAATTGCTAGTTTACAAAAAGATGTCAATGAAACTAGAAAAATTCAAAAGCAATTAAAGTAGGCAAACGCAGCGCTCACTCAAAACTTTGAAGAATGCAAAGCCGCACTAATTACATCTAGTGAGACCATTGAAAGCTATAAACACGAGATTCTTCAGAAAACAAAAGAGCTTGAGGGATACAAGAGTAGTGCGTTGAAAAGTCAAAAGGACGATCTTGAAAAGAAATACAACCAAACTCTTGAGTTATTAACCAAAGAGAAACGTCAATTTAATGTTTTGTTAATGGATGAACGTCAAAAAACGTACCTTGATACCACCAAAGTTAACGAACTTGATCAACGGCTTTCGATGGATAACACCGAGTCTACTAAAATTCTTGATGTTAAGAAACAAGAGGTTGAAATGTTAAAACAAGATTTCAAAAGTCGACATGAAAAAGATACTGAAAAAGTAACGGAACTAGAAAAACAAGTCGAATTTTTGAAGAAAGTTTTTTATAAAACGCATGACTCTATTCAAACCGTAAGAATGATAGCACCTCCGTCTATGTTTAAGGGTCAAGCTAGCTTTGCAAGTCCTGATTATCTTGCCCAAGCTCAAGCTGCGAACCCGCGCCTTTATATGGATGAGTCCGAATGGACCGATCCCGAATATCCTCTTGGTTATGATGAGACATCCCTTTGGGAAGAGGAGAGTAGATCACCGGTCAATAAAGAGTTTGTGAAACCATACAATTATGCTTATGAGAATAGTCTATATGGTCTTTTCACTACACAAAAACAATAGTCTCGTGAGGAATTGTTTTTAGAATGCAAACAAAGAAGAATTCAATGGAAGAAAGCTTTTGCTACTATGAAAACAAATGTTTCTAAGTTCATCAACTACTTGGCTCTTGATGCTTCTAAAAGCAAGAGTAGGCAGACATTTGGGTTTCTACAACATTACATTGATAATATTAAATCCATTGTTGATAATGAATGGAAACAACAAGAAAAAGAAGAGTGGAAAAAACCAATTCCTCAAGATATAACTGTGCTTATCAAACAAATCTTAATACCGAACACGACCACATAAAAAGAAAATATGCTTGACTTTGAAAGATTAATTCGGTCTGAAATGTTTGATGATTTAAAATATGTTGAGTCTATTGAGAAAGAAATTAAAGATCTTCAAATGGACAAGTCCACTTTTTCTGATGAATATGATTTACTCTTAGAAGAATGTCTCTCCAAAGATATTTTATGTGTTACTCTTCAATCTTGTGCTGATATCGATGAATATTCTGATGTTGCATGCAAATATCTTGATAAAATCAAAGAATGTGAGCGTCTTGAACTTGAGCTTTCGAAATGTAAAGAAAATGTTGATAAAAAGGCTTTTGAGTTACTTCAACACAAAACTGATTTCCTTCAAAAACATTGTCATTCTCTTGAACTTGCTTTGTAAAAAGACGTTGGTAGTTTTCCATATGATAATAACTTGCAAGAAAAACTTTCCAAAACGTTTCGAGAAATGAATGAGCAGAATTTGGAAATTAAAGGGTTGAAAGCTCAGTTACAAGACAGGGAAACAGCGATAGCAGAGTTGCAGAAACTCGTTGCTAAGATGGGTGGGAAAGTTGTGGAACCTAGCGTTAAGAAACCTGTTGTTAGACAACCCAATTCCTCTAAAGTGAATAGATCCTCTATCTTGGGAAAACCGTCTGCTTTATCAAATTCCTCGTTTGCAAAACCTTTGTTTGCCCCCAAGATGGATGGAAAGGAAAGGTTACCACAGAATCAACCCATAAGAAATGTCATAGCACCAAGCGTTAAGCACAATAATGTGATTAAACCAGGGATGTATAGATTGGCCACTAAACCTACACAAAACAAAGAAAGTCAATCACCTCAGACTTCTAGAAACACTAATAGACGTGTGTCTTTTACTACAGGAGTAATCCCCACTGATAGTGTTAGCCGACCTCAGCTTAAGAGCACTCGCATGAATGAAAAGGTTTGGCAAAACAAAAGTCAAGGGAAGATGAAGATAGTAGAAGACCACCCTAGGATTTTCAATGTTTCTAAGAATAAAACATCTGTAATCGCGTGTAATGGCGATTTAAATGATTCGACTATGAATGCTTTGAATGTTTAGTTTGTTTGTGTGAAATGTGGAAAGTGTGCTAATGCTAATCATTCTATGTGTGCTATGAATAAAGACAAAGGCGTAGATACTAGAACTAAGAAGCAAGTTGCAATTCCTATTAGAGCTAGTAAACCCAAACGCAAAGTGAACCATTCTGGTGCAACCCCCACTAAGAAAAGTAATGCATCAGACTCCACCACTAAGAACCCTAGAAGCAAAATTAAGGAATTATATGAGTCTGCTAGCAAGTCTTGGAAATGGTGGTTTGCTAATCAATGTCCTCCAGGATATAAATGGATGCCTAAAGTTAGGACATAAAATGTGACAACGAGTGTTAGTATGCCTTTAAATGTTGATAAGGACACTAATGATTCTACTATCACAACTACTGTGGTATCCGATTTAGCAAATGCTCCATCGTGTTCTAACTCTTCTGCAGGTGATACAAATAATTCTCTTCATATTGGACTCCGGATGCACGAAGCATATGACGGGGAATCTCAAGCTTCTAATTAACTTCGTGGAGAAGTTCCTGGGTACGGTCCGATTCGGAAATGATCAATTTGCACCGATCCTAGGATATGAAGATTTGGTTCAGGGGAATATTAAAATCAAAAGGGTATAGTACGTCGAAGGGCTCAATCACAATCTTTTCTCGGTTGGTCAATTCTGTGATGCGGATTTGGAGGTTGCTTTCAGAAAGAAGACATGTTTTGTTCGTGATTATGATGGGAATGACTTACTTACCGGTACACGGGGTACTGATCTTTACACAATTTCACTTCAAGACACAACTTCATCAACTCCAATTTGCTTCATGGCTAAAGCTTCAACGACTCAGGCATGGTTATGGCATCAACGTTTATCTCATCTTAACTTTGATACCATCAACTTGCTTTCCAAGAAAGATATTGTAAGAGGCCTTCCAAATTTGAAATTCATCAAAGATCATCTTTGTTCTTCTAGTGAACTTTGTAAAGCTAAACGAAGGAGCTTCAAAACAAAAACCACACCAAGCTCTAAAGGACGGTTAGATCTTCTTCACATGGATTTGTGTGGTCCCATGCGTGTTCAAAGTATCAATGGGAAGAAATATATTCTGGTAATTGTCGATGATTACTCAAGGTACACATGGACTCACTTCTTGAGGTCCAAGGATGAAACACCCAAAGTTCTCATCAGCTTCCTTAAACTGATACAACGTGGTCTTCAAGCTCAAGTAAAAGTGGTTCGTACTGACAGAGGTACAAAATTTTTGAATTCAAATCTGAGAAACTATTTTGAAGCCGAAGGAATTGAACATGAAACATCTATTGCTCGAACACCCGAACAAAACGTCGTTGTTGAAAGACGAAACCGTACTCTAGTTAAGGCTGCTCGAACATTATTATCTGCTTCAAAACTACCACTATATTTTTGGGCCGAAGCCGTGTCAACCGCATGCTACACACAAAATCGCTCCTTAATTATCCCAAGACACGAAAAGACACCATATCACATAATTCATGATCGAAAACCTTCACTCAAACACCTTCACGTTTTTGGAAGTACGTGCTACATTATTCGAGATGGTGAAAATCTGGACAAGATGAAAGAGAAAGGTGATGCATGCATTCTAGTGGGATATGCAACTCAGTCTAAGGGGTATAGAGTGTACAACAAGAGAACAAATTTGATAGTCGAGACTATTCATGTCAGATGTGATGAATTACGAGAAATGGCACTTGAACAAAACAATTTAAGTCCCGATCCACAACGACATACGACTTCCGTTCACAACCGCACGGAACTCGGAACTCAAGACCACAGCAATGAACTGTCAAGTTCAACGCTGGTTTTAGAAAAAGTTCCTAGAGCTGATATGACAGTCGACACGACAATTGAAGAGTTGGAAATGTGTTATGGACCAATGTATAATGAATATTTCATGGGGGAGAAACAAGTTGTATCGAAGTCTTCCGCTGTCACTCATGATAAGAATGATGATACCGATCATCGTCAACAACGAGATACAACTTCATCTACTTCAACACGGGTTGCTGCAGATTTACCTCCTCATAATATCACTTCAAAAATCGATCCTACAACATCCACAACTACTGTCATTGCTCCAGAGAACACAAATCAAGCAGGCGATGCATTATCTGATGAAGACGAATTTATCAACCTATTCGGTACACCGGTACACAAAACTGGAGAGTCTTCTACTTGCCATGTTGATCCGTCAAATATGCATACATTCTATCAACGACATCCTTCAACACATCATTGGACCCGATATCATCCTTTGGTTCATGTAATTGGAAACCCTTCACAGCCCGTCCGCACAAGACGACAGCTTCACACCGATGGTGATGTTTGTATGTTCGCACTTGCCGTGAGTTCAGCTGAACCGAAAAACATCAAAGAAGCCATGGTTGATCATGCTTGGATTGAATCGATGACGGATGAACTTCAACAATTTGAAAGTCTTAAAGTCTGGGAACTTGTTGACAGACCATACGATGTAATTCCATTGAATTTTCGATGGATCTGGAAAAATAAGATGGATGAAGAGAACACGATCATCAAGAATAAATCTAGGCTAGTGGCTAATGGGTATGTACAAAAAGAGGGTATTGATTTTGAAGAATCATTTGCACCAGTAGCGCGTTTGGAAGCGGTTAGGATTTTCCTTGCTTATGCTGCACATAAGGGATTCATTGTCTATCAAATAGACGTAAAGACGGCGTTTCTTAACGGTCATTTGAAGGAATAAGTCTATGTCACGCAACCAGAAGGATTCATCAATCCTCATTATCCTAACAAGGTGTATGGTCTCCACAAAGCACTATATTGACTCAAGCATGCTCCAAGGGCGTGGTACGACGAGCTCTCGAAATTTCTGGTCTCCAAAGGTTTCTCAAAAGGTTCCATTGATCTAACTTTGTTCACTTATAAATATGGGGATGACATTTTGCTTGTGCAGATTTATGTTGATGATATTATTTTCGGGTCTACAAACCCAAAACATTCAAAATGGTTTGAAAAAGTAATGCACAGCAGATTTGAAATGTCTATGATGGGCGAACTAAAATTCTTTCTAGGAATTCAAGTCACCAATCCCCAAGTGGTATCTTTATTAACCGAGCTAAGTATTGTCAAGAGATAATCACAAAGCATGGTATGACATCATGTGACCCCGTTGGGACACCATTATCAATCACATCCCTAGATGCTGATTTAGAGGGATTACCCATAGATCAAACGAGATATCGTTCCATGATCGGGTCCCTCATGTACTTGACAGCAAGCAGACCTGATATTCATCATGCTACATGATATTGTGCATGTTATCAAGCACGACCCACTGAAAAGCACCTTAAGGAGGTTAAACGGTTCTTTCGGTACCTTAAGAATACCAATCACATGGGACTCTGGTATCCGAGGGAAACCGGTTTCTTTCTAACGTCCTATTTAGATTCTGATCATGCAGGGTGTCTTGATACACGTAAAAGTACTTCTGGTGGTGCACAATTTCTAGGTCAAGATAAGCTTGTGGGATGGTCTTCCAAGAAGCAGGATTGCACGTCACTTTCATCAGCCGAAGCGGAGTATGTATCTCTATCTACGTGTTGTGCTCAAGTTCTTTGGATGAGAACACAACTCACGGATTATGGCTTCCACTTTGATAAAGTACCTATGTATTGTGACTCAAAGTCTGCCATAACCATCTCCTGCAATCCGGTACAGCATTCCCGCACGAAGCACATTGATGTAAGATATCACTTCATTAAGGAACAAGTTGAAAAGGATATTGTTGAATTATACTTTGTTGGAACTGATTACCAATTAGCTGACTTGTTTACAAAAGCTATTTCGAAAGAGAGGTTTGCGTATCTTGTTAGGCAAATTGGTATGAGATGTTTGACTACAGCTGTAACACCCCCAAATTTATACAACTCAATACAGCGGAAGACTCGTTGGTGTTACGGGATAGCACATTACTCACATCATAGACAACGCATAAAAATCGCGTCGTTTAATAATAAAAGCATTTCCATTCATAAATATCAAATTTACATAGGTCCCAAGTCATTGTATTTTATACAAGGTTTACAAAGCATTTGAATGGAAATTATTATTCAAGTGCGGGCCATGAATTCTTGTTGTCTTCCCGAGAATTACCTTCAAGTACCTGAGATAAAACATGTTAAAAGAAAAGGTCAGCGATAACGCCGAGTGAATTCATAGAGTTTAATAAAAACCATCAATATAACATTGGTATAAAATTATTACCGAAAATCATTTTGTACAAATCTTTGTAATAGGCCATAAAATAGCTAAAGTCATTTTATACAAATCCTTATCAAAATCATAATATAGGCTTTCGCCTTCAAAATCATTATACGAACCATTGTCGTTAAAAACATCATACAATACGTTTTACAACGTTGTATAGATTAAATAAAAACCGTTATATGGATATGGTTATATAAAACCAAAACACAAACATAATATCAATAGTATGACCCCGTATTGCTAGTCAGGCAATATATCATAATTCGGTGCGTGTAGCAGTATTTTATTATATTGGATTATTATAAGTCGCATGACATTGTTACCTTACTACAACAAACAACGGGTAGCTAGCCCGAGACTCAATTTGCCCATCTAAATTAGCATGTCATCACAATAATCACGCTTGTGTAAATCTTCTCATACATAAATTCGCTTACCAATCAATGTGGCACGACGGGGATCAATCGTCAAGGCGCGAACTGGGGTGATCGTCCCGAAATAGTACTATTATATGCATAAGCGTCTACCAAATCCTGGTAGTTCACCATTCATGCTAATGGGACTTTTAGTGACATAACCTAACTTTAATAATCCATTTTATCTCATCTATCGGGTCATTTAATCATTCATCGGGTCATACAATCATTCGGGTCCAAATCAATAAACAGACAATCGGGACAACTAGTGTCATATTTTATAAAAACTAACATGTTATCTCCCTCGCGGGTTTATAAAACATTTCATAAAAACATTTAAAAGAGTGCGAGGCTATGAACTCACGTTGATTGGGAGAGGCGGGTTATCGGCGATTCGGATGTACGGTACGTGCTTCAATCACGGAAACCTAGACAAATAATACTCGTCTTAGACTCTTGTCCAATGACTTTATCAAAATAATAATTATGTATACATATGATGATTTTATATATATGATGATGATCAAGTTGGTTTATACATCTTTGCTCATTCATTATAGTGTTTATGTGTTGGTAATTTTCAAGACTAGTTACACTAGTTCAACTTATTTACATTTTAAAGCCCAATGGGACTATTACAAGCCCAATACTATTCATTAGCCCAATTATACTTTTATTATCAGTATTATACTTTATATGTTGGTCCCAAATGGGTTAAGCCCAATAAATAAGTTTATAAGTGTTTTACCAAATTAGTCGGGTTTATTGTCCATGAAGGCTACTTTGGCCCGTTAATGTCTATATGTTGTAAAGCTCGGGTTTTATCGATTTTTACTTGTTATATATGTTTATATATCAGTATGTGAGTTTATAAAAGTTTACATTAGACGGGTCCAACCGTCTAAGTTTTATTTAACAAAAACGTTAATCTTTCGGTTTTTGCCGAAAAGACGTAAAACATAGTATATAGTTTTTATAACTTATAAAACTTAACAAACTACCATTTTTATATAATGTCCATTTATTTATCCTTATGCATTTTTATATAAATGAAATATATAAGTTAGTGGGTTTTAATTCACATTTTATACTATATTTATTTGAGTGCTTATATAGTAATATTAAACTTAAATTTCACAAAATCAGTCCTAAAAATCTAGTTCACTAAAATGATCATATCTAGAGTTCTACATGGAGATAGTTCACTAAAACTTAAATTTTTATCACAGAAACTACATGATATGTGCTTCATTTTATTCTTTTATAGCTACTGATGAATCAACCTCTAAGTATTTTATAAAATTCGTCCAAAACAGTGTACTCAGGTTTGCACTCTAAACTTGTTTTGATCATATCTCACTCATTTTTATGATTCCATTGCATGGCCAGCTCTCACATGTGTACAAGTCTCAATACTCACTGTATATCAATTCATCTATACAATTTTATCAGTTCATCATATGGTTATTTACTGTTTTTATACAGCCTACTAAATTAAGCAAGATTAACCATTTTTACATATAGTTTTTCATCTTTTTACCCATGTTTATCAACACTTGATCCCCACACAATATTTTTATCATCATATATTCATCATATACATATACAATAGCAAAGAAAATACATGATTACATAATCAAAATAAAAAGAAGGATGGTAAGAATGATCCTTATACCACCATAATGATTAAAATGTGAGGTTAATGAACAAGGCTTGGATTTTGATGGCAAAACTTGTGATATACCATTATCAATTTCAAGATAACCTATCTTCATGAATCATCTTGTGGAAAATCAGCCCTTGACTCCTTTGAAAACTTCTTTCTAGATGTTAAAATCACCACCAATCTATAGAGCTTTAAAAGGGCTTCATCATATGTGTGAATAACACATGATTTCATGGTTAAAATTGATCAAATTAGGGTGTTTATTGATGAATATGGGACGAATTTTGGGGAGGAAAGAGAGAAAGTTGTGGTGGTTTGCATGGATGAAAATGGAGAAATGGTTTAGTGAAGTGGTTTTGTGGTTTGGTGGTATGTGTAGCTTACTTGTTAAGCTTTAGCTAACAAGTGTTAGCTTGTTAGCTACAAATTTGCCACATCTTATGATGTGGTGTCTTTGTTGCCTTCCCATATAGTGGGGTGGGACAAGTGTATACTTGTCTCATCCCACTAATTTACGGGTATTCCTCGATTCTAGTTTCCTCGATTTGCGTGCCCTCTGGTCGTTTTACGAAAAACGTTTTTATAAATTATGAATCAACGGCACAAAACGAATCTAATAAAAATTGTATCATCAAAAACGGAGTTCAAAAACGTAAATACGTAAACCTAGGGTTTCCGGTTTAGTCGTAAAGGAAGTTAAATTAAAATCGTAAGTCCTAATCTCTTCTCGTAAATTTGTGAGTTTATGAACCAACACAAATTTAAAATTCCAAAATAATATTCACAGATAAATTTATTTCCTGAAATGTCGGACTGTCACCAAAACGGTGTATGTAAACGTAAGTACGTAACGTTTACGTAACGTAGAATCCTCCGGTTTAGACGTAGTCGATGCTACTTCAAGACGTAAATCAAAATTTCTTCCCAAAAATAAGTGAGGTCATATTTTAACATTAAAATAATGTTTTTAAATAAATATTGAGAACAAAATATCAACCATAAATTGACGGATTGTCACAGCATTTACCCCTAAACAGGATCTTTTCCTCAAAGATCATCTTATCTTACTACTCGCTTCTTATAGAGTTAAAGCCATGTGGGTATTTCCTCCACATTCGGTCTTTTCTCACAAGTGTAATTCATTACAATACGCGATTTTCATCAAACATAACTACGGGAATAAGATCAGGCTTAATGTTGACTTACTTTCTCTATCCATGATGTTCACGGGTTTCTGATGAATGCAACTTTTCGCCGATCTAAACTTTACTAAGAAACAATCAGATTTTCACTTGATAGAAATTTTATCAAGTTCGATATACGAAACATAATTCACGCAGCTCTTGAAGTCCTAAGGTAGATCCAGCTTATATGCCTTTCAAACCAATCTTTTACATCATCTCAATGGTCCCATACTACGGGGACTTATATCCCATGATCTTTCAGATCATTTATTCATTTTTCCAAGGTGAAAATTTTTGGCATAACTTCGCTACCCATCTGGCACTTCAAGATCTACATTTCATATTCACATAACCTCCTGCCCACTACCGGCAGTCAATAATCAGATCCTAGTTTCAACAATCATTTCAGGTCTCGCGGGTCTAGTATTTTGTAAGGTTAGGTTCGCCATCATAGGAAACCTCAAACCTAAAAGACATGTCCAACTCACAATGGGTGTATGTCGGGTGTCTTTATCCCAACTCCTGCTTACAGATGCACTAATGTATATCCTCACAAGATTCGATCTTGATCCTAATACGATAGTTTTCAATGATAATCTCTCCAAATGAAAACGATTATACGGTTTATTACCAAAGGTCAATTATTCAAGCATAACACAAGACTTCTAGTGTTTTGTATCGTTACTTTGCCTCGTCCCTTCGATTGGGATGGTAAATAGTACTCTCATCAAGGTTCGTTCCTAATGACTTCTGAGCAAATCTCTAGAAATTCGATGCGAAGCGAGGATCTTGATAGAGATGATTGATACGGCACACTATTTTTACACAACTCTTTTAAATACAAAAGAGTCAATTTCTTCATCAAGAATCTATCATTAACAGGAATGATATTAGCATATTTCGTCAGTCTGTCGACGATGACCCAAATTGAATCAAATTCAGATGATGACCTTTGCAATAGTTAGACGTTTACTAATGTATGAGGTGATGTCTGCCTTCATAATTTTCCATTAGTACAACTTCTTCAGATAAAGATACATTAGATCAGGATTGATGTAAATAGAATACTTAAACTTATAAGATTCCAACATAACTAAATCTCAAAATCTCCATATTTAGGCAACCACAAGTGGTCTTTAAAAGCATTTAACGCCATAGGCTTCTCAATTCTAATGGTTCACATTAGTCGCGAACCCCTTTTTTTATCTATATTATCCTTTTTACAAGTATCAGCTATATTTTAAATTGCTCGGCAAATTATTTTGCACAGTCATTATTAAGGAACACATCCTAATTTATTCTTTATCCTTTTTACGTAATGCTTCAGTATCTATATTCACCTTTCCTGGTGAAATAATTATCATAACTAAAATTCACTCAGAATTTCTTTCTTTCTTCATATTTTATAAGTCTTAATTTTGTCTCATCTATCATTTTTATCAGTTTTGCTCAGTCCAGCGTCTAAAGCGTCGATAATTATTACAAGTAATTAAATAATAAATAATTAATTTTATGAAATGTAAACGTAAAAGTTTTAAATTTTCTCAGTTCGACCAATTTTATAAAGTGTTCAAAATAAATTTGAATTTAATTAACAAGATTTTAATTGATTTATCGAAAATAATTAAAATAATTAATGAGATCCGTAAATGTTCGAAAAATCTTTGTTTATACTTTGGTCAAAAAATTTCTTAGTTGAAAAGCAGAAATTTGCGTTTCAAATTCCAAGTCATGGTTTAAATGTTTTTCCTCAATCCCTTTTAGGTTGTTTTGAGTTACGCACAAACAATTACCCCTAAACAGGAGTTTAGTTAAATGATTTAGTTATAAGGAATGATTCCTTAAAAATCCTTTGTTAAAACATTTGTTAAAAAATTTGTCAAAACATATTTGCACTAGCTTTTTGGTAAAACCCAAAGTCTTAAAAGGGCTCTTATTTTTTTTTTAAAGAGTCAATATATTCCATTTTCTATTAATCACACGATCAACTAATATAAAGGATTAAGTCTTAAATCACCTGTTAATTATTCAAGGTACATGTTTTTATTGTTCGACCAATTCAGGGTAATCTATAAATAATTATTAACTCATTCTTATTCTTATAAACAAACAAATAGTCCTTAATGATCACAAGCATGAATTTATCAAATTACAACCTACACACGTGATTCACCAAATTTATGAATGCTACATGTGCATTGGTCAGTCCAAACAACATAACATGAATCTCATAATGTTCATTACGAGTTCTGAATGTAGTGATGGGAATAGATAATCTTTTTGCGGACGCGAAATTGATGATAACCATGCCGTGGATCAAATCTTTAAAACATACACTAGTTACTTGTATATGATCGAACAAATCTATCATCTTGGGTAGTAGATATAGATTTTTAATCGTCAATTTACCTAGTTCACGGTAATCAATAAATATAAGGAATGATAACACCATAGCTCTTCATAATGACGAGCTCGGTAGAATAAAATCTTTTTCTGACAACTCTCTCAGTTGCACGGTAATTCCTTTAATTCAGATGGTGCTGACGTACAGTGCACATGCCACAGGTGCAGCACCGGGAATATAATCAATACCAATTTCAACTTTCCTTACTGGCGAAAGTCTAGGTAATTCACTAACAAATACTTCCTAAAGTTTCAGATAGCAGGTACATCTTTTAATAAATTCATATTAGGTTCTTCTAGATTACAATATCTATGACTAGATCACAACCATTCACGGTATAATTTCAAGTCTAAATGCAGGATATGGTCATCCATCAAGAATTATTTAGATCATCTTTGATAATCAACATCTTATCATTTAGGGGAATTCTACTCGAGTTCCATCAATTAAGACAATGTCGTCATGTCATAATCAATCAATCTATTCTACTGGCACTATCAACTTTTCAGTTTTATTGTCGTTGATAAGATGTGAACTTCTCAAAAGACTAATAATAACTCATAATCCTTCACAAATTAAAGGATATATGGAGACACAACTATCATCAAAAGAGTAATGTCAACGCATAATTTACGCGAGAGAATTTCAATTCAGATACAGACGAAAACATTTAACGAATATAAATATATCCCATATTTTCATAATTTGAGTACGCATTCCAAAGCTCCTCAGATCGTTACCCAGATCATTCAAATGAAACCAAATCAAAATAAATGATAGGAACGTCGATACATCCAGTCGGGTATCAACACTCGGTAATCAGATACTTTTCCTAATAATCTCACTACGGGAGAATTGGACAAGAATGAATTGTCAATTGTCAAATAAGACAATTTCCACAGATGAGTAAATTCGAATCAGAAGAATAGATGCTACAGGCACATATGTAGGTGTCCCTAACACTATGTCCCTATTTTCACTTCTTGCAGATCTCATAAAATTTAATCTTTCACAATCTTCAAAGAAAATGTAGTGTTTATTAATCAGTTTTATGGTGACTACTAATCAGCCTTGCATGGTCCATTCCAAATTGTATGTAGCCGCGCAACTATATACAATTTCAAGATTAACGATGCAATACTCAGTTCGTCAAAATTTTATCATCATGTTTATAATAAAAACATTTTCATGCTTAATTCTTAAATAAGAATCAAGAATAAATTTACAAAGATTTTCTTTGTTATGAAAACAATTAAGTTTTCCAAGGTGTTTCATAAATAACTTCATTTCGATAACGATTATCTATAAATCTCACTTTAAATAATCCTTATGGTGATGAAAATTCAATTTTTCTCAAGGGATACTATTGTATCTTATAAAACAATGAGTAATCTGCAAAAGAGTGATGAAGAGTTGTTCACCAAGAACTAACTACAATATGATAGGAAATGAGCTTAGCCAAATAATCATAAGGTTCATGACCTTGATGGCACTCAAAAAGAATAATCCGCAACGTAACTCAAATCGAGATGAGTACTTGTTAAATGGTTGCATCACTAATGCGAACATTAGGATGAAGCAATAAAAGATAGATAACATCGATACATGTAGAATTTAGCAATCAAAGGTAGTCTTTTCATTAATCACAAACAAGTCAAAATTGTACCGTAACACATTACGTGTCACTATGTCATACAATTCCAAGAACTCATCCTACCAACTGATGTCTCAGTTAAATTAGGGATTATTTTTAAAAGATACCACAATGAATACTAATCTATAAGAGTCATTAGGTGTTCCACATGTCCCGAAAGATCCATCGGTCCCAATTTCAGAAGAGGTTTTCTTCAATTTATTTCTTGGACACTGAGCATCCTCGTTAGTGGACAATGGTCTAGGAACAACCCTTAACACGAACCAACAATCATTTAAAACCTTACAATTCAATCACATAACTTAACGACTTCCTCTTATCAATCTCATATTCCATACGGGTTAAATTTTACTTTATTCAAGTTTCAGCCAAATCATACGCAATGCGATATCCTACTTCATTCTCCAATACTTTCAATCTTTATTCTTAGACCTTAATAGGGCAATAAAAGTTCGATGTGAACAACACTTAATTTCCAATCCTATAGCTCCTACAACAATAGTTATCAAATGAGTCACTAGTCTAAAATGACTCGATCATTCAATTAGACTTCTCGGAAAGGTACTAGTGGCATGAGGCTTTTGGGTAATGGTTCCAATGACAGCCTCAAGTGCAACATTCACCCTTTCGATTTCAATTTTTAAGAATTGGATGACAACGAATCAGATGACATCTTTCTAGGTTGTAACGTTTTGTCAAACTCCACTCTATAAGGAAAGATCGTCATGACATCGATATCAGATATAATCTCGCCAATTCTTCTTTAATATCACAATCAACTAATATCAACATTTCTACGAATATTAACCATTTTGTTGGGATCATAAATATCCGCAACTTGGTTTAGATCAAGAATAGCTAGAATTCCTACAAGAATACCTTCGGTTAATTTACTAAGGGATTTAGGGTTCCTTGTGACAATCTACGTCGTATAAATACCCCGTATAAATATTAAAATAATCATCAAACAATCATGTAATCAAATTACATCATATATATATATATATATATATATATATATATATATATATATATATATATTAAAATAACACTTCTCAGTCTGGCCTTTCGGTAACTCGGGAATTCTTCGGCACCGTTATAGTCAAAAGATTTTTAGACATGTTTCGAAAAATGTTTATAGTTAAAAGATTTTGAGATGTTTTATTCAAAACCTTAGTTTTAAAAATCTTTCGTTCACTATAACGAGAGCTCTGGTACCAAACTGTAACACCCTCAAATTTATACAACTCAATACAGCGGAAGACTCGTTGGTGTTAAGGGATAGCACATTACTCACATCATAGACAACGCATAAAAATCGCGTCGTTTAATAATAAAAGCATTTCCATTCATAAATATCAAATTTACATAGGTCCCAAGTCATTGTATTTTATACAAGGTTTACAAAGCATTTGAATGGAAATTATTATTTAAGTGCGGGCCATGAATTCTTGTTGTCTTCCCAAGAATTACCTTCAAGTACCTGAGATAAAACATGTTAAAAGAAAAGTTCAGCGATAACGCCGAGTGAATTCATAGAGTTTAATAAAAACCATCAATATAACATCGGTATAAAATTATTACCGAAAATCATTTTGTACAAATCTTTGTAATAGGCCATAAAATAGCCAAAGTCATTTTATACAAATCCTTATCAAAACCATAATATAGGCTTTCGCCTTCAAAATCATTATACGAACCATTGTCGTTAAAAACATCATACAATACGTTTTACAACGTTGTATAGATTAAATAAAAACCGTTATATGGATATGGTTATATAAGACCAAACACAAACATAATATCAATAGTATGACCCCGTATTGCTAGTCAGGCAATATATCATAATTCGGTGCGTGTAGCAGTATTTTGTTATATTGGATTATTATAAGCCGCATGACATTGTTACCTTACTACAACAAACAACAGGTAGCTAGCCCGAAACTCAATTTTCCCATCTAAATTAGCGTGTCGTCACAATAATCACGCTTGTGTAAATCTTCTCATACAGAAATTCGCTTACCAATCAATGTGGCACGACGGGGATCAACCGTCAAGGCGCGAACTGGGGTGATCGTCCCCAAATAGTACTATTATATGCATAAGCGTCTACCAAATCCCGGTAGTTCACAATTCATGCTAATGGGACTTTTATTGACATAACCTAACTTTAATAATCCATTTTATCTCATCTATCGGGTCATTTAATCATTCATCGGGTCATACAATCATTCGGGTCCAAATCAATAAACAGACAATCGGGACAACTAGTGTCCTATTTTATAAAAACTAACATGTTATCTCCCTCGCGGGTTTATAAAACATTTAATAAAAACATTTAAAAGAGTGTGAGGCTATGAACTCAAGTTGATTGGGAGAGGCGGGTTATTGGCGATTCGGATGTACGGTACGTGCTTCAATCACGAAAGCCTAGACAAATAATACTCGTCTTAGACTCTTGTCCAATGACTTTATCAAAATAATAATTATGTATACATATGATGATTTTATATATATGATGATGATCAAGTTTGTTTATACATCTTTACTCATTCATTATAGTGTTTATGTGTTGGTAATTTTCAAGACTAGTTATACTAGTTCAACTTGTTTACATTTTAAAGCCCAATGGGCCTATTACAAGCCCAATACTATTCATTAGCCCAATTATACTTTTATTATCAGTATTATACTTTATATGTTGGGCTCAAATGGGTTAAGCCCAATAAATAAGTTTATAAGTGTTTTACCAAATTAGTCGGGTTTATTGTCCATTAAGGCTACTTTGGCCCGTTAATGTCTATATGTTGTAAAGCTCGGGTTTTATCGATTTTTACTTGTTATATATGTTTATATATCAGTATGTGAGTTTATAAAAGTTTACATTAGACGGGTCCAACCGTCTAAGTTTTATTTAACAAAAACGTTAATCTTTCGGTTTTAGCCGAAAAGACGTAAAACATAGTATATAGTTTTTTAACTTATAAAACTTAACAAACTACCATTTTTATATAATGTCCATTTATTTATCCTTATGCATTTTTATATAAATGAAATATATAAGTTAGTGGGTTTTAATTCACATTTTATACTATATTTATTTGAGTGCTTATATAGTAATATTAAACTTAAATTTCACAAAATCAGTCCTAAAAAGCTAGTTTACTAAAATGATCATATCTAGAGTTATACATTGAGATAGAACCCCAAATGTTTATCACAGAAACAACATGATATGTGCTTCATTTTATTCCTTTATAGCTACTGATGAATCAACCTCTAAGTATTTTATATAATTCGTCCAAAACAGTGTACTCAGATTTGCACTCTAAACTTGTTTTGATCATATCTCACTCATTTTTATGATTCCATTGCATGGCCAACTCTAACATGTGTACAAGTCTCAATACTCACTGTATATCAATTCATCTATACCATTTTATCAGTTCATCATATGGTTATTTACTGTTTTTATACAGCCTACTAAATTAAGCAAGATTAACCATTTTTACATATAGTTTTTCATCTTTTTACCCATGTTTATCAACACTTGATCCCCACACAACATTTTTATCATCATATATTCATCATATACATATAAAATAGGAAATAAAATACATGATTACATAATCAAAATAAAAAGAAGGATGGGAAGAATGATCCTTATACCACCATAATGATGAAAATGTGAGGTTGATGAACAAGGCTTGGATTTTGATGGCAAAACTTGTGATATACCATTATCAATTTCAAGATCACCTATCTTCATGAATCATCTTGTGGAAAATCAGCCCTTGACTCCTTTGAAAACTTCTTTCTAGATGTTAAAATCACCACCAATCTATAGAGCTTTAAAAGGGCTTCATCATATGTGTGAATAACACATGATGTCATGGTTAAAATTGATCAAATTAGGGTGTTTATTGATGAATATGGGATGAATTTTGGGGAGGAAAGAGAGAAAGTTGTGGGGTTTGCATGGATGGAAATGGAGAAATGGTTTAGTGAAGTGGTTTTGTGGTTTGGTGGTATGTGTAGCTTATTTGTTAAGCTTTAGCTAACAAGTGTTAGCTTGTTAGCTACAAGTTTGCCACATCTTATGATGTGGTGTCTTTGTAGCCTTCCCACATAGTGGGGTGAGACAAGTGTATACTTGTCTCATCCCACTAATTTACGGGTATTCCTCGATTCTAGTTTCCTCGATTTGCGTGCCCCCGGGTCGTTTTACGAAAAACGTTTTTATAAATTATGAATCAACGGCACAAAACGAATCTAATAAAAATTTTCTCATCAAAAACGGAGTTCAAAAACGTAAATACGTAAACCTAGGGTTTTCGGTTTAGTCGTAAAGGACGTTAAATTAAAATCGTAAGTCCTAATCTCTTCTCGTAAATTTGTGAGTTTATGAACCAACACAAATTTAAAATTCCAAAATAATATTCACGGATAAATTTATTTTCTGAAATGTCGGACTGTCACCAAAACGGTGTATGTAAACGTAAGCACGTAATGTAGAATCCTCCGGTTTAGACGTAGTCGATGCTACTTCAAGACGTAAATCCAAATTTCTTCCCAAAAATAAGTGAGTTCATATTATAACATTAAAATAATGTTTTTAAATAAATATTGAGAACAAAATATCAACCATAAATTGACGGATTGTCACACCAGCAGAACTAGAGATTCTGGAAAAGAAGCCTGCTTGATTCACCTATCAAACATCTACTTGTAAATATTTTTTGAAAAAGCAAAATACAAAAATATAAAACACATAAAAGCAAAACACAAAATTAAAAATCTTTCAAAAAAACCCAAAAAAATATTCTTCTCGACGTGTCTTTCAGTATCGATAATATGGACGTTCCTAGACATGTCGCTCAATAAAGACACGGGTGTGTGCATAAAGCTCGAATAAAAGTTGTAAATATTTTTCAAAACATGTCATTTCTTCTTTTATTAAAGGAAATTGTCTATTTTGGACAATATTTCCAAAAAACGGGTAGAGCAATCTATCACGGGTTGAGCTTGTCACAAAACATTCCATGTTTTGAGCTCAACACAATGGCTTGTAATCACTTTCAGATTGCAACCCGGATCGATATTCACGGGGGAGTGTACGATTTAGTGCCCTTACCCTCAGCAAAAGAAGAGAAACCTTCTTACACTTGAGTGGATTCGTCAAGACTTCAAAGTCTATGAACTCAAGTTTATGCTTTAGAAAAACCTCTTCGACAAAAAGAAATATGATTTTTCAAAAAGCGTTGAACACAATTTTTTCAAGAATTTTTCAATGATTATTCAAAATCTTTCAAAAATTGTGTGTTCAACAACTCGCATCCTCAAAAAGAGAAATGTGGATCACATCCTCACAATGACAATTCAATTGGATCAATTTTTGAGGGGGAGCATTTTAACTTCATGCAAAATATTAACACATCTTTCTCCCGGAGATTTTTCAAGACTATTTTTCAAAATCTATTTTAATCAAATTTGGTATCTCTAATATCAAAAGATTTTATATATTAGAGATAGGGGAGAAAATGTGATTAAAATGTGATCTTATATAAGACTCAAGCACTTTAACTCTTACCTACATGTGTGAAACACTTTCGATTATCGATGCACATGTGAAGGGGGGGCATTTCTGAAACGACAAAACTAGCAAGGTGTTAAATGTTTTTCAAACACTTTGTTAGAATTTAAAGTGGTTTTTATGGTGACGATCAAATACCCACAACATCTTTAATTTATGACGTTATTGGTGTCAAAAGGGTGGTTAGGTTTAAGTCCTATGATCCAACCATAACCAGAGGGATCTTCCCAGGGACAATCCAATAGATTATTAGAAGTCCTTAGGAAAGATGGAGTAGAATGTGAACGTAGCTGAATGCCGACTAAGTACTGATGATAGCACTGGAACAATCACAACAAGGTGCTATTAATGATGTCTTGGTAAGCATTGAAGGGGTTGAAGAATGAAAAAGAAATGTAAGGATAAAGGGTGTAAAGAAAGAAGCCCTCCATACAACTTAGGCAGAAACCGGGTCAACACATCATGAAGACAACTCATCATGGACCCAGTGATGTGAAGCACAACCCTTTCCTAGCTACTCAGGCTTCTCTCAAAAGAAGTTTGTTTTATTGTCACAGAGATCAACACGATTTCTATTGACTTTCTCACTCCGAGATAGTTGATATTGAATAGGTGGCATCTGCTCCAGCCTCCGACCACTAAAAGTGCACAAATAGAGTCTAGAGCCAAGAGATCAATCAAATCTCGTTAGGACACACGGATGAAGATCAAGAGAGTCATACACTATATCCTTGTGATATTGCTAGAACACTCAGAGTGATACTATTTAGTATTCACAATGATGAGTGGAAATCCTTCCAGTGTTAACATCAAACAGCACTGCGGTAGGTCATGTGCAAGATTCTTTATGAATTGAACATGTGTAAAACTGAAAAGCAACAGTGGTTTGATTCTGAATTGATTCAAACTCGTTTCAGGTTTCTACGCAATATCTTTATGGTATTGCCAGAACATTCAGAGTGATATTCATTAATATTCACAGCGACGAATGGAAATCCTTCTAGAGTCAACATCAAACAGCGCTACGGTAGGTGACTTGTGAGATTCTTATGAATCAAACTTGTGTCAACTGGAAAGCAACAATGGTAAGATTCTTTATGAATCACACTTGTTCCAGGAATTTGAATTGACGATTTTAATCAAGCGGATATTTATCCAATTGATTCACTCTTTATGTTCGCAGTCTTGCTTTGAGACAGTCGAGTAAAGGGAACGGCTAGTACAGCCGCGAAACCCTGTCAAGGAGATTCTTAATAGAATCTACCTGATCACAGGTATGATATTTAATATCGTATAACGGTCTTCACCGACCGGAGGTAAAACGCTACCGATTTAGGACGAATGTCAAATCCATTCAGTCCGTGTCTATGTTTTGTCTCGAGAAGGTGGTGTCACGGTGTACTCAGCAAAGTCAAAGATTCAAAACCACATACTCATGCCTAAAGACATATTCAACAATTAATAGTGTGAGCATGTGGATGAAGACACAAGATTGCAAGATGGCAAAGACAAGTCAAGGATGATTTGAAGATCTCAAGATCAAAAAAGACAAAGTCGAAAGACAACGACAAAGGCTCAAAGATCACAGCATGAAGAAACAAGACTACTATTACACGTTCAAGACTCATTTATGGCGAGATTAGTAATCTCTACAATTCTCCAAATGACCAAGGCTAATGACCTCTCATAAAGGATAGTGACCTCACATTGGGGGAGATTGTCAGCCTCAAAATATTGAGTCAAACAAGAATGCTCAGTCATATGTTTATTATGTATCGTATTTTAGAACGTTGTAATATGTAGTATGTTAGTCGTGTATTACGGGCTTAACTTTAAGCTAAGGTTCATTCGTAAGTAACCAAAGCCCAAAAGGAAAGCCCGACCCATGATCATATAGCCCATTAAGCTACATGTAGGCAAAGGCTATATAAACCCTTCCTAGCATTTTAGGAAGGGTGTTGGTCATTTCATTTTTTCTCTAATCAAATATCACATAGTTTCTCCAACCATTTCTCTCTACATTCTCTCACTACTTTCTCTCTCTAAAATTCATCTCATATCTACCTATCTTTCTTCATAAATTCGTATTACATCACAATGTATTAGGGACAACAGAAAGAGATCAAAGAAGCCAAAGAAAATAAAAATCAAGATGGATGGTGTTTAGCATACGATAAACTACATGATCAAAGTTTTGTAGCTCTTCTCAATCATAGTTAATGTTCAAAGAACAATTACATGACAAGGAAAGGGTGAGGCTCGACTCGACTTAATTTAGAAAGGATAGAAGAGAGAGACTCGACATAAAAAGGCATGATTAAAAGAAATCGAGAGAGACTCGACAAAGAAGTTAAGGATAACTTCAAAAGATAATTCAAGAATACTATACCCTCATAGGTGATAGTGAAATCTTGAAAAAAAACGAGAGAAGAAACTCAAAAGAGAAGAAAAGAAAGAGTCTTCAAGAAAACTCATCAAAAAGAGAGATAGACCAAAAACGAACAAAGGGACTCAGTGGCCGCGGTTCGTTAAATAGGGTCCACGGTTCATTATCATTAATGAGTTGCTAGCTTAGTTGAGGAACCGTGAACAGTGGGTGTCCAAAAACGATTATCGACTCAAAAGAAAATCACTTGGTCAAACAATTTAACATAAGTTGTTAAATGGCTTGAAAGTTAATGCTTCATATATGACTTTTAACAATTGCAATTGCAAGTTAAAATTACTTGAATATTTCGAAAGAACTATTTAAGTTTTCAATCTTACCAGGAGAAGAATTATATTTAAATCTAACCTTTCTTGACAACCGAGTGAGAAAATAAAGAAGAAAAGAAAGATCACAAGAACAACGAGACCCAAGACCCAAAGATAAATCATGTTGAAAAACATGAAAGGAAATACAAGAATATAAAGATCATACAAAGATGTATGAAACACAAGCCTAAAACTTAAGCATAATTTTAATCTTACTTACACTAGAATTATAAGATTTGCTTAAATTGGATGTCTTATTAATAAGCAACACACATGATAAATTAGAAGACAAAGAGGTAGCAGAATTTGGTGGAGAAGGATTGGTGATAATCTTGTAATTCAAATGATCATAGATATAAGACATGGAAAGATGTTGATATTGACAACAAAGATAATATGTTTCATGATGCATGACATTACCATGTGATGGAGGAAGAACACAAAAGGTAAGTGGTGTAAAATGAGAGTTTTTAAAATAAATTTACTTAGTAGAAGAAAAGATTTGATTTCGTGTGTTCTTTGGTGGATTTGGGTTGAATGAGAATATGATGGAGAATCAACGCTTTCATTTGGTGAATAAGACATTTTGCTTTGGTGTAAAAGAGATGCAAAAATGCTTAGGGTTAAGTATAGAAAGCACAAGATATTTTAGGAGTGGTCAAGGCTTTGAAACAAGTATTCCTAAAGGTGTTGGAACAATTTTAAAGTTTCAGAAAATACATTTTTGACAGCTTGTTCCTACAGTTCAACAATTGTACCCACGGTTCCAAATATATATGGATCCGCCAGACAACAGAGGGTGTGTTTGGGAGGATAAGGGGAATTTCCCAATTCAGCAAATCCTAAATTTCTAGTTTAACTTATCATAAAGTTATGCTAAAGAGCAATAAAAACTAGAACACACACAAAGGAAAAACACATAGGTACAATTAGCACATAGGAAGAAAGCTAAGAAAAAACCTAATGGCTACAAAATAAGAAAACTCCTAACGAAATACAAAGTTCATCGACGTAAACTATCATTAGTTATATTTAGGAAGATCCATTTAATCAATTTAGAGAATGAATATGAGACTATCACTAGAGGTGCTCAATTACGGCTAAACATGACCATTTTTACGAGTTATACACCAACTCAACTTCTCACATGAAGTAATTCAACCATTAGGTCAAATTGAAAATCTAGTGCAATAGATTCTCTAATAGTCATTCTCAAGTTAAACAAAATGTTATTCTTTGCCTAATTAAGTGTAGCAAATATGAAATTTATATGACGACTGATGAGACTACTTTTATACATAGTCTCTTCGTCCAAAATGGGCTTAAAATGCATGAAATATCATGAAATATGCCAAATATATGCTTGTGTTTGTTCCATCTGTATTTTAGGTACAGATATTGATAAAGTCACAAAAGATCACAAGAATCAAAGAAAAACGAACACGGGAAAAGAAGCCACACAATGAACCAGACCCAAGTGTTGATTTTCCAAGAATAACCCTTGAAGAATTGAAGATTGAACAAGAAGGGTCCTCCAATATTGAAGAAATGACACTTTAAACCCTTGTTTATTTATAATTACAAGATTGGTCCTTAAAGTTTGTCAAATTTACAAAAAGGACCCTCTACTTTGAATAATTGGCAAGAATAGTCCCTCATTTATGAAGACTTGTCATATTTGGTCCTCCAAGAAGTCAACAAACAAGTCAAGACCTTGAAGAATGAAGAAAATGCCAAAATTAGTCCTTCAAATATCATGAATTGGCAAAACATGTCCCTTGAGAAACTTTTGCAAAAGTTTTGTGGCCAAAATCAATGAAATTAAACTGGTTTAACAAAGGGAATTTTGTTTTTGCAAGTTTAAATACAAGAGACAACAAAGGAAGAATGGGAGGGTTAAAGCTGGCAGACAAGAAACCTTACCTTAACCAACTACAACCCACCACGTATCCCACTACCTCCTGTCCACCAATCACAAACCACCAATCCTCCATGTCACTTTACACTCAAACTGGTTTAATAACTAATTTTGATTAGATATTAAACTTGGCGCCTAACACCATTTTAAACCCAAACAAAGATCAAAGTGTATGTTCTTCTTGTTCATAACGAATTTGGGTTTTCTTAAGGTATTGAGAATTAAAATCCAATCAACTACAGATATGTGATTAGGGTCACACTAATCCTAAACTGTAACAACCCAAAATCGTGGTCATTATTTAATTATATCTTTACATATATTTTTGAAATTTTTGACGAGGTTGATTGTCATGACGATTGGTAATTTGATTTGGATGATGTTGAAATTTTATTTTTATGTTTTGACGAGTTGCGAGGATTATTAGTGATGACGATATCGACGGACGCCCGAGAAATTTTACATTTTATTTAAACATGTCGATGTTTAAAATTTTGACGTTTTTATTTTATGTCGTATTAAGTCGTATCGGGACTATATAATATCATATTTTGTGTGCGTTTTAAGTTTTGAGAAGCATTTTTATGAAACCCGAGACCCGTAAAAATTTTCAAAAGTGACTAATAGTCATTTCCTGCTTTTTAACAAAGTATTTGTACTTTGGTCCAAAAGAATCACAATTGGCAAAAACTACCCTAAAATTTTTCCATATAAAATGGAAAATTAAACCACAAAAACACACATGCAATTCACCACTCACCAAAATCACACTCTCCCTCCTCCCCTCTCAAACTTCCCGTCCACCCTCACCATACAAACACCCTTAATTATTCAATTTTGAGATTGAATCTTTAAAAACTAATCAAAGACTCATTCCTAGTTTTTGGTTCTCTATCCATTGGTATGAAAATCTTACACATGCATTGACATTTTTGAAAAACCCATTTTTGGATGAAAATCTTGTGATTTGATCTTAAATTGTTGTTGTATGTAGGTGTTTATGTGTTTATACATTAGTTTTGATGATTGCATGTTGATATTTTTGAGTTGAGTTTTTATGAATTAATCATCTAGGATGATTTAGCATGTTATGATTTAAACTAGTAGCGTAAGAATGATTATAGTGGTAAAAATGGGGTTAAAATATGGTGAAAAATTAATTTTGAAGGATATTTAAATATATATTTTATAACAGATTATTAAAGTTAATTTTCTGAAAATATGAGTTTTAGTTTGAGATGAACTAATTAGATATTGTTGTAGAGGATGTTTGTAGCTTCGTTTGGATAAGGTAGGACTTCTAGCTCCAAACGAGCGAAAAGTTACGTTAGTTTGGTTATTTCGTGTACCGGGAGACGAGTATCGACACAATATATAATTGTTGTCGATATTTGGATCGAATCTCGGGGACTATAAAATGGATTTTTAGATATGTCATGGACTGATTTTGAATGTTAAGTATGAGGATGTCGAGTTTATTTTCAAAGTTGAGTGTCGGTTTCATAAACGGAGAAAAATAAATATGTTAAAAGACTATATGAATTGTTGACGTAAAACTGTCCGGTTTTTGTAGTTCAAAGATGTGTCGGGCAGGGAACTTTAAATGTAAAATCTTTTAATGAGTTTTTAACAGACCTTTCTATATATATTAAGTGAAGTTTCTGATTAGTATCATAAAATTTTGATGTGTTTAAGTGGGGTAAATGAGCTTGTACTTTTGGTGTGTACCGGCAGATTTTTATCGAAAGAATTAACTAATAGAATAAACATATAGAATGGAGTAAAAAGGTCACTTGTATTATTTTTATTTTGGATTGATTGTGATTTTATGATTTTGAGTTTGATATTACTAAGTATGGATTTTACTCGAGTTTATTATTGATGAACGTGCCTTATTTGATAGATTGCGGTTTTTGTGTTTATCGGGCATCAACTATCGTCGAAGATCGTCTTACTACTGCTATTACTTCTGGGGAGTCTATAGCCTCGCTTTCTACTTGTTTTAATGATTTTAAAACCCGCGAGGGGGATACATGCTATTTGAAGTAAAATGAACACATTTCATGAGTAATTGTTGGACCCGGTGTTGCCTTTGATGAAATGAATTGTATAAGTACCTAATTGCAAAAGACCCTAAATTCATGAGCCGTTAACTATCTTCTGACTTGATGTTGCGAGTTGGGAATAGCCGCTTATTCTAATAATAGTACAATTGGGCTGACAACCCTATCTGAGACCAGGGCTTTACGCTGAGTAACCCGCTGGGAAGGATAATTTTACGTGAATGAGAATTGGTATTCTTGCAATTAATACCCTAGTAGGGGCACTGGTAATTTTTCTAGTCATGCTGGCATTTGGCGTGGGTGACTAAGTTAAGGGTCGGTGGCATGAGCTTAATACAATTCAATATCTACTGCTATAATATGATATACCTGATTAATAGATTGTATGGCCACAATTCTATTAAACAATTGTGAATGATTTTACGATGTGTTCAATTATGTTTTGTAAAACCTATTGACTTGCTCAACCTTTGTGTTTATGATTTTAAGCATGTATTTCAGGTATTTGAAGTTGTTGAATTGCGGAGCTTGCTGGAGAAGGATTGAGGGATTGCTTTTGTAGTAATTTGGTCTAAAACAGATTTCTTTCCCTATTGTCATAAACATACAGTAAATGGTCAAATATTTTGGTAAAAGGTTTGTTGTTCTGATTAAGATCCTAGGGGAACCTGTACGCTACTCTGATATATTTTAAACTGATTTTACTTGGGACTGAAGGTTTTAGACATTGATTTAAATTATTTCCATATTTATTCTTAAATATACTGTTTTTGGGTCATTTAAAGAGTTGTGAAATGAAGTTTGTGAATAACACCCAATAGTGTATTTTCCGCTGCGCAATATAAATTGGGGGTGTTAGATATTGGTAACCAGAGCTTTTTAGTTATAGCGAATTAGGTCGATTTTTGAAAATGTCCTAAACTATAACTTTGGTGTCGAAAGTATCTTATAAAAGCAACGCAACTTCTCTGCAAGGCTCTGGTAAGATTATTTATTTTTAATTATGCTTTGTTATTATAGATGTATCCCTTATAACTGTTGTGAATTCTTGAGTATTTATTAAGTAAATACTACAATAAGGTATTGGTATTAATGAAAGGACGTGGAGTGCTTTCATCATGATTTCATCATAATTACATCTTTATGAATATTGTATAATTATCATTTGCAATGCATTGCATTGCATAGCATACATATATCTATTTTGCATACGTAATTCATTTGCATTTGCATAGTTATGCATTGCATATATATTTTTGAATAATGACCTTATGTACTTATGAATTTTATGTGATTTCAGAAAATGTCTGACATACCATATTACGTCAAGAATGGGGGATTTGCTGTAGGTCAATGGAGTTTGCAGAATCAGTATGTAGGTAATCATAAGATTTCAGGGGGATGGTTAGATTACGAGGATGATGCGAATGATAAGAAAAATGTTCTAGAATCTGATAGTGATAATTATATGACTGAGAGTGAGGTTGGAAGAACTGAGGTTAGAGCTGAAGTGAGAAGTTATGGGACTGATTTTGAGAAGTATCAGAAAGAGATAGATAGGCTTCGCAGGTTAAGTGAATATGTAGCTCATCTTGGGCCGTATCTTGAACCACATTGGAAGTTTCAGGATAGTGAGGTGTATGCTAATTCTCATTATATGATAGATCTGCTATGTCAAGGAATCCACCGTGTTTAGATCCAAAAGGGAAGTGCTGCAAGTTAGGACCAGATGAAGATGAAGCAGGGACGAGCTAAGTTGGAGAAAGTGATGGACCACATCCTATGGAGTAATGTAGTGATGGATCTTTGTTGTATTTCAGTTTATGTATTATTGTATTGTATTTGGATTATTTAGATGTTGTGAGGTAGTATTGTGATGGATTATTATTATTGTTGTTGTTTAGGATGGTAAGGGCAAGTGACATTAGTGACAAGGTTTTGTTGCGATTTTCTCGGATTTATGGATGAAATCTACTATTACCCTTTAGTATTTTGATGTGTCTTTGTATCTTCTTTTTTGAGATGATTGTGGAATTTAGGTAGTATTGTGTTGTTGGCGTATGCAGTATTCATGTTATATCTTGATGAAAAGATCATATTCTTTCTATCTCGATGTGTATACTTATTAAGTTTCTTTCTATTGTTATTGCATGGAAAGAGTTGAGTGAGATATGTTTCTGTCATTAGCAGGGATTCCTGTGTGACTGAGTATCTTGGAATATGTCTCCAAAGGTTGCCAAGCATTAGGGTAGATTATATGATTGTGGGAATAGTTGTTAGATTGTTTGTAGCTGATAGTGCTGAGGAGACGAGATGCTGCTGAGATTGAAAATCCTGCTATTTTAGTTGAAAATGTTACTGAAACTGAAGATGCTGCTGAAACTGAAGATGCTGTTGAGATTGAAGATGCTGATGTTCCAGTTAGAGATGTTGTTGTTATTCTGCAAGATTTTAAAAGGATGTCTGTGTATTGGATTCTTAGGAATGAGAAGAGATGCGGTGAAGAGTGCCGTACGACTATTAATGGTTATTGGAAAGGTGCAACTATATGGATAAGTTCGAGTAACTGATGGATGTTTGATATATCAATAGTCATTTGGGAATATTCAACTAGACGAAAAGAGATAGTAATTTAAAGATTGATCCTGATTCGAAATTAAGTGTGGCAGAAAAGGGTAAAGGAATGGTATTGTTGCGAATGACAATAAGGAATAGGAATTTATTTCCTCTGATAGAAGGTAAACTTAGAAATTTAATAGTCTAAGATAAGAAGATATGGTATTCAAGCAGTTACTGTAAATCGAGTAAACAGGAGGAAGTATTATGTGTAGATCACATGTATTTTATATCACTTAAGTAATTATCTATTTACTTGACGTAAGTTCGGACTAGCTGGAGGTCGAGCTGCTAAAGGAATAGCAAGGAATGTGGTATAAAAATTGGTATTTCTGTGGTAATGAAATGTTTTCATTTCGGTGAAGGAGATTGAATAAAGGAATTATTCAGATAATGGAAGATCAATATGAAAGGAATGTTGCTGCTATTACAGCCTATATTTTGGAAATGCTGATAAGATTTGAGATTTAGATGTACTAATTTGTATATTCCTATCTGGTAATCATTGAGTTAGAATTTTATTGAAATACTGAAAGTGTTATTGATGGTGTATTAAATTCTGAAGGTGTTATTGAGGATATATTGATATTTGAAGATGTTAGATTTTAGCTGACTCGAGGACGAGAAATCGATGAGAATTTGCGATTGGTTGAAATGAGAAATTCACCGACGGAAGAATAATATATATATATATATATTAAGGAAATATTTTCTGAGTTTATGGAATTAAGAAGTATAGCGCAATAAACTGAACTAGAGTTGTGAGAAAGTTAATCAGGATAAGGATGAGTATCATAGGATATGATAAATAAAGGTGGAAAGAATTAAATTGGAATGTTGTTGAGCATTGAGTACTGATTTCAGGGAGTAATCAGTGGAATTTCTTTTTGACGATTTTATTGGTCAATGATGAGAAGGTATGTAGTAGGAAACTACAATAAGTCGAATTTTCTGTGCGCTCTACTAGTAGTAGTCGGAAAAGAATGAGAAGATGAGTTAGTACTTGAGGATACTATGTGATTATTCTACGGAATCGTAGAGTTCACTGTCGCTATGGGAAAAAGTAAGCTTTGCGTTAGCTTAGTAATAAGAGTTGTGCAATCTGATTGTATATTTTGTTATATGGAATTGTCAGGAAGTTGAGGATGGTAATATGATTGATTGTAAGGATTGGCAGATGAGACAATAAGGATAATCTAATTTGACTGGAAGGGTAAGTCGTCAGAGAAGTAATAATGTAAGTAAGTAAAGAAGCTGGATGCTTTGTGAATAAAATGATTGCTGTGAGGTTGAACAAACTAAGCACCAGAAATCGGTGTCAATTATTGATTGTGAATGTTTAGTGTGATGAATAGATGATTGAAGGAAAAAAATTATTCCCTAACAACTGGAAAATTGTTATTAAAAAGGAATGGTGTGTAAAATTCTTTGGATAAGAATTTTAGTTGGAGTATTATAGATGTTTTAGAATGTGCAATCTATGGCTGAAGTGATCGTAAAAATCTGACTAGATTGAAACGATTGAGGCTTTGTCGATACCGACGAAACCGACTTAAGCTTGTCAATTCCTTTGTGTATGCTGAGTATTATCGGAGGTTTATCGAGAGGTTTTCACTGATTGTTGAACCATTGATAAAGCTGACAAAGAAGAACTAAATGTGTGAAATCCATTCATATTTCTAAGTTATAGTTTTGAGATCGAATTTTGTAGTTGAGGAAGTTGTTTATGAAAGCTGAGGATAGATTGAAGTTATGTACCTGTATAGTTAGTATTGGAGGAATCTGAAGGAATTATAGAGCTGCGATGATGATATTTGGATAATATCAAGTGGAAAGGAAAGCAATAGTAGTGTGTTGACTTGAATAAAGAAGTGTAACGGGGTTTATATGATCATGAGATTGGACATTGTGGTATTTTTTGGGATTGAAAAGTATTACTTGTATGGAATCAAGTATGAAGAAGATAAGAATAAGAAGGACTTGTATATAAATGCCATTCGGGGATTTTAAAGGAAGAGGAATTAAGGATTACTTAATGATGATAGGGAAATAATAATCGGTAAATTATAGATGGGATATGTTATAGTTCTGCATTACGAAGTGTGTTTTAAGATTATGGAGGATGAGTGTGGATACTTTCACTATCAACTAGTGAGTATTTAGTAAAGAGGAGAAGGAAAAAAGGCTTATAAGATTTCTAAAGTAATTGAGAATTGACTCTTGAGTCTTGAGATAATTGGAATATTGGTAACAATAAGCAGAATGGATAGAAATGGAAAGAAAGTTAGAATCAAGGTAATAAACTAATGGAAAAGGGATATCAAAGAAAGAAGATCAACAGATTGTTGAAAATTTTGAAATAGAATGGTAATAGAAATGAGAAAGTTGAGATGTATGTTTTTGCGGGACAAAAACGGTTATTGTGATTATTTAATCATTCTCCTTTTAGATCAGAGAGTGTGTTAAGAATGCAAGGACCAGTGGTAAATGAATTGTTCAGATTAAAAAGAGAATTTAATTATTCTTAGAGTGCTAAGAGTGTCGCATGTAGTATTGAAGGGATTTTACAAATTGAAGTATTAATACAGAATGGTTGGAATAAAGTATATTACGATATCAGGAAGTGATTTGACCATTGTTCATTTCAGATTTGAATATATGAGGCTAACAGAGTTATTTAAACAGTATATGATACGAGGAAGATGTAATAATGTACTATGGAAGGTACAGTAATTTAGTGATCTAGCAAGCACTAAGCTCGGGACATAGAGATTGTTAGAATTAATGAAAGTGGAAAATGATTATGGAAAGTATTTAAGTGACTGGTCAAAATTATGGATAATCTCATTGTGTTTAGTTTGAGTGTAACCTCAGGACATAGAGGCAGAGTAATTTTTGAATAGTAGAAATCGCTGTGATAAAGTATGAGTATTGGATAAGGTTTGAACATATTATATGTGACCCAGAGATTGAGATTGACTTTTGGATATTAGATATTTCTACAGAAAGTGTGAAGAATTGAGTTAAGAAGGAACATTGCGTATTTTCGGAAAGCAATGGACAGAGTGAAAGGATGAATTGAACGATGGTAATTGAAATTGGTATCAAACACATCAACATATAATTGAAACTTGGGATAATGATATCTTAATGTATCACTATGAGGACTAATGGAAATTAGTGAAGATGGAATCCTTATGCGATGATAATCGTCATACCAGTAGTTAAGAGGTGTAATCTGACAACTTGAATCACAACTATGTATGTTGTCAGAGTATTGGGGCAGGAATGAAACTGAGAAAGTAATGCAGAAAGAAGTATGAATGATGAAGGAATGTTAGCATAATAGAAGGTGAAATTGAAAGTTGAAGTGTAGTAATAGTTGTGGATATGGTAATATCATAAGAATTGAGTTGGACTGGTGTGAAAGACGTGGGTATCTCTTGAGGATAAGAGGTCACGTTGACTCGAGAAGTGAGGAAGTGCGAGTGTGAGGCGGGTTGAGCGCCGGGACGTCGCTCTCTTTTAGGAGGGTAGGATGTAACAACCCAAAACCGTGGTCATTATTTAATTATATTTTTACGTATATTTTTGAAAATTTTGACGAGGTTGATTGTCATGACGATTGGTAATTTGATTTGGATGATGTTGAAATTTTATTTTTACGTTTTGACGAGTTGCGAGGATTATTAGTGATGACGAAATCGACGGATGCCCGAGAAATTTTACATTTTATTTAAACATGTCGATGTTTAATATTTTGACGTTTTTATTTTAATGTCTTATTAAGTCGTGTCGGGACTATATAATATCATATTTTGTGTGCGTTTTAAGTTTTGAGAAGCATTTTTATGAAACCCGAGACCCGTAAAAAATTTAAAAAGTGACTAATAGTCATTTCTCGCTTTTTAACAAAGTATTTGTACTTTGGTTCAAACGAATCACAATTGGCAAAAACTACCCTAAACTCTTTCCATATAAAATGGAATATTAAACCACAAAAACACACAGGCAATTCACCACTCACCAAAATCACTCTCTCCCTCCTCCCCTCTCAAACTTCCCGTCCACCCTCACCATACAAACACCCTTGATTTTCCAATTTTGAGATTGAATCTTTAAAAAATAATCAAATACCCATTCCTAGTTTTTTATTCTCTATCCATTGGTATGAAAATCTTACACATGCATTGACATTTTTGAAAAACCCATTTTTGGATGAAAATCTTGTGATTTGATCTTAAATCGTTGTTGTATGTAGGTGTTTATGTGTTTATACATTAGTTTTGATGATTGCATGTTGATATTTTTGAGTTGGGTTTTTATGAATTAATCATCTAGGATGATTTAGCATGTTATGATTTAAACTAGTAGTGTAAGAATGATTATAGTGGTAAAAATGGGGTTAAAA
The DNA here is from genome assembly GCA_025667525.1 of Glebionis coronaria. Taxonomy (NCBI): domain Eukaryota; kingdom Viridiplantae; phylum Streptophyta; class Magnoliopsida; order Asterales; family Asteraceae; genus Glebionis; species Glebionis coronaria. The sequence continues at coordinate 581,818 of JANFOE010000194.1, forward strand.
TGTGGTAAAAATTTAATTTTGAAGGATATTTAAATATATATTTTATAACAGATTATTAAAGTTAATTTTCTGAAAATATGAGTTTGAGTTTGAGATGAACTAATTAGATATTTTTATAGAGGATGTTTTTAGCTTCGTTTTGGTATAAGGTAGGACTTCTAGCTCCTAACGAGCGAAAAGTTACGTTAGTTTGATTATTTCGTGTACCGGGAGACGAGTATCGACACAATATATAATTGTTGTCGATATTTGGATCGAATCTCGGGGACTATAAAATAGATTTTTAAATATATCATGGACTGATTTTGAATGTTAAGTATGAGGATATCGAGTTTATTTTCAAAGTTGGGTGTCGGTTTCATAAACGGAGAAAAATAAATGTGTTAAAAGACTATATGAATTGTTGACGTAAAACTGTCTGGTTTTTGTAGTTCAAAGATGTGTCGGGCAGGGAACTTTAAATGTAAAATCTTTTGATGAGTTTTTAACAGGCCTTTCTATATATAGTAAGTGAAGTTTCTGATTAGTATCATAAAAATTTGACGTGTTTAAGTGGAGTAAATGAGCTTGTACTTTTGGTGTGTACCGGCAGATTTTTATCGAAAGAATTAACTAATAGAATAAACATATACAATGGAGTAAAAAGGTCACTTGTATTATTTTTGTTTTGGATTGATTGTGATTTTATGATTTTGAGTTTGATATTACTATGTATGGATTTTACTCAAGTTTATTATTGATGAACGCGCCTTATTTGATAGGTTGCGGTTTTTATGTTTATCGGGCATCAACTATCGTCGAAGATCGTCTTACTACTGCTATTACTTCAGGTGAGTCTATAGCCTCGCTTTCTACTTGTTTTCATGATTTTAAAACCCGCGAGGGGGATACATGCTATTTGAAGTAAAATGAACACATGTCATGAGTAATTGTTGGACCCGATGTTGCCTTTGATGAAATGAATTGTATAAGTACCTAATTGCAAAAGACCCTAAATTCATGAGCTGTTAACTATAATCTGACTTGATGTTGCGAGTTGGGAATAGCCGCTTATTCTAATAATAGTACAATTGGGCTGACAACCCTATCTGAGACCAGGGCTTTACGCTGAGTAACCCGCTGGGAAGGATAATTTTACGTGAATGAGAATTGGTATTCTTGCAATTAATACCCTAGTAGGGGCACTGGTAATTTTTCTAGTCATGCTGGCATTTGGCGTGGGTGACTAAGTTAAGGGGTCGGTGTCATGAGCTTAATACAATTCAATAGCTACTGCTATAATATGATATACCTGATTAATAGATTGTATGGCCACAATTCTATTAAACAATTGTGAATGATTTTTACGATGTGTTCAATTATGTTTTGTAAAACCTATAGACTTGCTCAACCTTTGTGTTGATGATTTTAAGCATGTATTTCAGGTATTTGAAGTTGTTGAATTGCGGAGCTTGCTGGAGAAGGATTGCGGGATTGCTTTTGTAGTAATTTGGTCTAAAACATATTTCTTTCCCTATTGTCATAAATATACAGTAAATGGTCAAATATTTTGGTAAAAGGTTTGTTTTTCTGATTAAGATCCTAGGGGAACCTGTACGCTACTCTGATATATTTTAAACTGATTTTACTTGGGATTGAAGGTTTTAGACATTAATTAAAATTTTTTCCATATTTATTCTTAAATATAATGTTTTTGGGTCATTTAAAGAGTTCTGAAATGAAGTTTATGAATAACACCCAATTGTGTATTTTCCGTTGCGCAATGTAAATTGGGGGTGTTAGATAAACCACCCTTAAACCTCCATCACCATCACCTCACATGATTCTACCACCATCCCTGCCCCACTATTGACTCCCAAACAAAATACTTTCAGAGAATCAACGCCCCAAACCTTTTCTTACATCCTAAGCTTGCATAAGACCCCTTGGATCACATTTTCACCACTAGCATCACATGTATCCCCTCCCAAGTTAAAATCCAGTAAACAAAGTTCAAAAACCTCAAGGGAAATTTTGTGACTTCACCAACTAGGTTTTATGTTTTTTATCAGCTTTCTTAGTCTCTTTGTAGCCTATATAATGCATAGGACTCACAACATTAGCTTTTGTTCTTGGTTTTCTTTGGTCAAAAATCTGTAAATCCTTGTTTTCAAGTGAATGAAAAAAGTGTTTGATTTTGTGACGAATTCCAAGTTCCAACCTTTATATTCTGTTGTTATTGATATATGTTTGTGAGTTTGAAGTTTGAAAGATTTGTTTTAAAGATTGTGCAAGTTTTTGCAAGTTTTCCAAAAACTTGATTTTTTCTAAGTCCTTGTTCAAACACTTAAACTTTTTGTGCTATAAGTTGATCATATCACCCTGATAAAGGGTTATCAAGGTGTTGTGAGGCTTGTTGTTTGGGAAGCATCAATGGGTGGGGATCAAGCTTGAAAAGATCTTGGTTATTTTCCAGTTTTTGTTCATATAATCTGTTTTGTTCTAACCTTGGTGTTCTTAGCAGCTTGTTGGAAGCTTATGGTTGTTAAGCTACCACATAAGCTCAAAATTCATGAGTGTGGATGTACATTCATTAGGTTTGTCATATTTTCCCAAAAATCTGATAAAATCTTGGTTCTAAGTGATTTTTGTGATTCTGCTGCTGTATGTGTGTTTTTATGCATGCAACTTGGTTCTTAGTTCATATGTTGGATGCTATGATACTTATTTGGGCTTAATTCAGTGTTGAGAATACTTTTACTTGTTTAAAATTGGAATTAAAAAGTTAAAAGGGTGTTTGGGATTGTCTGTGGTTTAAGTTTACATGAGTTTGAGTAGGTATTGTTGTATTGTTTGAGTTTATATCTGTCATTAAGGTGTATGTGGTCTGATATTTGCAAGTTTTGTGCCTTGTAACATAGAATCTGAAATCTTGGCTTACTGAGTTTGTTCTAGGCTGTTTTGACTTGAAATCTTGTGCACACTTAGTTTGCATGTTAATCTAGGGATAACAAGTGTTAAATTATAGTCATTGCAACCTGTGTGATAGATCTAAGGCCTTGAAATTAGATTTGGTGTCAAGTAGTTCAGCAAATATTGTTCTTGTCTGCTTATTGTTCATCAGTAACTGTTTATGCTTGAATCTTGTTCAAAACTTGGAATTAGTGCATGAAATAAGTTAATTTGTGTGTCATTAAGTTGTATTGAGCTTGTGTATGCATTTGGTGGTTTGTGGATAGATTATATTGTTGATCCCAAACTTAGATCGATTTAGCTTGTGTAAACGAGAATAAATCAAGTTAAACACTTAGAGAAACTTTTTTGTATATGAAACAATTTAAGTATTATACGGAACTAATACTTAAACACGAACACACAAACAGGATAAACAAACATTCACTTTGATTGATTAATCGAACTTGCGTACAATGAAAGTGTAAAAACATATATTGAACTAAACCTAAAGGCCTCCTTTTATAGATTAAGGAACCTTGTACAAGAGTCTACATATCAACTATTTTAGGTAAAGATAAAAATAAGAAATACATTGTCGAACATATCTTTATAGACACATAAAACGAGTAGACTAAGTATCCTATCAGTGCTTGACTTCTTCTTATCAACGCTTGACATCTCCCTGTCAACGCTTGACTTGACAACACTTGATTTCTTCTTATCAACGTCCAATTTCGTCTTGTCAGCGTCTAAGAGTCTTGGCTTCATTTTATTCCCAACAATCCTCCCCTAAACTTGATATCTACTCTAGTAATCAAGTTTCTGAATAAAAACTAAGTACAAGGACGATTCTTACAATCTTATTAAGGTGGAAATAAATAAACCTAATCAAATCTTTGCCAACGTCACTTGTGTAATCCATCTCCAGCTGTGTTGACACCATTTTCTTCAAAACTTCTTTGGACATAGGATATTTAGCATCCACAAGAAGATACTCAGAAAACTTTTTAGTACTCAAATGATACATACCAGCTGCTGAATGTAGACGCCATTGAAGTCCACTTACATCATCAAGATCCTTCTAAACTGGATCTTCTTCATCTGGTGCACACATTCTCTTGAATGTTTACCAAATCTTTATTCCCCATTGACTGAAGTAGGTGCTTCAGTCTCATACTTGGACTGCATCAACCTCCAAAGGTCTACCAAGTCTTCTCTATCCAGGCTTGCAAACAAAGACATAAGAGTAGTGAAAGTATGTACCTTCTTCCCATATTTGCCAATCATCCAAAACCCACTTGCATCTTCCTCATAGTGAACTATAGGGTTTCTAGAATCTTGAGGTAACACCTCTACCATATGTGAAGCTTCTAAGGGTGAGAGCTTAATACTCCTAATAATAGCTTCACTAGGATTCAATCTATCCATGTTTTCTGAAAACTCAAGTGGAACTCCCTTCTTAAATGGTCTTGGTGTAACCAAAACCTGTTGGATCTGCATCTCTTCTACAAGTTCTTCCTTTCATTCATCTGAAAGAAGCCTGATAGTGTTCTTCTCTTGAACACTTGCCCAAATAGGATAAGCCTTATATTCCAACTCATCAAAAGACAATCCCTGCAACTTCTTAAAGTCCAACCTCCTTGATGACATCTGAGCAACATGTAGTAGAGCTCCCTTCTATCCTTCTTAGTCTGTGAAAGAACTTTGCTAGCTTTATATTTCAAAATCACCTTGCAATCCCTTTGAACTCTTAGTAGAATCTCCAAACCCCAAATTTGATCTGATAAAGTCATGTCTGGATTCTCCATAACCTTATTCTCCCATGCAAAGTACATCTGAGCAACTTCAGGCATCTCATAATCCACCTGATTTTTCAACTCTGCAATCTTTTCCTTTGCCAACTCATCACCATTTTCAAGTCTCTCTGGTTCTTCAATAATCATTACACTTGAATCTGTACTCTCATCATCACTGCCTTCCTTACTCTCAATAGCAGTTTCATTCATCCTCTCCTCTTTCTCAAGTTGTGCAGCCAACATGGAATCAAAGTTTACTTAGGCTGCATCCTTGGGAACTACTGTTTCTACCATGATCCCCTTTACCTTTATCTAATATATCAAGGGTGGGTAAAGATGATGATGGTACCTGTGTAGACACATCCTTGATGATAGATGATGACTGGGATACATCAACCATACCTGCAGGTCTATCAACGTCCAAAACCTGTGTGTCAACGCCTAACTTACTCCTATCAGCGCTTAGATTGTCAGCATCAAAAACCAGCTTGTCAATGCTCAACTTACTCTTGTTAGCGCTTGGCTTTGTAAACTGCTCCAACATCTCAGTAAAAGATTAATTCAAATTTGTAGGGGTAACCAATGAAGCATCAAAACCTGGTTGCCTCTTTAAATCTGTTAGAGCTTCAGCTATACCCAAAGATTCTCCTTCATGTGAGCCTTTGTCACTCACATCTATCTGCTCATCCTCCCCTTTGGAAGAATCCTCCACTCCATGCCTAGGGTTCGCTCCTTCCAAAATAACAATCCTCTCCCTCAATTTCTTGAGTTCAATGCCTTGTGTAGAGACAGTATGTACAAGGTCTGCATTTTGCTTTTGCAAGCTAATGCAGACAACCGTCAATTCCAGCAATGTGTAGGGTTCCAATCTGCCCTCCTCTAGAATGGAAATTTTACCTCCCAAAGTAGAATCATGGGAATGGATGGAGTCTTAATGATGTTAGGAATGGCTTGGCCTGCATCTAAGCTAGTACCAATAGTCCTAGCCCCACCCATGTCACCAAACACACTTGTGGTGGTGGTTCTCTCTGCAACATGGCTAGGACCACTAAAGGAGAACACTCTAGTGTCCTTTGGCATTTTTCCATCCTAAAGTCTGGGGGTGTAGAAGATGATGTGGATTGGGTTTCAGTTTGGAGGTTAAGGGGTGTTTGGGTTTGGTGTAAAAGGGTGTCATCGTTTGGATTTAGAGTGTCAACACGAACATTTAACGTGTCAGAGTTGAAGGAATGTTGGTCAAGTTCCATATGCTGGGGTGATGGTGGTTGTACAGGTAATGGATCTGGTTGTGGTAGTGGGTCTGGTTGAGGTTGTGTTGTTGCAATAACAGCAAGCATGGCTTGGGTAAGGGGTAAGTCTCTGTTTGGTGGTGTATTCGTCTTTCCAAAAATTGCTTTCTTTTGCACATGGATCTTATAAAAATCATTGTGATCCCTAGTGCAATATCTTTGTTCATCAAACACCATTTGCAAAAATCTTGGGTAAGCAAGAGTCATCTTGCTACCCTTGTTATGACACATGCCATCAATAATCATTTTAGAAAAATTATATTTTTGTCCAGTAGCAATACACACAATGGCACTCGCAATTGATCTGTTAATTTCATTTTGTGCAATACATTTGGGACTCAAACATTGAAGAATGACATGAATCAAGTACTTCCAAGCTAGGGGAAATTCTTGTTTAGAATATTTGTTTAAAGTGCCCTCTTCAGGCAAAGGATAACCCAAAGCTTGAAGTCCTTATTCTAGCAAACCTATAGGTAGGGTGGTTATACCATCTACATCATTAAGATGCAAAGCCTGGCGAACCAAGGCTTCAGTAACCACCCATGGAAGCCCATGGACTGTAGAAGTCAATGTAGTCACATTATTAACTATTGTGGAAGTGACAGTATACCAAAACTGTTTAATATGAGTGATATGGATAAGAGGAGCATGAAAAAGTGCATACCTTATTGAGGATGCATTTAAATACTCCACCATCTGAGTATATTGGGGAAACAGAGTATTGTTAGCCTCTAAATAAGCAACCATGTTGTGTTGAGTAGAAAGGTGTGATAAATGTTATGAAAGTACATCAACTTTGCGCCATTGATGTCTTGACCAACATCAATGGCGCCTAAGTTTAAACCATGTTGTGAAAATTTAGTTATAGTGCCTCCAATTCTAGGGCAAAAAGTCTTGGCAGCGTGCAAAGTATATCAACTTTGCATGCTATAGTGCCTCACAGTTTAGTAAACTAACTCGTACTCACCAGTGGACACAATCTAGAATTATGATAAGAGTATTATATGAATACCCAAAAAGTCCTAAAGGTTTCCTAAACCTCCCCTTAAAATAAGATATATAAGTTGCTAAATAAAATTCATGCAATAAAAATTTATGTCAAGATAAGAATATAAATATTCCAACCATCATCCATAAACTTGAACATGCTCCAAGTAAGCTCCAAGGATCCATAAGCAACTCTGTATCCATTTGTACAATACTAACAATACCTGTATAATTAGATCAAAAACCACAAAACAAACATATTGATGTCAACGTCATTTTAACACTTATCAGCGTTAAAATAACCTTTGTCAGCGTTAGATAAATAAAGTGGAAAACCTAATTTAGTACAAAGACCAATAACAATGCATATCCTGTACATACTTTTACAATAAGTTCCAAAAACACATATTAGGTAAGATTGATCATTCCAATACTTGTTACCAAGTATTGAAATCTCCCAGTATCAAAAGGTTTAGTTAATAAATCAGCCACATTTTCTTCTGTGTCAACCCTATCTGGTTGTATTAAACCTTTTTCAAAACAATCTCTTATAAAATGATGTCTAATTTCTATATGTTTTGTTTTAGAATGATGTACATGATTTTTAATAATGCATAAAGTACTGTTATTGTCTACAAAAATCTTGGTATGCATAAAGTTATACCCATAATCCAACAGTTGGTTCTGAATCCATAAGACCTGTCCACAACAAGCGGCTACAACTACATATTCTGCTTCAGTTGTAGAGTTGGCCACCACTGTTTGTTTCTTGCATTGCCAAGATATCAACCTACTCCCAAGAAATTGGCATCCACCAGTTTTGGATTTTCTATCAAACTTGTCTCCCCCATAATCACTGTCTGAATAAGCAATAAGCTCCAATGGAGAATCCTTTGGATACAATAATCCCAAGGTGGGATAGCACCTATGGTATCTAAAACTCCTCTCAACAGCATGAAGATGACACTCTTTGGGAGTCACTTGATGGCGTGCACATGCACACACAGCAAACATAATGTCAGGTCTAGAAGTTGTAAGATACATCTATGATCTAATAATTGACCTATAATGCCTGACATCCACCTCTTTTCCATCTCCAAACTTTCCCCAAGGGTGTTCACTATCCATATGGGTGTGTGATGGGACTGTAATTATACATAGTCTCATCGTACAAATCGGGCTTAAAAGGGTCAAAATATCATAAAAATACCGGAAAATATACTTGTATTTGTTTGTTGTATGTTTTAGTTATGGATATCGAGAAAAAGACAAAAAGATCACAAGAATCAGTCAAAAACGAACACGGGAAACGAAGCCGCACAAAGAACCAGACCCGAGTTTTGATTTTGCAAAAATGCCCATCAAGTTTGAAAATTGTACAAGTTTGGTCCCTCATCTTTGAAGATTTGTCACATTTAGTCTTTGAAGAATCATTATATTACAAGACAAGTCCCTTAAAGTTCAAATTATGACATGAATGTTCCTTAAAGATATCATGTATTACATTTTGAGACCTTGTTTAAAGTTTGCATGTCCTTGTGCCAAATTTGACAAGTAAGTCAAAGATAAAAACAGAGGAAACAACCCTATAATCTGTCACAACTTTACATGCCAAGTTTACTAAACTTTAGGGGGTGAAACTGGCTAATTAAAACCCAAGCCCATCTTTTTACCCAACTAAGCCCACCCATCCTCTACCATTTAACCCTTAACCCGGTTTATTATTAACAATAAACATTTACTGTTGATCATCATCTCCCCTAATCCTTTGTTCTTAACATCCTCTCACCCAGAAATTAATCCCTAATTTCAAAAAGATTTGTGAAAGTGATTTTAAGAGAAATTTAATTAACCTTAGTACTATCACAACCCATGTGATACAAACCCTCCACCTCAGCATGTGAAGACAGAATGACAGCTTGAACATCACGAGTTTGCACAAGAAGACACAATGGATTGACTGGATGGACGAATGAGATTGGTTAGCTTCGTCCCTACTCAAATCAAATGGCCAAGATCATTTCTCATACAAAATACATGTCGACAATCATCTTAGCAGAAGTTCAAACATTGGATATTCTCAAGCATATTCCAAGGGCAGTTTAGGGCATTTATCTAGCTAGGGTTTTGTACTCCTTCTTTTATATAAGTAGATGCAATGTAGCAGTAAGTTTTTTGTTCTAATTTTTCTCCCATTTGTAATAGACGAATTTGGTGATCAATTGAGTTCCACCTTTTATTTCATTGCAATTTAAATTCAGCATCTTTAAATACCTTGTCAATTTTACTTACCTTGCAAACACTTTACTTTCCTGTCTTGTTATTTCATTCATCACAAAAAAAAACCTCACGAGTTACTGTAGCATAAGCAATAAGCTGGCTTATTTACAACAAGCCCATCTTATTGGCTTTTTAGGTTGTTCTTTACAAGCTGTTCAAGTTTGAAGGTTCTTGGTTACTTGGTTTGAAGATGTCCGATCAATTTGGTTTTAAGTCGGTGGTAACAAACATTTGGGTGATAAGCTCTTGGGTAGAATAAGCTAGTAGTAAAATTTATTGTAGCTACGGGGTGATTAAGTTGTAAGAAAGCTGAGTCGAGGTACTTATAAGCTTAGTTGGTTAGAGTTTCAAGCTTGGACAACCTTGTAAGCAACTTCCTTCATGTTACTTCTTGAAGTCCATTATTCTGCTTTTACTTTTATCTCTATGCTTATGTGCCTTTTTGTTTTACCAATTGCTTATTTTTCTACTTATTACTTCTTGTTATTTCTTATTGTGTTTATAACTTTCATTGTATTGCTTTATTTCAGCTTGTCTTAGCTTTTTATTTCATTTTTCAGTCTTAAAGTAGTGTTTGGGAGTAGAGCAATTGCACCACTCGAATTAGATCTTGGTTATAAGTTTGGTTGCACCATGATTTTGAGGTTGGTTTGAGTAACTTTAAGCCTTTGTTTCATTAACTTTTCTCAAAAATCAAAAAAATAGAGGTTCATCAAATTTTCTGCAAATTATAACAGATTGGGAGCAAAGATTCGATTAGGTGATGTTTTTTGTTGTTTGTAGATAAGAATTACTAGCACAAGTGTTTTATCAATATAGAATTTTTGGCGAAAAAAAAACTGCATAAACACATCAGTAGGTTGTAGCTTAAGTTTTTGTTAAGAATTGTTTGGATCTTAATTATTATCTGTCAAAGTTTAGATTTAGAGGATAAGATTGATTGCTTTTCTTATTTTGATGTTAGTAATAACTTATGTCCACTTTTTTCCTTAATTAAAAACATAAAATTCAAAAAAAAAGATAGTTCAAGTTTCTGTAATGATACATAGATGCAGGATTTTAAATCTGAGTATTAGTGTTAATTGTGTTTGACGCAGTTTGTTTTCACTTTGTTGTAATAGTGTCCTAAACACTTGTCGTATGCTATATTTTCCTTAAGCTTGAAATAGTCCTCAACTGTTCGTCAATTAGGCCAAGTATATGCCTATTCGTACCAGCAGCTATATCATATGTAGGAGTTTTTGGAAATTGATTCTCTGGATTTTAGAAGTTCATAGATAGGCGTTTATCTGTTTATATTAAAAGTAGCGATTAGAGCTTATTAAGGATACTTATCTTTAAGCTCAAAGTTCCCATTTGTGCACATAATAGTTGCAGCCACTGTAGCACCCTTAGGCGCTAGATTTTCATTTAATCGTGTTCCTTTTTGATTATTGATTTGTGATTGTTGTATTTGTGTTTGCGGCATTTGTGTTTATTCAAGCTTACCAACCAAGGACAAGCCAACTGCTGTCCTTGGTTTGCTGATTATTGCAAAAAACTCCAAAAGAATATGCTGCCAAAAAAGGGATACGAGTGGGACTAGAACCCAGACCACACCCAAATACAAGACACATCATAAATCCACTTCACCATCTGCTCTCTCAACAGATTATGTTTTCTATTCCTCTCCTTTTATTTTATACAGTTAGCATCAACAGCTAAAAAATAAACATAGCAAAAGTGCCAGTTATGGGACACGAACCCCTGACCTAAACAACCATACAGACGCAGCTCACATCTGTTGTACAAACTGATCTATCAACACTTTCTGTTAATGCTTTCATTTATGTTTCCTTTATAACTTTTTTATTTTCTTTTTAGTTTTTTTAATATAACAGTAGTAGCTTAATTCGGCTTTTCCCTAGCTTATTCGACAAGCTGGTTTATTTACCTTATTTTTCCTAGGATCTAGATAGCTTAATATACTTTCGGATACTTTTTTAGATTTTTCTAAGGTAGTTTAATATTTTTAAACATTTAAATCGTTTTTAATCGTTTTTAATTAATAAAAAATTATTTAAAAGTCAAAAAAATGTAATTCTTTTTTACAAAATTTTCTTTTGTCATCTAGGACGTAGGAAAAATAAATTTGCTTTTGTATAGTTTAAATTTCATAATTTTCTTTTTATTATTTCATTTTCTAGGATTATTTTAGTTTTAAAATTTTAAAAAGTCATAAAAAAGTAAAAAAAAGTTTAGAAAAATTTTCAAAAAAATATTTTTAGTTTTTAAATAGTATAAACTAGGTTTGAAAATAATAAAGTTTGAATTTTATCCTTTTCTTAGTTAATTTATTTTTTAGGATTTTTAATTAAATTTAAATATTAATATAAAATAATTTATGCACTTTCAAAATTTTTGGTTTGTGAAGTTTTCTTAGTTAGACTTTTTAGGTATTTTTAGGTATTTTTAGGTATTTTTAATTATTTTTAAGTCGAAAATTTTCGTTTGGTCGCGCTTTGACGTTCGTACGTTGAAGCGTTTTCGACCGTTTTTAGTGTAATTCGTCTCCGTTTTTCCTTTCTTTCCTTCTATCCAAAAACGTAATCACTTGAATAAATAACGTATACTTATTGTTGGCTATACACCATACCTCCACCGAGAACGAACTTGATTGTCATCTTTACGTTTTTCCTAAAACGTAAGACTTAATACTTGCCGCTCATACGCGTTTTTCCTAAAACGTGTACAATTATACCTACATCAATAAATGGCGCCGCTGCCGAGGAGGTGTGTTTAGCCATACTTATTTATCGTTTTTGTTTGAGTTTTTACGTTTTATCGTAAATACTTCTTTTTATTTTTCTATACTATTAGCCATACAAATAAATAGTGTTAAATAGAACTCTGTTAACACAAAAATCGTTTTCTCGTTTTCTTGTGAATAATATATTGTATTTATGTAGAACAATTAACACACAATAATTATCCAAATACGCGAGAAATGGCACCTCAATAGTTGAGCGTTCCGGTCACTATTGTTGTATCGAATTCAAACAAAAAAATTAAAGGCAAAATAGATAAATACTCTTAAGAAATTTAATCTTAATTGATACAAACTATAAGGTGGGTATAAGACGGTTGTATTTCACGACCTAAGGAGAAAAGGCTCTTAAGTGCTTCGCGCCGCCTCGTTTTCCCCGCTCGCTTGTGCGTATCGGTTTAGTGAGATTGATTAAGGGTTTGCCATTCAAGTATTAATACATCTATTATTGTGATCTTTAATTATTGAACCTCGAAACGTTTTGGCGTTCTGCCAACGTTTCAAAGTCGACAAGGGTTTTTACTTGACGTAAATTCCTTCATTCCTCTTTGGATTCATTAATCAAGACCTTTGATTTTTGCATAATTTTTTGTGGATTTAATTATCTACGTAATACACCAAAAAAAAACCCAAAAAAATTAAAAAACAATCAAAAATGAAAAATATTCTTCTTTTCCCTTATCAATTAATTCTTTTTCTAACCCTCTAGTGTTTAACTCTCGTAACACCATTCTCGTTTCTTCATGTCCAACGATGGATATTACTCTTGTCCATATTGTGGAGGTCCGCCCGACGGTGGTAATAGCTTCAATTGCGAGACTTATGGAGGATGGGAGGGGTATATATACAACTCTCCTCAAAACGACCATGGTTACGGATTTCAACCCTATGACCAAACTCCACAACCGCCTTCGTCTTATTCGTGTATTTTTTGTGGTTTGGGGCACGATTTCGGATTTTTTTGTACGAATTATAATGACCCCGAACCGAATCCTAATTTCTTTGACCAATCTTCGCAATATCCACCGTCATATTCATGTGAGTCTTGTGGAAACGCACCTCATTATGGGTATGAATGTCAACGGATGAACCAAAATACGTCTTTCGACAATCAAATCTCCGGTTTTGACCAATCGCCTCCACAAAAATTTTTCGATGATGATCTCGGTGCAAGTCGCGTCGACGAGGAATTTAAAGAAATTAAATTTCTTTTTCAACAAATTATGGAGAAAAAAGAACTTTCAATCGTCGAAGTGATCAAAGAAAGCATCGAAGATATGGAAGAGGAGAAACGATGAATCAATCAAGAAATAAACGATATAACTAATGAACTCGGCATTAGGAGATATCGTAAAGAAGAAATAAGTGACGAGTTTAAAAGAGAGTGTGAGATTAGAACTAAACAACTTTTACAAGATTACAATGGTTTAAGCATCGATATTTGTCATAAAAGACAAGAACAAGAAAGAGAGGAGCATCTAGCTAGATGTGATCTCACGCCTCCTATTTATGATGACGACGACGATAGCGACATTTTTAATCTCACCTCGTCTTGTGAAACCATTACTCTCATGCTCCCAACAAAACCCGATGCCTCTCTAAGTATGGGGGAGAATAATCTTAGCACTAATCCTAGTGTTGAGATCCCTATTCCAATCCAAAGTGAGCCTACGGTTGTCTTCGATGAGGAGTTAAGTGATTTTGCTCTCAATGATTTTTTTCCACGAAGATTCTAACGAGGCAAATTACGATAGTGAGTGTGATACGATTTCATATGATGATGTCTCTCCCAATGACACTTCGGGTAGAGAATCATTGACTTTTTCGAACCCGCTTTTCGATGATGATTTTTCCACTAGTGATGGCGAGTCACTACTCGATGAGGAAGTTTGTGTCGACGAATTTAAACTCTACTCGAATTCCCTTTTTGAATTTGATGACGAGTTCGTTTTTGGTGACGTAAATCCTCTCTTTGATGAGATGTTCGAGGACATAAAGAGTGAAGATTCTTTGGATCCTAAAATCGATGAGCCAGATTTTCTAGTCACCCTCCCTAAGTCTCATTTGGATGAGCCTTCTCTTTTGACTTGTGATGCCTCCATTCTCGAGGGGTTTACCGATGGACCGCCTCTCGATGAGAATGAGGATTTCAATGAGGCCTTTCCTTTGAACCGGGAGGAGACTTTGAGACCCCTATTTCTATAGATTCTCTTACAAATTTGCCTTCGTCTCAAAGTAATCCAACCCACCCTCCCGGTTCTCATGACTAAACGTACTTCGAGTACGTTGTGAGGAGTTTTCTTCCTTACAAAACGTATCCTTCGGCTTTGCCTTTATCATTTTCCACTAAAAGTGAGGATACGATCTTTGACCCCGGTATAAAGTCTTTTCCTTTATTACCGGTTGCTTTTTTGGCCTTGTTCATCATGTACGCCCCACCAAAAATGACCAAACCATGATTATCCCTAAATGATCACATTTATGGGGATTCGGGTCGAGCTTTTGACTCGGTTATCAAAAATAACGTGCCTCGTGGGGGATTCTCATGCTTATCCTTGTAAATATTATTGCTTTCTAATAGTGTAACGAGGGGACTTGTGCTCTTCCTACCTTTGTTTCGTGGTTGTTTGTGATTCTGATTCATTAGGTTCATCATCATCATTGAAGCCTCTCGTGTTCGTTTTACGGATCACTCGAGCTTCGATCGTTGCCTTTTGAGATTCCAATATCCGATGATATCCTTTTATGTTCTAACGTTTATCTTATTAGCATAATTCATAAACGACTTTTAGGTTATTCGTTTTACCCTTTCCATGCTCGAGATTAAGCATTCGACTTTATCTCTAGTATGGGGGTGTTTCACCCCTAGACTCGAAACATTGAGGACAATGTTTAATTTTAGTATGGGGGGGTGAGTAGATACTTCACCTTGCTTGCGTTACCACGCAATCCAAATTTCATCGTTTTGTTGCAAAATAAGGCTAAAAATGGCCAAATTTTAAGTTTTTTCCTGTTTTTCATAAGTGTTTAAGACACGAATGTAGGTTTTCCGTTGGTGAGAATAAGAGTAATTTTTTACTCGACCGTGCGTGTTGAGCACTTAGCTTCGATTCCTTAACTTTTTAGGTTAAGTCTCTTAAATGAGGACGAAAAATGATAGAGTTATTTATAAGTCTCGTAATCTTTCACGATCTCATGTGTAGTAATTATTAGCTTATTCTCCCCACACTTTTATAATAAATTGTTAATAAATATTGATTTATCGGTTTAGTCACTATTGTTGGTTTCTAATTTGTTTTAGTAGCTTCCATGTAATTAAAATGGGAAAACATTAAGGTATCGCCAGCGTCACGGTTTTGAAGTATTGGCAACCCGAATAATCAAAAGCTTCACCCAATAACAAGATTTCAAGTGCTCACCTAAATTAAGCAAAAATTTGAAGCTCACAAGGCCGAAAAATCTATGCCTAAATTGAAAGTGAATCAAGCCTTAATCTTTGAAGCTTTAAAGATCCAAAATTCGCTTTAGCGTGAGGATATACGTCAAGTCATAATAAAACCACCGATGATGGCGGATAATAAAAGACAAGGGCAAGACTAAAGTCATAATAAAAGCTTCATGGCGAAGTTGAATAAAAGATAGAGGTAAACCATGATAATAAAACCACCGATGATGGAGGATAATAAAAGTCATGGTAATAAGTCTCATGTTCAAAACCGTTCTAAAATCGTGTTTATCGATCCTTTTCGTTGACTTAATTTTTTGACATCGTTGTTTATTAGGGTGAATTATTAATTCGATGATTTTGGTTACACTGTTAAGACTCTATTTTTAGACCTAATCTCTATTCACGCATAAGTCAATGATGTATCCTCGTGATCATTAAGAAAAAAATAAAATATAAGAGATACCAATTAGGAATAAGGGAGTTTAGGTGTGTAATTAACACTCATGAGATATGATTGTGTTGCTAACTTATAATAACAATGATCTCGTTATACGCTTAGCATGGAATCGAGTGAAAATCGAGGATGACGAAATTATTTCTAACGAAGCATTCACGTGTTCTTATTCTGTGACCCTAAAAGTCAATTAATCATGATGAAAACGATGCATTATGTCCAAAACACGTGTAGTAGTTTATTTAAGTTTATGTCTTTAATAATTATCACATAAAAATGAATTTTGGAAGTGCTATGATATTTAAATTCTAGCATTGCATGAGGGCACGACAATGGTTTAGTATGGGGGAGTGATAGGACTGCAATTATACATAGTCTCATCGTCCAAATCGGGCTTAAAACGGTCAAAGTATCATAAAAATAACGGAAAATATACTTGTATTTGTTTGTTGTATGCTTTAGGTATGGATATCGAGAAAAAGACAAAAATATCACAAGAATCAATCAAAAATGAACACGGGAAATGAAGCCGCATATTGAAACGGACCCGAGTTTTGATTTTGTAAAAATGCCCATCAAGTTTGGAGATTGTACAAGTTTGGTCCCTCATCTTTGAAGATTTGTCACATTTAGTCCTTGAAGAATCATCATATTACAAGACAAGTCCCTTAAAGTTCAAATTATGACATGAATGTTCCTTAATAATATCATGTATTACATTTTGAGTCCTTGTTTAAAGTTTGCATGTCCTTGTGCCAAATTTGACAAGTAAGTCAAAGATAAAAACAGAGGAAACAACCCTATAATCTGTCACAACTTTACATGCCAAGTTTAGTAAACTTTATGGGGTGAAACTGGCTAATTAAAACCCAAACCCATCTTTTTACCCAACTAAGCCCACCCATCCTCCACCATTTAACCCATAACCCAGTTTATTATTAACAATAAACATTTACTGTTGATCATCATCTCCCCTAATCCTTTGTTCTTAACATCCTCTCACCCAGAAATTAATCCCTAATTTCAAAAAGATTTGTGAAAGTGATTTTAAGAGAAATTTAATTAACCTTAGTACTATCACAACCCATGTGATACAAACCCTCCACCTCAGCATGTGAAGACAGAATGACAGCTTGAACATCACGAGTTTGCACAAGAAGACACAATGGATTGACTGGATGGACGAATGAGATTGGTTAGCTTGGTCCCTACTCAAATCAAATGGCCAAGATCATTTCTCATACAAAATACATGTCGAAATTCATCTTAGCAGAAGTTCAAAAATTGGATATTCTCAAGCATATTTCAAGGGCAGTTTAGGGCATTTATCTAGCTAGGGTTTTGTACTCCTTCTTGTATATAAGTAGATGCAATGTAGCAGTAAGATTTTGTTCCAATTTTTCTCCCATTTGTAATAGACGAATTTGGTGATCAATTGAGTTCCACCTTTTATTTCATTGCAATTTAAATTCAGCATCTTTAAATACCTTGGCAATTTTACTTACCTTGCAAACACTTTACTTTCCTGTCTTGTTATTTCATTCATTACAAAAAAAAAACTCACGAGTTACTGTAGCATAAGCAATAAGCTGGCTTATTGACAACAAGCCCATCTTATTGGCTTTTTAGGTTGTTCTTTACAAGTTGTTCAAGTTTGAAGGTTCTTGGTTACTTGGTTTGAAGATGTCCGATCAATTTGGTTTTAAGTCGATGGTAACAAACATTTGGGTGATAAGCTCTTGGGTAGAATAAGCTGGTAGTAAAAGTTATTGTAGCTGTGGGGTGATTAAGTTGTAAGAAAGCTGAGTCGAGGTACTTATAAGCTTAGTTGGTTAGAGTTTCAAGCTTGGACCACCTTGTAAGCAATTCCTTCATTTTACTTCTTAAAGTCCTTTATTCTGCTATTGCTTTTATCTCTATGCTTATGTGCCTTTTTGTTTTACTAATTGCTTATTTTTCTGCTTATTACTTCTTGTTATTACTTATTGTGTTTCTAACTTTCATTGTATTGCTTTATTTCAGCTTGTCTTAGCTTTTAATTTCATTTTTCTGTCTAAAAGTAGTGTTTGGGAGTAGAGCAATTGCACCACTAGAATTAGATCTTGGTTATAAGTTTGGTTGCACCATGATTTTGAGGTTGGTTTGAAAAGCTTTAAGCCTTTGTTTCATTAACTTTTCTCAAAAATCAAAAAAAATAGAGGTTCATCCAATTTTTTGCAAATCATAACAGATTGGGAGCAAATTTTCGATTAGGTGATGTTTTTTGTTGTTTTTAGATAAGAATTACTAGCACAAGTGTTTTATCAAAGTTCCTCTTTAGTTGCTTAAGTGGAGTCCCACTTCAGAGTCAAAAGAGTGATTATCAATATAGAATTTTTGGCGAAAAAAAAAACTGCATAAACACATCAGTAGGTTGTAGCTTAAGTTTTTGTTAAGACTTGTTTGGATCTTGATTATTATCTGTCAAAGTTTAGATTTAGAGGATAAGATTGATTGCTTTTCTTATTTTGATGTTAGTAATAACTTGTGTCCACTTTTTTCCTTAAATAAAAACATAAAATTCAAAAAAAAAAAAGATAGTTCAAGTTTCTGTAATGATACATAGATGTAGGATTTTAAATCTGAGTATTAGTGTTAATTGTGTTTGACGCAGTTTGTTTTCACTTTGTTGTAATAGTGTCCTAAACACTTGTCGTATGCTATAGTTTCCTTAAGCTTGAAATAGTCCTCAACTGTTCGTCAATTAGGCCAAGTATATACCTATTCGCACTAGCAGCTATTTCATATGTAGGAGTTTTTGGAAATTGATTCTACGGATTTTATAAGTTCATAGATAGGCGTTGATCTGTTTATATTAAAAGTAGCGATTAGAGCTTATTAAGGATACTTATCTTTAAGCTCAAAGTTCCCATTTGTGCACATAATAGTTGCAGCCACTGTAGCACCCTTAGGCGCTAGATTTTCATTTAATCGTTTTCCTTTGTGATTTCTGATTTGTGATTACTGTATTTGTGTTTGCGGCATTTGTGTTTATTCAAGCTTACCAACCAAGGACAAGCCAACTGTTGTCCTTGGTTTGCTGATTATTGCAAAAAGCTCCAAAATAATATGCTGCCAAAAAAGGGATACGAGTGGGACTAGAACCCAGACCACGCCCAAATACAAGACACATCATAAATCCACTTCACCATCTGCTCTCTCAGCAGATTATGTTTTCTATTCCTCTCCTTTTATTTTATACAGTTAGCATCAACAGCTAAAAAATAAACATAGCAAAAGTGCCAGTTATGGGACTCGAACCCCTGACCTAAACAACCATACAGACGCAGCTCCCATCTGATGTACAAACTGATCTATCAACATTTTCTTTTTAGTTTTTTTTTAATATAATAGTAGTAGCTCAATTCGGCTTTTCCCTAGCTTATTCGACAAGCTGGTTTATTTACCTTATTTTTCCTAGGATCTAGATAGTTTAATATACTTTCGGATATTTTTTTAGATTTTTCTAAGTTAGTTTAATATTTTTAAACATTTAAATCGTTTTTAATAGTTTTTAATTAATAAAAAATTATTTAAAAGTAAAAAAATGTAATTCTTTTTTTCAAAATTTTCTTTTGTCATCTAGGACGTAGGAAAAATAAAATTGCTTTTGGATAGTTTAAATTTCATAATTTTCTTTTTATTATTTCATTTTCTAGGATTATTTTAGTTTTAAAATTTTAAAAAGTCATAAAAAAGTAGAAAAAAGTTTAGAACAATTTTCAAAAAAATATTTTTAGTTTTTAAATAGTATAAACTAGGTTTGCAAATAATAAAGTTTGAATTTTGTCCTTTTCTTAGTTAATTTATTTTTTAGGATTTTTAATTAAATTTAAATATTAATATAAAATAATTTAAGCACTTTCAAAATTTTTGGTTTGCGAAGTTTTCTTAGTTAGCCTTTTTAGGTATTTTTAGGTATTTTTAATTATTTTTAAGTCGAAAATTTTCGTTTGCTCGCGCTTTGACGTTCGTAGGTTGAAGCGTTTTCGACCGTTTTGAGTGTAATTCGTCTTCGTTTTTTCTTTCTTTCCTTCTATCCAAAAACGTAATCACTTGAATAAATAACGTACACTTATTGTTGGCTAAACACAATACCTCCACCGAGAACGAACTCGATTGTCATCTTTACGTTTTTCCTAAAACGTAAGACTTAATATTTGCCGCTCATACGCATTTTTCCTACAACGTGTATGATTATTCCTACATCAGTGTGCTAGCCCGTTTTTCATGTGGAGAAAAGTCAAACTTCTTCAAGATCTCTGCTACATATTTGTCTTGAGAGATGAAGATACCATCTTCTTTCTGCTGAACTTGTAACCCTAGAAAGAACTTCATCTCTCCCATTGCACTCATCTTGAACAAGAGGGGTATCAACCTTTGATAACTTGGTTTTCCTCGGTTAAAAAAAAGTTCTTTGTCGTATGTCTAATCGAATTGATCTAGGTTAACTATGCGACTCAGTCGTTCTTTGGTGAAACAAAAGTGTGTCGTTGTAGTATATTAAAAGTGCAAAAACAATTAAGTAAAAGTGCTCTTAAAGTAAATATAAAACTAATTTAAAAGTAAAGTGCAAGTATTAAAAGCTTGACTGAAATTAAAAGGCACTAAAGTAAATAACGCAAATTTAAATCTAACTAAGGCAATCTTAAAACGCAACTAAAACTTAAACTAAGGCAAGGCTAAAATTTAACTAAGGCAAATAAACTTAAAGTGCAATTAAATAAAACGCGACTAAAATTTAACTAAGGCAAATAAAATAAAGACTGAAATTTAAAAAGAAAGACTAAAGAAAAAAAAACTTACAGAACCCTTGATTCGGAAGTTCAAAACTTCCGAATGAACTAGCTTGATTCGGAAGTTCCCAAACCCCAAAAGCCTTTATTCGGAACTTTTGAAGTTTCGAATGAAGCTACCTTGAGTCGGAAACTTGGAGTTGATCCGGAAGTTCGTTCGGAAGAATTGAGTCGGAAGTTCGTCCGGAAGTATTGATCCGGAAATTTTAAAGTTCCGAATGAATTGCTTGATCCGGAACTTTTTAAGTTCCGAATGAAGGTCTTGACTCGGAAGTTTTTAAGTTCCGAATAAACAATGCTTGACCCGGAACTTTTGTTGATCCGGAAGTTCTACTTGATCCGGAAGTTTTCGACTTCCGAATGAGCACAAACTGAGTCGGAACTTTTGAAGTTCCGAATGAAAGCCACTGGTTCGGAACTTTTGATGTTCCGAATGAACAACTCCTTCTCACCTTGGCTCGGAATTTTTCCTGGGAATATCAGAAACAGCAACAAACTTCCCGAAGAACAAGGGATCAAAAATAACAAGAAATATATCACAGATTCAACAAAATCAAACACACGATTTAATCAAACTAATAACGAATCAACAATTAATCATAAACAACAATCAATATCAAGAAATCTAACAACTTTAACCACAATAATCAAAAACCCATTTGATCAAAATAAAAGCATGAACATGAACACAAACATAAACATAAAAATCAAAGATTAAGAAAGGTAGATAAGAGATTGACAAGATAAAGTAAAGATTGACAATAATTAAATGAAAACTTACTTGAAATTAATAGAATTTAAGGTGCAAGACAAGGTATTTAAATTGGACAAGAAATTAAATGACATGTATTTAAAAGTGGAAGACTAATTGTCACACTTAGCCAACAAGAAAGAAAATTAACAACTAATGACTATTTATAGGGGAGGATTAAGGAAGCTTCCTCCCCTCTTTCCTTTTCTCTTAATTACAAGATTCGGTCCTTCCTTCTTTAATCTTCATTAATTGCACCATTAGTCCTTTTCTTCAAATCTTCTTTAAACTTGAACTTTGAGGACTTTTGGCTTCGGGATTTCTTTGAACTTGTCTTTAAATTCTTCAATGAAATAGACTTGAGTTCTTCGGCTTTTGATAAACTTCCGTCTTTTGACTTTTTTTTCGATAAATCTTCAGAATTGGTCTTGGACTTCCGTTATTTTAGCACTCTTGACTTCTTGACTTCGTCTTTCATCTTTTTCTTCAATAAAAGTCCGTAAATGCCCGTGAATTCCCGTGTTTTCCCCACTTTTCACCTTTTCGTCCTAAATCACAACAAAAACACAAACCACGCATAATTCCGACATAAAAGACATAAAAGACATAAAATACACGTTTTGGTCCGGTTATTATTGTAATTAAGTGGTAGAAAAGATGGGTGTTTACACACCTATCAAATCCCCTACACTTGACCATTGCAAAGTCCTCATGCAATGCATTAGTTACAAAGCACGTTTACACTTTTCATCATAATCAATCCACGTTGGCCTTTATTAAAGAGATAGAAACTATAAACATTCAAAGTGAAGAAATCAAAAGCATACCTTGGGTTTTGGAAATGTTATGAACGATCATCATCCTCAAGTTTTCACTTTCTCCAAACCAAGCTTAAAAAACGAGATCATTTTTATTATAAGTTAGTAAACTATCGCAAACTCATGTGGGCCAATTACTCACTTAGACTCCCTTATTCCTAGGTGTATCTCTTATATTTTATTGTTGTCTTGAATGATCACGAGGATGCATTTTTGACTTATTTCGATAGTTATTAAGTCTGAAAATAAGGTGAACGATTTAATCAATAGTTAGCTAAAGGACAAAATCTTTTAAAACTGCTTCTCGGGACCTCATAAAGTTCATATCTTGGCATAACTCGCTTCGCGATTTGAGACCTTTCTCGGACCGATATTTGGAGCGACTTCATACTTCAAACCTTGAGAGACGTTCATGAAATTATGGTCTTCTCTTCATAATGGAATTTCTTCACTTGAAGTTTTGAGAGATTCATACTTGGACCACGACTTCTTCATTTTTCTCCAATCTTTATTTTGGACTTTGATATACAACGATCCGCCTCCTTTTATGACTTGGATCTATTTATCCTCATACCTTGTTAGGGTCTTTTCGGATACACTTCTCCATGACTTTTGGGAGTTTTTGCTTTTCGTCGTGTGTCTCGATCCTTCATATTGATTTTCGATAAATGATTCTTCACATCACTTTGGATCTTTAGCAACAAAATATAGCCCTCATGCCTTGTTAGGGCCTTTTCGGACTCGCCAATCTTCGCATCCCGCTTCAATAAGTTATGCCTTGGCTATGAACTCTAATCCATACCGAGCAACTTTTAAACGATCTTGGGCTAGAAGCTAAGTAACTTTTCAAATCGTACAACCTTATTTATTAGCAGATAAATTTATTAGCAAGCGATGGGAGAATAGGCTTATAATTAACTCACATAAATTCACGAAAGAATACCGAACTTATAATTGGCTCTATCATCTCTCGTTCTCCACAGTTTAAAATCTCAAGTAATAAGACTCGTGGATGCTTAGCCTATTAAATCAAAGTTTTGGGTTTTCGAGTCGCCTATAGGATCTTGCAAATTCTTAGACTTTTTCAAGTTTAGAAATCGCATTTTAAAGTTCCCTTGATAAACGACTCTCTTGGATCAATTATAGGAACTTGCGAAAAGTTCTTGTTCTTAACCCGCGAGAGTTAAGACTTTCTCTTTTTATAGCTCCCTATATAAAAGCCTAGCAAAACTTGACTTAAACATGTTAAGGATACTAGCTAGAGTAACTTAGATAAGTAAACTCGGGTTGAGTCAAAAGATTCACAACGTTTGAAAATTAAAACCACTTTATTAAACATTTATTCTAATAAGGCAAGAAAATAACTATACAAATGGAAAAACTAATAGGCCAAAATAGATCAAAAGTTTTGAAAAATGTCGAAAAATTGATTTTCCGGTTAAAATGAGGACAAAAACAAGGAAAAGACCACTTAACTTCGATAGAAGTCCCCCCTACACTTAAGATAAACATTGTCCTCAATGTTTAAGCATGTGGGAGTAAACTCCCCTACACTTAGGACATTGTGCACGTTGTTTAAATCTTGCTAAGGAAAAGACAACTAAAGAGATTCCTATTTTAATATTGAGAAAATATAAAATAGTGAATCGAAAAGAGTTTAGGATAGAACCGGGATAATGGAACACGGAATCACGGGTCGTCAAAAGTCATCAAGAGTGTGTCTTTGAAGCTCGAATCACTAATTAAGAAGTGAGGAGAGGAAATAGCAAACCAACGGGTCTCCCCCTACACTTATGATAAAGAAAGCTAAAAGATAGATACATGGCTTGCCTCCCAAGAAGCGCTTGATTTTTGTTAACCGAGTCATTAGCCTGACTCGACCTTGATCATCAACGAAAGAAACATGAAACATATCCACCAGGATCAAAGACATAGTTTTCATCCATCAATAAGCACGAGCTTAAGGCGAACAAGGCAAGCCAAAGAAGAGTAGGCAAGGTTCCCTTAAGCAGCGATGGAATACGGTGGAAGCAATGTTGAAGAGGTGCAAGCATGTCGTCAAAATTTCCAAAGATTTTTCCTTTTATTTCATCAGGTGGATACTGAGATGGCTTAAAGATTTCAATACCGGGGTCGAACACCTTTTCCTTTAGGGGAAAATAGCACTCAGGCTCAGCCGAGTGTGAAGAAGATCCGCAAAGAAGCACAACCTCGTCCTCAGAAGGGGGACAAAGAGGTGTCAAATCATATGTGCAATGGATTTCGGTGTCGACCGGTTTCTTCTCCTTAGAAAGAATGTGCTTCAAATCCAAAGTAGGATCAAGACGATAATCTTCAAAGTCATAAGGAGGAGCATCACTCTCATGAGGGAAGTACGTGTTGAGAAATTCAGAGAAGTCTTCCTCAAATGAGTAATCGTCCAAAGTAGGATCGAGTGATGGCGGAGGATCTTCATCATGTGAAGAATCGCTCGAGAGAGTATCAGCCTCATCAAAATCATCGAAAATGGGCATCTCGGGATACTCAGAAGTACAATCAAAATCATCCGAATCTGAGCTAGAATCATCATCATCATAAGCATCAAAGACCGGTGGAGAATCATAAATGGGAGAAGGTTCCAAAGTGGACCGAGAATCATCCACATCATCGTCAAAGAGTGGATTATCGATGGCAAAATCGAATAGAGGATTGTCATAGACGGTAAAGTCATCGAGCACATTAATCATATTCACTGATTCTCGGCCTCCAAAGGATTTGCCTGTAAGCTTCCCCATTTTAAAAACTTTTGAAGCATCCCCGACTCGTAAGATTAACTCACCTTCAGCAACATCTACTAAAGCTCGTCCGGTTCTCAAGAATGGCCGACCAAGTATTAAAGGAATACGAGGGTCCATTTCATAATCAACTACGACAAAATCGACCGGGAAAGTAAATGTGCCAACTTTGATAAATACGTCTTCGGCTATACCAATGGGGTAAGCGAGAGTGCGATTTGCAAGTTCGAGAGTCATCTTTGTTGGGATGAGGTCGGGTAATGATAGTGTTTTCCAAACACTCAAAGGCATAAGATTAATACTAGCCCCGAGATCAGCAAGGGCAGTAAATTCTTCAGTTTTGTTGAACACGCAAAGCAACACAAAACGACCGGGATCGCCAAGCTTTTCCGGTAATTCTTTAAGAATAACTGCTGAGCAGTTTTCATTTAAGCGTGTGTTGGCGAGTTCAATCAGTTTCTCCTTCTTGCTAAGCAATTCCTTGAATGCTTTGACAAATTTCGGCATGTGGCAAAGTGCTTCAACCAGGCTAATGTTGATGGTCATTTGAGAAAGCATATTCACATATTTTGATACTTGACAGTCATTCTTGGTTAGCTCGTTGGTCTTGCCTAAGCGAGAAGGGTATGGGATTCTAGGTTTATAGGTGGAAGGTGAAGGTGTAGTCGGTAAAGGTTGGGATGTTGAAGGGTCCTTCCTAGAGACATCGTCATGACGAGGCGGAGACGGTAATGGTGCACTAATACTAGGTGTAGGAGTAGTAGGGATACATGGTGGTGGAGAAGGTGTAGATGATGGGGGTGGGATTGGTGGTCCTACGATGGTGACTCCACTACGAGTAGTAATAGCACTCACATTAGCTCGCGGATTAGTGACGGTGTTTGAAGGTAGAGAACCTGAAGTAGAAGGTTGAGTGGTGGGCAAGAAACTAGCCAACAGATTCTTTAATTCAGTCGTTTGAGTGCTGAAGGAGGATTGAATATTATCACGAACCTCGGTTCTAATGTCATTACCTTGCTTCATGATATCTCCTTTCAAATTGATTATTTGGCTCTGTAGATTCTTGATTTGCTCACCTTGAGTTCTCATGATGGTTTCAACATCGGGATTAATGGGTGGGGTTTGTTGGGTGGGTGGTTGATAAGGATTAGAAGCTCTTGGTGGGATTTGGTTGCTTCTATTGTAGTTGTTGGCGGGGTTTTGGTTTTGAGGAGAAAAACCGGGTGAAAGGTAGTTGTTAGATCGGTAACTCAGCAGATTTCTATCCCCTTGTTGTCGAGCTTGGTAATTTTCCGGTGAATAATTACCGTAAGTCGCATACACATTTTCCGGATTTCCTTATGTCGAAGGACAATCAGTGTATGAGTGAGGACCGCCGCATGTTTCACAAGGATTAGCAACCGCTTTAACTTGTTGTTGTTGTTGGTTTGAAGCGAGAAGCGTAATACTTTTGCTCATTTCAGTCATCATGCGGGTGAGTTCGGTCATCTCAGGGTTTGCTGAGGTGGAGGAAACATTGACTCTCGGGTTGTTTCTTGAAGAAGCAGAAGAATCCCAGTTTTTATGATGAGTAGTCATGTTCTCAATTAGCTCTCTACACTCCTCGGGTCTCCTTTTCATGAATGTGCCACCGGCGGCTGCATTAATCGTATCACGATCTCGAAAAGTCAAACCGTTGTAGAAAGTATCGATTAATGTCACAGGGAGCATGTTGTGGTTTGGACATCTATCGATCAAGACATTATATCTCTCCCAAGCATCAAAAAGAGATTCATCAGGGTCTTGCATGAAACCGCTGATTTGATTGCGAAGGCTTGTAACCATGGATGGTGGAAAGTAGCGCGACAAAAAGCGTTGAGTCATGTCATCCCAAGTGTGAATAGAATTCTTCGGGAGACGATCAAACCATTTCTCGGCATGATGTAATAAAGTATGTGGAAAGAGTTGTAGGCGAAGTTCATCCATTGTGGCACCGGCCAACTTCATGCTTTGAGTGATTGTAATGAACTTGTCGAGGTGTTTGTTGGCATCATCATCAGGCAATCCACGGAATGGGTTTGTTTGTACTTGCTGAATCATGTGGTGCTTCAACAAAAACTCAGGAGCGTTGATTTGCATCGGCGCAATCGGTCCTCCTCGTCCAAACATGGTTGGTTGACAAAGTTCTTCCATGGTCCGAAGATCGGGCTGTGGAAGTACATTGTTGTTATTATTAGGGTGCGGTGGATTATTGTTGTTAACACCAGACATAGCTAAATCTTCTTGAGGCTCGGGCTCTTGATAATTAGAAGATCTAGTACGCATGCACCTACAAAGACAAAAGAAAAAGAAACCAAACACAAAAACAATATATATACACAATAAAAATAAAATCTTTTTGGATTTTTGAAATTTTTAATTTTTATGGATTTTTATCAATTTTTTTTATGCAAGAAAAGTAACGCTCACAAGTGAACGGATCCCAAAAAGCAACGCGTCTCTCACAGAAAACCGTTAATCTTTACGAAAAGAGCCGGCAGCGGAGCCATTTGATAACTAGCTTTTGCTCAGTTAAAAAGTTCTTTGTTCCTTGTCTCTTCAAATTGAAAAACTTGTGTTTAATGTGTGACTCAGTTTTATTTTGGTGAAAACAAAGATGTGTCGTTGTAGTGTTTTAAAATAAATGTGCATAACAGTTAAAGTAAAAGGCAGGTAATTTAAATCTAAGTCTAATTAAAGTAAAGGTGCAAGTATTAAAAAGCTTGACTGAAATTAAAAGGCACTAAAGTAAATAACGCAAATTTAAATCTAACTAAGGCAATCTTAAAACGCAACTAAAACTTAAACTAAGGCAAGGCTAAAATTTAACTAAGGCAAATAAACTTAAAGTGCAATTAAATAAAAGGCGGGAAAAATAAAGATTGAAAATAAAAGACTAAAATTTAAAAAGAAAGACTGAAGAAAAAAAAACTCACAGAACCCTTGATTCGGAAGTTCAAAACTTCCGAATGAACTAGCTTGATTCGGAAGTTCCCAAACCCCAAAAGCCTTCATTCGGAACTTTTGAAGTTCCGAATGAAGCTACCTTGAGTCGGAAACTTGGAGTTGATCCGGAAGTTCGTTCGGAAGAATTGAGTCGGAAGTTCGTCCGGAAGTATTGATCCGGAACTTTTAAAGTTCCGAATGAATTGCTTGATCCGGAACTTTTTAAGTTCCGAATGAAGGTCTTGACTCGGAAGTTTTTAAGTTCCGAATAAACAATGCTTGACCCGGAACTTTTGTTGATCCGGAAGTTCTGCTTGATCCGGAAGTTTTCGACTTCCGAATGAGCACAAACTGAGTCGGAACTTTTGAAGTTCCGAATGAAAGCCACTGGTTCGGAACTTTTGAAGTTCCGAATGAACAACTCCTTCTCACCTTGGCTCGGAATTTTTCCTGGGAATATCAGAAACAGCAACAAACTTCCCGAAGAACAAGGGATCAAAAATAACAAGAAATATATCACAGATTCAACAAAATCAAACACACGATTTAATCAAACTAATAACGAATCAACAGTTAATCATAAACAAACAATCAATATCAAGAAATCTAACAACTTTAACCACAATAATCAAAAACCCATTTGATCAAAATAAAAGCATGAACATGAACACAAACATAAACATAAAAATCAAAGATTAAGAAAGGTAGATAAGAGATTGACAAGATAAAGTAAAGATTTACAATAATTAAATGAAAACTTACTTGAAATTAAATGAATTTAAGGTGCAAGACAAGGTATTTAAATTGGACAAGAAATTAAATGACATGTATTTAAAAGTGGAAGACTAATTGTCACACTTAGCCAACAAGAAAGAAAATTAACAACTAATGACTATTTATAGGGGAGGATTAAGGAAGCTTCCTCCCCTCTTTCCTTTTCTCTGAATTACAAGATTAGGTCCTTCCTTCTTTAATCTTCATTAATTGCACCATTAGTCCTTTTCTTCTAATCTTCTTTAAACTTGAACTTTGAGGACTTTTGGCTTCGGGATTTCTTTGAACTTGTCTTTAAATTCTTCAATGAAATAGACTTGAGTTCTTTGGCTTTTGATAAACTTCCGTCTTTTGACTTTTTCTTCGATAAATCTTCAGAATTAGTCTTGGACTTCCGTTATTTTAGCACTCTTGACTTCTTGACTTCGTCTTTCATCTTTTTCTTCAATAAAAGTTCGTAAATGCCCGTGAATTCCCGTGTTTTCCCCACTTTTCACCTTTTCGTCCTAAATCACAACAAAAGCACAAACCACGCATAATTCCGACATAAAAGACATAAAATACACGTTTTGGTCCGGTTATTATTGTAATTAAGTGGTAGAAAAGATGGGTGTTTACACACCTATCAACCTTCTTGTGAATATTGGCAATAAATCCTCCATGATTCTGATGAGATGTACAGGAGACATCACATCACCAATTATTAGAGAAGAAGGGTGATTCTTGATAGTAGATGTAAGCACTCCTCCTTCAATAATTGTGTTGTCTTCAATTTCAGTCTCCAAGTTGCCAATATCATCTTCAAGTTCTTCTTCATCATCACCTGAATCAACCTATCCATGTATGTTGGAAGGTTCACCTTGTTTAAAAATACTAGAAGAGAATAAATGGTCAAAAGAGTTGTCAACGTCTGAATTAGGGTTGTCAACGTTTGAGCCATCAACGCCTGAATTTTCCTGTCAGCGCCAGATTTTCCTTTGTCATTGCTTGAAGATTCATGCATTTTATCATCAATTGGTGTTTCTTGTGGACCACGTTTTTCTTTTCCAGCAGCAGCAGCAAATGCATCTGTCCATATAGGAATGGTAACATACTCAAGTATAGGAGCTGATTTGTCTGCATGTGATCCTACCTCCTTATCAACCTGTATACCTGAAATTTCAACAACTGGTTCTTCCACAACATTTGAATTCACCTTCACAATGTCTGGTGATGAGACTGCTTTTATACATGGTCTCATCGTCCAAAACGGGCTTAAAATGCATAAAATATCATTAATTATACCAAATATATGCTCGTGTTTGTTACTTGTGTATTTTTAGGTACGGATATTGAGGAAATGGCAAAAGATCACAAGAATCAATCAAATACGAACACGGGAAACGAAGTCGCACAATGAACCGGGCCCAAGTTTGGAAATTTACAAAAATGCCCTTGAAGAATTGAAGATTGCAAGAATGGCCCCTCATCTTTGAAGAACTTGTCACATTTGACCCTCCAAATGTCAATTGTACAAGTATGGTCCTTAAAGTTTGAAGATATTACAAGAACAGCCCTTGAAGAATCTAAGAAAATACATTTAAACCCTTGGATAAAGTTTCTAAAAGTTTTAGTGCCAAAATTGTAAATCTGCCAAAGTTGATAAAGGGAAATGAGGCGTTGATGGACATTATTTACAAAGTGGAAGGAATATGAAACTTAGGGGGCCAAGTCTGCCAACTAACCAAACCTCCTCACCCACTCAAGCTTTGCCACGTCACCCTTACCCACCAAAATACCCAACCCGTACCCACCGCCCATCCACACCCGGTTTATTAAATAAACCAGGGTCAAACCCCAGTCAAACCCACCCCACTTTCCCTCCTTAACATTTATTTGAAATGTTTAATTACCCAAAACGAATCAAACCCCCCTTAATCCCCCTATAAACCCTAACCATCTCCAGACCCAATCAACACCAAAACAAAGGGGTTTTCCCTTAATTACTCCAGATCACTGATTACCCTCCACCTCACTTGATCCCACATCACAAAACGCCACAAGACACACCCATGTGTCTTGTGGGGCCCTCCCCTGCAACATCATTTTCACCCAAAACCCTAAACCCGACAAAAGAAATGGTAGGATCACACTCCTTGGCCCCCAAGTTCATTTCAACAGCTAGGATGCACTAAAACATCACTCTCTACAGCTGGCTACAACAACAAGATCACATGGGCACGATTTTGACCATTTTCAGTCAAAGAATCAAGGGCAATATGGGCATTCCATTGCTAGGGTTTTAGTCTTCTAGGTTCTTCTATAGACTAGTATAAGTATGAGTGGCATGTCACTCATACATTTTGTTCCAGATTTTTCTCCAAAATTGTAATTCCTTTTTAAAGAAATTAAAGTTGGTGTTTTGATTTAAATGTAATTCCTTTTACTGTTTTTTAAAAGTTGGTATATCTTTGTTGAGAAAAGTCTGAGTTCCATCATATTTGTGAAAGATTTTGTGTGTTTAAGTTTTTCAAAAAGTTTTAAAAAGGGTTGAGATTTTTCAGAAATTTTAAGAACTTTTGAGAAGTGAAAGTGGACCAAAAGTTCTTGAGTTCTGAATTTTCAACTTGTTTTTAAAACTTGTTAAAGTTTTCAAAGTTGGTGAAAAGGTTTTTAAGGAAGTTAAAAAAAATCAGAAAGTTGTTTTCTTGTGCTTGTTTCATTTTTTCTTAAGCAGGGGTGTATTGAGCTTTGTTGATTAAAGGTTCAGCTCAAACCCGAGTTTGAGGGAGGTGACATCAGTCACTGAGGGACTTGGATGTAAGTCCCTCAAGGTAGAAACTCATTTACCTTTTTAATTTTCAGTTTTTTTCTTTAAATTTGGTGACTAGTTTGATTTGCATGAAAAATGGTTTGAATGTGTGTTAAATGGTTGGTTGATGCATGATAAGTGTTTATATGCATGTTTAGGATTATTTGAATCAGTTTGGAGTTGATTTAGACAGCTTTGGTTTGAAAAAAGTTGGATTTCAGATTTTAAAGGGTTGTTTGGATAAGGGATTAAGCAGGGTTAAAATTCATTGTTATTGCTTAAAAGTTTGTTGAGATACACTACTTAGTTGTTAAATAGGTAGAGTGTAGCTTTGTTATCAGTTTTGTACAAGATTGGACACATTTGCATGAATAAAAAGTTGAAAGGAATGCACAAATCTGTCAACCTCATTTTCTGCCAGTTTTAGTGAGAATTTTGTGCTTCATTATTTATTGATTGTTAGATCTTAGGGTGTAGTAGGTATTGTGATTGATTGTTTGACATTTGGTGAGAGTATTTGCAAGTTGTGCTGTCAAAAGTCAAATGTGTGCAAGCCTCATAGTCTAAACACCCACAGACCTGCATATAGGACATCAGCAACTTGCATTGCCCTTGTGTGCATTTTCTTGATCTTTTGTGCTAAGTGCCTGCTTGATTTGTGATTTATTTGACTCCTTGTACTCAACTGAGTACAAGGGTGCCTGTTGTCATCCAAAAACACCACAAGAATCATAATCCAAGCCCCTCTTGGATCATATTTGCACAAGTAAATAACACTTGTGAGTTCATCAGTCACCAAGCATAAAGCTGGGCACGTTTTGGCTTTCCTAAGCCTTAATCCTTGCTTAATTTAGATTGTGTTTGTATTTTTGTGCTTAACAAGAAGTCACTGCTTTGGTTTATAAAAGTTAAAAAAAAAAATAGAAACAAAAAGGACTGGCCAGGACTCGAACCTGCGCCATCCTCCTCACAACACAAACCAAGTTACCATTGCGCCCTAGGGTCTTTGACTACTAGGGTTGAAATTGAATATTACTTAAGGTGATTTTCATTTTGGCTTATTTAAATAAGCCGTAGCTTATTTAAATAAGTCGTAGCTTATTTCCATTTTTTTAGCTTATTCATTAAGCATTTTTGGTCTAGCTTATTTTTCCTAGGACTTTGTTAGTATTTTAGATTTTTCTGTTTTAAAAGTGTATTTTTCTCTTTATTTAATTATTTATTAGAATTATTTTTAGATTTAATTTTAGAAAGTGAATTAAAAATAGTAAAAGATATTTTAAAAATCCAAAAAAATAGTTTTTAGGTTTTAATTTATATTTCTGAGGTTTACATATCAAAAAGTTTTCAAAAAGTCTTATTTTTAATTTTATTTGATTTTAGGGTTTTTAGACAACTTTAAAAATTAATATAAAATTAATAAAAAGGTTTTAGGAACTTTAATTTACATTTTTGTTCTAGTTACATTATTTAGGATTTTTGGTAATTTTTTAGAATTTATTTAAAAACTTTTAATTTTTTAGAATATTTTAATATTATTTTATTAGTAAAAATTCAAAGTTTGTTTTTTCTATTTTTTCATTTTTCCTAGGTTATAGACATTAACTTAGGAACTTTTTCACTTTCCAATTAATTTTTAGGCTTTTCATTTATTTTCTAGAATTAATTTAAGATTTAATAGATTTTAATAGTTTTTAAGTATTTAAAAATAGATTAATTTGATTTTAAAATTTTTAAAAATAGTTTTTAGCTTAATTAGGTCATTTTTGAGGTTTACAAACTATAAAATCTTGTTTAGGGCTTTTTAATAATTAATTGTGATTTTTAGGGCTTTAATTAGTATTAAAAAGTCATTATTAAATTAATTAAAAGGTTTTAGCAAGGTGGGATTTTTTGTAAACTCTTAGAATTTTATTGTGGATTTTTAGTAATTTTTAGGAATTTTTAGGTTAAAATTTTAATTTTTGTGTTTTTTTTTACGTTTCTACGTCTTAACTTTCTAGTAGTAGTTTTTGTTAAATTTTTATTTTTTCGTCTTCGTCATTTTCTCTTCTTGTTAATAATCAAAAACATTAATCATCAATTCATTACACAACACACTAGCCTCCTCGAGAACGAACTCACATTTCTTAAGGGTCATTTACACACGGTTTTCCTAAATCGTGCACGCTTGCCCTATATTATTGCCCTCTTTTCCTAAAGGGGTAATTTTACAACCATCATCTGGATTAGTAACAGGCATATAATTTAAGGTTCTAGATAAAGTTTCCGAATCAAATAACCAATTTGGTCCATTCTCAGTATCACTAGGTTTACTTTCTAAAAATCTAACATGTACCTTTTCAAGTATACGTTTTTCTTTCTTAAGGTAAACCATATATCCTCTACTCTGCACTGAATAGCCCATAAAGTAGCCTTCATCACCTTTAGCACTAAACTTTCCTAAGACATCACTGGTATCTAATACAACTACATGACAGCCAAAGGGTTTAAGAAAACCAATATTAGGTTTCCTACTCCAAAATAGCTCATAAGGTGTCTTGTTGTGGATGTGACCAATGCCCTATTCTGAAAATAGCAGACTGTATTCACAGCCTCGGCCCAAAATGCAATGGGAAAGTGAGCATCAGCCAACATTGTCCTAGCTGCTTCTATGAGTGTTCTATTCTTCCTTTCAGCCACCCCATTTTGTTGTGGGGTTATAGCTACACTAAACTGCCTAGTAATCCCTTTCTTGGCACAAAAGTCATCTAACAGCTTATTTCTAAACTCACCACCATTATCAATTCTAAGGATTTTAACCTCATTCCCAGTCTTTTTCTCTAGTTGGGTAATAAAGTTAATCAAAACATCAGCAGTTTCACTTTTCAAAGCCAAAAAGAAAGTCCAAGTAAATCTAGAAAAATCATTAGTTATGACAAAACAATAAGATTTACCATTTAAGCTTTCTATATTAGTTGGACCAAACAAGTCCATATGCAGCAAGTGAAGTGGTTTAGAACTAGAATGCACAAGTTTAGACTTAAAGGAGACTTTGTGATGTTTGCCTTTAAGGCATGCAACACAAGAGTGGTAATTGTGGAAAGCCTTTTCAGGCAAACCATCAACTAAACTATGTCTGACAAGTCTATTTATGTTCTTAAAGTTTATGTGCCCTAACCTTCTGTGCCAAAGATTCCTCTCATCAACTAAAGCCTTAGCATATAGACATGACAGATTATTATTCATCCTAATTCCATTAAGATTCACATTATAAATGTCCTTATGCCTAGGTGTTCTGTAATCAATGAATTTCTCATCAGGTAATTTAAAATCCTTGCTTAACACCAAGCATTCAGTATCAGTGAAAAGAACCTTATTTTTGTTATCACAAACCTGTGATACACTAAAAAGATTATAATCAAGTTCTTCTACCAGAAATACTTTTTCAAAACGCAAATTGTTGGTGATAAGAGTTCCATTGCCAGTAATAGTTCCATATCCTCCTCCAAAGTACACTTTTTCACCATCCTTAATGGGGGTAAAGTTTGTCAAATAATCTTCCATCCCCGTCATGTGCCTAGAGCATCCACTATCCCAATATCCATGATCATTAACCTACTTTTGAATGCCCTGCACATAAAGAAAACAAATTAGTTTTCTTTGGGAACCCAAGCCTGAGCAGACTTGGATTCATTTGGTTGTTCAACAAGAACAAACTTAGTCCTTATAACAACCCCTTGTTTATCTCTTTTTAGATTAAACACCCAGTTAACCCCAATTGGTTTAGTTATGACCTTTGGAATATAATGAAATCTGTTACAGGTCATAGAAATCCCATTTGAATTAGGGTTTTGGTCTTGTTTGGGTCTCCATGTCAAGCTATAAGAAGCTTTAGACCCCTTTTCCTTTGGTTGCAAGTATTTGTTATTACTTGGTCTAACATTGTTGGAAACATTCCTGTCAGCGTTAAAATTGTTCTTGACAACGCCGCGATTGCTTTTGTCAGCGCCAAAACTAAGGTTTTCTACAGGAACCCATTGTCGGTTAGACCAAGTATTTGTCTTTTCAAAAGGTCTTTGTCCATAAGTATTAGACCCTTTAGTAAAGAATGGAGCTGGTCTAATGACTTGTGGACTTTGCTGGACAAAAGGTTTGGGTTTGACCATGGTTGACATTCTATCAACGTTGACCTTTGAAGCATTGACACACTTATAAGCCAAATGTGAAAAAATCCAACAAGTATAACAGGCTTTTCTAGACATAACTCTAGGTCTATATGAAAGGAAACATTTCCCATTATCATTAACTTGACTTTTTGGTGACCTTGGTTTTCTATACATTTCTACATATTGAATACTAGGTTTTCTATCAACATTTAAGCCAAGGTCAATAGTCTTTCCAGTAGTAGGGTTGGTCACTTTTATGGGTGTTGACTCATTTGGGCTTTCACTAAGAATGCCACCTTTAACAAACAAAGTAGGATTAGCTTTCTTCCATTGGTCCAAATCAGTCAATTTCTGCTTATATTCCTCTACTAGAGTAAGAACTCTTGGTGGAGGAATAAATTTCTTTTCTTGGAGTTCTGGTATACCAGTCCAAGACAAATCCTTTGTAAGGACACCATAGAAGTTCCCAGCAGGTGGTGGAACACCAACATACACTTTCTTCCCAATCCCAGTCATATCCCTAGAATCCCTTTGTTCACTAACACAATTTTCTAGGGTTTGAGAAGCTTTATCGAATCTTTGAATTTTTAGCCCTACATTATCTTTGTTTTTAATGGCCTCATGCAACTCAGCTTGTATAACACCTTTGGATCTCTCCAAGATGTCCCTAATCTAAATACTAGCATTTAGGTCATGAGTCAAAACATTGATTTGATCTTTTAGGTCAAGCTCCATTTTCTTATATTCAGCCATAGTCTTTTCAGTTTGAACAAGTGCAAGTTGATAGTTAGATAACTTGCATTTTTCATCAAAAACATCTGATTTTAACTCTAAAATGTCTTTGTTAAGTTTTTTAGTGTTTAAACGACAACCTTTACTACAAAATGCATCATCATATACCTCATTGTCTGATCAAGATCAAGAATGTGCCATGAGAGCATAGTGAAAATGCTTATCCTCCTTCTTTTCTGCAACCAAGGCTTTGTTCTCTTCCACATCTTTAGCCAAAAAGCTCCAGCCCCAGCCAACACCATCAATCTCTTGCATGGCAACCATAGCTTTTGTATCTTCAACCTTGACGATTTGGCTTGAAGGCTTTCCAACATCAGATCTTCTTGGAGATTTGCACTCTCTCATAAAGTGATCCATTCAACGGCAATTGTAACACTCAACCTTGGATTTATAAAACCCAGCAGTGTCTTTAGCATTAAAAGTCATCTTCTTCCTGAATCTCTTATTCCATCTATTGGCCCTTATGCTTGCAAGTGCCATATTCCACTTTATGTCTATCTCCTCCAAATGCTCATCACTAATTTGCTCAAGGTCCTCATATGTAATCACTGAACCATTGGGCAATGAAGCAATGTATGCACACACTGTATCTAAATCAATACCAGCAGGCTTAACTCTTGGTGAGTCAACATTGTATGTGTCAACGTCTGAATGTGGGGCGCTGACAAAGCTTGATCCAAGGTTGACACAAGGTGATCCAGTAACGGGGTGCATGTATGACTCCCTTTGATCAAATTGACCTTCACTATGTGAGAAGAAGGCCATATTTCCATTGGTAGATTTGATTCCTTGATTCAAAAGGATTTCACTCTCTACAATCCTCAGTTTATTGTACACGTCATCAAAAGTGGAACTTTTGTGAGCATTATTAGCAATCATAGACCTTGCTTCAATCTTCCATGCATCACCAAGACTTTTAAGGAAAGTGTTAGGACCTTTGGAATAGTTATTTGTAATAGGTAGACTAGGAGGTATGTAGTTCCTCCTGGTCCTAGTAGTAGTAGGAGCAAGACGTGCTCCTGGTCTTATAGAAAGTCAAGTTTTATTATTTAATAGTATTTTGTTAGGATATGCATGAGATATGTTAGGAAAGGATATGCATATCAGTTTACACGTTTTGGTTTAATGATGTATTAGGGTTTCCTTGTAGTATAAAAGGAACCTTAGGCAGAAGGGTTAGACACACCTTCATCAAACATTATTCTAGTTTATATTAATATTAGAAATCCTTAGTAAAGGATCAAGTCGTTATAGTTATTTTGTTCTTCTTGTTCATAATATTTGTATTCCGCACTTATATTGTGTGATTTGTCTAGAGTCAATCTGTGAATAGACTTGTGATTATAGAAGTCGTTCACCGTTCCTAACAAGCTGCAAGATCCACATCTGGTGGACCCAACAAGTGGTATCAGAGCCTGGGAGAGTCTTTGTACAAGAAGAATCAGTTTTTCTTATTACTAACATCTTTGCTTAATCATGTCTGCCTCAAGTTCTACTCAAATAGGAGAAGACAGCACACCTAAAACACAACAACCTCAGCAGATCATTGCTACGGTTTCCAACACAAATGGAAAGTTTCCTCTTTTGAAAAAGGATGAGTATGATAGCTGGGCAACGAAGATGGAATGCTGGATCACCAACACTGATCAAGATCTTTGGAAGATTATTCTGAATGGAAATAGCAAGAGGTTTACTAGAAGAGACAAAAATGGTAATATTATTCTTTTGACCCTAAAACTCATGAAGAAATCACAGCTGTGCAGAAGGAGATCAAAGCAAAAACTATTTTGCTTCAGTCTCTTCCTGATTATCACATGTGTGACTTTTATCACCTGGATGATGCTAGAGAAATCTGGAACGGGATAAAAGCAAGGTTTGGTGGGAATGAGGAGTCAAAGAAAATGCGTAGATCCATGCTGAGAGATGAATTCACAGATGATGTAGAATTTTTACCCCTTTAGGAAAAGGATGGCAAAATAGTGGTAAGCGTTAAGCGTCGGTTTAGGAAAACCGAGCACTAATGACCAAATAAGTTCAAGTTCGTTTCCCAAGGAGGCTTAGTGTGTGTGTATTGAAATGATTATCTTTGTGATTATACTTTTGAGAAATAAAAATAGAAATGAGATTAGAAGAGATTGACGGTTATGAAGACGGATTAAGATAAGACGAAAAGGTCGTTTACGTAAAACCGTAAAAAGCTACAAATTAAAAATTTTAAACCTAAAAATTAATTAAAAGTTAAAAGTAAGCCTAACATAATATAAATAAGAATAAAAATCCAATAAAAATATTTTAAAACCTTTTATTAATTAAATATTCAATTTTTAATGCTAATTAAAGCCCTAAAATTAAATATAATTAACAAAATGTCCAAAATATTATTTTATTGAACAAATAACTTACTTATATTATCTAAGGACTAAAAAGTATTTTTCCTAAATTTTAAAAACTATTTTTCTATTTTTAATACACTAAAAACTATTTTTAAACTAAAATAATCATAAAAAATAATAAAATAATGCCAAAAATAATTTGACAATTTTAAAAATCCTAAATTACTCTAATGAACAGTAGAAAAATCAAAAGGTTTGAAAAATACAAAAATTTTCACTAAAAGACAAAACAGTTTAATATTAAAACCTAATTAAACTAAATTAATTCTAAAAAATAATTAAAAAGTGAACAGTAAAAACTTTTTTACTAAAAATCTTAAATTAATATTCTAAAACTAGGAAAATTTGAAAAACTGAAAAATGTAAATTTTTTGCACTAAAGGACAAAAACAAAATAATAAAAATCTAATTTAAATTCAAAATAATGTAAATAATAGTAAACTAATCAGGT
Source organism: Glebionis coronaria (assembly GCA_025667525.1). Classification (NCBI taxonomy): domain Eukaryota; kingdom Viridiplantae; phylum Streptophyta; class Magnoliopsida; order Asterales; family Asteraceae; genus Glebionis; species Glebionis coronaria. Next base: position 621,303 of record JANFOE010000194.1, read on the forward strand.
AATTAAAGTTACTTCTTCTAAAATTACTAGAATAATTCAAATATTATAACAAAAATTTAAAAACTTGAAAACTAGGGTTTTCAAGCACTAAAGACAAAAATACAAAGAACTGACAATGACATGTGATGTTACTTTTGTCTGTATGCTAGCAGTGTCTAGCAATCCTCTATCAGTGGGAACAGGGGTTCCCACTGCTATTCACAAAAATTGGATATTGATGGTTTTGAGCTTGTATGATGGTTGTTTTGGACAAGGAGGGCACCCCACAAGTCAGTAGACTTGTGGGAGTCAAGAAAAACACAAATAAAGAAAATAAAAACACAATGCCTACCACAAACCACAATATCAGCAACTCACTAAGCAAAATGGAGGTCTAGTAGTGTTTCTGCTAGCCAGTGAACTATTCACAAACAAAAGTTAAACATTGTCCTCAATATTTCGAGTCTAGGGGTGTAAATACCCCTATACTAGAGACGTAGTCGAATGCCTAATCTAGCATGGAAAGGGTGTAACCATTAAATTTAAAGTCGTTTATGAGGTGTGCTAAAAACCTAAGGTTAGAACATCAAAGGATATATCATGGATATTGAGAAAGTCTTCAAACCAAACGATCGAGTGCTCCCATAAAACGAACACGAGAGGCTCCAATCGTGAAGATCATGATCATCTAAAGTTCACAATTCACAAACAACCACGGAACAAAGGTTGGAAGTTCACAAATCCCCACACGTTAACTACATTAGAAAGCGATAATATATACATAGGATAAGCATGGGACTCCCCCACGAGGCACCTCGTTTTTGATTACCGAGTCATGAGCTCGACTCGATCCCCTCAATACTAATTATCATTGGGGAAGGTAATTTGGTCGAGGTAGTTCAAGGATGGAACTTCCCCGCCAAAGTAGTGCTTCAACCTATGTCCATTCACCTTGAAGTTAGGACCATCATTTTGAGCTAGCTCGATGGTCCCATACGGAAACACTTGAGTCACTGTGAATGGACCGGACCAACGGGATTTCAACTTACCGGAAAAGATTTTTAATCTTGAATTAAAAAGCAAAACTTGATCCCCAATGTTAAAAACCCGGTTTTTAATTTTTGAATCATGCAACTTTTTAGTTTTTTCCTTATAAATCAATGAATTTTCATAAGCAATGTCTCTCAATTCATCCAATTCATTTAACTACATTTTCCGGTGTTTTCCCGCGGTCTCCATATCATCATTACAATGCTTTAGGGCCCAATAAGCCTTGTGTTCTAACTCGATAGGCAAATGACAATTCTTTCCATACACAAGCTTATAGGGAGTGCACCCAATGGGCGTCTTATGAGCGGTCCTAAAGGCCCATAAAGCATCGTCCAACTTATCCGACCAAGTTTGTCGGTTTTCCCCAACGGATCTCTCCAAGATCCTCGTTAAAGCTCGGTTTGAAACCTCGACTTTCCCACTCGTTTGTGGGTGATAAGCCGTAGAAAGCCGATGTGTAACTCCATATTTCCTTAGGACCCTTTCGAATTGGTCGTTACAAAAATGGGTTCCACGATCGCTTATGATCGCACGAGGGGTTCCAAACCGAGAAAACAAGCTTTTCAAGAACTTGACTACCACACGAGCATCATTGGTAGGCAAAGCCTTAGCTTCCACCCACTTAGATAGGTAGTCAACCGTAACGAGAATGTACTTATTACCACGAGATGATGGGAATGGACCCATAAAGTCTATACCCCAAACATCAAAGATCTCACACACTTGGATGATATTTTGTGGCATTTCATCTTTTTGTGAGGCTTTTCCTTGTCGTTGGCATGCATCACACGACTTCACAAGATCTTGTGCATCTCGGTAAATAGTAGGCCAAAAGAAGCCGGCATCAAACACCTTCTTAGCCGTGAGATTAGCACCGTGGTGACCACCCGTGGGTCCCTCATGGCAAGCTCTAAGGATGTTAGAAGCATCGGTGCCAAATACACAACGTCGGATGATTTGATCCGCACAAGTTCGAAACAAGTAAGGGTCGTTCCAAAAGTAGAACTTGACGTCACGAAAGAATTTTCGTTTTTCTTGAGTCGTCATACCCTTAATGATGAAGTTTCCCGCATGGTAATTTGCAAAATCCGCAAACTATGGGGTGAAAGAATCAAGCTTAGAATTCACTATACCAAGTGTCTCGAGAGGAAATGTTTCTGTTGGGAATCTAAACTTGTTAGATTCCCTGATCATTGATTTAAACATAATTAGGCTGTTAGTTAGTCCCTTGCCTGTGCCTAGGAGGCAGGCAAGTTTCGCAAGACTCACAGAGATCCAAGTCTCTGTGAGCAACCTCAGAGGAGTCCATGTCAGAGACATTGTCAGGGAAGTCGAAGAATTACCTGAAGACATACTCATTGGCTGTGATGGATAACAGCCAAGATGTATGAGGGACTCTGAGGGGTTGAGAGTTAACAGGGGTGGCAATACCCTGATAACTCTCAGCACACTTTGGACATGCCATTTGTGTGTTCGAGACTATGAAGAAAAAGGAAACTGTGTTGACAACGGTTTCCTTAAAGCATAATGGAAGACTACCAAGAATAGAAGGACATCATGTGACTGATGTGGGAACTTGTAAAAGCTTGTGTAGTCGCCATCAAGTACTGTTTAGGTCAAACTCGTAACACTATAAATAGGATGTGTATCCATGCATTAATTTTTTAACACTTTGAGATATTAAGAACATTATTGCATATAACTTAGTGAATCAAACAGCTATGACTGTATTCATAAGTTAGGGTTTATTGTTGTTTAAAGTGTGCACAACACATTGTCATCAAACTGTGTTATCCATAACACTTGTAATTCTTTATTATACAATAATAAGATTACGTTTGAAAAGTAATACCTTGTGTTGATTAAGTTAAGATTAGGGTTTCTTGCATTGATTAGGGACTTTCAATTGGTATCAGAGCGGTGTTTGATATTAAAACCTTCAAGAAACATCGTTCTCGGTTTTATAATCAAGATCCACCATGCCAGAAACTTCTAACCCACCACAATCACCTTCCACAAACCCATCTTCACCAAGACTTAACCCTCCTGCCAATGACGATGATCTACACCAACTTATTGACTCAAGAGGTGGATCACACGTCACAAGTGTACCAGTCTTTGATGAAGAAGATTTTGCCAGTCGGAAGAGTCAATTTCTTGTATATCTTGATGGGCTTGAACCTTTTCTTTTAGAAATTTTAGAAAATGGTCCATATATTCCCATGGCGCTTACATCCACTGAAGAAAACCCTCTTCCCAAACCCCTCAAACAATGGACTGCAGCTGATAGGAAATTGGCAAACCAAGATAAACGTCTCAAAAGCATCATAATTTCCTGCCTTCCCAAGCATATCATGAAGTCTGTCATTCAGTGTCCCACAGCTAAACAAATGTGGACAGACCTCATTCTTGGCCATGAAGGACCCTCTGAAACAAGAGAGACAAAGATTCAGGCACTCAGACTTCAGTTTAATGCCTTTAAGCCACTTGAAGGTGAAAAGGTTTAGCAAACCTATACTAGGCTGAAGATTCTTCTAAATGACCTAGCTATGAATGATGTCACTATGGTCAAGCTGAGATCAATGCTACTTTTGTCAACAGCCTTCCAAGAAAGTGGCTGAGCATGAATCAGACTCAGAGAGCTAACAACTCAATCAAAAATGATACCCTTGCTCAGCTCTATGGTAAGTACAATTATGAAGAAGGGCTGATCGATACTATCTACAAATCAAAGACTGAAAGATTTGTAGTCCAAGGAGCATCTTCCAAAGCATTGATCTCTGCAACACATCCTCATGACAACGATTCTGATGTTGAAGAAGATACCCGTAGCAGCCAAGAGTTCTTGACAGACCTCAATGCAAAGTTCCATGAAAGAGCCTTGCTAGCCAACCAAAGAAGATACTTCAAAAGATCGGGAAGAGTAGGATCAGCTAGTAAACCAACTGACAGGTCAAAAGAAACTTGTTTTGCCTGTGGAAAGCTTGGACATCATCAAAAAGACTGTCCTTCTACCAAGACATCCTCACCCTCTTATCCATCATCTTCATCCAAACCCTACAAGTTAAAACAACATAACAACTCATCTCAATCCAATTCTTCAGACACTGAGAAGAAAGATTACAAAAATAAGTACAAGGCACTTAAAGCTGAGTTAGAACAAATGAACTTGAAGATTGAAGCTCTGTCCAAAAAGAAAGGTGGTGAGAAAAAGACAGAGAAAGGGTTGGTTGCTGAAACTTATGACTGGAATGATGAGCCACTGACTTCAGATGAAGAAGACACCACCAGAGTCAGGGCTTTTATGGCGATAGCTGAGGATGAACCAGCTGTTGGAAAAGGTGATGCAAGATCAGGACAATGGGTTGACATCACAATGAAAAAGGTACACAGGCTTTTATCCATGTTTGATAGTGATGAACGTAAGCATGTCCTTGATTACACCATTGTTGATTTACACTTTGTTGAGGAACAAAGAAAGAACCTACTTGATAAGTTTCACTCTGTTAAATCTGAAATGTTAAATGCTAAGGCTGAATGTGAAACCCTCAGGCGGGTTAATTTAGAGAAAATATCCCTGCAAAATGATGTAGCTAGATTAACCTTGAAAAACATTGCTTTAAATGATCAAGTCTCTGAATTGAACAAGATTATTGAAAAATGGTTGTGTGCTAGGTTTACTATTGATGAATTGCTTAGGGATGAAGTGCCTGCCGACTTAAAAAGGGATATATCTGCTAAGAAAAATAAGCTGAGAATTCTCACCAAACCCAAAGAAATTGTCTCTAAATCTACAGAGACTATTCATATGTCAGATACCACTTTGACTAATGACCCTGTCTCTGAAGATGTGGCTGAGCTACCACCCTTGCCCAAACTCTCTGGAGTTGAACCCAGCAGTTCTTCTAGATCTGCTAAGGATGAACTTAGGACAGATATTAAGAATCCTCCAGCTAAAGTTTTTCATGTGCCTGCAAAACAAACTGGTAAACAAGTAGCTTTTAAGCCTGTTACTACTAAAGCTGTGAATAAGGTTGAACCTACCACTGAAGATCGCCTGTTGTCTCTTATGAAAGAAGTAGAACTCTTGAAACAACACATTAAGCCTTCCGCTGAATGCTCTACTTCTCATGAACCTAAGTCAGTCCTAGGTGAACCCAAAGGGGAAAGGTTAATCAAACCTTATTGCAATGTATGTAAAAATTCTCATTATTCGACCTTAGATCATGACAGACACATGGCAGCTAAAAGAGCTCAGACACCCTCTAGGGACAGCCCACAGAGTTCCAAAAGACAACAGGGAAATTACAAACCTTATCCTCCCTGTAAATTCTATGGGTTCATAGACCATCACTCAGACGAGTGTGGTGACTTCCCTGGGTGTGATATCTGTGGGAGTTATAACCATGAAACAATGAACTGTCCATCCCAACGCCAAAATTTTTTCAGGAACACAAGAGTTGCTAATAAGCAATTCAGGGAACCCACTGGAAAGTGGGTTCACCATAGGAACTAATCTGTTTCTATGTATCTGTGCAGAAATATCTCAAGGAATCGGTATGGTATCTAGATAGTGGCTGTTCTAGACACATGACAGGGATTCAACAATACCTGCACAGATACTCAAAGGAGCCAGGTCCTAAAGTGGTGTTTGGAGATAACTCTCCAGGTGACACAGAAGGATATGGCTCAGTGAACTGCAATGGGATTACATTTACCAGGGTTGCATATGTGAATGGTCTTAAGCACAATCTTAATAGCATCAGCCAATTGTGTGATGCTGACTATAAGGTTTTGTTTACTAAGACTCAGGGAACCATATTCAACAAAAACAATGATGTTGTGCTGATTGCACCTAGAAGGAGAGATGTTTATGTCATCAACATGGCTGTGTGCTCTGAAGACAGCTCAAATTGTTTTCTTGCTAAAGCCTCTGAAAGTGTCAATTGGCTGTGGCACAAAAGACTGTTTCATCTCAACTTCAAGAACATCAATAAGATTGCCACTCAAAACTTGGTTGCTGGTCTACCTTCAGTAATGTTTTCCAAAGACAAAACTTGTTCTGCCTGTGTCAAAGGAAAGCATCACAGGTCTTCATTCAAGACTAGGCAATCATTCTCTGTTGACAAGTGCTTACATCTCCTTCACATGGATTTGTTTGGGCCTGTCAAACCTCAGACCATTAATCACAACAAATACACCTTGGTCATAGTTGATGAATTTTCAAGATACACATGGGTGTTCTTCCTCAGAAAGAAAAGTGAAGCAACTGAAACCATCATGTCCTTCATCAGACAGGTTGAAAATATGAATGATGTTAGAGTCAAAGCTCTAAGAAGTGATAATGGTACTGAATTCAAGAATCATCAACTTGAATCTTTTTGTGATGAAAAAGGGATTTCACAGAACTTCTCTTCAGCTGGCACCCCTGAACAAAATGGTGTGGCTGAAAGAAGAAACAGGACTTTGATTGAAGCAGCAAGAACCATGTTAAATGGTGCAGCCTTACCAAAGCAATTTTGGGGAGAAGCTGTTCACACTGCTTGCTACACACAAAACAGATCAATCATTGTCAAAAGACATGGTAAAACCTCCTATGAAGTTTTCAGAAAAAGATCTCCAGACGTCAGCTATTTTCATGTGTTTGGGTGCCCTGTGTTTATTTATAACTATAGGGATAAACTTGGAAAGTTTGATGAAAAAGCTGATGATGGTTTCTTTTTGGGATACTCTCCAACAGCCAAAGCCTTCAGAGTATTCAACATCAGAAGACAAGAAGTAGAAGAAACATTCCATGTTAGATTCAATGAAGATGATGAAGTCATACAGAGAACAGGAACAGAGGGTGATGAAATTGATTTTAATGAAAATGTATCTTTTCCAAGTGATGAGTTCACAGAACCCAGACCTACCAGTCATCATCACTCCAACACTCTCACCCCTTATGTCCCTGCCTTTGACCCTCTGTCTACTCACAACATAGAAGTTCCTACCTCTCAGGAACTTGATGAAGAAGAACCTCAAATTTCTGATGGTCCTTCTCATGATATTGATGACTCACCAATTCTTCAAATCCCTGAAGAATCTTCTGCTGATAATGAAATAGCACCCCTTGATATGGCTGAAGAAGACTCTGACACTGAAGTAGTCTTTGAAGAAAGCCCTCCTAGACAGAAGAATGAAACTCAAATTGTACCAGCTGTGCCCACAAGTACTCCTGTCCTTGAGTCCCCAGCTCCTCAAAATAAGTGGTCAAGAGATCAACACATTCTTCTTGTCTATATTATTAGGGAACCAAATGCAGGGGTCACAACTAGACAACAAATCCAAGACTCAGAGTCAGCCTCAGCCAATGAATGTCTCTTTGCTGAATTTCTCTCACAAATTGAACCTAAAAGGGTAGCTGAGGCTCTGGTAGAAGAAGGATGGGTAGCTGCTATGCAAGAAGAAATCAATCAGTTCAAAAGGAACAAAGTATGGACACTAGTGCCAGCTCCACCTGGAAAGAATATCACAGGCACTAGATGGATCTATAGAAATAAGATGGATGAAATTGGGAACATCATCAGGAACAAGGCCAGACTGGTAGCACAGGGGTTCTCTCAGACTGAAGGAATTGATTATGATGAAACTTTTGCACCTGTTGCTAGACTTGAAGCCATCAGAATCTTCCTTGCTTATGCTGCCTATATGAACATCACTGTGTATCAGATGGATGTTAAGAGTGCTTTCCTTAATGGTGATTTGGCTGAGGAAGTGTATGTTGCACAACCTGAAGGATTTGAGAACAGCGAGTTTCCCAACCATGTGTATAGACTTCACAAGGCAATGTATGGTCTGAAACAAGCTCCAAGAGCATGGTATGAAACTCTTTCCAACTTCTTAACTGAAAATAAATTTGTCAGGGGTTCTATTGATAAAACACTCTTTACCTTCAAGGATAAGAGTGATTTCATCATTGTGCAGATTTATGTGGATGATATCATCTTTGGGTCAACAAATGTAAATCTTAGTAAACGTTTTGCTAAATTAATGACCAAGAAATATGAGATGAGTATGATGGGAGAATTAACTTACTTTTTGGGCTTTCAAATTAAACAATGTCCTAAGGGAATCTCAATTTGTCAAGAAAAGTATGTTAAGGATTTACTTAAAAAATATGACTTAGCTGATTGTGCATCAGTGAAATGTCCCATGCTTCCACCCAACAACTTGGGCCCTGATGAGTCAGGGGTCTCTGTCAATGAGACTTTATATAGAGGCATGATTGGGTCACTCATGTATTTAACAGCTAGTCGTCCAGATATCCAATTCTCCACATGTCTCTGTGCAAGGTAACAAGCTAACCTAAAAGAATCCCATCTAGTGGCTGTTAAGAGAATTTTCAGGTATCTCAAAGGAACACCATCCCTAGGCCTATGGTATCCAAAAGAATCAGGCTTTGATCTCAAAGCCTATTCAGATTCAGACTATGCTGGATGTTGTATTGACAGAAAGAGCACTTCAGGCAGCTGTCAAATCCTAGGAGGAAAATTGGTTGGATGGAGTGCTAAAAAGCAAAACTTTGTGGCTATGTCTTCAGCTGAAGCAGAATATGTTGCTGCAGCCAGCTGTTGTGCTCAGGTGCTCTGGATGAAAAGTCAATTGGCTGACTATGAAATCTTGTATGACAAAGTGCCAATCTTTTGTGACAACACCAGCGCTATTGCCATATCCAACAACCCTGTTCTTCACTCTCGTACCAAACACATTGATATCAGGTATCATTTTATCAGGGATCATATAATGAAGGGAGATATTGAGCTGCATTTTGTTCCCACAGAGCTGCAACTAGCTGATATCTTTACAAAGCCTTTGGCTGAACCTTCGTTCAACAGGCTAGTTGCTGAGCTAGGGATGCTCAATATCTCAAAGCTTGGCTTGATATTAAATGTGTTCATTAAATGATTGATTCTATATTAAATGTTTTTCACATGAAACTAGGTAGTTACTTTCCAAGTAAATGTAAAAAACATTCTCAAATATTTAATCATTTATTTTTCGGATAACGAGGAGACAAACTATTTTGAAAGGTCAAGGGGACCCACTTGAACAGTCATTTTCGCTCCTTGCATTTAATACGGTTGAATAACTGTTCACTTTGTTTGAATATATATTGTCTCTTCTCTCTTCTCACCCACCACCACTCTCATTTCTCAAATCTACTTCTCTCTCTAAGTTCTTATCTCTCTTAACCTATCCGCCATTTTCTTTCACCTTCAACCTCGAATCCATGGCGTTTTCAGTTCCCAAAGCTTCAAATGTTAACTTCGAGATCAACGAGAGCATCCTCGCCTCCAACAACGCCATTGGATGGATTAAGGCACCAAACAGCACCTATTCAGATCTGGTCAATTTCATGCAGAATTGTGACCTAAGTGAAGCCTTCACCAAATCCCCATCCACCTTTTACCAAGAATACCTTAGGGAATTCTGGTATTCTGCTGAAGTGGTAGAAGACACCATAACAGTTAGCCTTTCATGCAATGAACACCCTTTTGCCTTCTCCCTTAAAGACTTTTCAAGTGTGGTCAGATTGAAGCATGGAGATGAATGCCTGAAGGTAGTTGATAAAAAGGCTGTCAAAGAAGCCCTGACCACACTCAACCCTTGCCATGACGTTAACCCTGCCCTTACACCAGCTGAGGTCCTCGCCAAATCTCCTCTGAAGATTAAGTATTTCACTCCCATGTGGCGTGTCCTCTTCACCCACATTGTTAAATCCCTGGGAGGAATGCAGGGATCACAGGATCAGATGTCTTTCAACCATCAGGCTATTGCTTATAGATTAATCTGGGGAGCTAATGTTGACGTTGGAAGCATTCTCTTCTCCAACCTTGTAGAACAGCTGAAGGGAAGGAATCAGGTCAGGGAAAAGAATATCTGCTATGTGCGCTTCCTGTCTCTGATCTTCGAAAGCTTGCTGGGAGATAACTATCACAACAAGGCCTTGACTGCTCTTAAGCCCTACCGCATCATAGGCGCCATCTATAAGGAAATAGGAGCTGAAGATGTACCTGTCACCGCCCATATAATGAATGTGGCCAACCAAGTACCAAACGCTGAGAAGCCCTTGCTCCCTTCCTCTGAGAAGGTGAATGCTTCTAGTGTTGCTGGTAAGTCTATGTCTTTGACCTCTGGGCAGCACACTACTAAGTCCAAGGCTTCATCTGGCCAACAGCCTAAGAAGAAGAAAATCCCCTCTTCTTCCCACTCCAAAGCTGTCTCTAAGGCCAAGGGAAAGAAGACTGACACCTCCTCTGGTCCAGATACTCATTTGGATTCAGATTCATTGGCTGACAAACAATAGGAGTCTAGTGTCTCAAAGTCAGCTGAGAAGACAGGAAACCAGCCTGATCAAGCTGATATCTCACAGGTAATCAGTGTACATTTTTAGAGGTTCACAAGCAGCCAGTCTCATTTGTCTGTAGGAGAGAGTGGTGAAGTTAGGGTAATCCTCGACCCATAGAAGTCTGTCAATACACTTAGAATCCTTTAAGACTTCTGTACACCCTGTCTTTGCACCAGGGAATGATTCATTTGTGTTTATAAAGCACCCCGATGACCCTGCACCCTCTAGACAGTATTCAGGCTAACAACAACCTGAATACACTAATGTCTCAACCTTGATCAGCTATACTTCACACAGTCTCTTGGTTCCCTCCTTAAAAGAGTCCCAAAGGATTTATCCTTTCAGGGGGGGCTGAATAATCACACTCAGCTTTCCTAGGGGCAGTGACTGGCGATCCATAAACAACATATGTCTCACAATCAAAAGAGTCCCAAAGGTTTTAACCTTTTGGGGGGGATGAATAATCACACTCAGCTTTCCTAGGGGCAGCGAATGGCGATCATTAACCTTATTTTTTAACACTTAAAAGAATCCCAAGGATTTATCCTTTGGAGTGGCTGAGTAATCACCCTCAACCTCTCTGGGACAGCGAAATGGCGACCATTCCCCTTATATTTTTCCCTGTTACTAATTACAACAAATTTACAGGCTGAAATTGTAAAGCCAGTCATCGAGTCTCAGGTACAACAAGAAAAGGAGGCTGATACAATGACTCAAGAAAATCCCAATGATGAAGAGCCTTTATTAAATGCTGATGAAGAAATGCTATCATTGGAAGATTATGTCTCTGATATTGAGTCTATGCCTGAGGATGAATTCCCTGAAGGAATGTTCGATGAAGAGGATGAAGAAGATGAGGAAGACCAGCTGTCTGTCTCTCCTCCAAAAGAAATAGCTGTGTCTACACCAGCTGGTGATAAGACTTCTCCTCCCAAGGATGCTGTTGATACTCCCAACTCTGCTACATCCACAACAACAGTTTTCCAATCTCCAGCCTATGATCCAACAGCGGAGTTTCTCTTGTTTGATCATCCTGCCCAGACGAACTTTGATATTCTACCAAGGGGGATGACTATGCTCAACAAAGCCTCAATATCAAGAATCTTCAGCCTGTTCATCATCAATCAGATATTGAGCGCTTATCAAGAAAGCTGGATGTAATCAAGTCTGAAATGCACAACTTCACTGTGACATTTCAAGGCATCATCAAAAAGGCTGTGACTGAGGCGGTCACTGAGCCAATTCAGGATGGTGCAAGAAGAGGTGTAGCCCAAGGACTCAATCACCTGTCAACAAGAATAAAAGATGCCATTGACTCAGCAGTCCCTGCCATGTTCCATGAACATGAACTCACCATGCACAGGTAATTTAATGATGTTCGCACCAGGCAATACCGCCATGCTAACTTCATTGTCAGGCGTGTTCAGGCCAATACCAATGCAAATGGCAACCTCCTGCTGAAGATTGCCAGGGCTTCAAGAAAAAGACAACGTGCTATGGCTGCCTCTGTGGATCAGATTGCAAGACGTTTTCAAGCACGTTCATCCAAACATCTGCGAAGTCAGGATAAACGTGAGGGGGAGTAGAATACAACACTTAGCCTTGCATCTGCTGAACAAGGCTCATCATCAGCTAACCCCACCATCACACTTGTTCCTCTCCAAGTCATCACACCTATTGTAATACCTGATGATGAGGATAATACTCAGGGGGAGCAACAAACTCAAGATGGAGCTGACTCATCAAAGTCTCTGGTTTTGGTTAACACTAGCAAGCCTGAGAATGATGATGAACCAGCTGCCAAGAAATTAAAATTCACTGTTAGCTCTCTCCCCAAAGCTATTCAAACTCAGGCTCAGACACCATTTATCAAAAGAGCTGATGTTTTGAAAAACATAAGTGTGGAGTCCTCTGTCTCAAAGAAAGGAAAGGAGATAGTGTTGGTTGACACAGATACCAAACTTAAGAAGATAGTTGCGGTGCTAGAGACAGGAGGATCCACCACAGACCTTTCCCAATTCTCAACCTTTACACCTTCCGATGAGATTCCTTTAACCCCTGAAGAAATAGAGCAACAGGCTGAAGAATTCAAAAGATTAAATGAACTCAAGACATCCAAATAATTGAATGAAGCTACTCTGAGGAAGATGACACCACCTGAAAGGGAAAAACAAAAACAAAGGTTGAGGGAAATGGAAGCAAAACGCGCTGAGGCTTTAAGGAAAGTCAAAGCTGACTATGATGTCTGCGTGAACAACAGATATGCTTCTGGCAAGATAACCAAGTTCAAATACACCATTCATAAATCCACAAACACCCCACAGATGATCTTATGGAGGGAAAACCAACAGAGAAATATGGATGTGTTTGACAACTTCAGGTTAAAGACACTTGTGTTATCAGAATGGTTCGAACTTGAAGCCTTAGCTGCCAAAAAGACTGGACAGGCTAATTTTCTTCTGCTTAAGACTCTTAAGGCCAAGTTTAACTGGATCAAGGAAACAGCAGCCAAACTTAAGATTGATCCCCCACCACAGCTTTTTGAACAAGAACCCCCAAAGACAGGCAACAAAAGGAGAAGGATTTCACAAATTGTTAATGAAACTTTTGTTACTGAAGATGTTCAAGTGGATGGCATGCACAGGGATTTGATCCTCCCCAATGGTATTGTTGGCCCTGTTGATGGTCAGACATACACAGAGCCTGAAAGAGGAATGGCATTCATGAACAGAGCTTGCCAGTATGCTTTTCAAAGGGAAGATGAGTTGTGCTTAGCTTCAACTATTCAGCTACTCTATCACAAGAAGTCTCTCAAGATCAACACTGAGTATTCCAAGAATTTTGCAAAGACTTTGCAGGATGAAATTGATAACAGATTGGACTTGGCAGAAGCTGAAGAAAGAATTAAAAATAATGACTATTGAAGATGTTCACAGCCCTTTTTTACCTTCATCTTTTATTTTGCTTATGTAATGCACTTGTAATTTTCTTTAAGTTTTAATAAAATCATGAGGTATGTTTGTTTAGATCTGTTATGTGTAAGAAGCTGTTAAACTCACTTACCTTAACTTAGTTAGATCTAGCATTATTTATGTTTAAATAGGGGGAGATTGTTGGGAACCTAAACTTGTTAGATTCCCTGATCATTGATTTAAACATAATTAGGCTGTTAGTTAGTCCCTTGCCTGTGCCTAGGAGGCAGGCAAGTTTCGCAAGACTCACAGAGATCCAAGTCTCTGTGAGCAACCTCAGAGGAGTCCATGTCAGAGACATTGTCAGGGAAGTCGAAGAATTACCTGAAGACATACTCATTGGCTGTGATGGATAACAGCCAAGATGTATCAGGGACTCTGAGGGGTTGAGAGTTAACAGGGGTGGCAATACCCTGATAACTCTCAGCACACTTTGGACATGCCATTTGTGTGTTCGAGACTATGAAGAAAAAGGAAACTGTGTTGACAACTGTTTCCTTAAAGCATAATGGAAGACTACCAAGAATAGAAGGACATCATGTGACTGATGTGGGAACTTGTAAAAGCTTGTGTAATCGCCATCAAGTACTGTTTAGGTCAAACTCGTAACACTATAAATAGGATGTGTATCCATGCATTAATTTTTTAACACTTTGAGATATTAAGAACATTATTGCTTATAACTTAGTGAATCAAACAGCTACGACTGTATTCATAAGTTAGGGTTTATTGTTGTTCAAAGTGTGCACAACACATTGTCATCAAACTGTGTTATCCATAACACTTGTAATTCTTTATTATACAATAATAAGATTACGTTTGAAAAGTAATACCTTGTGTTGATTAAGTTAAGATTAGGGTTTCTTGCATTGATTAGGGACTTTCAGTTTCGGTGATTTCCTTGGGCTCGTAAACACTTTGGTGAGGATCTTCCAAACGAGAAAGATGATCGGTCGCTAGATTCTCGGCTCCTTTTTTGTCAACGATCTTGTGATCAAATTCTTGAAGGAGGAGAATCCAACGAAGTAATCTAGGCTTAGCATCTTACTTTGCCATGAGATACTTAATAGCCGAATGATCCGTATACACTATGAATTTCGTCAAGACGAGATAAGGTCGAAATATCTCAAATGTATACACCACGGCAAGGAATTCCTTTTCCGTTGTAGTGTATTTAGAGCCTCGGTCATCGTCTTGCTAGCATAGTGAATAGGCAAGAAGTGCTTATCATGACGTTGCCCCAATACGTCCCCAATAGCGTAATCACTAGCATCACACATGAGCTCAAAGGGGAGGTTCCAATTGGGAGCAACAAGAATGGGAGCTTCGGTAAGTTTCCTCTTAAGGATTTCAAAGGCTTGTACACAATCTTCGTCAAAGACAAAACGTGCCTCTTTTTCAAGAAGATGTGTAATGGGTCGAGAGATCTTTGAAAAATCCTCGATGAATCGACGATAAAAGCCCGCGTGGCCTAGGAAACTCCTAACTCCCTTAACGGTTTTGGTATGAGGTAATTTGGCGATGACGTCTACCTTAGCTTGATCTACCTCAATCCCCGCTTTCGAGACCTTGTGCCCTAAGACGATTCCACTTTTAACCATAAAATGACACTTTTCCCAATTGAGCACAAGGTTGGTTTCCTCACAACGTTTCAACTTTCTCTCAAGATTCGACAAACACGAAGTGAACGAATTACCAAACACGGAAAAGTCACCCATGAAGACTTCCATCGTCTTCTCGTTCATGTCATGAAAAATAGCCATCATGCACCTTTGAAAGGTTCCCGGTGCATTGCAAAGTCCGAATGGCATTCTACGATAGGCAAACGTTCCAAATGGACACGTAAACGTAGTTTTTTCTTGATCACGAGGATCGATGGGAATTTGGAAGTAACCGGAAAAACCATCTAAAAAGCAATAGAAATCGTTTCCCGCGAGTCGCTCCAACATTTGATCCATGAAGGGCAAGGGAAAATGGTCTTTTCGAGTGGCTTCATTCAACTTACGATAGTTAATGCACACTCTCCATCCGGTCACGAGTCTAAAGGGAATCAACTCGTTGGCATCGTTTGGCACAACGGTCATCCCTCCCTTTTTAGGGACACAATGAATAGGACTCACCCAAGGGCTATCGGAAATAGGGTAAATCATTCCCGCGTCAAGGACCTCCTTTTTGATGACGTCGTGAATTTTGGGGTTCACCCTCCTTTGACTTTGGATTGCGGGCTTGTAATCCTCCTCCATTAAGATTTTGTGGGTACAAAACTTGGGATGGATTCCCTTAATGTCGGATAACTTCCACGCAATTGCCCCTTTGTGATCCTTTAGAACATCGACAAGTGCGGTTTTTTCATCATTCGAAAGTTCCTTCGCAATAATAACCGGAAACTTTTCGTCCTCCTCCAAATAGACATATTCGAGGTGAGGAGGTAAATCTTTCAACTCGAGGATAGGTGGTTCCTCAAGTGAAGATTTGGGCTCGATACTCATAACCTCCTCGGATGGAGGAAATGGGAAACCGTTAAGAAAGTCCTTGATAATCGAGAAGTCCTCATCGTTGTCGAGGTCTTCGTTACAAGTACGTGGAACATTGAATTCTTCCAACGTAAAACCACCACCTTCAAATGGAGTGAAGGTTGGTGTCGAATTATCAAGAATTGGATCTAACATAGTGGGATTGCCACTAGTTTCTTCATCACCAAACCCTAGAACTTCTTGTGAAAATTCCTCGCAAACCACGTCGATCATATCAACGAGGTTTATGGTAGCAACGGAATAAACATGAGAAAGTTGAGAATTTTGAGTTGCGTTTATAACAAGTTTCTCGTCGTTGAAACGTAAGGTGATCTTTCTAGCATGCACATCAATTAAAGCCATAGACGTATCTAAAAACGAACGACCTAAAATGAGAGGAACTTGAGGATCCGTGGGGATATCAACAACGATAAAGTCTACGGGATAGTAGAACTTTCCCACTTTCACAAAAACGTCTTCCGCCAATCCACATGCGCGAATCGTGGAATGGTCGGCCATCTCAATAGACATTAGTGAAGGAGTAAGATTAGGAAGATTGAGCGACTTGAAGATTGAAAGTGGCATCAAATTAATGCTAGCACCAAGATCGGCCAAGGCATAGCATTCTTCCATATCTTGGATTGCACATGGGATCAAAAGTTTATCGGGATCACCGACTTTTTGAGGTATGCGATTAAGATAAACCGACGAACAACTAGACAATTGGTGGAATTTCTCCTTTTTGTTCAACATACTCTTAAAGTTAGCGGCAAATTGAGGCATCATGACCAAAGCATCGGCGAAACTCACATTAAGGTGCAACTCACGAAACATTTTCATAAAAAGCTCAAATTGATAATTGTCGCGCTCTTGTCGTTTCTCCTTTCTAAGTCTCGATGGGTAAGGTAAGGGTGGTGTGGGTTGGGGCATAGTCATAGCCTTTGGAATCTCGGGTTCCAATGTTGGTAAAGGGTCGTCCGTAGGTGTGGCATGAGCGGTACTTTGTGGGCTTGAGATATGCTCCTTTTCGACCACCACCTCGGGTTCTTCCTCAATTTCCTCCACCGTTGGAGTAATTGGTTGAGGAGTTGGTTCTTTAAGTGCCTTACCACTTCGTGTGGTAATCACTTTCATCTCTCCCTTTGGGTTTGATATGGTGTTACTAGGTAAACTACCCGAAGTAGAGGCTTTGTTTCCCATGACCGCTTCTAAAATAGCATTAAGCTTAACATCTTGACTAGCGGCTTTTTGGTCAATCCTTTGTTCAAGCCTAGCATGAATTTGCTCAATTTTATTGTTTTGACCTCTAATTTGATTAGCAAAATCATTTTTCAACTCATTTCTCATGTTAAGATTTTCCTTAACAAAATTAGCTAACTCCTTGGTGTTTTTAGCCGTGTCCCTAGCTTGACTAGCCAATTGCTCTTGAATGTTTTCCAAAATCTTATCATTTGCCGTAGCGTAATTTAAAAAGTCCATTGGAAGTTCTTTAGTGTAAACATTTTGAAGACCTTGACTTGTGTTTTGAAAATTACGGTTTTGGTTTTGATTTTGCAATTGGCTACTACTTCCTTGATTCCCATAGTTTTTATTACCTTTGTAATTGTTTCTTTGATTGTTTTGGTAACCAACTTGATTGTTTCGATAATTGTTAGCATTTTGATTTGGCGGAAAACCCGGTGGAGTAAATTGATTAGTGCGGGGAACTTGACCGTTTTGGTTATAAGTTCCTGCGGCCGCGTAGGCACTCGAAGTATTACCACCGTTGGTAATGCATTCGGAGTAATCGTGAGCTCCACCACAATACATACAAGAAACCTCAACCGCTTTAGCCGTAGCGGGAGTGGGTTGTTCACCAACTTTAAACTCAATTAACAATCCTTTAAGCTTATCAAAAATCTTGTTCTCCAAATTAGCCTCGATTTGGCAAGCATCAACGGTATGTGACAATGATGGCGAAGGCGAAGACGAAGTCTTACGAACACTCGACGTGCTACGAGGACTATAGACCTTAGACCTATTCTCAATGATTAACAATGCTTCCTCGACCGTTTTACACAAAAAATTACCACCCGCGGCGGCATTAAGATAATCACGCTCATGATCGTTCAAGCCATTGTAAAACGTGTCAATTTGATGCAAGTCAGAAAAACCATGATGAGGACATTCGTGCAACATTTCCTTAAACCTATTCCAAGCCGTTGAAAAACTTTCATTATACTCTTGTGAAAACTTTGAAATCTCGTTTTTCAAATGTGTAGTCTTAGAGGGCGGAAAAAATTGGTTCACGAATTTTGAAACGAGATCCTTCCACGTCATTATAGAATTGGGTGGCTCTTTCTCTAACCAAATTTTTGCGGGCCCCGCTAAGGAATATGGAAAAAGCATCATCTTAATCGAGTCGTTAGAGACGTCCTTAAACTTGCAAGTGGCGGTAAGACGATTAAATTGGCGAATGTGGTTATGAGGGTTGTCTTTTTCGTCCCCTCGAAACTTGTTGTTTTGAATCATGGACAACAAACCCGTCTTAACCTCAAAATTCTCCACAAGGATAGCGGGAATCACAATCGCTTCTCCATAACCCTCGGTGGGTGCTTGAAGCAACTCCATCATAGTTCGATTAGCCATGGGTGCTTCTTTCACTACGATGGGTTCGACAATGGGAGATTCTTCACTAGAAGATGTTTGGTTTCCTTCCTTTTGACGACGTTTCCGTGCACGTCTTGCTTTGGAGCGAGTTTGCATAAACGTCACGTACAACGAGAGGGTGAGCAAAGAAGATTCTTTTTGGTGTTTTTACTTTTTCAATTTTTTGTGGTTTTTGATTGTTTTTACTTTTTTTTTGGATTTTGTGGAATGTATTAGGTAGACAAAAATACAAAGAATTGACAGTGACATGTGATGTTACTTTTGTCTGTATGCTAGCAGTGGCTAGCAATCCTCTATCAGTGGGAACAGGGGTTCCCACTGCTATTCACAGAAAGTGGATATTGATGGTTTTGAGCTTGTATGATGGTTGTTTTGGACAAGGAGGGCACCCCACAAGTCAGTAGACTTGTGGGAGTCAAGAAAAACACAAATAAAGCAAATAAAAACACAATGCCTACCACAAACCACAATATCAGCAACTCACTAAGCAAAATGGAGGTCTAGTAGTGTTTCTGCTATCCAGTGAACTATTTAAGTTGTTTTAACAATCCAAAGTGCTATCAAACCTACAATATCAGATGTTGCACACCTAAGTTACCCTAAGACTAACTTTGAATCAGATTCCAATGCATAAATCACAGGAATGCGCCCTATAGGTCTGCTGATGTAGATTGCATACAGAAAAATAAGGTTACTGAACTGTTGTGCACCTAGGTGAAATTCAAACAACCACAAGTTCTCTTTTTACCAAGCAAGTACCTAAGATTTTTGTGCAAACTCCTAAATGATCTTAGGTACTAATGACTCACCAGCTTTCATAATTTAAAACGCCAAATTTAACCTTCACAACCCTACTATGTATCTATTCAGCTTTTTAGACTAAAACTTGAATTTTCAATTTTTCTACTACCAGACTTGATCCAAGCATAAAAACAACTAGAATGAACCTAAAGAGCAATTCTAGACAGAATTAAATCCTAGGTGATTACTATCACACCTGACTAAACTCAAATCCAAACACACCTTTAACTAATGAGACCTTAATGAAATCCAAAGCAAGTTCATCAAATAGTTACAATTTCGCAAAGCAAAGACTAAAAATGATTAAATAAACTCAATTATCAGATTTCAACGAAACATTCTCACTTTTTATCAAATGAAAACCAAGCCTCATACACATTTACTAACAGATCTTTATGTAAAGAATGAAAAAGGGAAAGTGGGGCAAACCTCCAAGGCATACATCCATGCCTTGGAATTGTGAGCTTATGTTCTGGCGTAAAAGAACAAGCTTCCAAGCACAACTACCCTGCTGAGAAAAATACCAAGTGAACAGTGACAATAATACACAAAAAATTAATATAAAGAGTAAAACTGGTTTTAACTCCTTATCTTGCTTAACTTCCGATTAAATAAAAAGAACAAATACTCAGGATTTATAGCTCACAAGCCGTCGATCCACAATATTTTTCACCCAAACTTGGACATCCACACTTCTTTGATATAACTTATATCAGTGAAGCATGGTCATGACCAAATACAAATGATAAACCTGTTTGGTCTTATGTGCTTATGATAAATCCAACGTGCTAAAAAATTAAGAGGATATTAATAGCTTGGTTACAACCTTCTTAACAGACCACCATAATAAACTTTCAAAACAGATTTAACTCAAGAAAATTTGAGAAACCTTCAACACTTAAACAAAACATTTACTTCGTTAAAAACTGGTAATTTCAACCACACAATCAAACAGCAGTAAGTAAAATGGAGCCTGGATTTTTCATCATCAATACTTTACCAAGTTTCATTCATTAACAAAACGGGTTTTACAAGATTGTGAACAAAGGAAAAATCAGGAACAAAAAAAACAAGCTAAGTCTAAATGCCCTTTATATAGAGGGCTTACAATTCTAGAAGCTGATAGAAGAAAACCTAAACCCTAATTGTGATTTTTCAACTTTGCCCTTTGATTCCTTAGGATATTCGGATTTGAATATTTTTAGTCCTTGGTCAAAATCACAACATGTGATGTCCTGCTATGTTCCAGTTGTCTGAATGTATCATATCCATCCATTTGAGTGTGAGAAGTAAGCAATCCTCACACGACCATTTGATCTTACTGGCATTTTTTGGATTCTTCTAAAGGGTGGGGGCAGGGGACACGTGGAGAGGCCGTATGTGTGAAGAGGGGACCAATTTTGGGATGGGGTTTGGTTATAAAGAAGGTTAATCATGTTTCTGGAACACCATAACCCTTAATTCTGAATAATTAAGATTTTAGAGATTTAGGGTTTATGGAGTGTATTTGGGTGTTTGATCCGTTTGAAAAAAACAGAAAGTGTTTACCGGGTTAATCGAAGTTTAAAACCTAATTAATCCGTATATAATTTTTGGAATCGTGACGTGGAGGTAGTAGTTTGTGACTAGTTGAGAGCAATGAGGTGTCGTTATGTGAGTGGAGGTTTGAGAATGTGTGTCTGGTCAATTTGGCCCTTATAATCCCAAATTTTGTTTATCTGAAGTTTCAAACAGCCATATAGCAAACCCTTTTGTTAATAAGTTTCAAACTTCCCATTTTGGCCACAATTATTTTGCAAAGTGTTTTCAAGGGTGGATTTTGCTATTTCTTGAATCATCAAGGACCATTCATGACATGTCTTCTTTCTTCAAGGTCTTCATTTGTATGATTGACTTGTTTGTTGACTTCTTGGAGGACCAATATTGACAATTTAGTTTTGTTGAGGGACTAAATTTGCCAATTCTTCAAAGCTAAGGGTCCTTTTTGTAAATTTGACAAACTTGAGGGACCAAACTTGTAATTATGAAGATACAAGGGTATAAAGTCTCAATTCTTCCATATTGGAGGACCCTTCTTCATAATTCTTCAAATCTTCAAGGGTTTTCTTTGGAAAATTCTTCATTAGGGCTTGGTTCATTGTGTGGCTTCGTTTCCCGTGTTCGTTTTTGCATGATTCTTGTGATCTTTTGTCATTTTCTCAGTATCCGTACCTAAAATACACAAGCAACAAACACAAGCATATATTTGGCATTTTTCATGATATTTAATGCATTTTAAGCCCAATTTGGACGATGAGACTATGTATAAAAGCAGTCTCATCTCTAGACTTCAAGATCTCAGAAACTGAAGGTATTCATCAAGGGTATGACAGGTTCCAAAAGATACTGAGCCAGTTGAATCAACTCAGGTCGAAACCTAACAATGGAGATATCAATGCAATGTTTCTTAGAGCCTTACCCTACTCATGGAATCAGGTAGTAATCTCTCTTAAAGAAAAAGGTGGCCTTGACTATCTTAATTTTGATGATCTGTTTCATAAGCTTAAAACCTTTGAGCAGAATGTGAGGGGATACTCAAGTAATTCTTTTCCTACTCCTGCTAACTCTGCCTTTGTGAGTTCCATAGGATCTAGTCCCATGTCTTATGCTAGTAGCCCAAGCTATACTGTGTCTTCTCAGCATACTTCTCAGCATACTTCTACTCCTGAACCGAAAGCCAAGTCTGGTAGCACCGTAGAAGCTGTTCTTCACTCTTTTGTTGCTGATGTTGATCCACAACAGCAACTTGTGTTAGGACCTTTGGAATAGTTATTTGTAATAGGTAGACTAGGAGGTATGTAGTTCCTCCTGGTCCTAGTAGTAGTAGGAGCAAGACGTTCTCCTGGTCTTATAGAAAGTCAAACTTTATTATTTAAAGATTATTCCGTTAGGATATGCATGAGATATGTTAGGAAAGGATATGCATATCAGTTTTACACGTTTTGGTTTAATGATGTATTAGGGTTTCCTTGTAGTATAAAAGGAACCTTAGGCAGAAGGGTTCAATACACCTTCATTAAACATTATTCTAGTTCATATTAATATTAGAAATCCTTAGTAAAGGATCAAGTCGTTATAGTTACTTTGTTCTTCTTGTTCATAGTATTTGTATTCCGCTCTTATACTGTGTGATTTATCTAGAGTCTCTCTGTGAATAGACTTGTGATTACAGAAGTCGTTCACCATCCCTAACAGGCTTCAAGATCCACATCTAGTGGACCCAACAAGTGGTATCAGAGCCTGGGAGAGTCTCTGTATAAGAAGAATCAATTTTTCTTATTACTAACATCTTTGTTTAATTATGTCTGCCTCAAGTTCTACTCAAACAGGAGAAGATAGCACCCCTAAAACACAGCAACCTTAGCAGATCATTGCTACGGTTTCCAACACAAATGGTAAGTTTCCTCTTGTGAAAAAGGATGAGTATGATAGTTGGGCAATGAAGATGGAATGCTGGACTGATCAAGACCTTTGGAAGATTATTCTGAATGGAAACAGCAAGAAGTCTACTAGAAGAGACAAGAATGGTAGTATTATTCATCTTAACCCTAAAACTCATGAAGAAATCACAGCTGTTTAGAAGGAGATCAAAGCAAAAACTATTTTGCTTCAGTCTCTTCCTGATGATCACATGGGTGACTTTTATAATTTGGACGATGCTAGAGAAATTTGGAATGGAATAATAGCAAGTTTTGGTGGGAATGAGGAGTCAAAGAAAATGCGAAGATCCATGCTGAGAGATGAATTCACAGACTTCAAGATCTCAGAAACTGAATGTATCCATCAAGGGTATGACATGTTCCAAAAGATATTGAGCCAGTTGAATCAACTCCGGTCGAAACCTGACAATGGAGATATCAATGCAAGGTTTCTTAGAGCCTTACCCTACTCATGGAATCAGGTGGTAATCTATCTCAAAGCAAAAGGTGGGCTTGACTATGTTAATTTTTGTTGATTTGTTTCATAAGCTCAAAACCTTTGAGCCTCATGTGAGGGGATACTCAAGTGATTCTTTCCCTACTACTTCTAACTCTGCCTTTGTGAGTTCGATGGGATCTAGTCCCATGTCTTATGCTAGTAGCCCAAGCTATACTGTGTCTTCTCAGCATACTTCTCAGCATACTTCTACTCCTGAACCGAAAGCCAAGTCTGGTAGCAAGGTAGAAGTTGTTCTTCACTCTTTTGTTGCTGACGTTGATCCTCAACAGCAACTTGCTTTTGATGACTTCAAACAGGTTGATAAACTTGACCTGGATGAAATGGATCGCAAATGGCAGATGTCCATGCTCACTCTTAGGATTCACAAGTTTGATAAGAAAGCCGGTCGAAAGTTTAACTACAACCCAAGAGAGCCAGCAAGGTTTGACAAAAGCAAGGTTAGATGCTATAACTACCAGCAACAAGGACACTTTTCTAGGGAATGCTCTAACAAGCATGACCTGGAGAAGAGCAGGTATTCAGCTTTCAAGATTCAGGAGGTGAAGGATGACAAGAAGGCTTTGGTGTCTGTTGACTCTATGGTCAACTGGAGTGATCATCAGAATGCTGCCCTGGAAACAGCTGAACCTTCTACTGACGTGTTTGCAATGATTGTTGGGAATCTGTCTGATGCCGAGGAAGCAGAAGAGTTTGCTCTTCTGGGCATCTCACCTCAGTTACAAAATTGTCCTCTTGGTTGTCATGATAAATATTCAGAATTGTTGTCTCAATATAATGACTTAAATGAACAAAATGATAAGTATTTTTTAGAGGTTCAAGCATATAATAATTCTTTAAAAAACATTAGAACAGCAAAAGAGGTGGCTTCAAGACACACAACGTGAATATGAAGATAAAATTAGAATTCTGAATATTGATTTAGAAAACACAACAAATATGCTTAAATACACTAAAAAGGTAAAAGATGACAATATCAAGGATAAGCAGGACATGAAGACAAAATTGGATGCTACACTGTTAAGATTTGAAAAATGGCAAAATGCACCTAAGAGTCCTTCAAAGTTAATTGATAGTACATGACTGGTAGGACAAAAAGAGGGTTAGGATTTGATAAATATATTGATTCAGAAGATGTGTTTGATCTATCTTTTTCAAGTATCTTTGATCCTGACAAGGAGGAAGAGGGAAAACCTTGCTACAATAGGTTTCAACCAGCTGCAGCAATGCATGTTATCCCTCCACCTCTTACAGGAACTTTTATGCCCACTTCTAGGCATAATGACTTGGATGGATCACAGATGCATGAGTCCCCAGAAAGTTCTACTAATACTAATGACTTTGTCTCTTGTACTTTCAGTGAAAAAGCCAGTGACTCTGCATCATGTGGTTCAAGTGAAGAGTCGAGACCTATAAGCTCCAAAACAAATGACCATGCTGCTACTAGTGCTAGGAAGAGTGAAGAGGGAGTTGCTTCTACTTCAACTGTGTCTAGTTCTGGTTCATTGAGCCCTAGGAATAATGTTTCTCCTAGAATTATGTGTAATAAAGTTAGCAGTATGAGACAAGGTCATTTGAATAAAAGATGTTTTGTTTGTGGCAGTACTTTTCATTTGATTAAAGATTGTGACTTTTATGATCAACATCTTTCTGTGTATCAAGCATATCCTGCTCCTAGTCCACCGGGAGTTGCTCCTTATTCTTTTAGAAGACTTAACCCTTGTGCCCAATCTTTTTCTTCTTCTAGAAGGACCTCTCCTTTAGCTTCTGATCATTGGAGAAACAATGGTTTAATCCCTAATAGACCAACCAGCAACTACTTTCAAAACTTTAATCAGAATTATGCATTTAATTCAGGCCAAATGTATTTTAGGTTGGGAAATTTGGGTGCTGCTGTTAAGCCCTCAGCAGGTTGTTCTTGGTCAAACAATAACACCCACATGATGAATAGGCAACCTAAGAACAACAGTAGATCTCATCAATCTTCTTGGCTATCTACTAAAGATCCACAAGGCAGGCTCAAACCTGAAAAGGTTTGGGTCCCCTAAAGACACTAACTTTTGCATATATCTTTTCTTGTTGTTGTAGGTTACTCCATACCAAGATCCTACTCTTGGGATTGTTGATAGTGGATGCTCTAGGAGCATGACAGGAAATAAAAGTCTTCTATCTAACTTTGTACCATTTCAAGGCGGAAAGGTCTATTTTGGAGGTGGTGAAGGAAGGATCACTGGCAAAGGAACTATTCAGACCCCTAATCTTAAGTTTGAGCAGGTCTACTATGTGGAAGCACTTCAACACTTTAACTTGATCTCTGTCTCTCAGATTTGTGACAAGAAGCAGTTTGTCCTCTTTACAAATACTGATGCACTAGTGTTATCCAAAGACTTTAAACTCCCGGATGACTCGCAAGTTCTACTCAGAATCCCTAGAAGACACAACCTCTATAGTATCAAGCTGAATGAAGTCAATCCTACTGGTCAGCTAGCATGTTTGGTTGCTAAAGCCTCAGAAGATGAAGCCACTAAATGGTACAGAAGGATGGGACATGTGAACTTCAAGACCATTCATAAATTAGCAAATATGAACTTGGTCTCTGGTTTACCTCCCAAAACTTTCAGAAATGACATCAATTGCCTTGCATGCAGCAAAGGCAAACAACATAAAGCATCCTTCAAAGCCATTACTGCTCTCAGCCTTATAACTAAACCATTGTAGCTACTACACATGGATTTATTTTGTCCTACCTCCATTAGGAGCATTGACCACAAACAATACTGTCTTGTGGTAACTGATGGGTATAGTAGGTTCGCGTGGGTTTTGTTCATGGCTGCCAAGAGTGAGACCTACTCAATTCTCAAGGACTTTCCTACACTAATTGAGAATCAGCTGTCCAAGAAGGTTAAAGGTATCCGATGTGATAATGGAATAGAATTCAAAAATGCAGACCTCATAGCACTTTGTAATACTAAAGGTATCAAACGAGATTATAGTGCAGCAAGAACTCCTCAGCAGAATGGTGTTGCAGAAAGGAAAAACATGACACTAATAGAAGCTGCGAGAACAATGCTTTCCGATTCCAAGCTTCCAACCATGTTTTAGACAGAAGCTGTCAATACAGCAAGTTGTGTCTTGAATAGAGTTTCTATTACCAATCCACACAAGAAGACTCCCTATGAGCTACTCACAGCTAAAGTTCCTAGCATTGCTCATTTGAAGCCATTTGGGTGTCCTGTCACCATTCTGAATACTAGTGACTATTTGAGGAAATTTGATGGCAAGGCAGATGAAGGCTACATAGTGGGATATTCAGCTCACTCTCGGGCTTATCGTGTCTACAATCTCCAAGCCAAGCGAGTAACTAAAACTATTAATATAGGGTATTTTGAGGAGAAGTCAAACATACAAGGCAAGGGTCCTGAATGGTATTTTGATCTTGATTATCTTAGTGATTCATTGGGGTATTTTTGTTTCAAAACTAACCATGGTCCAGGTCCACAAGTGTTTGCAACTTCTAGTATAGGTGCTCATTCTAGTTTCTCAGACTCAGATGAAGAGGATGATATTTTTGTTGTTCCATCCTATTCCACCACAGTCTCTCCTAATGCCAATAATACTCCTAGTGATGCTACTCCATCAGACATTTTGGACTCACAAGGAGCTCTTGACACATTGCTCAAGCAACAACAAGATGCCACTACAGCAGCTGCTCAAGGTGGTTTTGAGTTTCCTTTGAGTACATCTGCTGACAAAGCTACTCCTAGTACTCTAAATGTTACTCCTAGTGCTAGTTTAACACCTATTGGTAGTCCGACTATGATCCCACTTCCTCTACTAGATTCTCTGGTCCTTCTGACCTGGGAAACTCTCAAAAGAAGTCTTCTACTAAGCTGGATGATATTCATAAGCAATCAATAGATGGCATTTTTGACTCTGCTTCATATGATGATGATTTAATTGGGGATCTTAATAACTTGGCACCAGAAGTGGATGTAGCTTCTAATCAAGTTCTGCAGTCACACAAAGACCATCCTACTACTCAAATCATTGGAGATCCTAGTTCTACTGTCAAGACTCGCAGAATGCATAAGAAAGCAACGTCTAATCATCATTCTCTTGTGAGCTATATTGAGGACCAAAAGCGTAATAATCATACAGACTTTCAACACTGTTTGTTTGCTTGTTTTCTTTCACAGGTGGAACCTAGATCAGTCTCGCATGCTCTTGAGGATCAAAGTTGGGTGGAGGCTATGTAGAAGGAGATGCAGCAGTTCTTGTTTCAGAATGTTTGGATCCTAGTTGACTTGCCAGATGGAAACACAGCAATTGGTACCAAATGGATTCTCAAAAACAAGAAAGATACAAGGGGTATTGTGGTGATAAATAAGGCAAGGTTGGTTGCACAAGGTCACACACAACTTGAAGGCATTGACTATACTGAAGTTTTTGCTCCTGTTTCTAGGATTGAGGCCATTCGTCTGTTTTTGGCTTCTGCTTCTTATGTGGGCTTTACGGTTTTTTAGATGGATGTCAAGAGTGCATTTCTCTATGGCAAGATTGATGAGGAAGTTATGTCTCTCAACCTAAGGGCTTTGTGGATCCACTTCATCCCAAGAAAGTTTACAAGGTGGTCAAAGCTCTCTATGGACTTCATCAGGCTCCTAGAGCTTGTATGAGCGTCTTTCCACTTTCTTGTTGAAACATGGCTATAGAAGAGGCACGATCGACAAAACACTATTTCTTAAGAGGAATACCCAAGGACATTATCCTAGTTCAAGTATATGTGGACGATATTATCTTTGGTTCTACTAAGAAGGAATGGTGTGATGAGTTTGAACAACTGACGAAGGGCTAATTTCAGATGAGTGCTATGGGAGAGCTTACATTTTTCCTTGGTCTTCAAGTCAAGCAACAGTCGGATGGAATCTTCATAAGTCAAGACAAATATGTTCATGAGATCCTTCAAAAGTTTGATATGGATCCTCTTAGACCAGCAGCAACACCTTATGAAGTCACTAAAGTCAAACTCAAGAATGAGCCAGATCCTCCGGTAAATGTTCACATGTACAGGTCTATGATTGGCTCGCTCATGTATTTGACTGCATCACGTCTGGATATTATGTTTGTAGTAAGTGCTTGTTCTAGACATCAGGTGGCTCTAACTGTTTCTAACTTGAATGCTGTCAAGAAAATTTTCAAGTACATCAAGGCTCAACCCAAGCTAGGCTTGTGGTATCCTAGAGAATCACCTTTTGTCCTTGAAGCCTATATTAATAGTGACTATGCAGGTGCTAATAATGACAGAAAGTCTACTACTGGTGGTTGTCAGTTTTTGGGTCGAAGACTTATCTCATGGCAATGTAAGAAACAGACGATAGTAGCTACTTCTTCAACAGAAGCTGAATACGTAGCTACTGCTAGTTGTTGTGGACAAGTCTTGTGGATAAAAAATCAGATGCTAGATTATGGGTTCAACTTTATGAACACCAAAATTTTCATTGACAATCAAAGCACTATCTACATTGTGAAGAATCCTGTTTTTCATCAACGTACAAAACATATTTAAATTAGGCACCACTTTATTAGGGATGCCAATGAGAAGAAGTTGATACAGGTTCTTAAGGTTCATACGGATGATAATGTTGTTGATTTATTGACTAAAGCCTTTGATGATCCTCGATTCAACCACTTGGTGGTTTACATTGGAATGGTCAATCCTTGAGACCTAGGATTGAGGGGAGGCTAAGCCTAAGGGGAGGCTTAGAGTACATATTTACTTGCATAGAGCTGGCACGTCACTCGGCTCCTCGGCTGACTTCGGCTGCAAAGACTTTCTCCTTAGGCGCATGTCTCAGCAACACAAAACGAGGGACTAACATATTGGTAGTTTCTAACAACAGATTTCATGGGTATTTGTGGTGTGTGCTACTTCTTGTGGAGGATTTTTGTCACTTCTGGTGGTAGGTTTCAGCTTCTAGTGTAAATAAATCCTTCATTGTCATTGATGGTTGGCTTCTAGTCTTGGTTTGGGTCACTGTTCACTTCGTTGACTTTCATTGACCACATTGTGCTTCTAGTGTTGACCCTTACGCGTTTTGACTTTTAGTCAACGCAAGTTACTTCTGGTATATATCCTATTATTTAACTTTGGTAACTAGGATTTGCAAATAAAGTTAATAGGGCAAGTGGTTACTTTTGCATTAACTGCCTAATCTAAAAGGACAACCCACATTATTAGGGGTCAATGAACAGTTACAAGACCATTATTTATGGTCAAATCCCAAACTTGACTCATTGCTCCCAACCATAACACACACACGCTCCTACTCTTTCAATCTCTAATCAATCATCTTCCATCACTTCCAATCATCATCCATGGCTGCTCTGCTATACAAACCCGATCACAATTAAGGTGGCTTATCTGGGAGATGGTCCTAAACGTGACGAGTTCACAGACATCATCGAATTTATTGAGGCTTCTAACCTCAGGTATGCTTTTACTGTTGGCCCGACTGTCTATAATAGTGTCATTCGCCAGTTTTGGGCACTGCCCACCTTGTGGATGTTTTGGGACGCCCACTTGAACTCCATGCTACCACAGATGGACGTTCATATGTGGTGTCTGAAGCTTCTATTCGGACTGCTCTTCATCTTCAGGATGAAGGTGGTGTTGTCTCCATCCCCAACTCTGAGGTATTGGATGGGATGGCTGATCTTGGTTATAATCATGGGGGGGAGTTTAACTTCTAGAAAAATAGGTTTACCCCCCAATGGAAGCTTCTAGTGCACTTTTTGATTCATTGCTTAAGCCCAAAGTTTGGGAGTTGGGATGCATTTCCCATTCCTTTGGCTTTTTGGTTTGATCTGCATAACACAGGGTCGTATGTTTAATTTTTCTCGCTCCTTGTTTGATGGGATGGTTTGCAATCTTAGTAGTACTGGATCTAGGAAGAAGTTTTTAATGTATCCTAGGTTCTTGCATCAGATTCTTATGTGCATACCTCGTGATATGGAGGAGTATGAGACCCCCAAGCTTAGTTCTAAAGTTTATTCCAATATGACACTTGTGTTTAAGGGAGCTTGGAGGCCTCTTACTGATGTTATGTTGGGCCTTGCCCAAGGTCCTCCTAATGTTATTCCTCCGGCTGCTGAAGCCGAGGAGGAACTTCCATTAGAAGATGATCCTATGGAGGAGGAGCATCTTGCTAGTGGTGAGCCTCGTGTGGTGGTGGAAGAGCCAGCTAAGGAAGTGGTGGTTGAAATTCCATCCACTTCCAAGGTTGCCCCCTCTTCTCTGCCACATAAGTCCCCATTTGTGGATACTCCCCCTTCTAGTCCAACACCACATTCTCCTGAGAAACCGTCTAGTTCTCGTGCTCATAATGCTGACCCCTTTATTGCTTCTGGTTCCAATGAAGCTTTCCCTGATCCAAGTCCTCTTGGTGGGGAAGCGGAGGAACCTGCTTCACTAACTTGTTTGCTTGATCTCATGCACAGGTATTATGCAAGGATTGTTTCTTTGGAGACAGATCTGAATCAGCATCACAAGCTTACCAGGGAATTTGTCCTTCCAATGGCGGACAGGATTAAGGCTTTGGAGTCGCAGCAGGGGAGGTGAAAGAAGCACGTTGTTCATTCTGATTTTGATGAAGATTTTTGATGAGACTGTATTTATACATAGTCTCATCGTCCAAATCGGGCTTAAAACGCTTTAAATATCATCAAAATACCCAAATATATGCTTGTGTTTGTTGCTTGTGTATTTTAGGTACGGATATTGAGAAAATGACAAAAGATCACAAGAATCAATCAAAAACGAACACGGGAAACGAAGCCGCACGATGAACCAAGCCCTAATGAAGAATTTTCCAAAGAAAACCCTTGAAAATTTGAAGAATATTGAAGATTGGTCCTCCAAGTTTGAAGAATTGACACTTTATACCCTTGTATCTTCATAATTACAAGTTTGGTCCCTAAAGTTTGTCAAAATTACAAAAAGGACCCTTAACTTTGAAGAATTGGCAAATTTAGTCCCTCAACAAAACTAAATTGTCAATAATGGTCCTCCAAGAAGTCAATAAACAAGTCAAAGTCCTTGAAGTTTGAAGACATTACAAGAATGGCCCTTGAAGAATACAATTTGTGCATTTGAAACCCTTTGGAAAAAGTTTATAAAATGTTGTGCCAAATTTGACAAAGCTGCCAAACTTATTAACAAAGGATTGAAGGTTTTAAGCTGATTTGATCAAAATAGCAAGTGAATGGGAATCCAGGGACTGATTATGGCAGACAACTAAACTCCCTTCCACCTCTCACAACTTGACACGTCACGCTCTCTCTCCCCTCAACCAATCAAACGAACCCCCTCATCCACCTCACTTTCCACTCAATTTTTAAAAACGATTTTTTATTAATCAGTTTAAATTTGGGGGTAAACACGTTTTTTAAATACCCTTAATCACCCAAACGGATTAAAAAAACTCTTCCCCCCCCCATTTAATCCCCTTAAACCCTAATTCAATTAAACCCTTAATCAAAGGGTTTATATCTAAAAATCTCCAGACCTTTGATTTAGCATTCCTTCATTCCATCCCACTCACAAAACACCTCTCCCGTGACCCCAAAGTGGACCCCCCATGTCCCCTGGTTCCCCAAAAATGGCAACTTTAGCATCTTTCAGTCATCCAACGCTTCAAGTCTCATTCCTTGGTCCCAAAGGACCAAGTGAACGTTCAAGATCATCCTTCTAACAGCTGGACATCACATGCTATGATTTGACCAAGTTTGAAGATTCAAAAGCAAGGGCATATTCGGATTTTTGCATATTAGGGTTTAGCTTTATTATTATTTTATTCAAGCTCCTAGAAGCTTCCTTGTAATGCTATAAAATGGGTGGATTGTACCCATTTTTACTCTGGTTCCAGTTTTATGTAATTTTTTCTTTTCTATGAAATAATGAAAAATTCTTAAATCTGCATATGACTGAGTTCCGTTTCTTTCATGTTTTAGAATAAACTTTAAATTTCAGTTGAGTTTTGTTGAGTTACTTTTAATTACCAAAAAGTTTTATAAAAAGTTTTTGTAGTGTAAAAAGTTTTTCTCAATCTGAAATTCACTCACACTTTGAAGTGAAAGTGGATATGAGTGACTGAATTTCAGGATTGTTTAGTTGGTTGTTTTGAGTTTAAAGGTTTTTCAAGGATTGGTTTCAAGAGTTTCAGTTTTTCAAAGGTTTTTCAAAGAAAAATATGTTTTTCAGTTTTTTAACATTTCACTGTAGCAAAAGCTACAAGCCAAGCTTGTAGCCTTTGCTACTTGTAGCTTTGCTTCCTGGTTGGTTGTTGTGTGCATGTATCAAGGAGGCATCAAAGAAAGACCTCTTTCATTCCCATTCCATTTTTTTTATTGAAGATATTGTTTTGGCTTAGGGTCCTCTTGGATTCCTCCAGCAAGCCTTTCTCTACACTTCACATAAGCTCCTTACTTCCTCAATGATCCAGATAGAGAAGGCATCAGCCAAAGGTAGCTTGAACCCTCTATTTTGATTATTTGCTGATTTTTGAGCATGCTTATTGTGTTTTGAGTGTTAATTGTCCATGTGCCTATTTTAAGCTTTGTTTCTGCTTGTTAGATGATTATTTGCATGTTAGATTAACTATTATTCAGTTTAAATAAGATTTGTATGCAAGTTTCTTTGTTAATTTCAGTTTTCAGTATTTAAGGGTGTGTTTGGGACTACTTTATTATAGGTCTTGGTGATACTAATACATGGTTATATTAGCTTAAACATATCCCATATAAGTTTCAGTAGGTGTTATTGTGATAAACTTTGAGTTGGTAGTATAATAAATTAAAGTTGCTTGTTTGAAAATTGTAAAAACATAGCATAAAATCAGAAATCATCTTTCTGCCTTGTTTTGGTCTCTTTTGCTTTCAATTTTTGCAAAACTGTTAGAAAGTAGTCTAATCTAGGGTTGCTGATAGCTTGATAGTGATTTGGTAGGGTTATGTGATAGGTTTGGCCATTAGAAATTCGTTTTTGTGCATCTAGAAAATCAGTACTGTTCATCAGTAACATACCAACTATATCAGTCACTTTAATTGGTCATTTGTGTGAGATTTTTGTGAATAGCTTGCTGCTTTTTGTGTTATTATAGACTCCCCACAACCCAACTGGTTGTGGGGGTGCCTTATTGCCCAAGAAAAAGCTCCACAAAAACTTTCCTAAGCTTTTCTTTAACCTGTCACTTTATTTACACTAGCAGTGGGAATTCACTTCCCCCTGCTAGTTTGATGGTTCCCCCTGCTTGGCTAAAAAACAAAAACAGCTAAGTGTCACTATCACAGCTTTGATTTTTTTGTCTTTTGTGGGTAATTTTAGGAGTTATAACCTGAAACTTTTTCCATTATTTTTCTTTTTTAATTCTTGATTTTTCAGTATAATTTATTTTTAGGTTACTGTTCATTTGCTATTTTTTTCATAATTTAGCTATTTTAATTACTTTTTATTATTCTGATTTTGTCTTTTAGTGTAGAAAATCAATATTTTTCAGTTTAATCAATTTTCTTGGACTTAGAATATTATTTTAAGATTTTTGGTTAAAAAAGATTTTACTGTTCATCCTTTTATTAATTGTTAGAATTAATTTAAGTTACTTAGGGTTTTAATTAAACTAGTTTTGTCATTTAGTGAAAAATTTAATATTTTTCAATCTTTTTCATTTTTCTACTGTTCATTAGAGTAAATTAGGATTTTTAAAATTGATAGATTATTTTTAGCATTATTTTATTATTTTTTATAATTATTTTAGTTTTAAAATAGTTTTTAGTAATTTAAAAATAGAAAAATAGTATTTAAAAATTAAGAAAAATACTTTTTAGTCTTTAAATAATATAAGTAACTTATTTGTTCAATAAAATCATATTTTGGACATTTTGATTAATTATATTTAATTTTAGGGCTTTAATTAGCATTTAAAATTGAATATTTAATTAATAAAAGTTTTTAAAATATTTTTATTGGATTCTTATTCTTATTTATATTATTTTAGACTTATTTTAGCTTTTAATTAATTATTAGGTTTAAAATTTTTTAATTTTGTAGTTTTTTTACGACTTTACGTGTACGCCTTTTTCGTCGTAGTTTAATTCGTAATCGTAACCGTCTTTTCTTTCCTTTCTCATTTCTTTTCTTCTTGTTCATAATCACAAACATCATTAATCAACTCTTAACACAACGCACTTGCCTCCTCGAGAACGAACTCACTTAGGGTCACTCACACACGGTTTTCTTAAATCGTCGTGCATGCTTGCCCTATTTTTACGCTCTTTTTCCTAAAAGACGTAATTTTACAACCATCATTTTGGCGCTGCTGCCGGGGAGGCGTGTTGTGTTTTGGTTGAACCATTGTTGTTTTTATATATAGCCATAAAAGTAATTGTATTAGTAGCACTCTACTAATACGTATTATCGTTTTTCGTTTTTTGTGAATATTATTAATATATTGTATACGTAGAACAATAAATTTACAAGTACTCCAAATACGTGAGAAATCACAATCTTGACTTGGGAGGTCATTACCCAATCATTGTATTCGAATCTCAAACCAAAGAAAAAGGAAAAAATAGATAAATACTTTCGTGAAGCTCGATTTTGAGAAATACAAACTATAAGGTGGGTATAAGGCGGTTGTATTTCACGACCTAAAGGAAAAAGGCTCTTAAGTGCTTCGCGCCGCCTCGTTTCCTCCGCTTGCTTGTGCGTATTTTGATTTTGAAAGCTAATCGAGGGTTTTGCCGCCCAAAGTATTATTAAGTATCATATATATTTTCTTGGTTTCTATTGATTAAACCCTCTTGAACGATTTGGTGTTCCACCATCGTTCTAAAGTCATCGAAGGCGTTCACTTCACGTGATCGTTTTCATTCCTTGAGGCTTCTTTAATCAAGAGATTTGATTAAGGAGGAGATTTGTAGATTTGTGTCTACTAATACATTCCAAAAAAATCCAAAAAAAGTAAAAACAATCAAAAACCACAAAAAAAATGAAAAAGTAAAAACACCAAAAAGAATCCTCTTTGCTCGCCTTCTCGTTGTACGTGACGTTTATGCAAACTCGCTCGAAAGCAAGACGTGCTCGTAAACGAAGAAACAAATCCATCACTCCTTCTAGTGAGGAGTCTCCTATTGACGAACCCATTATAGTGAAAGAAGCACCCATGGCTAATCGAACTATGATGGAGTTGCTTCAAGCACCCACCGAGGGTTATGGAGAAGCGATTGTGATTCCCGCTATCCTTGCGGAGAATTTTGAGGTTAAGACGGGTTTGTTGTCCATGATTCAAAACAACAAGTTTCGAGGTGACGAAAAGGACAACCCTCATAACCACATTCGCCAATTTAATCGTCTCACCGCCACTTGCAAGTTTAAGGACGTCTCAAACGACTCGATTAAGATGATGCTTTTTCCGTATTCCTTAGCGGGGCCCGCAAAAATTTGGTTAGAGAAAGAGCCACCCAATTCTATATTGACGTGGAAGGATCTCGTTTCAAAATTCGTGAACCAATTTTTTCCGCCCTCTAAGACTACGCACTTGAAAAACGAGATTTCAAAGTTTTCGCAAGAGTATAATGAGAGTTTTTCAACGGCTTGGAATAGGTTTAAGGAAATGTTGCACGAATGTCCTCATCATGGTTTTTCCGACTTGCATCAAATAGACACGTTTTACAATGGCTTGAACGATCATGAGCGTGATTATCTTAATGCCGCCGCGGGTGGTAATTTTTTGTGTAAGACGGTCGAGGAAGCATTGTTAATAATTGAGAATAGGTCTAAGGTGTATAGTCCTCGTAGCACGTCGAGTGTTCGTAAGACTTCGTCTTCGTCTTCGCCTTCATTGTCACACACCGTTGATGCTTGCCAAATCGAGGCTGATTTGGAGAACAAAAATTTTGATATAGTGAAAGGATTGTTAGTTGAGTTTAAAGTTGGTGAACAACCCGCTCCCGCTACGATTAAAGCGGTTGAGGTTTCTTGTATGTATTGTGGTGGAGCTCACGATTATTCCGAGTGCATTACCAACGGTGGTAACACTTCGAGTGCCTTCGCGGCCGCGGGAACTTATAACCAAAACGGTCAAGTTCCTCGCACTAATCATTTGGCTCCACCAGGTTTTCCACCAAATCAAAATGCTAACAATTATCGAAACCATCAAGTTGGTTACCAAAGCAATCAAAGGAACAATTTTAAGGGTAATAACAACTATGGGAATCAAGGGAGTAGTAGTAGCCAATTGCAAAATCAAAATCAAAACCGTAATTTTCAAAACACGAGTCAAGGTCTTCAAAATGTTTACACTAAAGAACTTCCAATGGACTTTGTGAATTACGCCACGGCAAATGATAAGATTTTGGAAAACATTCAAGAGCAATTGGCTAATCAAGCTAGGGACACGGCTAAGAACACTAAGGAATTGGCTAATTTTGTTAAAGAAAATCTTAGCATGAGGAATGAATTGAAAAATGATTTTGCTAACCAAATTCGAGGTCAAAACAACAAGATAGAGCAAAGTCATGCTAGGCTTGAACAAAGAATTGACCAAAAAGCCGCTAGTCAAGATTTGAAGTTTAATGGTTTTGATGCTAAGCTTAATGCCATCTTAGAAGTCGTCATGGGGAACAAAGCCTCTACTTCGGGTAGTTTGCCTAGTAACACCGTTTCAAACCCGAAGGGAGAAATGAAAGTGATTACCACACGAAGTGGTAAGACACTTAAAGAACCGACTCCTCAACCAATTACTCCAACGATGGAGGAAATTGAGGAAGAACCCGAGGTGGTGGTCGAAAAGGAGCATATTTCAATCCCACAAAGTACCGCTCATACCACACCTACGGTTGACCCATCACCCATATTGGAACCCGAGATTCCAAAGGCTATGCCTATGCCCCAACCCACACCACCCTTGCCTTACCCCTCGAGACTTAGGAAGGAGAAACGACAAGAGCGCGACAACTACCAATTTGAGCTTTTTATGAAAATGTTTCGTAATTTTCACTTTAATGTGAGTTTCGCCGATGCTTTGGTCATGATGCCTCGATTTGCCGCTAACTTTAAGAGTATGTTGAACAACAAGGATAAATTACACCAAATGTCTAGTTGTTCGTCGGTTTATCTTAATCGCATACCTCAAAAAGTCGGTGATCCCGGTAAATTTTTGATCCCTTGTGCAATTCAAGATATGGAAGAATGCTATGCCTTGGCCGATCTTGGTGCTAGCATTAACTTGATGCCACTTGCAGTCTTCAAGTCGCTCAATCTTCCTAATCTTACTCCTTCACGAATGTCTATTGAGTTGGCCGACCATTCCACGATTCTTGCATGTGGTTTGGCGGAAGACGTTTTTGTGAAAGTGGGGAAGTTCTACTATCCCGTGGACTTTATTGTTGTTGACATCCCCACGGATCCTCAAGTTCCTCTTATTTTAGGTCGTTCGTTTTTAGATACGTCTATGGCTTTAATTGATGTGCATGCTAGAAAGATCACCTTACGTTTCAACGACGAGGAACTTGTTATAAACGCAACTCAAAATTCTCAACTTTCTCATGTTTATTCCGTTGCTACCATAAACCTCGTTGATATGATCGACGTGGTTTGTGAGGAATTTTCACAAGAAGTTTTAGGGTTTGGTGATGAAGAAACTAGTGGCAATCCCACTATGTTAGATCCAATTCTTGATAATTCGACACCAACCTTCACTCCTTTTGAAGGTGGTGGTTTTACGTTGCAAGAATTCGATGTTCCACGTACTTGTGACGAAGACCTCGACAACGATGAGGACTTCTCGATTATCAAGGATTTTCTCAACGATTTCCCATTGCCTCCACCCGAGGAGGTTATGAGTATCGAGCCCAAATCTTCACTTGAGGAACCACCTATTCTCGAGTTGAAAGATTTACCTCCTCACATCGAATATGTCTATTTGGAGGAGGACGACAAGTTGTCGGTTATTATTGCGAAGGATCTTTCGAATAATGAAAAAACCGCACTTGTCGATGTTCTTAAGGACCACAAAGGGGCGATTGCATGGAAGTTATCCGACATTAAGGGAATCGATCCCAAGTTTTGTACCCACAAAATCTTAATGGAGGAGGATTTCAAGCCAACAATCCAAAGTCAAAGGAGGGTGAACCCCAAAATTCACGACGTCATCAAAAAGGAGGTCCTTAAACTCCTTGACGCGGGAATGATTTACCCTATTTCCGATAGCCCTTGGGTGAGTCCTATTCATTGTGTCCCTAAAAAGGGAGGGATGACCGTTGTGCCAAACGATGCCAACGAGTTAATTCCCACTAGACTCATGACCGGATGGAGAGTGTGCATTGACTATCGTAAGTTGAATGAAGCCACTCGAAAAGACCATTTTCCCTTTCCCTTTGATACAATGATTTAGTATGGGTTCTAATTCTCTCACAGTCCTCTGAATTGATCTCAGCCTTAAGTGGAATGATTGTTCTTGGTTACCAAATAAAAGGGTTTGGTTTTCTAATATACTAAAGGTTAAAACGTACTTTAAAATTAAAACTTAAATCAAAGACAATTACTTTAATGACAATTAATAAAAACGTGAATTAAAATTGAAATTAAGATTAAAATTAAAATTGAAATCAAAGTTAAAATTACAGTTAAAATATAAATTGTGAAATAAACATAAAGAAATAGTAGAACAGTAACACTAAAAGAAAATTGATTCGGAACTTTTTAACCTTGATTCGGAACTTTGCTCATGCGGAACTTTCGCTCGGAACTTTGGTTCATTCGGAACTTTGTGATTCATGCGGAACTTTGCTCATTCGGAAGTTTTTGGTTCATCCGGAACTTTGTGGTTCATTCGGAAGTTTTACTCATTCGGAACATTTAGACTCATTCGGAACTTTTGACTCATCCGGAACTTTGGTTCATTCGGAAGATTAGGTTCATCCGGAACTTTCAGTTCGTTCGGAACTTTTACTCATTCGGAACTTTTTTAAACAAAAACTCACTCGGAACTGTTTTATTCACTCGGAACTTTTAACCTAAGCAGTTCATTCGGAACTTTTGTGCTCATTCGGAAGTTTGGTGTTCATCCGGAAGTTTTGCTTCATTCGGAAGTCTGGGAACACAAGAACAGTCGTATACCCGAAGAACAAGGAAACTAATTTTAATCCAAAAATCACCAAGTTTTTTACCAAAAACTTAAATAAAACTTAACACAAATGATTTACTAACCAATAAATACAAATCCCATCAACAAAAACACAAATCCCAACAACTTTTGAAGATCAAATCTCAATAAAATAAGAACTTAAGAACTTGAAGATAAAGATGATGATGAACAAGATGAAATGGAAAGATTAAACAAGACTTTGTATTGATGATTGATGTTTTAACAATAACAAAATAAGGATGAAAATTACAAGATTAAAATTAAAAGATCAAGATCACCAATCACCCTAATGGTGTTGGTGATGGGACGAATAGAAGGAGAAAAAGGAGGAGAGAAGAAAACTCAAAAACTAACTAGCACTATGTGTGTGAGGGGACTCCTTTTATAGGCTTGTCTTTTGGTTGGTGAGTGGGCTTTCTCCGTTCTTCTTGTCTTTTCGTCTTTTCAGAAAAGTTTCCGTTTTCGATTCTGATTCGGGATTTGTCGTCGATTAAATTTAACTCGTCTTTTAATTTCTTCGTTTAATAGACTTGAGTTTCTTCGACTTGTGTAAATCTTCCATCTTTGGTCCTTTTCTTCGATAAATCTTCGAATAGGCCCAGTGACTTCAAATCTTTTGCATCTCTTGGACAATAGACTTTATCTTGAGTCCTTTTCTTCAGTAAAACCCGTGCAATCCTATGTTTTCTCCAATATTTATCCGGTTGGCTCTGAAAACACAATAAACACAAAAACCACGCATAATTCCAAACAAATGATATTAAATACGTGTTTTGGTCTTGTTTTAGCCAGAATTAAGTGGTAAAAGGATGGGTGTTTACACACCTATCAAATCCCCTACACTTAACCATTGTCATGCCCTCATGCAATGCTTAGTGATAAAGCAAATTTACACTTTTCTCATAATTAATCAACCTTGGCCTTATTTAAATACCACTAAACAAAAATTAAAATACTAATAGAAATTAAACTTTAAAGGAAACAAAAGAATGGAAATAACTTGCAAAGAGATCAATGACTTACATTAGGGCTTTGGTGTTGCGAAGATTTATCACCCTCAAGTTTCACGTTCCCCAAACTAAGCTTAAAAACGAGATCATTGTTATTATAAGTTAGCAATTCAAACACTTACACACATGGCTTAATTATATGCTTAAACTCCCTTATTCCTAGGTGTATCTCTTATATTTTATTTTTGTCTTAGAATGATCATGAAGATGCATTTTTGGGACTTATTTCGATAGTTTATTTAGGCTGAAAGCAAAGTAGGACGATTTGATCAATAGTTAGCTAAAGGACAAAATCTCTTAAAACTGCTTCTCGGGATATCAAAAAGTTCATATCTTGGCATAACTTGGTTCACGATTTGAGACCTTTCTCGGGCCGATATTTGGCATGTACTTCATACTTCATATCTTGAGAGACGTGCTTGAGACAATGGTCTTCTCATCGTTAATAGGGTTTCTTCACTTGGAGACTTTTGAGGGGTACTCCAACTTTATTGACCACGACTTCATGATTATTTCTTCGATCTCTATTTGGGATTTTGAGATACAACGATCCGCCTCCTTTTCGGACTTGGATCTATTTATCCTCATACCTTGTTAGGGTCTTTTCGGATAGACTTCTCCATCATCTTTATGGGAGTTGATTGCTTTTCGTCGTGAGTCTTGATCCTTCATATTGACTTTGGGAATAATGCTTTTCACATCACCTTGGATCTTTAGCAATAAAATGGAATCCTCATGCCTTGTTAGGGCCTTTTCGGACTCGCCAATCTCCGCGCCCCGCTTCATAAGTTATGCCTTGGCTATGAACTCTTATCATTACCGAGCAACTTTTAAACGATCTTGGGCTAGAAGCTAAGTAACCTTTCAAATCGTACGACCTTACTTATTGCAGATAAATTATTAGCAAGTGATGGGAGAAAAGGCAAATAATTACACCAAGTGAGCTTGCGCAAGAATACCGACTTATAATTGACTCTATCATTTCTCGTTCTCCACAATTTAAAATCTAAAAAAAAATGAGACTCGTGGACACTTAGCCTAATAAACCAATTAAGGTCTACATGGTTAAGGATACTAGCTAGAATAAACTTGGATAAGTCTATTCGGGTTGAGTCAAAATAAACGCAACGGGCCTAATATGTCAAAGACTTCTAAACTAGCTACACCACTTTATTAAAATTTGACTTTATTGCGGGATATATACATATGAAAGCAACGATAAAAATTTAAAAATTACGACTAAATGGCCAAAGTTAATAAAAAATTTGAAAAATGTTGAAAAATATGATTTTCCGGTTAAATGAAGGCATTTTCATGGAAAAGTCCACTTAAAACTTCGATAGAAGTCCCCCCTACACTTAAGATAAACATTGTCCTCAATGTTTAAGCATGTGGGAAAAATCTCCCCTACACTTATGACATTGTGCACGTTGGTTAGCTCAAGTTAAGGAAGAGACGACTAAAGTGATCAATTTCAAATGTGAGTATGAAGAAAATTGAATCACGATAGTTGAGAGATAGAACCGGATTTTGGATAACACGGGAGCACGGTTCTTCAAAGATTCCAAGAGTGCACTTATCCCTGTAATCACATCACCACACAAAGACAAACACGTATAGAAGTCCCCCTACACTTAGGAGGTTAAAACATAAAAGGATAGATACTCGGGCTGCCTCCCGAGGAGCGCTTGTTTTTGATAACCGAGTCACGAGCCTGACTCGACCCAAAATTAGTTCATGGGGAACGTGGTGAGGGAAGGAATCACCTCCTGAGAGGTGTCCTCACCAAAGTACAACTTCACTCGTTGGCCATTCACCTTAAAATTTGGTCCATCAGGTTGAGCGAGCTCGAGAGTACCATATGGAAAAATTTGGGCAATGGTGAATGGGCCGGACCAACGAGATTTGAGCTTTCCCGAGAAGATTTTCAACCGAGAGTTAAAAAGTAAGACTTTGTCTCCAACATGGAACTCTCGTTTTTTGATCTTGGAGTCGTGAATGAGCTTAGTTCTTTCCTTATAGATCAATGAATTTTCATAAGCCTCATTACGGAGTTCATTGAGCTCATTGAGTTGGATCTTGCGTAGGTCACTGGCTTTGTTTATATCAAAATTAGCCCACTTCAAGGCCCAATAAGCCTTGTGCTCCAACTCAATGGGGAGGTGGCACGCTTTCCCGTACAC
The DNA here is from genome assembly GCA_025667525.1 of Glebionis coronaria. Taxonomy (NCBI): domain Eukaryota; kingdom Viridiplantae; phylum Streptophyta; class Magnoliopsida; order Asterales; family Asteraceae; genus Glebionis; species Glebionis coronaria. The sequence continues at coordinate 664,028 of JANFOE010000194.1, forward strand.
AAGACGATAAGGCGTACAGCCGATCGGGGTCTTGTAAGCAGTACGGAAAGCCCACAAAGCATCATCAAGTTTATCAGCCCATGAGGCACGATGCTCTCCCACAGTTCTTTCAAGAATTCGCTTCAGTCCTCGGTTGGATATTTCAGCCTGGCCATTAGTTTGTGGGTGGTAGGCTGTGGAAATACGATGGTTTACACCGTACTTAGCCATGACTCTAGCAAATTGGTCATTGCAGAAATGAGTCCCGCGATCACTAATAATGGCACGAGGCACGCCGAATCTAGCGAAAAGAGCTTTCAAAAATTTACAAACCACCCTTGCGTCATTAGTGGGTAAAGCTTTGGCTTTAACCCATTTGGAGACGTAGTCAACGGCTACAAGGATGTATTTGTTTCCTTTAGAAGAAGGGAATGGCCCCATAAAGTCGATACCCCAAACATCAAAGATTTTACACTCTTGAATGAAATTCTGAGGCATCTCGTCTTTATGTGTGATGTTGCCTTGTTTTTGGCAAACATCACATCGTTTAACCATATCGTGAGCGTCACGATATATGGAGGGCCAATAAAATCCGGAATCAAACACTTTTTTGGCGGTGTAGTTGGGACCAAAGTGACCACCGGTGGGTCCTTTGTGGCAAGCATTAAGGATTTCTGAAGCTGCCGGTCCATCAACACATCGGCGGATAATCAGGTCGGAACATTTTTTGAATAGGTAAGGGTCGTCCCAAAAATAAGTCTTGATGTCGGTGAAGAACTTTTTCTTTTGTTGGGACGTCAATCCTTCCTTGAGAATTCCACCCGCCAAGTAGTTTGCGAAGTCCGCAAACCACGGGGTTTCATTCGACTTCGAGTTTATAGACATTAAGGTCTCCAAGGGAAAAGAATCATTGATTTCTTTGTTAGGATGATCCCCTTGGTAAGGATCCTCAAGTCGGCTAAGATGATCCGCGGCTAGGTTTTCAGCTCCTTTTTTATCGCGAATTTCGATTTTAAATTCTTGGAGCAGCAAAACCCAGCGAAGAAGTCTTGGTTTGGAATCTTGCTTTGTCAACAAGTACTTCAGCGCGGAATGATCGGTGTACACAATTGTGGTAGAAAGGACAAGATAGGGGCGAAATTTTTCAAAGGCATAGACAACAGCTAAAAGCTCTTTTTCGGTTGTCGTATAATGCAATTGTGCCCCAGTCATTGTCTTGCTAGCGTAATGGATTGGTTGGAAGTGTTTGTTCACTCTTTGTCCAAGAACCGCTCCAATAGCAAAATCACTAGCATCGCACATCAACTCAAAGGGAAGCTCCCAATTAGGGGTAACCAAGACGGGTGCCTTAGTTAGCTTATCCTTAAGTGAGTTGAAGGCTTCAAGACACTCTTTGGAAAAGATAAAAGGAGTATCTTTTTCCAAGAGGTGGGTCATCGGGCGAGCGATTTGAGAAAAATCTTTGATGAATCGATGGTAGAAGCCCGCATGACCCAAGAAACTTCTAACACCCTTCACTGTTGAAGGTGGAGGCAACTTGGCGATAACATCGACTTTAGCACGGTCTACTTCAAGACTGGCTTTCGAGATCTTGTGTCCCAGCACGATGCCTTCTTTTACCATAAAATGGCATTTTTCCCAATTCAGAACAAGGCGAGTGTCTTCGCACCGCTTAAGCATACGTTCCAAATTGGCAAGGCAAGAAGAGAAAGAATCCCCGAAGACCGAGAAATCATCCATGAAGACTTCCATGGTTTGTTCAACCATGTCATGGAAGATAGCTAACATGCACCTTTGGAAAGTCCCGGGCGCATTACATAAGCCAAAAGGCATTCTTTTGTAAGCAAATGTGCCATAGGGACAAGTGAATGTCGTCTTCTCTTGATCTTGGGGATCGATGGGTATTTGGAAATAACCCGAGAAACCATCAAGAAAGCAGTAATATTCATTACCGGCTAAACGTTCAAGCATTTGGTCCATAAAAGGTAGAGGGAAATGATCCTTTCTCGTGGCATCATTGAGTTTGCGGTAGTCTATACAAACTCTCCACCCAGTAACGAGACGAGTGGAAATCAACTCGTTGTGTTCATTGGGAACAACGGTTATTCCGCCTTTCTTGGGCACACAATGGATTGGACTAACCCATGGTGAATCCGAAATAGGGTAAATCATACCCGCATCAAGAAGTTTGATAACCTCTGTTTTGATGACTTCATGTATTTTTGGATTCACCCTTCGTTGGCTTTGAATTGTGGGCTTAAAGTCGTCCTCCATGAGAATTTTGTGTGTGCAGAAGTGAGGATCAATTCCACGAATATCAGAAATCTTCCAAGCAATAGCCTTCTTGTGATCTTTCAACACGTTGATAAGTCGGGCTTTTTCTTCTTCCTTTAGGTCCTTAGCAATGATGACTGGCGACTTCTTCTCTTCTTCAAGGAATACATACTCAAGATGGGGCGGCAACTCCTTAAGTTCTAAATCCGGAGGATTTTTGACGGGAGGCGTATTTAAAGTCGGAGTATCGATAGCAATGACCGTGGGAGATGGAGGAGAAGGATTGTCTTCGGTGAGAAGATTGTCAAAGAAATTCATGTCTTCATCCCCATCGGTGGGAGAATCATTAGTAGCTAAATTCACATCTCCCATGGTATCTTCAAGATTGTTCCAAAATAAATCACTATCTCCAAATAGAGACAATGATGAATCAATAGAGGACACGGTCTCAACATTGGGAAGAGAGGCAGGAATACTTTTGCAAGCATCATTAAAGTGTTCTTCACAAGCCTCATCAAGAACGTCAATACAATTAACACTCTCATATGAATAAGGCTGTTTAGACAACTTTCCCATGTTGAAGACTACTTTATCGTCACCCACTCTCATGATAAGCTCACCGGCTTCAACATCAATGAGAGTGCGACCGGTCCTCAAGAATGGACGACCAACAATTAGTGGCACACGAGGGTCCATCTCGTAGTCGACGACAACAAAATCAGCAGGAAAGGTGAATTTGTCGACTCCTACAATGACGTCTTCGGTTATCCCCACTGGATAAGCAACCGTACGGTTAGCTAATTCCAAAGTCATTTTGGTGGGGACTAGCTCTGGGAGAGATAATTGCTTCCAAACGCTTAGAGGCATAAGATTAATACTGGCACCTAGATCGGCTTGGGCCATGCAATTCTCTACTCCCGGGAAATTGCAAGGGAGAAGGAAACGACCCGGATCACCAAGCTTAGTTGGCAATTTCCTTAAGAGCACTGCAGAGCAATTCTCATTAAGTTGGGTGTTGGCAATATCGAGGAGCTTTTCCTTGTCGCTCAGAAGATCTTTAAACATTTTTGCATACTTGGTCATGTGAGCGAGAGCCTCAGCGAAGGAGATATTGAAATTCAGTTGTTTGAACATTTTAAGGAAATTTGAAACCTGAATATCGTCCTTGGTTTTGAGCTTCTCTTTCCTCAACCTAGATGGATAAGGTATATTGGATGAAGAAGAAGGCTTTAGGGGAATAGGATCACTCACAACCACGGGTGGAGGAGGGGTAGAAGGAAGAGGTGGAGAAATTGGGGAAGGAGAAGGATGAGGAATAGGAGCAGGTGACTCGTTCTCCTTAGTCACAACCACCGGTGGAGGTATAGGAAGCTCGGGTTCCTTGGTACCTTTACCACTTCGAGTAGTGATTGCTTTCATCTCCCCTCTTGGATTCGCAACGGTGTTACTCGGAAGAGTACCCGAAGAAGAGGGTTGATTACCTTGGAAGAAACTAGCCATCATGTTCCTCAAGTCATTTGTTTGGCTATCCAACGTATTTCTCATGTCGGCTCTCAAGTCGTTTCCTTGCTTGACCAAGTCTGCTTTCAAATTTATCACTTCACGCTGAAGATTTTCCACGATCACATCGTTTGTCCTCATGTAGGTCTGCACTTCTTGGTGTAGAGCGGTGGATTGGTTGGGAGGAGCATTTTATGCGGGTGGTTGATAAGCAGGTTGTTGGTAAACTTGGTTGTTACGTTGAGGTGGCTGTTGCTGCTTGTGAGGAGGGATGTATGGTTGTCGAGGTTGTTGTTGTTGTTGAGGAGGGCGATTGAGGTTTGATTGTTGGTTTGGGTTGGTTGGAGGAAAACCAGGTGGTGAAAGATAGTTGTTGCTGCGGTAGCTACGTAAATTACGGTCACCTTGAGGTCTAGCTTGATAAGCAGGTTGAGGATAGGTGCCATAAGCTGCATTAACATTCTCAGAAGGGTAGTCTTGGGTGGCGGTACAAGTGGTGTAAGAGTGAGGACCACCGCATATCTCACAAGGTTGGCTGACAGCGTTAACTTGAGCGTGTTTAGCGTTGTTGCTGTTGTTGTTGCTGACGGTGTGGGTGACAAGCGATTCAAGAAGCGTAGTGATTTTGTCCAATCGCTTGTCGCTGTCACTAGTGCTAGCACTAGCGACATTGGTCCGAACACTCTTGGTTTGCACACGAGATTTATTCTCAATGATGTCCCAAGCAGCATTGGAAGTCTTAGCCAATAGATTACCCCCCGAGGCACTGTTTAGTGAATCTTGGTCACTCATGCTTAAACCATTGTAAAAAGTATTAATTTGATGTACTTTGGTAAAACCATGTTGTGGGCATTTTCTTAAAAGATCTTTAAAACGATCCCAAGATTCACTTAACGACTCATCGTACTTTTGTTCAAAATTTATGATTTCATTCCGCAAAGCGGTAGTACGAGAGGGTGGGAAAAAGTAATTGATAAAATTTGTTTCCAAATCCGTCCACGAGAGAATACTCTGTGGCGGTTCCTTAGCAAGCCAATGCCGGGCTTGTCCCTCTAAAGAAAAGAGAAAAAGTTGTAACCTGATAACCTCTTGTGGAACACCATTGAATTTGACCGTGTTGGTGAGTTGCAAGAATCTCTTGATGTGGTCGTGTGGATCATCAATGGTACGTCCCAAGAATGGTTGAGCGGAGACCATCTGGATAAAGCCTGATTTTAGCTTGAAATTGTTGGCGGCAATTGGTGGTATAACAATTGGGTCAGTGTTGCCATCTACATGAGCTTGCAGCAATTCAATCATCGGGCGATTATCCGGAAGGGGCTCATTGTTGTTGTTATTGTTCATGTTGTTGAAAGGCGGGTTATTGTTGTTATTATTGTTTGGAGGTGGTACACCGGCCATGTCTAAGTGATCGAGAGGCTCGGGCTCTTGATAAGACGTGGATCGAGTGCGCATACACCTGCAAAAGAACTAACAAGGCAAAAACAATACAAAAATATTTTTTTGGTTTTTAATTAATTTTTTTTAATTTTTTTTGATTTTTTTTGTATTTTTGAAAATTTTATATTTTTTAGGATTTTTTGAAAATTTTTATGAAAAAGTAACGTTCACGGGGAACGGATCCCAAAATCCAAGTTCTCACAAAAAACTTTTGATCTTAACGAGAAGAGCCGGCAGCGGCGCCATTTGATACAATGATTTTGTATGGGTTCTAATTCTCTCACAGTCCTCTCGAATTGATCTCAGCCTTAAGTGGAATGATTGTTCTTGGTTACCAAATAAAAGGGTTTGGTTTTCTAATATACTAAAGGTTAAAACGTACTTTAAAATTAAAACTTAAATCAAAGACAATTACTTTAATGACAATTAATAAAAACGTGAATTAAAATTGAAATTAAGATTAAAATTAAAATTGAAATCAAAGTTAAAATTACAGTTAAAATATAAATTGTGAAATAAACATAAAGAAACAGTAGAACAGTAACACTAAAAGAAAATTGATTCGGAACTTTTTAACCTTGATTCGGAAATTTGCTCATGCGGAACTTTCGCTCGGAACTTTGGTTCATTCGGAACTTTGTGATTCATGCGGAACTTTGCTCATTCGGAAGTTTTTGGTTCATCCGGAACTTTGTGGTTCATTCGGAAGTTTTACTCATTCGGAACATTTAGACTCATTCGGAACTTTTGACTCATCCGGAACTTTGGTTCATTCGGAAGATTAGGTTCATCCGGAACTTTCAGTTCGTTCGGAACTTTTACTCATTCGGAACTTTTTTAAACAAAAACTCACTCGGAACTATTTTATTCACCCGGAACTTTTAACCTAAGCAGTTCATTCGGAACTTTTGTGCTCATTCGGAAGTTTGGTGTTCATCCGGAAGTTTTGCTTCATTCGAAAGTCTGGGAACACAAGAACAGTCGTATACCCGAAGAACAAGGAAACTAATTTTAATCCAAAAATCACCAAGTTTTTTACCAAAAACTTAAATAAAACTTAACACAAATGATTTACTAACCAATAACTACAAATCCCATCAACAAAAACACAAATCCCAACAACTTTTGAAGATCAAATCTCAATAAAATAAGAACTTAAGAACTTGAAGATAAAGATGATGATGAACAAGATGAAATGGAAAGATTAAACAAGACTTTGTATTGATGATTGATGTTTTAACAATAACAAAATAAGGATGAAAATTACAAGATTAAAATTAAAAGATCAAGATCACCAATCACCCTAATGGTGTTGGTGATGGGACGAACTAGAAGGAGAAAAAGGAGGAGAGAAGAAAACTCAAAAACTAACTAGCACTATGTGTGTGAGGGGACTCCTTTTATAGGCTTGTCTTTTGGTTGGTGAGTGGGCTTTCTCCGTTCTTCTTGTCTTTTCGTCTTTTCAGAAAAGTTTCCGTTTTCGATTCTGATTCGGGATTTGTCGTCGATTAAATTTAACTCGTCTTTTAATTTCTTCGTTTAATAGACTTGAGTTTCTTCGACTTGTGTAAATCTTCCATCTTTGGTCCTTTTCTTCGATAAATCTTCGAATAGGCCCAGTGACTTCAAATCTTTTGCATCTCTTGGACAATAGACTTTATCTTGAGTCCTTTTCTTCAGTAAAACCCGTGGAATCCCATGTTTTCTCCAATATTTATCCGGTTGGCTCTGAAAACACAAAAACCACGCATAATTCCAAACAAATGATATTAAATACGTGTTTTGGTCTTGTTTTAGCCAGAATTAAGTGGTAAAAGGATGGGTGTTTACACACCTATCACCCTTCATGGACCAAATGTTGGAGCGTCTTGCGGGAAACGATTTCTATTGCTTTCTAGATGGTTTTTCCGGTTACTTCCAAATTCCCATCGATCCTCGTGATCAAGAAAAAACTACATTTACGTGTCCATATGGAACGTTTGCCTATCGTAGAATGCCATTCGGACTTTGTAATGCACCGGGAACTTTTCAACGATGCATGATGGCTTTTTTTCATAATATGATCAAGAAGACGATGGAAGTCTTCATGGATGACTTTTCCGTGTTTGGTGATTCTTTCACTTCGTGTTTGTCGAATCTAGAGAGAATGTTAAAACGTTGTGAGGAAACCAACCTTGTGCTCAATTGGGAAAAGTGTCATTTTATGGTTAAGAGTGGAATCGTCTTAGGGCACAAGGTCTCGAAATCGGGGATTGAGGTAGATCAAGCTAAGGTAGACGCTATCGCCAAATTACCTCATCCCAAAACCGTCAAGGGATTTAGGAGTTTCCTAGGCCACGCGGGCTTTTATCGACGATTCATCAAGGATTTCTCGAAGATTTCTCGACCCATTACACATCTTCTTGAAAAAGAGGCACGTTTTGTCTTTGACGAAGATTGTGTACGAGCCTTTGAGATCCTTAAGAGGAAACTTACCGAAGCTCCCATTCTTGTTGCTCCAAATTGGAACCTCCCCTTTGAGCTAATGTGTGATGCTAGTGATTACGCTATTGGGGCCGTTTTGGGGCAACGTCATGATAAGCACTTCTTGCCTATTCACTATGCTAGCAAGACGATGACCGAGGCTCAACTTAAATACACTACAACGGAAAAGGAGTTCCTTGCCGTGGTGTATGCATTTGAGAAATTCCGACCTTACCTCGTCTTGACGAAATGCATAGTGTATACGGACCATTCGGCTATCAAGTATCTCATGGCAAAGCAAGATGCTAAGCCAAGATTACTTCATTGGATTCTCCTCCTTCAAGAGTTTGATCACAAAATCATTGACAAAAAAGGAGCCGAGAATCTAGCGGCCGGTCATCTCTCTCATTTGGAAGATCCTCACCAAAGTGTCTACGAGCCCAAGGAAATCACCGAAACATTTCCGCTCGAGACACTTGGTGTAGTGAAATCTAAGCTTGATTCTTCCACCCCATGGTTTGCGGATTTTGCAAATTACCATGCGGGTAACTTCATCATTAAGGGTATGACGACTCAAGAAAAATGAAAATTCTTTCGTGACGTCAAGTTCTACTTTTGGAACGACCCTTACTTGTTTCGAACTTGTGCGGATCAAATCATCCGCCGTTGTGTATTTGGCACCGAAGCTTCTAACATCCTTAGAGCTTGCCATGAGGGACCCACGGGTGGTCACCACGGTGCCAATCTCACGGCTAAAAAGGTGTTTGATGCCGGCTTCTTTTGGCCTACTATTTACCGAGATGCACAAGATCTTGTGAAGTCGTGTGATGCATGCCAACGACAAGGGAAAGCCTCACAAAAAGATGAAATGCCACAAAATATCATTCAAGTATGTGAGATCTTTGACGTTTGGGGCATAGACTTTATGGGGCCGTTCCCATCATCTCGTGGTAATAAGTACATTCTCGTTGCGGTTGACTACCTATCTAAGTGGGTGGAGGCCAAGGCCTTGCCCACCAATGATGCTCGTGTGGTAGTTAAGTTCTTGAAAAGCTTGTTTGCTCGGTTTGGAACCCCTCGTGCGATCATAAGCGATCGTGGGACCCATTTTTGTAATGACCAATTCGAAAGAGTCTTAAGGAAATATGGGGTTACACATCGTCTTTCTACGGCTTATCACCCACAAACGAGTGGGCAAGTCGAGGTTTCAAACCGAGCGTTGAAGAGGATCTTGGAGAGATCTGTTGGGGAAAACCGACAATCTTGGTCGGATAAGTTAGACGATGCTTTATGGGCCTTTAGGACCACTCATAAGACACCCATTGGGTGCACTCCCTATAAGCTTGTGTATGGAAAGAATTGTCATTTGCCTATCGAGTTAGAACACAAGGCTTATTGGGCCCTAAAGCATTGTAATGATGACATGTAGACCGCGGGAAAACACCGGAAAATGCAATTAAATGAATTGGATGAATTGAGAGACATTGCTTATGAAAATTCATTGATTTATAAAGAGAAAACTAAAAAGTTGCATGATTCTAAAATTAAAAACCGGGTTTTTAACATTGGGGATCAAGTTTTGCTTTTTAATTCAAGATTGAAAATATTTTCCGGTAAATTGAAATCCCGTTGGTCCGGTCCATTCACCGTGACTCAAGTGTTTCCGTATGGGACCATCGAGATAGCTCAAGATGATGGTCCTAACTTCAAGGTGAATGGACATAGGTTGAAGCACTACTTTGGCGGGGAAGTTCCATCCTTGAACTACCTCGACCAAGTCACTTTCCCCAATGATAATTAGTATTGAGGGGATCGAGTCGAGCTCATGACTCAGTAATCAAAAACGAGGTGCCTCGTGGGGGAGTCCCATGCTTATCCTATGTACATATTATCGCTTTCTTAGTCTAATGTAGCTTACGTGTGGGGATTTGTGCCCTTCCAACCCTTGTTCCGTGGTTGTTTGTGAATTGTGGTTTTTAGATCATGATCTTCACGACTGGAGCCGCTCGTGTTCGTTTTATGGGAGCACTCGATCGTTTGCTTTGGAGACATTTCTCAATATCCATGATATATCCTTTTGATGTTCTAACCTTAGGTTTTTAGAACACTTCATAAACGGCTATTAATTTAATGGTTACACCCTTTCCATGCTAGATTAGGCATTCGACTACGTCTCTAGTATGGGGGTGTTTGCACCCCTAGACTCGAAACATTGAGGACAATGTTTAACTTTAAGTATGGGGGGTGAATAGATACTTGCCTTGCCAAACCTTCACGCTTTCCAAAGTTTATCGTTTTGTTTATCGTTTTGTTGCAAAATAAGGCTAAAAATGGCCAAATTTTAAATTTTTCTCATGTTTTATAAGTGTTTGAAGACACGAATGTAGATTTTCCGATGGCGAGAATAAGAGTAATTTTTGACTCGACCGTGCGTGTTGAGCACTTAGCTTTGATTCCTTAACTACACATTAGACTAAGTCTCTTAAATGAGGGCGAGAAATGATAGAGTTAATTATAAGTTACTATGCTAAACGTAGAGTACTCGTATTCTTTCAAAAACTCATGTGTTCTCGTTGTTTGCTTATTCTCCCTTCGCATGTAAATATTTTTGCTTAATAAATATTGACTTAGCGGTTTAGTTAGGATTGTTGGGTTTCTAGTCTTTTCTAGTAGCTTCCGTGTAATTAAATTGGGAAGATATTAAGGTATCGCCAGCGTCACGGTTTTGAAGTATTGGCACCCGAATAATCGAAAGCTTCACCCAATAATAAGATTTCAAGTGCTCACCTAAATCTAGCAAACAATTTGAAGCCCCACAAGGCCGAAAAATCTATGCAAAATTGAAAGTGAATCAAGCCTTAATCTTCGAAGCTTTAAAGATCCAAAATTCGCTCTAGCGTGAGGATATACGTCTTTGGCTAATAAAACCACCGATGAGGCGGATAATAAAAGGCAAGGCAAGACCGAAGTCATAATAAAAGCTTCATGGCGAAGTTGAATAAAAGATGGAGGTAAACCAAAGATAATAAGGCCCTTCCGTTAGGGGGCGTATAAAAGTCTTGGTAATAAGTCTCATGTTCAAAACCGTTATAAAACCGTGTTTATCGATTCTTCTTGTCAACTTAATTTTTTAACATCGTTGTCTATTAGGAGGGGTTATTGATTTGATGGTCTTAGTTACACCGTTAGGACTCTATTTTTAGACCTAAATCTCTATTATCGCATAAGTCAACAATGTATCCTCGTGAAACATTCAAGATAAAATAAAATATAAGAGATACAACTTAGGAATAATGGGAAGATAAGTACGTGATTAGGGCATATGAGTAGTGTTAGCATTACTAACTTATAATGACAATGATCTCGTTGCACGCTTGGCATGGAATTAAGGTGAAAATCGAGGACGATGAAATTATTTCTAACGAAGCATTCACGTGTTCTTATTCTATGAACCTAAACGTCCCATTTTGCGATGAAAATCATACATTATGTCTATAACACAAGTAGTAGTAATAGTAGTAGTGTAGCTAGTTTATCATTTCAATAAAGTGAATAAAATGAATTTTGGAGTTGCTACGATACTTTATTCTAGCATTGCGTGAGGGCACGGCAATGGTTTAGTACGGGGGAGTGATGAGACTGTATTTATACATAGTCTCATCGTCCAAATCGGGCTTAAAACGCTTTAAATATCATCAAAATACCCAAATATATGCTTGTGTTTGTTGCTTGTGTATTTTAGGTACGGATATTGAGAAAATGACAAAAGATCACAAGAATCAATCAAAAACGAACACGGGAAACGAAGCCGTACGATGAACCAAGCCCTAATGAAGAATTTTCCAAAGAAAACCCTTGAAGATTTGAAGAATATTGAAGATTGGTCCTACAAGTTTGAAGAATTGACACTTTATACCCTTGTATCTTCATAATTACAAGTTTGGTCCCTAAAGTTTGTCAAAATTACAAAAAGGACCCTTAACTCTGAAGAATTGGCAAATTTAGTCCCTCAACAAAACTAAATTGTCAATAATGGTCCTCCAAGAAGTCAACAAACAAGTCAAAGTCCTTGAAGTTTGAAGACATTACAAGAATGGCCCTTGAAGAATACAATTTGTGCATTTAAAACCCTTTGGAAAAAGTTTATAAAATGTCGTGCCAAATTTGACAAAGCTGCCAAACTTATTAACAAAGGATTGAAGGTTTTAAGCTGATTTGATCAAAATAGCAAGTGAATGGGAATCCAGGGACTGATTATGGCAGACAACTAAACTCCCTTCCACCTCTCACAACTTGACATGTCACTCTCTCTCCCCTCAACCAATCAAACGAACCCCCTCATCCACCTCACTTTCCACTCAATTTTTAAAAACGATTTTTTATTAATCAGTTTAAATTTGGGGGTAAACACGTTTTTTAAATACCCTTAATCACCCAAACGGATTAAAACAACTCTTCCCCCCCCCCCCCCATTTAATCCCCTTAAACCCTAATTCAGTTAAACCCTTAATCAAAGGGTTTATATCTAAAAATCTCCAGACCTTTGATTTAGCATTCCTTCATCCCATCCCACTCACAAAACACCTCTCCCGTGACCCCAAAGTGGACTCCCCATGTCCCCTGGTTCCCCAAAAATGGCAACTTTAGCATCTTTCAGTCATCCAACGCTTCAAGTCGCATTCCTTGGTCCCAAAGGACCAAGTGAACGTTCAAGATCATCCTTCTAACAGCTGGACATCACATGCTATGATTTGACCAAGTTTGAAGATTCAAAAGCAAGGGCAGATTCGGATTTTTGCATATTAGGGTTTAGCTTTATTATTATTTTATTCAAGCTCCTAGAAGCTTCCTTGTAATGCTATAAAATGGGTGGATTGTACCCATTTTTACTCTGGTTCCAGTTTTATGTAATTTTTTCTTTTCTATGAATTAATGAAAAATTCTTAAATCTGCATATGACTGAGTTCCGTTTCTTTCATGTTTTAGAATAAACTTTAAATTTCAGTTGAGTTTTGTTGAGTTACTTTTAATTACCAAAAAGTTTTATAAAAAGTTTTTGTAGTGTAAAAAGTTTTTCTCAATCTGAAATTCACTCACACTTTGAAGTGAAAGTGGATATGAGTGAGTGAATTTCAGGATTGTTTGGTTGGTTGTTTTGAGTTTAAAGGTTTTTCAAGGATTGGTTTCAAGAGTTTCAGTTTTTCAAAGGTTTTTCAAAGAAAAATCTATTTTTCAGTTTTTTTTAACATTTCACTGTAGCAAAAGCTACAAGCCAAGCTTGTAGCCTTTGCTACTTGTAGCTTTGCTTCCTGGTTGGTTGTTGTGTGCAGGTATCAAGGAGGCATCAAAGAAAGACCTCTTTCATTCCCATTCCATTTTTTTATTGAAGATATTGTTTTGGCTTAGGGTCCTCTTGGATTCCTCCAGCAAGCCTTTCTTTACACTTCACATAAGCTCCTTACTTCCTCAATGATCCAGATAGAGAAGGCATCAGCCAAAGGTAGCTTGAACCCTCTATTTTGATTATTTGCTGATTTTTGAGCATGCTTATTGTGTTTTGAGTGTTAATTGTCCATGTGCCTATTTTAAGCTTTGTTTCTGCTTGTTAGATGATTATTTGCATGTTAGATTAACTATTATTCAGTTTAAATAAGATTTGTATGCAAGTTTCCTTGTTAATTTCAGTTTTCAGTATTTAAGGGTGTGTTTGGGACTACTTTATTATAGGTCTTGGTGATACTAATACATGGTTATATTAGCTTAAACATATCCCATATAAGTTTCAGTAGGTGTTATTGTGATAAACTTTGAGTTGGTAGTATAATAAATTAAAGTTGCTTGTTCGAAAATAGTAAAAACATAGCATAAAATCAGAAATCATCTTTCTGCTTTGTTTTGGTCTCTTTTGCTTTCAATTTTTGCAAAACTGTTAGAAAGTAGTCTAATCTAGGGTTGCTGATAGCTTGATAGTGATTTGGTAGGGTTATGTGATAGGTTTGGCCATTAGAAATTCGTTTTTGTGCATCTAGAAAATCAGTACTGTTCATCAGTAACATACCAACTATATCAGTCACTTTAATTGGTTATTTGTGTGAGATTTTTGTGAATAGCTTGCTGCTTTTTGTGTTATTATAGACTCCCCACAACCCAACTGGTTGTGGGGGTGCCTTATTGCCCAAGAAAAAGCTCCATAAAAGCTTTCCTAAGCTTTTCTTAAGCTGTCACTTTATTTACACTAGCAGTGGGAATTCACTTCCCCCTGCTAGTTTGCTGGTTCCCCCTGCTTGGCTAAAAAACAAAAACAGCTAAGTGTCACTATCATAGCTTTGATTTTTTTGTCTTTTGTGGGTAATTTTAGGAGTTATAACCTGAAACTTTTTCCATTATTTTTCTTTTTTAATTCTTGATTTTTCAGTATAATTTATTTTTAGGTTACTGTTCATTTGCTATTTTTTTCATAATTTAGCTATTTTAATTAATTTTTATTATTCTGATTTTGTCTTTTAGTGTAGAAAATCAATATTTTTTAGTTTAATCAATTTTCTTGGACTTAGAATATTATTTTAAGATTTTTGGTTAAAAAAGATTTTACTGTTCATCCTTTTATTAATTTTTAGAATTAATTTAAGTTACTTAGGGTTTTAATTAAACTAGTTTTGTCATTTAGTGAAAAATTTAATATTTTTCAATCTTTTTCATTTTTCTACTGTTCATTAGAGTAAATTAGGATTTTTAAAATTGATAGATTATTTTTAGCATTATTTTATTATTTTTTATAATTATTTTAGTTTTAAAATAGTTTTTAGTAATTTAAAAATAGAAAAATAGTATTTAAAAATTAAGAAAAATACTTTTTAGTCTTTAAATAATATAAGTAACTTATTTGTTCAATAAAATCATATTTTGGACATTTTGATTAATTATATTTAATTTTAGGGCTTTAATTAGCATTTAAAATTGAATATTTAATTAATAAAAGGTTTCAAAATATTTTTATTGGATTCTTATTCTTATTTATATTATTTTAGACTTATTTTAGCTTTTAATTAATTATTAGGTTTAAAAATTTTTATTTTTTTAGTTTTTTTACGACTTTACGTGTACGCCTTTTTCGTCGTAGTTTAATTCGTAATCGTAACCGTCTTTTCTTTCCTTTCTTATTTCTTTTCTTCTTGTTCATAATCACAAACATCATTAATCAACTCTTAACACAACGCACTTGCCTCCTAGAGAACGAACTCACTTAGGTTCACTCACACACGGTTTTCCTAAATCGTCGTGCATGCTTGCCCTATTTTTACGCTCTTTTTCCTAAAAGACGTAATTTTACAACCATCAATTTTGAGTATCTTGCGGAGGATGGGTTGACTTTGTTGGCAAAGGCTACATTTGCTGATAAGCCGTATACTGATTTGCCTATTCCTCCTAGTCCATCAAGCATCCCTACTGCTGCTGCTAGTCGTAGACCAATGGAGGATATTGCTGGTTCTTCTGTCGGTACTAATGTTGGTCCAACTGCTGGGTCGTCTCATGATCCTAAGGGGAAAGCCCCTATGACTGATGCACCCTCACCTCCAAGGAAGCGTACTCGCAGACAACTTGAGGAAGACCGGTTGGGGGAGGAGGCTGCACAGCGATTGCAGGCAGAGATTGATCAAGCTGCTAGGGCTGAGGAAGAAGCCCTTCAACAGCAGAGCTGTGAACAGTTGTAGCGTGATGTCATGCATTGGGATGATACTGATTGGATGCGGGTGCTTACTATTCTTACATCTGATTACTCGTAGTTTACTGATCTTTTGGGCGCTGATGTGAATGAACATAATTGTATCCCACGGGCAATCGCCCTGATGCGCAAACAAAAATTGTCTCTTGCTGCTAAACTCCATGAAAAGCGTCGGAACAGACCTTTGTCAAGAACCGAGGAGAGGAAGTTAATGCAGCGGTATGTCAAATATCAGTTGGTTGCTTACTTTACTTTTGGTTGGACTTAGGATCGGGTTATGGGATTGTCTTTTGACAAGATTAAGGATCTGTACCAGAGGATGATAAAGCGTCAAAACACACCGGTTCCTGAGCGCTTCATCTATCGCCCTCCTCCACGAGTGGTTCCCACTTCTCCACCTGCTGTTGCTCATGGTTCTTCATCTGGTGTTCCTCCTGTTTCTACTGGTATACCATCTGTTGCTGATACTTCTACTGCTGGTCCTACACCCACACCTTCGGTTGTTCATCCTACTTCATCTTCGATTCCTACCACCACCACCAATGCTACTACTACCACTCCTGCTATGGAGCAATCCTCACCACCGGTGACTGAACCACACCCTACCCCTTCTACTGGTGCAGCCAACTTTGATCCTTTGGTTGGTCAAGGTTTTGATTCTACTCATGCTAATACTACTGCTGCTGGGAAGGTAAAGGTTGAATATTCTTCTGGTGTTCCTACACCTTGTCGTTCCATTCGAAAGAAGAAGGCTAGACGTGGTAAGTCTGTTCCTTTTGAGAAGCGTGCTCCTGAAAACCTTATTGATGCAGCTTCGGATAGTGACACAGAGTTGCCAATGGGTATGGGTTATATTGTTTCTTGGACGGTTAAGCCATCCACGAGTGTTGCTGGTACATTCCCACATAGGATTTCCATCAGTGATGGTTATGTTCGTTATGTCTCAGGTCTACAAGGTGTTTTGACTTGGGTGGATCGTCGGGATCTTATGTCATTTTATGGGTTTGTGGATGCTGGTATTCCTACCTCTCCGAGTGAGGTGGCCAACTGGCCTGGTTTGACCATGTAGGGTGACTTGAAGATGATGCTTGACTCTCCTCCTGATGCTCCACATTCTGGTGTCTGGAAAGACCAGCCACGCTGGGTGATTAAGAGAAGGAAGCTTTATGCTGGTTGTGGGGTTCATATATTGGAGTTGGAGTCTGGTGCCATAGTGTTCATGCTTACGGATACGGAATATCCTTTGACGATTGCTACTATGGAGTCCATGCTAGAATGTCATTTGCAGATCTCCAATGCCCCTTCAGGGAATGAGACTTCCATGGCTACTACTTTGGTGGAAGGGATCTAAGCCCGGTTGCAAGCTGACAAGGTTGCAGCGTCTGGTATGTGATGGGTATGTTTTTCTATTTTTGTGATTATACTGACATTCTTTTCACCAATCTGTACAGTGATTGGTGACTTACGTTATAAAAAAAAGTTAAAAAGAAAAAAAAAATAATACTTTTTATATAATATCTGCTTATACTTTAAACATATGATGGTTTTCACACTTGTACATAATATAATATCTGCTTATACTTTTCCATCATAAATTGGTTTTCATTTGACTGTTTCACACTTGTGCTGGTTTAGAGTTACTTCTAGTGTTGGACCTGGTCCACACAACAAATGATGCTCAACTCACCATGTCTCACAGACAAGAAAGAGTTGATTCACCATGAGGGTACGGCTCTGGTGCGATAGTCAAATCCGTTGATGGTTGCCAGGTTACCCAAAACTGGATGGTTTTCACTTGCCATGGTCCTAGACTGGAAAGTGGCTAATCCGAGGGGGTACGACTCTTGGTAAAGATTTTATCAAATCCGTTGTTAGCTATAATAGCTTGCTCAAAGCTATAGGGTTTTCAACTCACCGATGCATCATTGCTAAGAGTTGGCGAGTCCAGAAGGGTACGGCTTCTGGTAAAGACATATCAAATCTGTTGACGGCTGTGATGGTTTGCCTAAAATCATCAGGGTACCCCCACTCACCATTGATTCACGTTCTAAGAGTTGGGTTGGGTTCTGGTCTCCCAGGTTGATGCTTAAACCACCATAAAGACTGGCTAGCCCAAGAGCGAGCAGCTACTTGGTAAAGGCTCATAAAATCTGCTCATGTTGCTGAGAAGATTCAACAGGATGCAGATTTGTTTCAAGCTTTCAAGAAGCTTCTAGGTGTTCTTTGTTGCAGCAGTCTTTATGTTCTTTATACTGATGGTTATGATGCTGCTGTTTCATTTGTTGTTCCAATCCTCAGGCTATGTTGCATGATTTACCAAGAAACTTGAACTCAATAGGTCAAATTCATGTTTAGGGGAGGATTGTTAGGACCTTTGGAATAGTTATTGTAATAGGTAGACTAGGAGGTATGTAGTTACTCCTGGTCCTAGTAGTAGTAGGAGCAAGACGTGCTCCTGGTCTTATAGAAAGTCAAACATTATTATTTAAAGATTATTCTGTTAGGATATGCATGAGATATGTTAGGAAAGGATATGCATATCATTTTTACACGTTTTGGTTTAATGATGTATTAGGGTTTCCTTGTAGTATAAAAGGAACCTTGGGCAGAAGGGTTCAATACACCTTCATTAAACATTATTCTAGTTCATATTAATATTAGAAATCCTTAGTAAAGGATCAAGTCGTTATAGTTACTTTGTTCTTCTTGTTCATAGTATTTGTATTCCGCACTTATACTGTGTGATTTATCTAGAGTCTCTCTGTGAATAGAATTGTGATTACAGAAGTCGTTCACCATCCCTAACAGGCTGCAAGATCCACATCTAGTGGACCCAACAACTTGCTTTTGATGACTTCAAACAGGTTGATAAACTTGACCTGGATGAAATGGATCTCAAATGGCAGATGGCCATGCTCACTCTTCGGGTTCACAAGTTTGAGAAGAAAGCCGGTCGAAAGTTTAACTACAACCCAAGAGAGCCAACAAGGTTTGACAGAAGCAAGGTTAGATGTTATAACTACCAGTAGCAAGGTCACTTTGCTAGGGAATGCCCTAACAAGAATGACCAGGAGAGGATCAGGTATTCAGCTTTCAAGATTCAGGAGGTGAAGGATGACAAGAAGGCTTTGGTGTTTGTTGACTCTATGGTCAACTGGAGTGATCATCAGAATGCTACCCTGGAAACATCTGAACCTTCTACTGATGTGTTTGCAATGATTGATGGGAATCTGTCTGATGCCGAGGAAGTAGAAGAGTTTGCTCTTATGGGCATCTCACCTCAGGTACAACATTGTCCTCTTGGTTGTCATGATAAATATTCAGAACTGTTGTCTCAATATAATGAATTAAATGAACAAAATGATAAGTATTTTTTAGAGGTTCAAGCATATAAGAATTCATTAAAAACATTGGAACAACAAAAGAGGTGGCTTCAATACACACAACGTGAATATAAAGATAAAATTAGAATTCTGAATATTGATTTAGAAAACACAACAAATATGCTTAAATACGCTGAAAAGGTAAAAGATGACAGTATCAAGGATAAGCATGACATGAAGGCAAAATTGGATGCTACACTGTTAAGATTTGAAAAATGGCAAAATCCACCTAATAATCTTTCAAAGTTAATTGATAGTACCATGTCTGGTAGGACTAAAAGAGGGTTAGGATTTGATAAATATATTGATTCAGAATATGTGTTTGATTTATCTTTTTCAAGTGTCTTTGATCCTGACAAGGAGGAAGAGAGAAAACCTTGCTACAATAGGTTTCAACCAGCTGCGGCAATGCATGATGTCCCTCCACATCTTACAGGAACTTTTATGCCCACTTCTAGGCATAATGACTTAGATGGATCACAGATGCATGAGTACCCAAAAAGTTCTACTAATACTAATGACTTTTTCTCTTGTACTTTCAGTGACAAAGCCAGTGACTCTGCATCATGTGGTTCAAGTGAAGAGTCGAGACCTACAAGCTCCAAAACAAATGACCATGCTGCTAATAGTGCTAGGAAGAGTGAAGAGAGAGTTGCTTATACTTCAAATGTGTCTAGTTCTGGTTTATTGAGTCCTAGGAATAATGTTTCTCCTAGAGTTGTGTGTAATAAAGTTAGCAGTATGAAAAAGGTCATTTGAATAATAGATGTTTTGTTTATGGCAGTACATTTCATTTGATTAAAGATTGTGACTTTTATGACCAACATCTTTCTGTTTATCAAGCATATCCTGCTCCTGGTCCACCAGGAGTTGCTCCATATTCTTCTAGAAGACTAAACCCATGTGCCCAATCTTTTTCTTCTTCTAGAAGGACCTCTCCTTTAGCTTTTGATCATTGGATAAACAATGGCTTAATCCCTAATAGACCAACCAGCAACTACTTTCAGAACTTTAATCAAAATTATGCATTTAATTCAGGCCAAATGTATTTTGGGTTGGGAAATTTGGGTACTGCTGTTAAGCCCTCAGCAGGTTGTTCTGGGTCAATCAATAACACCCATATGATGAATAGGCAACCTAAGAACAACAGTGGATCTCATCAATCTTCTTGGCTATCTACTAAAGATCCACAAGGTAGGCTCAAACCTGAAAAGGTTTGGGTCCCCTTAAGACACTAACTTTTGCATATATATTTTCTTGTTGTTGTATGTTACTCCATACAAAGATCCTACTCTTGGGATAGTTGATAGTAGATGCTCTAGGAGCATGACAGGAAATAAAAGTCTTCTATCTAACTTTGTACCATTTCAAGGCGGAAAGGTCTATTTTGGAGGTGGTGAAGAAAGGATCACTGGCAAAGGAACGATTCAGACGCCTAACCTTAACTTTCAGCAGGTCTACTATGTGGAAGCACTTCAACACTTCAACTTGATCTCTGTCTCTCAGATTTGTGACAAGAAGCAGTTTGTCCTCTTTACGGATACTGATGCACTAGTGTTATCCAAAGACTTTAAACTCCCAGATGACTCACAAGTTCTACCCAGAATCCCTAGAAGACACAACCTCTATAGTATCAAGCTGAATGAAGTCAATCCTACTGGACAACTAGCATGTTTGGTTGCTAAAGCCTCAGAAGATGAAGCCACTAAATGGCACAGAAGGATGGGACATGTGAACTTCAAGACCGTTCACAAATTAGCGAATATGAACTTGGTCTCTGGTTTACATCCCAAAACTTTCAGAAATGACATCAATTGCCTTGCTTGCAGCAAAGGCAAACAACATAAAGCATCCTTCAAGGCCATCACTGCTCTCAGCCTTATAACTGAACCATTGCAGCTACTACACATGGATTTATTTGGTCCTACCTCCATTAGGAGCATTGACCACAAACAATACTGTCTTGTGGTAACCAATGGGTATAGCAGGTTCACGTGGGTTTTCTTCATGGCTGCCAAGAGTGAGACCTACTCAATTCTCAAGGACTTTATTACACTAATTGAGAATCAACTGTCCCAGAAGGTTAAAGGTATCCGATGTGATAATGGAACAGAATTCAAAAATGCAGACCTCATAGCACTTTGTAATTCTAAAGGTATCAAAAGAGATTATAGTGCAGCAAGAACTCCTCAACACAATGGTGTGGCAGAAAGAAAGAACAGGACTCTAATAGAAGCTGCGAGAACAATGCTTGCCGATTCCAAGCTTCCAACCATGTTCTGGACAGAAGCTGTCAATACTGCAAGTTACATCTTAAATAGGGTTTCTATTACCAATCCTCACAAGAAGACTCCCTATGATCTTCTCACAACTAAAGTACCTAGCATTGCTCATTTGAAGCCATTTGGGTGTCCTGTCACCATTCTGAATACTAGTGACTATTTGGGGAAATTTGATGGCAAGGCAGATGAAGGATACATAGTGGGATATTCAGCTCACTCTCGGGCTTATCGTGTCTACAATCTCCAAGCCAAGCGAGTTATTGAAACTATTAATCTCGGGTATTTTGAGGAGAAGTCAAACATACAAGGTCCACAAGTGTTTGAAACTTCTAGTGCAGGTGATCATTCTAGTTTTTCAGACTCAAATGAGGAGGATGATATTTTTGTTGATCCATCCTATTCCACCACAGTGTGACATCAGTCAATTTATGGTTGATATTTTATTCTCAAGTATTATTTAAAAATATTATTTTAATGTTATATTATGAACTCACTTATTTTTGGGAAGAAATTTGGATTTACGTCTTGAAGTAGCATCAACTACGTCTAAACCGGAGGATTCAACGTTACGTGCTTACGTTTACATACACCGTCTTTGGTGACAGTCTGACATTTCAGAAAATAAATTTGTCCGTGAATATTATTTTGAGATTTTAAATTTGTGTTGGTTCATAAACTCACAAATTTACGAGAAGAGATTAGGACTTACGATCTTAATTTAACGTCCTTTACGACTAAACCGGAAACCTTAGGTTTACGTATTTACGTTTTCGAACTCCGTTTTTGATGAGACAATTTTTATTAGATTCGTTTTGTGTCGTTTATTCATAATTTATAAAAACGTTTTTCGTAAAACGGCCTGAGGGCACGCAAATCGAGGAAACTAGAATCGAGGAGTACCCGTAATTAAATGGGGATGAGACAAGATAAACTTGTCCCACCCCCACACATGGGATGGAAACAAGTATACAACACACCACATTTGGTGTCATTTTTATATAAGCTAGATAGACACTTGTCCATCTAGCCTTCCAAACCACTTAAACTTAAAACAAGTTACATCAAAACCACTCACTTCATTTGCAACTCATGCAAACCACCATTTTCCTCTCCTCCCTCTCTCTAAATTCGTCCCATATCCTCCATCTAACACCACCACCATCAAAAAATTCAACCATAAATCATATATATAATTTACATATGATGAAAACCCTTTGAAGTTATTAAGATTGGAGGTGATCTTAACATGTAAAAAGGAGTTTTCAAGGGAGTTTGGGGCTGATTTCTCAAGGAGTTTTCATGAAGAAAAAGGGCTGATTTTTGGAGGAATCTACAAATACTTGGTGATCCTAGAAGTGGTGTTGATATCTCATAAGATTGGTTACCCAAACCCAAGTCTTGTTCATCCAAAAACTCATCATTTCATCACTTTGGTGGTATAAAAATTGTTCTTCCTATCCTCTTATTATTTTGATTATGTAATCATGTATTTTCTTTCTTATTGTATATGTCTATGATGAATACATGATGATAAAAATATTATGTGGGAATTTGGTGTTGAGAAACATGGGTAAAAAGATGAAAAACTATATGTAAAAGTGGTTAATCTTGCTTAATTTAGTAGGCTGTATAAAAACAGTAAATAACCATATGATGAACTGATAAAATGGTATAGATGAATTGATATACAGTGAGTATTGAGACTTGTACACATGTGAGAGTTGGCCATGCAATGGAATCATAAAAATGAGTGAGATATGATCAAAACAAGTTTAGAGTGCAAATCTGAGTACACTGTTTTGGACGAATTTTATAAAATACTTAGAGGTTGATTCATCAGTATCTATAAACGAATAAAATGAAGAAAATATCATGTAGTTTCTGTGATAAAAATTTGGGGTTCTATCTCCAAGTGGAACTGTAGATATGATCATTTTAGTAAACTAGATTTTTAGGACTGATTTTGTGAAATTAAAGTTTAATATGATTATATAAGCACTCAAATAAATATAGTATAAAATGTGAATTAAAACCCACTAACTTATATATTTCATTTATATAAAAATACATAAGGATAAATAAATGGACATTATATAAAAATGGTAGTTTGGTAAGTTTTATAAGTTATAAAAACTATATACTAAGTTTTACGTCTTTTCGGCTAAAACCGAAAGATTAACGTTTTTGTTAAATAAAACTTAGACAGTTGGACCCGTCTAATGTAAACTTTTATAAACTCACATACTGATATATAAACATATATAACAACTAAAAATCGATAAAATCCGAGCTTTACAACATATAGACATTAACGGGCCAAAGTAGCCTTAATGGACAATAAACCCGACTAATTTGGTAAAACACTTATAAACTTATTTATTGGGCTTAACTCATTTGGGCCCAACATATAAAGTATAATACTGATAATAAAAGTATAATTAGGCTAATAAAATGTATTGGGCTTGTAATGGGCCTATTGGGCCTCCAAAATGTAAACAAGTTGAGCTAGTGTAACTAGTATAAAAATTACCAACACATAAACACTATAATGAAGGAGAATGTATAAACCCACTTGATCATCATCATATATATAAAATCATCATATGTATACATAATTGTTATTTTTTTTATAAAGTCATTGGACAAGAGTCTAAGACGAGTATTATTTTTCTAGGTTTTCGTGATTGAAGCACGTACCGTACATCCGAATTGCCGATAACCTGCTTTCCCACATCAACGTGAGTTCATAGCCTCGCACTCTTTTAAATGTTTTTATGAAATGTGTTATAAACCCGCGAGGGAGATAACATGTTAGTTTTTATAAAATAGGACACTAGTTGTCCCGATTGTCTGTTTATTGATTTGGACCCGAATGATTGTATCGACTTGTTCAACCAGTTAGGTTAGATGAAATGAAATGGATTATTAAAGTTAGGTTATGTCACTAAAAGTCCCATTAGCATGAATTGTGAACTACCGGGATTTGGTAGACGCTTATGCATATAATAGTACTATTTGGGGACGATCACCCCAGTTCGCACCTTGACGGTTGATCCCCGTCATGCCACATTGATTGGTAAGCGAATTTATGTATGAGAAGATTTACACAAGCGTGATTATTGTGACGACACGCTAATTTAGATGGGCAAATTGAGTTTCGGGCTAGCTACCTGTTGTTTGTTGTAATAAGGTAACAATGTCATGCGGCTTATAATAATCCAATTAACGAAATACTGCTATAAGCACCGAATTACGATATATTGCTTGACTAGCAATACGGGGTCTTATTATTGATTTTATGTTCGTGTTTTGGTTTTCCATAACCATATTCATATAACGATTTTCATTTAGCTTTATACAACGTTATAAAACGTATTGTATGATGTTTTAATGACAATGGTTCGTATAATGATTTTGAAGGTGAAAGCCTTGTATAAAATGACTTTGGCTATTTCATGGCCTACTACAAAGATTTGTACAAAATGATTTTCGGTAATAAATATATACCGATGATATATTAATGGTTTTCATTAAACTCTATGAATTCACTCGGCGTTATCGCTGAACTTTTCTTTTAACATATTTTATCTCAGGTACTTGAAGGTAATTCTCGGGAAGACAACAAGAATTCATGACCCGCACTTAAATAATAATTTCCATTCAAATGCTTTGTAAAATTGTATGAAATACTATGACTTGGGACCTATGTAAATTTGATATTTATGAATGGAAATGCTTTTATTATTAAACGACGCGATTTTTATGCGTTGTCTATGATGTGAGTAATGTGCTATCCCGTAACACCAACGAGTCTTCCGCTGTATTGAGTTGTATAAATTTGGGGGTGTTACAGTTTGGTACCAGAGCTCTCGTTATAGAGAACGAAAGATTTTTAAAACCAAGGTTTTGAATAAAACATTTCAAAATCTTTTAATTATAAACATTTTTTTTCCGAAAAAATGTCTAAAAATCTTTTGACTATAACGGTGCCGAAGAATTCCCGAGTTACCGACAAGGCCAGACTGAGAAGTGTTATTTTAATATATATATATAACTTGGATTATATATATGATGTAATTTTATTACATGATTGTTTGATGATTATTTTGATATTTATACGAGGTATTTCTACGACGTAGATTGTCACAAGGAACCCTAAATCCCCTAGTAAATTAATCGAAGCTATTCTCGTAGGAATTCTAGCTATCCTAGATCTAAACCAAGTTGTGGATATTTATGATCCCAAAAAATGGTTGATACTCGTAGAAATGTAGATATTAGTTGATTGTGATATTGAAGAAGAATTGGCGAGATTAAAACTGATATCGATGTCATGACGATCTTTCCTTATAGAGTGGAGTTTGACAAAACGTTACCACCTGGAAAGGTGTCATCTGATTCGGTGTCACCCAATTCTTAAATTTGAAATCGAAAGGGTGAATGTTGCACTTGAGGCTATCATTGGAACCATTACCCAAAAGCCTCATGCCACTAGTACCTTTCCGAGAAGTCTAATTGAATGTGTGATTCATTTCATACTAGTGACTCATTTGATAACTATTGTTATTAAGTGTTGTTCATATCGAGCTTTTATTGCAATTTGAAGGTCTAAGAATAAAATTGAAAGTATTGGAGAATGAGGTAGGATGTTGAATTGAGTATAAGTTGATTGAAACTTGAATAAAGTAAAATTTAACACATATGGAATATGAGATTGTTAAGAGGAAGTTGTTGAGTCTTGTGATTGAATTATAAGGTTTTAAATGATTGTTGATTCGTGTTAAGGGTTGTTCCTAGGCCATTGTCCAATAATGAGGATGCCCAGTGTCCAGGAATAAATTGAAGAAATCTTCTTCTAAATAGGGACCGATGGATCTTCTGGGACAGGTGAAACCCCCATGACTCTTATAGATTAGTATTCATTGTGGTATCTTTTAAAAATCCATAACTTAACTGAGACATCAGTTGGTAGGATGAGTTCTAAGAATTGTATGACATAGTACACGTAATGTGTTACGGTACAATTTTGACTTGTTTATGATTAATGAAAAAGACTACCTTTGATTGCTAAATCCTACATGTATCGATGATATCTATCTTTTCTTGCTTCTTCCTAATGCTCGCATTAGTGATGCAACCATTGAACAAGTACTCATCTCGAATTGAGTTACATTGTGGATTATTCTTTTTGAGTGCCATCGAGGTCATAAACCTCATGATTAATTGGCTAAGCTCATTTCCTATTATATTTTAGTTAGTTCTTGGTGAACAACTCTTTATCACTCTTTTGCAGATCACTCATTGTTTTTATAAGATACAATAGTATCCCTTGAGAAAAATTAAATTTCCATCACTATAAGGATTATTCAAAGTGAGATTTATAAGTGATTGTTATCGAAATGAAGTTGTCTATAAAACACCTTAAAAAACTTAATTGTTTTCATAACAAAGAAAATCTTTGTAAATTTATTTTTGATTCTTATTTAAGAATTAAGCATGAAAATGTTTTTATTATAAACATGATGATAAAATTTTGACGAACTGAGTATTGCATCGTTAATCTTGAAATTGTATATAGTTGCGCGCCTACATACAATTTGGAAGTGACCATGCAAGGCTGATTAGTAGTCACCATGAAATTATTAATAAACACTAAATTTTCTTTGAAGATTGTGAAAGATTAACATTTTATGAGATCTGCAAGAAGTGCAAAAATAGGGACATATTGATAGGAACACCTACATATGTGCCCGTACTATCTATTCTTCTGAATCGAATTTACTCATCTGTGGAAATTGTCTTATTTGACAATTGACAATTCTTTCTTGTCCAATTCTCCCGTAGTGAGATTCTTAGGAAAAGTATCTGATTACCGAGTGTTGATACCCGACTGGATGTATCGACGTTCCTATCATTTCTTTTGACTAGATTTCATTTGAATGACCTGGGTATCAATCCGAGGAGCTTTCGAATGCGTACTCAAATTATGAAAACATGGGATATATTCATATTCATTAAATGTTTTCGTATGTATCTGATTTGAAATTCTCTCGCGTAGAATATGCGTTGACCTTACTCTTTTAATGGTATTTGTGTCTCCATATATCCTTGAATTTGTGAAGGATTATGAGTTATTATTAGTCTTTTGAGAAGTTCACATCTTATCGACGGCAATAAAACTTGAAAGTTGATAGTGCCAATAGAATGGATTGATTGATTACGACATGACGACATTGTCTTAATTGATGGGAACTCGAGTAGAAATCCCCTAAAAGATAAGATGTTGATTATCAAAAGTGATCTAAATAATTCTTGATGGATGACCATATCCTGCATTTAGACTTGAAATTATACCGTGAATGATTGTGAATTAGTCATAGATATTATAATCTAGAAATAACTTAAAGAAAATGTATAAAAAGATGTTCATGTTATTTGAAACTTTAGGAAGTATTTGGTGGTGAAGTACCTAGACTTTCGCCATTAAGGCAAGTTGAAATTGGTATTAATTATATTCCCGGTGTTGTACCTGTGTCATGTGCACTGTACATCAGCACCATCTGAATCGAAAGAGTTACCGTACAACTAAGAGAGTTGTCGGAGAAAACTTTTATTCTATCAAGCTTGTCCTCATGAAGAGCTATGGTGCTATCATTCCTTATATTTATTGATTACCGTGAACTAGGTAAATTGACGATTAAAAATCTATATCCACTACCCAAGATGATAGATTTGTTCGATAATTTACGAGGTTCTAGCGTATGTTTTAAAAAAAATTGATCCTCGGCATGGTTATCATCAATTTCGCATCCGCGAAAAAGATTATCTATTCCAATCACTACATCTGGTACTTGTAATGAACATTATGAGTTTCACGTGATGTCGTTTGGATTGACTAATACACATGTAGCATCCATAAATTTGGTGAATCACGTGTGTAGGCTGTAATTTGATAAATTCGTGCTGGTGATCATTAAGGGCCATTTGATTGTTTCTAAGAATAAGAAGGAGTTAATAATTATTTATAGATTGCCCTGAATTGGCCGAGTAATGAAAAAAAAATTACCTTAAATACTTAACATGTAATTTAAGGCTTAATCCTTTATATTAGTTGATCGTGTGATTAATAGAAAATGGAATATATTGACTCTTTAAAAATTAAGAGCCCTTTTAAGACTTTGGGATATACCAAAAAGAAAAGTGCAAATATGTTTTGATAAATGTTTTAACAAAAGAACTTTTGAGGGATTATTCCCTTATACCCAGAACATTTAACTAAACTCCTGTTTAGGGGTAAATGTTCGTGTATACCTCAAGACAGCCTAAGAGGGATTGAGGAAACCATTTAAACCATGACTTAAATTTTGAAACGACACTTTTTGCTTTTCAACTAAGAAAATTTTGACCAAAGTATAACCAAAGATTTTTCAAACATTTACGAATCTTATTAATTATTTTTGATAATCAGCAAAAATCGTGTTAAGTAAATTCAAATTTGTTTTGAACATTTTATTATAATTGGTCAAACTAAGAATTTAAAATTTTAACGTTTACGTTTGATAAAAATTAAATATTTATTATTTAATTACTTGTAATAATCATCGACGCTCAAAACGTCAGATCAAGCAAAACTGATAAAAATAATAGTTGAGATAGAACTAAGACTTAGAAAATATGAAGGAATAATTTCTGGATAAATACGGTCATGATATGTATTTCATCGAGGAAGGTGAATATAGATACTGACACATTATATAAGAAGGATAAAGAATTAATTAGGATGTGATCCTTAAATAATGACGGTGCAAAATAAATTGCTAAACAATTTAAAAATAGTTGATGCTTGTAAAAAGGATAATATAGATAGTAAAAAGGGGTTCGCGGCTAATATGAATCATTAGAATTGAGAAGCCGATGGCGTTAAATGATTAAAAGACCATATGTGGTTGCCTAAATATGGAGATTTTGAGATTTAGTTATGTTGGAATCCCGTAAGTATAAGTATTCTATTCCTGTCATTCCTGACTAAAAGTATCTTTGTCTGAAGAAGTTGTACTAATGGCAAATTATGAACGCAGACATCGCCTCATACATTAGTAAACGTCTAACTGTTGCAAAGGTCATCATCTGAATTCGATTCGATTTGGGTCATCGTCGACAGACTGACCAAATCTGCTAATATCATTCCTGTTAATGATAGATTTTCGATGAAGAAATTAACTCTTTTCTATTTAAAGGAGTTGTGTAAACATGGTGTGCCTGTATCGATCATCTCTATCAAGATCCTCGCTTCGCATTGAATTTCTAGAGATTTGCTCAAAAGTCATTGAGAACGAATCTTGATGAGAGTATTGTGTATCACCCCAATCGAAGGGACGAGGTAAAGTAACGATACAAAATACTGTAAGTGTTGTTCTATGTTTGAATGATTGACCTTTGGTAATAAACCGTATAATCGCTTTCCTTTGGAGAGATTATCATTGATAATTATCGTTAGGATCGAGATCGAATCTTGTAAGATTCTAAATATAAGAACATCTATAAGCAGGAGTTGGGATGAAGACACCCAACATACACCCATTGTGAGTTGGACATGTCTTTTAGGTTTAAGGTTTCCTATGATGACAAACCAAACCTTACAAAGTACCCGACCCGCGAGACCTGAATTGATTGTTGAAATTAGGATTTGATTATTGACTGCCAGTAGTGGGCATGAGGTTATATGAATATGAAATGTATATCTTGAAGTGCCAGATGGGTAGCGAAGTTATGCCAAAAATTTTAACTATGGAAAAATGAATTGATGATCTGAAAGATCATGGGATATAAGTCCCCGTTGTATGGGACCATTGAGATGATGTAAAAGATTGGTTTGAAAGGCATATAAGCTGGATCTACCCTAGGACTTCAAGATCTGCGTGAATTATGTTTCGTATATCGAACTTGATAAAATGTCTATAAAGTGAGGATCTGATCACTTCTTCATAAAGTTTAGATCGGCGAAAAGTTGCATTCATCAAAAACCCGTGAACATCATGGATAGAGAAAGTAAGTCAACATTAAGCCTGATCTTATTCCCGTAGTTATGTTTGATGAAACTCGCGTATTATAATGAATTACACTTGTGAGAAAAGACCGAATGTGGAGGAAATACCCACATGGCTTTAACTCTATAAGAAGCGAGTAGTAAGATAAGATGATCTTTGAGGACAAAGATCCTGTTTAGGGGTAAATGCTGTGACAATCCGTTAATTTATGGTTGATATTTTATTCTCAAGTATTATTTAAAAATATTATTTTAATGTTATATTATGAAATCACTATTTTTAGGAAGAAATTTGGATTTACGTCTTGAAGTAGCATCGACTACGTCTAAACCGGAGGATTCAACGTTACGTGCTTACGTTTACATACACCGTCTTTGGTGACAGTCCGACATTTCAGAAAATAAATTTGTCCGTGAATATTATTTTGAGATTTTAAATTTGTGTTGGTTCATAAACTCACAAATTTACGAGAAGAGATTAGGACTTACGATTTTAATTAGACGTCCTTTACGACTAAACCGGAAACCCTAGGTTTACGTATTTACGTTTTCGAACTCCGTTTTTTATGAGACAATTTTTATTAGATTGGTTTTGTGCCGTTGATTCATAATTTATAAAAATGTTTTCCGTAAAACGACCCGAGGGCACGCAAATCGAGGAAACTAAAATCGAGGAGTACCCGTAATTAAATGGGGATGAGACAAGATAAACTTGTCCCACCCCCACACATGGGATGGCAACAAGTATACAACACACCACATTTGGTGTCATTTTTATAGAATCTAGATAGACACTTGTCCATCTAGCCTTCCAAACCACTTAAACTTAAAACAAGTTACACCAAAACCACTCACTTCATTTGCAACTCATTCAAACCACCATTTTCCTCTCCTCCCTCTCTCTAAATTCGTCCCATATCCTCCATCTAACACCACCACCATCAAAAAATTCAACCATAAATCATATGTATAATTTACATATGATGAAAACCCATTGAAGTTATGAAGATTGGAGGTGATCTTAACATGTAAAAAGGAGTTTTCAAGGGAGTTTGGGGCTGATTTCTCAAGGAGTTTTCATGAAGAACAAGGGATGATTTTTGGAGGAATATACAAATACTTGGTGATCCTAGAAGTGGTGTGGATATCTCATAAGATTGGTTACCCAAACCCAAGTCTTGTTCATCCAAAACTCATCATTTCATCACTTTGGTGGTATAAAGATTGTTCTTCCTATCCTCTTGTTATTTTGATTATGTAATCATGTATTTTCTTTCTTATTGTATATGTATATGATCAATATATGATGATAAAAATATTATGTGGGGATTTGGTGTTGAGAAACATGGGTAAAAAGATGAAAAACTATATGTAAAAGTGGTTAACCTTGCTTAATTTAGTAGGCTGTATAAAAACATTAAATAACCATATGATGAACTGATAAAATGGTATAGATGTGAGAGTTGGTCATGCAATGGAATCATAAAAATGAGTGAGATATGATCAAAACAAGTTTAGAGTGCAAATCTGAGTACACTGTTTTGGACGAATTTTATAAAGTACTTAGAGGTTGATTCATCAGTATCTATAAAGGAACAAAATGAAGAAAATATCATTTAGTTTCTGTGATAAAAATTTGGGATTCTATCTCCATGTGTAACTCTAGATATGATCACTTTAGTAAACTAGATTTTTAGGACTGATTTAGTGAAATTAAAGTTTAATATTTAAGCACTCAAATAAATATAGTATAAAATATGAATTAAAACCCACTAACTTATATATTTCATTTATATAAAAATGCATAAGGATAGATAAATGGACATTATATAAAAATGATAGTTTGGTAAGTTTTATAAGTTATAAAAACTATATACTAAGTTTTACGTCTTTTCGGCTAAAACCGAAAGATTAACGTTTTTGTTAAATAAAACTTAGACGGTTGGACCCGTCTAATGTAAACTTTTATAAACTCACATACTGATATATAAACATATATAACAAGTAAACATCGATAAAACCCGAGCTTTACAACATATAGACATTAACGGGCCAAAGTAGCCTTAATGGACAATAAACCCGACTAATTTGGTAAAACACCTATAAACTTATTTATTGGGCTTAACCCATTTGGGCCCAACATATAAAGTATAATACTGATAATAAAAGTATAATTGGGCTAATAAAATGTATTGGGCTTGTAATGGGCCTATTGGGCCTCCAAAATGTAAACAAGTTGAGCTAGTGTAACTAGTATAAAAATTACCAACACATAAACACTATAATGAATGAGAATGTATAAACCCACTTGATCATCATCATATATATAAAATCATCATATGTATACATAATTGTTATTTTTTATAAAGTCATTGGACAAGAGTCTAAGACGAGTATTATTTGTCTAGGTTTCCGTGATTGAAGCACGTACCGTACATCCGAATTGCCGATAACCCACTTTCCCACATCAACGTGAGTTCATAGCCTCACACTCTTTTAAATGTTTTTATGAAATGTTTTATAAACCCACGAGGGAGATAACATGTTATTTTTTATAAAATAGGACACTAGTTGTCCCGATTGTCTGTTTATTGATTTGGACCCGAATGATTGTATCGACTTGTTCAACCAGTTAGGTTAGTCGTTTATTTTGAAGCAAATGATTAAAGACGTCTAAAGTTATGTATGGATATAAAAATATATTTATTTTTATGTTTTATGTTGAGTTAAATGTTGTTGCTAAAAAATTGTACATTTTACAAAGATTTTTTATTATAATAACAATGTTTATGAATTTTTTTTAATTTATTAGAACCAGCCATCTGTTTCAAATTTAGTAATAAACCCTCGTTTAAGATGTCATATTCTCTAAATCATATTGTTTACATTTATATGAAGTTTTTGAATTGGTTTATTTTTCAAGAAACTTTACTATATGGGGGATACTTAAAACTTGATGGTCGGAAATGAATATTTGATGAGACACCGGATAACCGAAAATTCGGATGCGGTGTTAAATGCGTAACACTTTCTTGAGAAAGTCGGGATTTTAGGATTTTTGATTTAGGAGTCTTCTTGTTAGACATTTTTAATTGATAATGTTTTGAGTACATGAAAAATAAATTAATGTGTTTGATGTTTATAAAGATGAAATTTTAATATTTTAACATAAAAATTTTCTTTCAGATTAATGTCACACCGGTCATATGACCCATTTTTTTCAACACTTGCCTCTCCCGAGCATGGTCTCAAGCTCAACTCCTAAACCTTCAATGATAGATTTTTAATCGGTCGTTGCATCGAACTCGACCGATTTGCTTTCGGTCAACCGAGTTGCTCGACCTCCTTGACGCGAGTACCCTAATAATTTATAATATAATCGGATTTTACATTCACTTATAATGTATTGGACTCCCAAAATTAAAAGATGGAATTTTTTAAACAAAAAAGCAGATTGCAAATATGAATTTCAATGTTTAGCTAATCACTATTCACATTGTTTAACTATAAGCTAATCTCTATTCACATTGTTTAACTACATCTGATTGCGAATGTGTGCTTAGATTTACTTTTTAGAAATAGCCCTTTATTCATTTGATTTGCTTAGGTGCGCTTAGATTTACATTTTAGAATATGGTTGAGGTGGCAAAACAGACGGAGGACACGGATGACGGGCTAAACGGACGGTGGGCCAAACAGGCGTGGGCTAAACGGACACAGGTGAAACGGGCGGGCTAAACGGACACACGCTAAAATGAGAAAAAACATATAAAAATATAGAATTAAAAAATAAAAATACTTGTAAAAACCGGGAGTATAAAAATTAAATATAAAATATCCCGAGTAGCCTAATTAGTAAACTCATTTAATTTCTTACATGTGCTCCCGTTTAGCCCATTGATAATATAGAATGGTCAAAAAATGTCCCATCATTTTTCGAAAAATATCAAAAAGTATCCATATTTATCAAAATAGGCAACATTACCACTTCTAATTTACAGCATAAAAACATAGCTTAACGTCTTGGTGAAACTTGAATTTTCATATGCTATTTCCTTACCTTTTAAATGCCCTTTTTCTTCTTCATTTTCAGATGAAACTTCCGTTTCTTCACTTCCACCTTCTGTTTATTGCTCACTATTAGCACAATTTGCCTAGAAAGCTCAAAAATGGATTATAAAATGTTTTTGATGGGCGGTTATTTTGTTATTGTCGTTTACATAATATATAATAAAGAAACTTCTTATCTACATGTGATTTGATAGGATTTGCATCTTTAAAACAACACGCTACTAAAATGAGATCCCCAAAGGTTCGACTCTCTTACGTGAGTTAAAAATTGTGTAAGAACTTATGATTGCATCCAAAATGAATGTGAGTCAATAAATGAACCTGACCTAAATCACTTCGGTTTTCAGCCGTTGGTTTTTCCTTCTATTCTAAGCAATAAGATTTGGGACCATGTTGTTTCCAGAGCCATAAATATGACCTATCTTGGCCCGTTTGGTCTCGAGATATCTCTTGTTCTGCTTTGTGATTGGGTCACAAGGGAAACTCGATCTACCTGCAACTTCCAAACCATAACTCTTGAGCCCGATGTACTTAGCAGGGTTGTTTGTCATCAGCTTTCATTATTCTAACTACCAAATCTCTCAAAATCTGCAGATGGCTTATATTTAGAGCAAAAGGACATGGATAAAATGAATAAGAAGTTGCTTAATTTGGGAGTTAAAATTGAATTATGTTTCCATATCCAGAAAACTCCTTCATCTAACAATATTAAATTCATATTTAAAAAATAGAGCTTCCTTTGTTGATGAATAAAGTGCACACCATTCACCTGATATTTATAGCGAGGTTTGTTCTATGATCAGTTTGCTTTGCATCAGCCAACTCCAACCTTCAATCAGAAATTTGCAAGCTGGTCACCTTGTGTAATCAGAAAGTGCACACCGTTAACATAACCTCACCCGTTGAACGATTGAGTGAAATCCATTCACCTTGTGTAATCACTAAATCGTCGATCAATAAAATCTAAGAAAAATATATTTCTTAACGCCTTCAAATGTAACTGAGATGTAACCATTTTAATGGATGTTTGGAACCTGCTTTAAAAAATAGATAAGCAGACTCAAACATTCAGACTTCAGAGGGTGTGTTGAGATTGCTGATCTATTTATATGTATATGTACATATAAGCCTTTTTAATCAGCAAAACATGTTTTGGCACCCGCATTAACACTCGATCAGAAGTAGGTTTAGTCATGACATAGACACTTGATTTACCTTTCTAAATATTTATAGATATTCATCATACATAGATTTTGGAATAAATGGCAGCTTCCGCATCTGCAATAGCCTGATCCACAACAATAACCATCTGTATTGTTGTTATGCTCCTCGTCTTGTGCAACTATAAATTAATCTGGCTCCTTGTAGGTACATTAATGTCATCCTTATCAAACCAAGGATGAATTATGGCTAATACAATTATTTAATGCTTGTTAATGAAGCTGAGTGAAAAATGTGATTGCCAAAAAAACTGGTTTAAAACCCGAAGAGCAAGACCTGTTGTTTAGAGGAAAGGAGATAGATGACCATGAGAACTTGCACAATTAACGACATTAGTAAATTTGAAACTTTTTACTAATATCATTTTTCCAGCACTTACATCGGAATATAAATGAGCAGGTTGGGGCAAATTTATGACATTAGTAGAATTTAAACTTTTTAATGTTTGTTAATGTACCTATAAAGCCGGTGCATTCTTTTCCAACTCTGCAACGTACTGGAGATATTTTTAAATTGCTTTTGATCTCTAATAAAATCAATTTCTTCTTTAAATCTGCCTTCTAAGATAATTAATTCATTTATTTTGGTTCTCATAGCTTCAACCTTCTACTCAGCATAAACGATCTCTTTAGTTCAATTATCCAATGATCTCAAGGACTCTTTGAAGCTCATTTCTCTTGCAATTCACCTCATCGTTTTCTATGTGTTAGTGTCTTCTGCAGCGCTACTTTTTTATTTGCAAAAGTTACACTTTTCTCCTTCTCCTTAACAGCAATAAGTTTTTCAAAATGATCCGTCTCTTGATCATCGATGGCCTTCGCCTGGATCTCCAACTCATGCTCCTTTTCCAAAACTAAACCATCCTTCTCACGAAGCTCCAAAATTCCATCAACTCTGAAAGACGCCGCTTGTTCTCAATCTTTTGCTCCGTTAACTTCAGCTTTGTTACTCGACTTCAAATTGAGAGTCATGACCTGTGATAGTGTCTGAGTAGTTGCTTTCGCTTACGATCATTTGATGGTGTTGGATCAACGTGGTATGGATCTGTAATTGAGCATCATGGGGAAAGAAATGTATTAAATAGTGAGAATAAACAGCTACCGTACAACATAGAAGCATGCCAATAAATAACTAACCTTCAGTATGAATGACGCTGTCACGGAATTGGACATAAACCTTATGGCTCCTACGGTTGTGGTTCCTACTAGTGGTATAATAACCTCTTCCTTCTATATCATCCGAAATGTATGGTCGTTAATTCCATTAACATAGATGTGAATATCATTATATGTGATTTGAATCTTCATGCAACTGTGGCGCGCATTTTGCACAGCCAGAAGCATCTAAAACACATTCTACAAAAAGTATGGGTGATGTCAAACTAAAAATTCTGATCAATTGAATAAATAAAGGAGTAGGAAATTTACAGATTACTACAGGCTTGTTTTAATGCTCTTGAATGACCATATTTTTTGCTAGCTATCCACCATTTATTTCTAAGCTCAACTGCAACCATTTGAAATGAATATAAACCATAGGTATTCGAGCCATGGAATACAGACCCGGAATATGATCTGCACTTCCTTCTGTTAGAAATAATAAATATTATTACTCGAATCCATACTATACCGGAAAATCAGCCCTTAGGATTCAGTTTTTAGCAGTAAGAGTGTAAGTGCCATTTGGGACAAGCAAACACCATAGAGTCTTCCATCAACTTGTTGTACAAAGTATAATAAATACTAAAAACATTAGTCTTTTCGGTTTAAAGAAAAAGGAAACTAAAATTATTGTCGGCGTATAAATGTGTTGCAGAACACAATCATTACCTTTGTCACGTTGGTACTCCATTATCTTATTTCAGCAATTATCTTTCGTCTTAAGCTTGTCATTAAGGGTTGTTTGTGTGACTTATTAAGTCCTGGAACCTCACTCTCTTGCACACCACCTGTAACAATCACAAGAAGATCCATCTGAGTGAGGTGTCCAAATCATTTTCCAAAGAAGAAACCTGAAGCATTGTTAAAGGATATGACATATGTATCTCATATGTTAAAAGAGCTTATCTTCATTGCTATGGTGTCACAAGATACATATGTACCTGATTTGCGGTATATGGCCTTTTGGGTGAATTTTCAGAGTGTTCCACTCGCAAAAAGTGTTCTCGTGTAGCCATAACAACTGATGCAGCCATACTTAAACATCTGCAGTTGACAAGACACCCCTTAAAACCTCAAAAAATAGGGATACAAATTAAAGAGGAAGTTTCGCAGCAAGCCCAATTATAGGGAAAGTTTCTGTTTTGTTAAGAACCATTTAGTTTTTCCACATTCTGTAAACTATCTAACTTACTGAAAGTGTATTAAAAGCAGCAGAAACAACCTTGAAGTGGCCACGCTAACCT
The DNA here is from genome assembly GCA_025667525.1 of Glebionis coronaria. Lineage (NCBI taxonomy): Eukaryota > Viridiplantae > Streptophyta > Magnoliopsida > Asterales > Asteraceae > Glebionis > Glebionis coronaria. The sequence continues at coordinate 701,814 of JANFOE010000194.1, forward strand.
CCTGAAAAGGGAGGGCTTTACCTGGTTTGAGTCTGTGTGGCGGTGGGCTCAAACCCCGTGGATTAGTCGGCCAATGAGTCGGAAATCACGGTTACCAAAAAAAAAAAACCGATAATCATATAGGGGTGTTCATCGGTTTTGTTTACGGTGTTTTCAGATTATTCGAATAGGCTTCTACGGGATGAATGTTTAGAAAATAAAACTACATCAATCTACCACTTTGTTGTTGCGGACATAATTATAGACAGTCGAAAACTATTATGTCGTGGCATCCTTATTGAATCTATGTCCCTATTCCAAATTCAGTCGAATGGAATGCTTATTACTATGGTGGCATTTGACCACCATGGTGACCCCATATCATTCTTTCACTAATTATTGCTATGTATAATAATTATAAACCTTTATAACCCTAAATTCAAGAAAAACTCTTACCATTTCCTTCTTGCTTGGACTGACATGTTACAGTGTTCTGATTCCAACGCCATTTGTTAACTGCAATATCCAAAATTAATAAATCTGTTATGTAACATATTTGAGTTTGATGATACACAATTATGGATTGATAGTATATATGCTCAACTTACATGGTGAAAAATATAAGCAAGACATTCCATGATGAACCGCAAATTAGCAGCCTCGCCCCATATAAGAAGATAAACGCCTATTTACAGTAGCATGTATTGTTGAGCTCGGGGATCAGAAAATCACAACCTACATAAATAATCAAGAAAATTTGCTAATATTCAAGAAAAAAAGTGTTAATGAGTGTAGAATAATAGATCTGACCTTAAACTATTCTTTTTTTTCTAAATAAGATCGTCTAAAACGACATTTGCTAACTACAATATCCAAAATTATCATTGGGATATATTTTTCACCGTGTATATTCTGTATTAAACATCAAAGTCAAGCAGCAAGTAATATGGTTTTCGCTTTTACAATTAGCAAATTTATTGCCCAAAAAACTTATAGAACAAAAAAAACTTCCAGGTCCACCAATTTTTATGTGGTTTGTTTCCATCTAAACTTGCTGTGACATGTGACCCAACAGACCACCTGACCATCTTGCCACTCCTACCAAATAATGATTGGAAATACCTGAGGTGTACCGTTCTGAATATGTGATCCAGAGAGCCGTCAAGTCTAGTTGCACATATATTCCTTAATACTGCAAGGCTATCATCGCAGCTATGTAGGTACGCATTTTCTTCCAAGTTGTAACCAATTAACTTTTTAGTGCAATCAGTCTCCAAAGCTTTATTTACCTCCGTTCTCAACCATCTTATTCATAAATCATAATATCAAATTGAAAAAGACCAAAACGTGTATTTTAGGTCGTAAAAGTCGGAATTATGCGTGGTTTGTGTTTTTATTGTGTTTTAGGAACAAAAGATGAAAAAGGAAGAAAACACGGGCTTTCACGGGCTTTTATCGAAGAAAACGAGAAAAGGCAAAGTCAAAAGATCAAGAATGCCTAAAAGAAGGATGTCCAAGATCTATTCTGAAGATTTTATCGAAGAAAAAGTCTAAAGACGGAAGTTTAATGAAGTCGAAGAACTCGAGTCTAAATAAATGAAGAAATGTTAAGACGAGTTTAATTAATCCCGAGAAGACATCGAGAAAGACAAATGAATTAAATCGAGTCGAGAAGAAAAAGAAAGAAGAAAGCACCACACATGCTTCCCACTTCCCTATAAATACCCTCCTAATCACATTAGGAGGGGGTTAGCTAGTTTTATTTTCAAGTTTTCTTTCTAGTTTTAGAGAGAGAAAGTTCCCCACTTTCTCTCACTAAGTTTTTCCTTGTTTTCATCTTTTAAATTTAAGCTTTCTTTAATCTTTGTATTTGGATTCCATTAATCAATTTCAAGTTAAGCTTTGTGTTCTTTAATCTCCTTCTACATTTCTTGGTTACTTTGTCTTTGATCTGATTTACATATCTCATTCGTATGACTTGATGTTTTCGTGATTAAAGGATTAATTCTCTTTGTTTACACATAAGCTCTTACTCGTATAAGTTATAAGCTCTCTATGCTTATTGGCGTATTTCAAGTTTAGCTTATTGATTTTCGGATTTCACAAAGGTTTTAGTCATTTTAAAAGTTCATTTCATAAAGTTTGAAATCTTTTATGTTTTAGAAGTTGTCAAAGTTAAGCTTTTTGAATTGTTTAAGGTTCGGGTAGAATAGCTTATTGTATCAGCTTATTGAGTTTTAAACTTGCCACCAATTTCGGATTAAGTGTAGCTTCCATCGCAATCTTGGGGTTTCTATACATTCCGACGGGTTCCATGGTTTTGATCGCAATAACCCATTAGGGTTCTACTTTGCGATCGGTTGGTCACTTCCCCCCTTATTCCGATCTGGGATTGCGATCGCATATTGTGATCGTACATTCCGACGGGTCTTAAGGTTCTTGTTAAAACGAAACGCTGCCCAAATTTACTTTATAACATTCCGATCTGGACCACATTGCGATAGAGGTGTATATAGTTATTCCGATCTATAACATTACGATCTAATATCATTCCGACAGAGTTGCATATTACATTCCGATGGGTGTTAAGATTGGTATTCCGATGGTCCTGTGCATTGATTATTCCGATGGTTTATTTTAGTTATATTCCTATGGTTATGATTTGGTGCATTTCGATAGAACTGAATTGCAATATTACGATAGACCATGTTTTTAAGTATTAAAGTTTACTTAAAGTTTTACTAAATAGCTTTTAGTTAATCCTTAAACACTTTAATTTTACTCAACGACATTTTCATACTTGCTTTTAGTAAAATTAGATAAACAAATCCAAACCATTCTCTTGTTCACCAAAAGACGATTGAGTCGCACTTTAGACCAGTAATCAATTCGAAAAGACTTGGGACTACGAATTTCGATACGTGGTGTAAAACCCGAGTATTAAATGGTGTCGCTGCCGGCTCTTTTCGTTAAGATTTACGGTTTCTAGTGAGAGACGCATTGAATTTTGGGATCCATTATTTGAACGTTATTTTCCTTGCTTTAAAATTTTTCAAGAACCCTAAAAAATATAAAATTCTTAAAAAATACAAAAACATTAAAATTATAAAAAGCAATTCTTTTCCAGAGGTTTTGCATTAAAAAGATTATATAGATATTCTCTCTGTGCATATTTTTCTTCTGCAGGTGTATGCGTACTAGATCTTCGAACTATTCTGAGCCCGAGACTCGTGAAGATTTAGATATGGCTGGTGTTAATAACAACAATAATAACCCACCTCTACCCAATTTGAATAATAATAAGAACAACAACAACAATGTCCCCCTTCCTGATTTACGAACAATGGAGGAATTGTGTCAACCCACCATGAACGGACACGGAGGCCCGATTGCGCCGATGCACGTCACGGCTCAGGAGTTTTCGTTGAAGCATCACATGATCCAACAAGTGAAAACTAACCCGTTTCGCGGAATTCCGGATGATGATGCCAACAAACACCTTGACAAATTCATTACCATCACCCAAAGCATGAAGTCCCCCGGTGTTTCTATGGATGACCTTCGCCTTCAACTATTTCCCCACTCGCTTTCTCACCATGCCGAAAAATGGTTTGACCGTCTCCCAAAGAATTCTATTCATACTTGGAATGACATGACTCAACGCTTTTTGTCGCGCTACTTCCCACCATCCATGGTCACAAGCCTTCGTAACCAAATTAGTGGATTCATGCAAGACAATGATGAATCGCTCTTTGATGCTTGGGAACGATACAATGATTTGATCGACCGTTGTCCGAACCATAACATGCTCCCCGTTACTCTCATTGATACTTTCTACAATGGTCTCACTTTTCGTGATCATGACACGATCAACGCCGCCGCTGGTGGTACTTTTATGAAAAGGATACCGGAGGAGTGTAGAGAGTTTATTGAAAACATGACTACTCACCACAAGAATTGGGATTCATCCGCATCCTCAAGATCTAACCCGAGAGTCAATGTTTCTTATACTAATTCCAATCCCGAGATGACTGAAATTTCTCGACAACTCGCTGAGATGAACAAGAATTTCATGACCATGGCCACAAACCACTTTCAACAAGCTAAAGCAGTTGCTATTTCTTGTGACACATGTGGTGGTCCTCATTCTTACAATGATTGTCCTTCTACCCAAGGCAATTTTTCTGAAAACGTTAACGCGGCATACGGTACTTATCCCACGGGAGGCTATCAAGCTCGTCCTCAAGGAGACCGTAGCTTGCTAAGTTATCGTTCCAACAACTATCTTGCCCCACCCGGTTTCCCTCCTACAAACCAAAACCAACAACAAAGCTATAACCAAAACAACCAATCCCAACCTCGTGCTAACAATCAATATCAATCCCAACGAAACCCATACCCAACTCAAGGAAATTCTCAATCTTACCAAGCTCCACCTCTCAATCAACCGATGACATTGAATCAAGACGTCGAAACGTTCATGAAGACTAATCGAGAGATGGTAACGAATCTTCAGAGTCAAGTCGTCAACTTGAAGGGAGAAATGGCGAAACAAGGGAACGATATTCGAGCCGAGTTAAGGAATGATATGGCAAAACAAAGCAATGAAATTCGTGCAGACATCAGAGACTCTTTCAGCACTCAAGCGCTTAACATACGTGATATGATCGGTTCGCTCATCCAATGTAATCAACCCTCTTCTTCGGGTACTCTTCCGAGTAACACCGTTGCGAATCCAAGAGGGGAGATGAAAGCAATCACCACTCGTAGTGGAAAAGGTTATACGGAACCCGAGCTTCCTACACCTTCACCCGTGATTGTGAACAAGGAAAAAGAGCAACTTTCCCCACCTCTTTTGCCTTCTACCCCCATTTCCCCACCACTCGTGGTTGTAAGTGATCCTATTTCCCTAAAGTCTTCTTCTTCATCTAATATACCTTATCCTTCAAGGTTGAGGAAAGAGAAGCAAAATAGCAAGGATGATATTCAAGTTTCAAACTTTCTTAAAATGTTTAAACAATTGAATTTTAACATCTCCTTTGCCGAGGCTCTCGCTCACATGCCCAAATACGCGAAGATGTTTAAAGATCTTCTTAGTGAAAAGGAGAAGCTTCTTGACATTGCTCAGACCCAACTTAATGAGAATTGCTCCGCCGTTCTCTTAAGGAAATTGCCCACCAAACTTGGTGATCCGGGTCGCTTCTTGATTCCTTGCAACTTCCCGGGAGTAGAGAATTGCATGGCTCTAGCCGATCTAGGTGCCAGTATAAACTTAATGCCTTTAAGTGTTTGGAAGCAATTATCTCTCCCCGAGCTTGTCCCCACCAAAATGACTTTGGAATTAGCTAACCGTACGGTTGCTTATCCAGTGGGGATAGCCGAAGATGTCTTTGTTGGCGTTGACAAATTCACCTTCCCGGTGGATTTTGTCGTCGTTGACTACGAGATGGATCCCCGTGTTCCATTAATCGTTGGACGTCCATTCTTGAGGACCGGTCGCACTCTCATTGATGTAGCCGCGGGCGAAATAACCATGAGAGTTGGTGACGATAAAATTATCTTCAACATGGGTAAGATTTCTAAGCAACCTTATTCATATGAGAGTGTTAATGCTATTGATGTTCTCGATGAGGCTTGTGAAGAACATTTTCATGATGCTTGCAAAAGTACTATTTCTTCTCTACCCAATGTTGAGACCGTTGCCTCAATTGCTCCGGCATTGACTCCTTTTGGAGAAAGTGACTTGGATGATTTCGAAGCTAGCTTGGGTCCTCTCGATATTAAGTATGATAATTCGTCCACCGATTGGGATGAAGACATTCGTACTATTGAGAGACTTCTCAATGAAGACCCGTTGTCTCCTCCTTCTCCTAAAGAGGTGACTAATGATGACCCATCGTTAGTTACACCATCTATTGAGGATCCTCATACTCTCGAGCTTAAGGACCTACCTCTTCATCTAGAGTACGTTTTCCTTGAAGACAACAAGAAGTTACCGGTCATCATCGCAAAGGACCTGGAAGAAGAAGAAAAAGCCCGACTTATCGCCGTATTGAAGAAGCATCCAAGAGCTATCGCTTGGAAAATCTCCGACATTCGCGGAATTGATCCTCACTTTTTCACACATAAAATTCTCATGGAGGACGACTTTAAGCCCACAATTCAAAGCCAACGAAGGGTGAATCCTAAAATCCATGAAGTCATCAAAAAAGAGGTTATCAAACTTCTTGATGCGGGTATGATTTACCCCATTTTGGATTCACCATGGGTTAGTCCAGTCCATTGTGTGCCTAAGAAAGGTGGAATCACCGTTGTGCCCAATCAAAACAACGAGTTGATTCCTACTCGTCTCGTTACTGGGTGGAGACTTTGTATAGACTACCGCAAACTCAATGATGCCACGAGAAAGGATCATTTCCCTCTTCCTTTTATGGACCAAATGCTTGAACGTTTAGCGGGTAATGAATATTACTGCTTTCTTGATGGTTTCTCGGGGTATTTCCAAATACCCATCGATCCCCAAGATCAAGAGAAGACAACATTCACTTGTCCCTATGGCACATTTGCCTTTAAAAGGATGCCTTTTGGCTTATGCAATGCCCCCGGGACTTTCCAAAGGTGCATGTTGGCAATCTTCCATGACATGGTTGAGCAAACCATGGAAGTCTTCATGGATGATTTCTCTGTCTTCAGGGATTCCTTCTCTTCTTGCCTTGCCAATTTGGAACATATGCTTAAGCGGTGCGAAGACACTCGCCTTGTTCTGAATTGGGAAAAATGCCATTTTTATGGTAAAAGAAGGCATTGTGCTAGGACACAAAATCTCTAAAGCCAGTCTTGAAGTCGACCGTGCTAAAGTAGATGTCATAGCCAAATTACCTCCACCTTCAACCGTGAAGGGTGTGAGAAGTTTTCTGGGTCATGCGGGCTTCTATCGTCGATTCATTCAGGATTTCTCTAAAATCGCTCGCCCGATGACCCACCTCTTGGAAAAAGATACTCCTTTTATCTTTTCTAAAGAGTGTATCGAAGCCTTCAATCTTCTTAAGGATAAGCTAACTAAGGCACCGGTCTTGGTTACCCCTAATTGGGAGCTGCCTTTTAAATTGATGTGCGACGCTAGCGACTTTGCTATTGGTGCGGTTTTGGGCCAAAGAGTGAATAAACACTTCCAACCAATCCACTATGCTAGCAAAACAATGACGGGGGCTCAATTGCATTATACGACAACCGAAAAAGAGCTTTTAGCTGTTGTCTATGCTTTTGAAAAATTTCGCCCCTATCTTGTTTTATCCACCACCATCGTATACACGGACCATTCCGCGTTGAAGTACTTGATGACTAAGCACGACTCTAAGCCAAGACTTCTCCGCTGGGTTTTACTCCTTCAAGAATTCAACATTGAAATTCATGACAAGAATGGTGCCGAAAACCTAGCCGCGGATCATCTTAGTAGACTTGAGGATCCATATCAAGGGGATCATCCGAACAAAGAGATCAATGACTCTTTTCCCCTTGAGACCTTAATGTCTATTAATCTCAATCTTGATGACACCCCGTGGTTTGCTGACATTGCAAACTACTTAGCGGGTGGTGTCCTCATCAAAGGGTTAACATCCCAACAAAAGAAGAAGTTCTTGAATGATGTTAAGACTTACTTTTGGGATGACCCTTGTCTATTCAAACAATGTGCTGATCTGATCATTCGTCGATGTGTTGACGGACCGGCAGCTTTTGACATTCTCCAGGCTTGCCACAAAGGACCCACCGGTGGTCACTTTGGTCCCAACTACACCGCTAAGAAAGTGTTTGACTCTGGATTCTATTGGCCCACCATTTATCATGACGCTCACGAAATGGTTAAGCATTGTGATGCTTGCCAACGCCAAAGCAAGATCACACATAAAGACGAGATGCCTCAAAATTTCATACAGGAATGTGAAATCTTTGACGTATGGGGCATCGACTTTATGGGGCCATTTCCATCCTCCAAAGGGAACAAGTACATCCTCGTAGCCGTTGACTACGTTTCTAAATGGGTTGAAGCTAAGGCTCTTCCTACGAATGATGCGAGGGTGGTTGTGAACTTTTTAAAGCAGCTGTTTGCTCGATTTGGTGTTCCTCGTGCTATTATCAGTGACCGCGGGACTTATTTTTGCAACGATCAATTTGCAAGAGTCATGGCTAAGTATGGTGTTAATCATCGTCTTTCCACCGCCTATCATCCCCAAACCAATGGGCAAGCCGAGATATCCAACCGTGGATTGAAGCGAATTTTGGAGCGTACTGTGGGAGAGCATCGCGCCGCGTGGGCCGATAAGTTAGATGATGCTCTGTGGGCTTTCCGTACTGCTTATAAGACCCCGATCGGTTGCACACCTTATCGTCTTGTGTACGGGAAAGCATGCCACCTCCCCATCGAGCTGGAACATAAGGCGCACTGGGCCTTGAAGTGGGCTAACTTCGACATCAACAACGCCGGTGATCATCGCAAGATTCAACTCAACGAGCTAAATGAACTAAGGAATGAAGCTTATGAGAACTCGCTGATCTACAAGGAGAAGACCAAGATCATTCATGACACAAGGATTAAGAACCGAGAGTTCCACATTGGTGATCAAGTCTTACTTTGTAACTCTCGGTTAAAGATCTTCTCTGACAAGTTGAAGAGCCGCCGGTCTGGTCCATTCACCGTCGCCAAAGTCTTTCCATATGGGACCATTGAGCTTTCTCAGCCAAATGGGCCTAATTTCAAGGTGAATGGCCAGCGTTTGAAGCTGTACTTTGGTGAGGACATCTCTCATGAGATTATTCCATCCCTCACCACGTTTCCCATGAACTAAATTTAGGTCGAGTCAGGCTCGTGACTCGGTGACCAAAAACAAGCGCTTCGCAGGAGGCAACCCATGATCTATCCTTTACTGCTTTCATAATAAGTGTAGGGGGAGCCCCGTATGTGTTGTTGTCTTGCTTCTTATCTTGTGCAGGGATTAAAGCTTCAAAGAGCATCTTGATGACTTTTGACGAACCGTGATACCGTGTTCCCATCTTTCCGGTTCTATCCTAAACTCTTGTGATTCAATATTTCATATTTTATATGTTCACATTGAATTCACTTTAGTTGTCCTTTCCTTAGCAAGATTTAAACAAAGTGCACAATGTCATAAGTGTAGGGGAGTTCACTCCCACATGCTTAAACATTGAGGACAATGTTTATATCAAGTGTAGGGGGGGACTTCTGTCAAAGTAAGTGGTCTTTTCCATGAATTTGCCCTCATTTTAACCGGAAAACTTGATTTTTCGACATTTTTCAAAATTTTTAATCTATTTTGGCCTAGTTGTATAGTTGTACTTTCCTTTGTTATGTTTATTTTCTTTCCATTGCTAGAATAAATTTTCAATAAAGTGGTTCTTAAATTTTCCTTGTTGTGAATATTTTGACTCAACCCGAGTTTACTTATCTAAGTTTACTCTAGCTAGTATCCTTAACGTGTTTAAGTCAAGTTTTGTGAGGCTTTTATATAGGGAGCTATAAAACGCGAAAGTCTTAACTCTCACGGGTTAAGAACAAGAACTTTTCGCAAGTTCCTATAATTGATCCTAGAGAGTTGTTTATCAAGCGAACTTTAAAATGCGATTTCTAAACTTGAAAAAGTCTAAGAATTTGCAAGATCCTATAGGCGACTCGAAAACCCAAAACTTTGATTTAATAGGCTAAGCATCCACGAGTCTCATTCCTTGAGATTTTAAACTGTGGAGAACGAGAGATGATAGAGTCAATTATAAGTTCGGTATTCTTTCGTGAATTTATGTGAGTTAATTATAAGCCTATTCTCCCTTCGCTTGTTAATAAATTTATCTGCAAAAAATAAGGTTGTACGATTTAAAAGGTTACTTAGCTTCTAGCCCAAGATCGTTTAAAAGTTGCTCGGTACGGATTAGAGTTCATAGCCAAGGCATAACTTATTGAAGCGGGACGCGAAGATTGGCGAGTCCGAAAAGGCCCTAACAAGGCATGAGGGCTACATTTTGTTGCTAAAGATCCAAAAGTGATGTGAAGAATCATTTATTGAAAATCAATATGAAGGATCGAGACACACGACGAAAAGCAAATACTCCCCTAAAGATCATGGAGAAGTCTATCCAAAAAGGCCCTAACAAGGTATGAGGATAAATAGATCCAAGTCCTAAAAGGAGGCGGATCATTGTATATCAAAGTCCAAAATAAAGATTGGAGAAAAATGAAGACGTCGTGGTCCAAATATGAAGAATCTCTCAAAACTTCAAGTGAAGAAATTCCTATTATGAAGAGAAGACCATAATTTCAAGAATGTCTCTCAAAGATTCGAAGTATGAAGTCGCTGCCAAATATCGGTCCAAGAAAGGTCTCAAATCGTGAAGCGAGTTATGCCAAGATATGAACTTTATGAGGTCCCGAGAAGCAGTTTTAAAAGATTTTGTCCTTTAGCTAACTATTGATTAAATCGTTCACTTTATTTTCGGCCTAAATAACTATCGAAATAAGTCAAACAATGCATCCTCGTGATCATTCAAGACAAAAATAAAATATAAGAGATACACCTAGGAATAAGGGAGTCTAAGTGAATAATTGTCCCACATGAGTTCGTGTTGGTTTACTAACTTATAATAACAATGACCTCGTTTCTAAGCTTGGTATGGGGAACGTGAAACTTGAGGATGATAAACGTTCATGGCAGCCAAAAACCAATGTAAGTCTTTGATTTCTTTACTTGTTTTTATCTTTTTACTTTCCTTAAATGTTTAGTATTTAATAAAGGCCAAGGTGGGTTATTTATGATGAAAAATGTAAACCGTGCTTTTAAAATTAATGCATTGCATGAGGGCATTGCAATGGTCAAGTGTAGAGGATTTAATAAGTGTGAAAACACTTATCCTTTTACCACTTTTTTCCAATAATAACAAGACCAAAACGTGTATTTTAGGTCGTAAAAGTCGGAATTATACGTGGTTTGTTTTTTTATTGTGTTTTAGAAACAAAAGATGAAAAAGGAAGAAAACACGGGCTTTCACGGGCTTTTATCGAAGAAAACGAGAAAAGACAAAGTCAAAAGATCAAGAGTGCCTAAAAGACGGATGTCCAAGACCTATTCTGAAGATTTATCGAAGAAAAAGTCTAAAGACGGAAGTTTAATGAAGTCGAAGAACTCGAGTCTAAATAAATGAAGAAATGTTAAGACGAGTTTAATTAATCCCGAGAAGACATCAAGAAAGACAAATGAATTAAATCGAGTCGAGAAGAAAAAGAAAGAAGAAAGCACCACACATGCTTCCCACTTCCCTATAAATACCCTCCTAATCACATTAGGAGGGGGGTTAGCTAGTTTTATTTTCAAGTTTTCTTTCTAGTTTTAGAGAGAGAAAGTTCCCCATTTTCTCTTACTAAGTTTTTCCTTGTTTTCAAATTTTAAATTTAAGCTTTCTTTAATCTTTGTATTTGGATTCCATTAATCAATTTCAAGTTAAGCTTTGTGTTCTTTAATCTCCTTCTACATTTCTTGGTTACTTTGTCTTTGATCCGATTTACATATCTCATTCGTATGACTTGATGTTTTCGCGATTAAAGGATTAATTCTCTTTGTTTACACATAAGCTCTTACTCGTATAAGTTATAAGCTCTCTATGCTTATTGGCGTATTTCAAGTTTAGCTTATTGATTTTCGGATTTCACAAAGGTTTTAGTCATTTTAAAAGTTCATTTCATAAAGTTTGAAATCTTTTATGTTTTAGAAGTTGTCAAATTTAAGCTTTTTTAATTGTTTAAGGTTCGGGTAGAATAGCTTATTGTATCAGCTTATTAAGTTTTAAACTTGCCACCAATTTCGGATTAAGTGTAGCTTCCATCGCAATCTTGGGGTTTCTATACATTCCGACAGGTTTCATGGTTTTGATCGCAATAACCCATTAGGCTTCTACATTGCGATCGGTTGGTCACTTCCCCCCTTATTCCGATCTGGGATTGCGATCGCATATTGAGATCGTACATTCCGACGGGTCTTAAGGTTCTTGTTAAAACGAAACGCTGCCCAAATTTACTTTATAACATTCTGATCTGGACCACATTGCGACAGAGGTGTATTTAGTTATTCCGATCTAGAACATTGCGATCTAATATCATTCCGACAGAGTTGCATATTACATTCCGATGGGTATTAAGATTGGTATTCCGATGGTCCTGTGCATTGATTATTCCGATGGTTTATTTCAGTTATATTCCGATGGTTATGATTTGGTGCATTCCGATAGAACTGAATTGCAATATTACGATAGACCATGTTTTTAAGTATTAAAGTTTTACTTAAAGTTTTACTAAATAGCTTTTAGTTAATCCTTAAACACTTTAATTTTACTCAACGACATTTTCATACTTGCTTTTAGTAAAATTAGATAAACAAATCCAAACCATTCTCTTGTTCACCAAAAGACGATTGATTCGCACTTTAGACCAGTAATCAATTCGAAAAGACTTGGGACTACGAATTTTGATACGTGGTGTAAAACCCGAGTATTATTCTGCCATAGATGATCATGAAAAAATTGCATACATGTTCAGACTAACTCTTTCAGCTGCTGCAAAATCCATCAGGAAGCTTTTCAATTTGAACCTATCCCATACGTACCGTTATTCGAATCACATGTGTGTCAACCTTGTAATAAATATTAATAAGAAAATTCCCAAAAATAAAAGGTAGTAAACTATTAGCTATAACAAATAAGATGTTCGACAACCATAGAGTTTACCTCCTAGTTTTGCATCCTGGTCCGTTCACTTTAAGATCTCACATTATCCTACTTGAAATAGTAGCAGGTAATTGACTTGAGAAAAATGTGTCGAATTTAAACAAACTATTATATAAAGGAATATCAATACACCAATTTTTTAAGTTTCAAAATTGCAGGTCCAAACAAACGACTATGAATCAGAACTTGTAAAAGAGCACTCAAGGTGGCTTACTGTGTGGGTGACGCAGAAGCTAAATTTCCCCTTAACAGCTTCCTGCGTGATTAAAGGTGAATATAATCAGCTAAGTAAGGCTACTTAAATTTTATAGAAACCAGTGTTGTAAAAAGCGGGCTAGGCGGTCATACTCCTCCTTGATTTATGGCTAGGCGGTCAAGCTAGGCGGAAAAGTCAAAAGGCGGTCAAACATCCGCCTAGGCGGAGCTAGGCGGTCAAAAAGTCAAAGAAAGTCAACAAAAAGTTAATATTTTTTTTACAAAAAATTAAAAAATGTCTTTCTAATATAAAATTTCCATATTTATTTTAACATAACATCTTAAAATCAAAGATAAACCTATGATTGTTAACATAAAGTAATGGATTTTTCGTGAGAATTGGAACCAACTGAACTGTATGTCACGTTTGAAGTTTTAAGTCTTTAAATTGTTATGTTTATTTATCTATTTTGCAACATCAAGCTATGTGAACTTTTAATTATTAGAAATTAGACGTATTTTGTCATGTTATACGTATTATTTATATTTTTTTAAGCATAAAATTCCAATCCGCCTAGGAAGCGCCTAGGCGCCGTCTAGACGTATTCCGCCTCGAAGGTGGCCAACCGCCTCACTAACGCCTAGCGATTTCTGCAACCTTGATAGAAACAGTAAAATCTTCTAAGGAAATACACACATAGTAATCCTATATAGTTTAAAAGTTCTCTATTGTTTCTTTACAAAATTTCACTTTCAAATGCAAATAAAAAATGAAACATAAACTCAATAATCACGTTTAAATTTTATACTTAAACACAATATTAATCAAACTAAATTGGGCTATCCTATATACTTAAATTTTATAGAAACATAAACTCAATAACAATATGAATAAGAAGTTAAAACTTATTTGTTAAAAGATAATAAATATAAATAGTTTCATGGTAACAACCATTACAGACAAATTAGATTATATGCAAGCCTTATATTATCTTAAAAATCAATTAAAAAAGTTACAATACTTGTTCATCAGAATTAATTTATTTGGAATTGCCATTAAAAACTCACTGGTTATTCTCTTTGTTGTGAGTCTGTTTTTAGCAAGATCAAGTGCTGATTTCTTTGCATCTGAATTGGCTGTCTCCTGCATCTCTACATAACCATAAAAAAGAGTCTTAAAAAAATCATACCTATATGAAGAACAATGAGGAGAAAAAATCAAAACCGAAAAACATACAAAAACAAACAATTTATTAAACTATTTATTTTCAAAGGATTCAGTTTTGAGTTGTGTGTGTGGGTTTTTCGGGGGGTCCGTTAATATTTTTAGGGTTTCAGGATATTGATTATTCAAACCGTATGAAAATTTAAAAAAAAAAGATATATTCTGTAATTGTTAAACCAGATTTGGTAATGGTAATCACTTTTTAAACCGTGTGAAGATTTCAAATCAAAAGATAATCACGTTTAAATTTGGTAATGATATTTTTAAACGAAAAAGGACGGCAAAAATTAGAAAAAAATTACTAAAAATAATAAAGGTGACATGTCATTATGAGGTGCTTATGTGGCATATCCTCCCTCTTATATAATATATATATATATATATATATATATATATATATATATATATATATAGAATTTGGATCATATGAGAACTTTTTAAAGTTGTAAAAATGAGAACCAACCAAAATCTCACAAATGACACTATATTTAAAACAATTTTAACACATGATCAAGTAAAAACATAACTTTTAAAGATTCGATGGGATTTCTTTTGAAAATTGGCTAAATCTAAGTGATACATTTTGATTCGAGGTGTGATACGTATCATATTTTTGTATTATGTATCATCTTATTTGGTGGTGGTTGTGTATCAAATGTACCATTTTATGTATAAAATATTATCTTTTTAAGATTGTGATGTTTGTGTATCACATTTTTAATTGTGTATCAGTAATATGTTACACACTAAGTCGTTGTTTATTAGTTGGTAGAATGTTAAGTTGTATAAATAATGTATATTTTGGTATATTATTGCTAAAATGTTAATGTATCAATGTTTTAGTGGTATTTTATAATAGTTCTCATTTTTACAACTTTAAAAAATCTCTCACATTAACCTCCCTCTATATATATATATATATATATATATATATATATATATATATATATATATATATATATATATATATATATATATATATATATATATATATATATATATATATATATATATATATATATATATATATATATATATATATATATATATATATATATATATATATATATATATAGAGATTTACATTCATGTGAGAACCGACCTTAAGATACAAGCAATAAGAGCCAACCAAAAATTAACAAGTGGCACTAAGCATTAAAGAAAAACAAAAACTAAAATTAAACATGTAATAAATCATAAGGGTATTTGAGTAATTTTTTTAAATTGGCATATTTACACTTGCACTAACTGTATCAAAATCTTGCATCCTCCACAAAAACAATAAACCACATGTCGTCATTTTTATCTCTAATCTAAAACACAGCAAACTTAATTCCGTGGGCCAGCTACAAACCATAAAACCAACGTTGTCATCTACAACTTGTTTTTATAATAAAATACGCAGCTTATATTTTAGTAAGGTACTTATCAATTGTGGATGGGCTTGTGTATTAGACTATATGTTATGAGTTTGTAACAAAAAAAGATGTGTATCACACAAGCCAAAGATGAACACTACGCATCTGCTCATTTATGAACCACAAAAAGGATCTTAATTCTAACCGGGTGACTATGCGAGGTTTCGAGTGATTCATGACTCGATAGTTGGTTTATCATATGTTTTTAGTTTATTTATTTAAGATAGATTTGTTTTTTTTCGTAAAATGAAGCATTATACGTAGCTCATTTTAGTTTTTTGTTTAATTACTACAACTTTCTTATATAAGTAATTTTACCATGTGAGTTAGTAGTAGTGTTCAAGGTAAGTTACTAAGTTGTGTCAATGGTACATAAAATTTTATAATGACTTGGTGAAAAATCGAACAAATTTTGTTGTCTGCAATTTTTTTCATATCAATGTTTTTGCTATTATTTTATCATATCAATCAATGTTAGAAAATAAGAATATTATTATAAATATATCATAGAATTCGGTGTAGTAAAGTTAGATAATTAAGTTGGTTAAAGAGTTATTTTCAAAAATGTATGACGGAGTAAAAAATTAGACGTGTCAAAAAACATATATCTGAAAACCAAAAGTGTCACTGTAAATATATTATAAACCAAACAAAAGCTAACTTGTGACTAACAATGTGTCACAAATTTGCATGTTACTACAAACATGTGTCGTAAACTACGTGTCACTAATAATATACATAAATAATAGTCTGTCACTAAATGTATCATGAAATTAAGTGTTATAAACATAAATTTTTCAACTAAAATTTTGTTTAAAAAACACTAAAATTGATTATAAAATTAACGAGTCATTAAAATATATTAAAAGATTAGATGTGTCACTAAAAATGTAACAAAAGACATAACACGTCGCCAGAAATATATTGTAGAACTAAACTTAAATTTGTCACTAAAGAAGTATTACATATTTTGCGTGTCACTACGAAAATGTGTCGCTAAAAATGTGTGTCACTAAGAACCTAAGAATGTCAACATATACATATTTACTTATCGAGAGTTTTTTGACATATTTATCAATTGAATAAACAGTAAAAAAGAATGCGTGAATATTAAATTTAAAGACCAAATTAGAATTGTGTTTAAAACTAGAAATGGTAGATCACGGATTATTCAATGTGTAAAAATGTCATTGTGTTTTACTTATTTACTAAATTGCCATTCATAATTAATTATTGAATTATTATTAAATCTCATCTATAATGATTGATCTAACGGTTTACAATGGTTCTTATTGTTTTTATTTTAAGAGTGAGCATCACAATAACGCCTCTCTCTCTCTCTCTCTCTCTCTCTCTCTATATATATATATATATATATATATATATATATATATATATATATATATATATATATAGGGATGGGATCGTGAGAAAACCTCATCTAAATAGAAAACTTAGAAAACTAACTTATAGGGTAGATTTTGTAAACATTCAAACTTTAAGGTAAATTTTAAAAAAACTTTAATTACTTATATAATTTAATATAAAATTTTAATATTAAAAAAAAATCGGTTTTTTTCAAAAAGAGATCAAAAATTTCAAAAAAAAAATTAAAAAAAAAAATTTCTCAAAAAAAATTTTTAAAATTTTTTTTTTCAAAATTTTTTTTTCAAATTTTTTTCAAAATTTTTTTTTTTCAACTTATTTTTTTCAAATTTTTTTTTCCCAGAATTTTTTTTTCTCAAAAAAAAAAATTCAAATTTTTTAAAAGCACGCACTTTAGTGCATCTATTCCAGAAATTTTAGGGCATTCATTTACAAAAAAATAATATTGTAACTATTATTCTTAGAAAAGATGTTTAAACACATATTTTGGATGTAGTAATTATAGAAAAAAACGTTTTAACAATTTGTGTGATGCCATAATCATACTAACAGATACTAATAGATTCCTTAGCTTAACATGATGCTCTTATCATTCTAAGAGATGCCGTAACACATATTTTGGATGCACTAATTATATAAACAAACATCGTAATAACGCGTTTCATGCCATAATCAAAGTAATTGATTCTTTTGTGATAACAATAATCGGAAACAGGTTATGATTACACGTTACTCTAACAAACAAATAGATGTCGTAAGCATACACGATGATGCCCTAATGTTCATACGAATAGATGCACTAATTCTAACAAAAAAATTCGTAATTCTTTTTTTCAAAAAAATTTCGTATTTTTTTTTTCAAAAAAATTTCGTAATTTTTTTTTAAAAAAAACTTCGTAATTTTTTTTTACAAAAAAATTTCGTAATTTTTTTTTTCAAAAAAAATTTCGTAATTTTTTTTTCAAAAGAAATTTTGTAATTTTTTTTCAAATAAAAAAATTTTAAATTTTTTTTTTCAAATTTTTTTTTGCAAATTTTTTTTTTTCTCAAAAAAAATTAATTCAATTTTTTTTCAAAAAAATATTCTAAAAAATGTATGAAAATTTGAAGAAAATCGAAAATAGTTCAAAAATTTTTTAAAAAACCCAGAAATTTGAAAAAAAATAAAAGTTTTATAAATAGTTCGATAATAATAAAAATTTTG